>JBBDGP010000971.1:1545000-2745000 GCA_037952835.1 Lithobates septentrionalis | reverse complement strand
TGTTGCTGAGGCTTCGGTCAGTCACAGAAGGAGCGGTGGAGAAGGTGAGAAGGTGTTGCTGAGGCTTCGGTCAGTCTGACCGATGCGTTCAGACAATTTTTTAGTCCGCAGCCCCAAGGTCTGATCTGTTCCAGCAACCATCGCCAGTGTCTGATTCACATGATGCAGGAATACCTAGGGGCAAGATCAGACTTGGACACCTTTCCCACCGAAAATCCTCTGGGTTACTGGGTCTTGAGAATGGATCACTAGCCAGAGCTTGCACAGTATGCAATTAAGCTACTGGCCTGTCCTGCATCCAGCGTTCTTTTGAAATGCACATTCAGTGCTGCTGGAGGCTTTGTAACCGATCACAGGGTGCGCCTGTCCACCGAATTGGTCAATCGGCTGACCTTCATAAAAATGAATCAGTCTTTGATCACCAGCTACCAAGCACCTGATGCTGATGTGACGGAATTTTTTTTTTTTTAATGTGAGATCCCTTCAAGACTGCCTATGCTGATGCTGAGTGACTATCCTGTTATGCTGAGTGGCAATCCTCTTCCTCCTCAATTTTCATGCTGATAGCTTGTAAGTATATTTTTGGTTCTGGGCACTGGCACCAGTGGCTAAGGCCCAATTTTTCTGCCCCTGTTTAACAGGGGCGTGTAATTACAATTTTTGATGCAATACTTTGCAGCAGGGCTCATTCCTGTGCTTCAACTAGAGTATCTGTGAGGGGTTGCAGTGTTGTGGCACCAGTGCCCAAGGCCCGATTTTTTTAGCCACTGTTTAACAGGGGCGTATAATTACAATTTTTGATGCAATACTTTGCAGCAGGGCTCATTCCTGCGCTCCAACTAAAGTATCGGTGAGGGGTTGCAGTGTTGTGGCAGCAGTGGCTAAGGCCCAATTTTCCTGCCCCTGTTTAACAGGGGCGTGTAATTACAATTTTTGATGCAATACTTTGCAGCAGGGCTCATTCCTGCGCTCCAACTATTGTATCTGTGAGAGGTTGCAGTGTTGTGGAAGCAGTGGCTAAGGCCCAATTTTTCTACCCCTGTTTAACAGGGGCATCTAATTACAGTTGTTGATGCAATACTTTGCAGCAGGGCTCATTCCTGCACTCCAACTAGAGTATATCTGAGTGGTTGCAGTGTTGTTGCACCAGCACCAGTGCCCAAGGCCCAATTTTTCAGCCCCTGTTCAACAGGGGCGTATAATTAAAATTTTTGATGCAATACTTTGCAGCAGGGCTCATTCTTGCACTCCAACTATAGCATCTGTGAGGGGTTGCAGTGTTGTGGCACCAGTGCCTAAGAACCAATTTTTCTGCCCACCAAGAGTAACTGTGAGGGCTTACAGTGTTGTGGCACCAGCACTACCACCACCAACACCAAAGGCCCAATTTTTCTGCCCCTGTTCAACAGGTGCATGTAATTACAATTCTTGATCTAATATTTCACAGCAGGGCCCGTTCCAGCGCCCACCAAGAGTAACTGTGAGGACTTACAGTGTTGTGGCACCAGCACCACCAAAGGCCCAATTTTTCTACCACTGTTCAACAATGGCATGTAATTACAATTCTTGATCTAATATTTCACAGCAGGGCCCATTCCTGCACCCACCAAGAGTAGCTGTGAGGGCTTACAGTGTTGTGGCAACACCAACACCTAAGGCCCCAATTTCTGCAGATTATATAGGGCAGGCCCCTACTTTCAAACATCCAACTTACAAATGACTCCTACTTGCAAACGGAAGGAGACAACAGGAAGTGAAATGAAATCTACCCCTAGGAAGGGAAATTCTCTCCTGTAAGAGTTAATATGGGAAAAACGTGTCTCCTCACCACTGATGCTTTATCACCAATCCTTGTTTCACCAAAAACCCCAAATTTTCAAAAAACATTTGTCATTGGGACAGAAAGTGAGGTGAAATCTTCTGAAGAGGTGCACAGACAGCAAAACAAATGTTACAGGGGTGATAACACTTCCCTATGTTTTCCAAAAAGCTTAAAAATAGATTTGATTTTTTGGCTGGAGCTACACTTTAAAAATGTACCAGTTCAAAATTACAAACAGATTCTACTTAACAACAAACCTACAGTCCCTGTCTTGTTTGCACCGCCTGTATACTGCTGTTCAGAGTATATAGGGCCTGGGGGCCCCAAACCTTTCCTTTTTTTAATTTGGGTGCGGGGTTCCCCTTAATATCCATACAAGACCCAAAGGGCCTGGTAATGGACTTGGGGGGGGGTACCCATGCCGTTTGTCTCACGGATTTTCATCCATATTGCCGAGACCCGACATTACATTAAAGCTGCATACAGTTTTAAATTACTTTTATTCCTTTACAAATGTCATTTTGTGCAGGAACTGTTCTAAGCGCGGGAAACACGCGCCACTTTACAGGCATACTATAGACACCCCCCAGGTACGATATTTAAAGGAATATTTCACTTTTTTTTTTCACTTTAAGCATCATTAAAATAACTGCTCCCGAAAAAACGGCTGTTTTTAAAACTTTTTTTGCATTGATATATGTCCCCTGGGGCAGAACCCGAGTCCCCAAACCCTTTTTAGGACAATAACTTGCATATTAGCCTTTAAAATTAGCACTTTTGATTTCGACCGTTCGAGTCCCATAGACTTTAATGGGGCTCTAAAGTTCGCGTGAACTTTCGGTCCGTTCGCAGGTTCTGGTGCTAACCGAACTGGGGGGTGCTCGGCTCATCCCTAGTGACTGTGTATATGCAAGGCAAGCTTGAGCGGAATTCTGTCGGAAAAATCATCCAAGGTTAATCTGACGGAAATTCCGATCGTGTGTACGGGGCATTACTCTTATAAAAAAACTTAGGGTGTCTGTCTGTTGCAAAGTGGGTTTCCTGCAACAGAATAATGTCAGGCCCAAATCTTTTGTAATGACAAAATGCTTTTTTCCTCTTTTGAGGCGAGTTAATGCCCTGGGCTTTGTGAGATATCAGCCTAAGTCCCATTGATTAGGTGGTGGGTAATAGTAATGTGTATATAGGGTGATAGATATAGCTCACAATGCCCCGGGCAAAGTACACCAGCAAAATAATGTGAAAAGATTATTGTTTTCATCGTTGTCATTGATGAAATTAATATATAACATGTGAAAAAAATCTGTACTTCCTATTATGATATAATATATTTTATCACCTGTATACAACATCATTAAATATAGCAATCTTAACTGTAAGTTATCTATGGTTGACCTTTTTAATTGAGATAATTTGTAAAAAAAACTTAATATAAGTGTTAATAAACTTATAACCTGATAACTGGTGGGCAAACTGTAAATAGCAGTTTGGCCAAAAAACAAGTAAATTTGGACTAAAATGTCCATGACTCACCCGGGGAGTCCAATCATAGTGGACCCCAAAAAATAGAATAAAAAGTGCTAAAAATAGAGCTATACAAACCATGAGAAGACTTCCAGGTGTGAGTTGGAGGGCGATCAAACGGAGGTGGAGAGTCTCAGCAAATCTCAATTTCTAGTTTCTCAGATCGAAAAAGCGTGCATGCTATTATGTTAAATGTCCTTTAAACCATTATTTAAAAAAAAATTAGAGGACCTATATGTTGAAAGATATAGTTAGTGGAAGACACAATGTAATAATAATAATAATAGAAAAAAAAGGGGGGGAGGGGGAGAGATGGGAGAGGAGTTTCATAGGTACTCCATCACTGGTGTGGAATTTTTGGTCTTAAAAAAAGGGGGGGTGGTAAAAAAACAAAAAACAAATTCAAGTTTCAATGTGTTCATTCTGCGGCTACTTTTTCATAAACTTTTAGTCAATGCAGGTGACCTGAAGAGAGTAATAAAGAAAAAAAGTTTATTTTCCTTAAATTCTTTTATTTTCCTTGCTGGGGTTGGAAAAGACTGTTTCTTCCATCTTGCTTGTAGTTTATTCTATGGGAACACATTTCTTAGGGATTGTCTTACTCTTCTTTGATCCTGTCTTGAAGAAGGGGTAGCCCAGATGGGTGATGAATGTGGTGTGGATGGAGATCTTGGATTTAATTCTGGGTCGAGTAATACTAACTTGACCAGCAGATCTTTGTCTTCAGCGATGTTTAGAACCGTGTATGTGGTTCCATTATGAGGCACTGTTAGTTTAAACGGAAATCCCCATCTGTATCCTATATGGGCTGATTGCAGAATAGATGTGATTTCTTTCATCTTGCGTCTTCTCTCTAGTGTGGCTTGAGAGATATCAGGGAATATCTGTATCTTTGTGCCATTTAACTATATATTGTGCGAGTTTCTTGAGGCTCTCAAGATATTCTCCTTTGTAATAAAATCCTTCATACAAAATATGATATCTCTTGGTGGTTTATCAGGAGGGGGTTTGGGATGAAGGGCTCTGTGCATCCTGTCACACATGAATCAAGATGGAGGAGTTTTAGGAAGGAGAGATTGAAACAGCTTGGTAGCAGCAGGCATCAATTCTGTGACTGACTCTGGAATTCCACGAAGTCTTAAATTGTTCCTGCGATTTCTGTTGTTCAAATCTTCAACTTGAGCTTGAAGATAGGAGCAGTTATCTGCAAGGAGCTCAAAATCCTTCCTTAAATCATTGTGTGCAAGGGATAGTTCATCGTGTTTAGTTTCCAATATGTCACCTGCTTTAATGTGCTGGTGGTTTTGTGCAGTTCACTCTGGAACTTGTTAACTAATTTATCATAGATAGCAGAAAGACTGGCATCTAGATCATCCTTAGTAAGTTGAGAGGGGTATTCACTTTCTTGCTGTGCAGTAGCTTTCTCAGGTGAAGCACGTTTGGGACATCTTGTGCTTGTCTTTTGTCCGAAGTAAATAGTTTGTCAATAGTTTGCCTATGACTGGCAACCGCGTGCCTTTCTGCCTGACGGCATGCACAAGGGTGTCCTGCAAGGGTGCAGAGGAAAATCGGGTGTCCTGTGTTAAAATTGGCCCTGCAGACTGAGTTTAAAACTCCATGATCGGCAGATGTATGTAGAGCCGCCATTCCACATCGCGCATGCGCCACCTATAATTAAGGTTTAACATAAAACCCCAATATGAAAGGATTACCTTCACTGGGTGTGCACAGAGGATAGGTCCAACATTGCATGTATCTATCTCATGGTAAACCAAAAGAGTGTTGATTAGTGATCTGGTTCCTTATATATGAAGCGTGGAGATTCCGCCTTCCGCGGAAACCACCCATGCATCCCGGGCTGCAAGCCTGTGATGCAGGGCATATCTGGCCCAAGGTGGGTGTGCAGGTTCCCCCGAACCTTCTGCCCCACAGATCTCATGTGGAGGCCTGGGGGAATGGTGAATGTGTCATGCCATGTGTTTGCCCATCTCTTCCAGCCACAAATGCCACCGTGATCGGGGACCAGACGTGACATGTCACTGCTCTGTCACTTCCGGTGTTCACATGCATCAATACCCGGCATTCAGATGGAATCGAAGCCTGGGTACACAGGATGAAGGATGAGTCCTGTCCCCATGTATGAAACATGTATGAAAACAGATTAAAAAATGGAGATGGGGACACGGACTGCAGAAGCGAACCTATTCATTTAAAAAGGAACTACAACACATATATATAAGATTACCATTATTAGTATAAAGGACATTTTAATAATGTCGCTGTTATATCATTCCATATCTACCAAACCCATGCCTTACACAATTCAAATTTCAATGATTAAGACAAAAAAAAAGTTAAAGGGGCTGTAAACCCTTGTTTTTTTTTTTTTTTTTAAATAACAAACATGTCATACTTACCTCGATTGTGCATTTCGTTTTGCACAGAGTGGCCTGATCCTCCTGTTCTGGGGTCCCTCAGCGGCGCTGGTGGCTCCTCCCCGCATCGAGTGTACACGTTGGAGAAGGTTCTCCTAAGGTGGACATCCGTGCGGGCGCGTTCCCGAGTCCTGCATCTGTGTCCATTCACACAGAATGCAGGACTCGGCCCTGCCCCCCAGCACCACTTCATTGGATTTGATTGACAGCAGCGGGAGCCAATGGCTGCGCTGCTATGAATGTATCCAGTCAGGACACGAGACACCAGCTAGAGCTGGTATGTTTGTTCCCGGCCGGAGGATGACAGCGTTCAGGTAAGTAAAACGGGGGGGCTGGGGGGCTGCAGCACTACAGAAGGGTTTTCACCTTAATGCATAGAATGCATTAAGGTGAAAAACCATGAGGGTTTACAACCCCTTTAAGTATAGAGGATTGCATTAATTATCTTTCAAAAATGGAGCATAGCTAATATCATCATTCAGCCCTAGACTTGATGTTGCGTTAAGGTTTACTATCCATTTGGCTTCTTCCTGCATAATTGTATTGTCAAAATCCTCTCCTCTGGGGGAGGGGTGTATCCTAGCAAGTGCCTGATAATGTAGCAGATCCCATTTATACTTATGATGTTTGGCAAAGTGTCTTGCCACTGGTTTCTCTAATGCCGCGTACACACGGTCGGACTTTCCGGCATACTTGGTCCGGCGGCCAGAGTCCGCCGAACAATCCGACCGTGTGTAGGCTCCGGCGGACTTTTCCGGCGGACTTTTTCCCAAAAGCCCGCCGGACCTAGATTTGAAACATGTTTTAAATCTTTCCGTCGGACTCAGTTTCTGGCGAAAAGTCCACTCGTCTGTGTGCTGGTCCAACGGACCAGATACGACGCAAGTGCAGGGTATTGCATTTCGCGCTCGCTGTAATAGGAAAAACAAATTTTCCTATTGCAGCGAGCGCGGGGCATACCAGGCCCTTAGGTCTGGTATGGATTATAAAGGGAAACCCCTACGCCAAAAAAACGGCGTAGGGTCCCCCCTAAAATCCATACCAGACCCCGATCCGAGCATGCAGCCCGGCCGGTCAGGAAATGGGGTGGGGACGAGCGAGCGCCCCCCCTCCTGAACCGTACCAGGCCGCATGCCCTCAACATGGGAGGGTGGGTGCTTTGGGGGAGGGGGCACCCTGCTGGGCCCCCCCACCCCAAAGCACCTTGTCCCCATGTTGATGAGGACAAGGGCCTCTTCCCGACAACCCTGGCCGTTGGTTGTGGGGGTCTGCGGGTGGGGGGCTTATCGGAATCCGGGAGCCCCCTATAATAAGAGGGCCCCCAGATCCCGGCCCCCCACCCTATGTGAATGAGTATGGGGTACATGGTACCCCTACCCATTCACCTAGGGAAAAAGTGTCAATAATAAAACACACTACACAGGTTTTTAAAATAATTTATTAAACAGCCCTGGGGGGGTCTTCCTCCGGCTTCGGGGGTCTTCTTCCGGCTTCGGGGGTCCCTCCGGTTCCTCTTCTCCCAGCGTCCGGTTGGTTCTTCTCCGCTCTCTCCGGCCTCTTCTCCCGGTGTTCCAGTTCTTCGGCCGGCTCCTCCGCTGTCTTCAGGCCGCTCTCTTGGCAGCGGAGGTCCAGACTTCTGGCCTCTGGCTTCTGGGCTTCTTGTCTTCTTCCCTCTTCTCTTCTCCAGATGTTGACACGACGCTCTCTCCGGCTGGACTGCTCTCTGAGGTCTCCGTTGTGACTTATATAGGCGGAGACCCTGTCCCCTTATGATGTCACAGTCCCTGTGCATGCTTGGACTGTGACGTTTTAGGGGGCGTGGTCACCGGGTGATTTTGACCACGCCCCCTAAAACGTCTGGTATGACCCCCGACGGGGCTCGCAAGGTGTCAATCTCGCCGATAAAAGCGGCAAGGTTGACTTCCTTTTTTAGCCCCGTCGTACCCGAGTCACGTTCAAAATGAACGGACTTGTCCATGTGTGGGCAAGTCCGTTCATTCTGAAATTCCGGCGAAAGTCCGTCGGAAAGACGGGCGGACTTAGCCCGCCGGAAAGTCCGGTCGTGTGTGGGCAAGTCCGTCCGTTTTAAAGTCCGGCGCACCTGGCGGACAAAGTCCGTCGGAAAGTGTGCCGGACCAAGTATGCCAGAAAGTCTGATCATGTGTACGCGGCATAAGATTCATCCAGTTATATCTGCTACATTGTACAATGTAGTTTGTAGTTTATATTGGTTGTCCCTGAGTCATTGAACCCTTGTCACATCTTGTGGGTTTTGACGTATTGGCCCGATGTATGTATCTTTATATGTATGGGGAATTGGTGGATCAGCCCCATGTATGTATGTATGTATGTATGTATATACCGATCATATTTTTTTATACATTCCTAATATTAGTTATCCCAAATGAAGTTAGGAAGAGTATGGGCCCATTCTTGTAGTTCCAAGTTATAGATAAGATTTAGGAGGTCCTTTCCCTAACAAATTAATTAGTATAGATTGGGTAGAAGTTATCTCCATAGGGGTATGGTTGCTGTTCGGATATGGTTTTAGTCCAGAAATGTTTATTAATTGTTAATAATTAATTTATCATATCAATTTATATATTAGTATATATTTGTTATTGTTCAGTATACGTTCTTATATTATACATGTATGTATAGCATCCTGTTTGCTATGGTGGCTGTGTACAGGGTACATTCGTTCTGGTCCTCTTAGGGTAACCACAGCCACAATGACATCACTTACAGTCCCATGACCGCGGCTGCCATGTTTGTGTAGTCCAGATACTGGTGTGAAGACAATAAGTGCTGTTTACTGGAAGCACATAACTCCCTGTCCTCAAGAGGTGACTACGTGACGCCCACGATGACATCATGTTGACCTGATATTGATGTTATTGCCCTTGATTAATTTTGAGGTCCACAAAAAAACATGAGCACTTAGACTGCACTGAATGGTTCAAGTAGCAATAAGAAACACGGAAGATTTTCATAAGTTTAATTTGATTGAGATGGACTTGTAAGACAATTTGGAATTTGATTGAGGTGGTTTCACAGACAATTTGTGCTGTACTCTTTGTTTGAGAATAAGTTTTTATTTAATTATATTATTTATCACAATTTATAATTTACACTGCGCTAATTGTTTACGCATATATAGTCTATTATGGAAGAACAAGCTATTACCAACACCCCTAAGAGTGTATCGATACAATTCGGGGCTTGTCCTTGAAAATCACTGCAGTATATGATGCCATCACCAATAGCAACTGATAGAAATATCGAGGAGTTGGGGAAAAACTGAGTTTGCTCGGGAAAATAGATGCCGGTGGGAGGTGCATTTTCCAGTGGACACAAAAGAGTTAACTCCTGATGCAGGAGGAGTCTGCCTATAGAGCGGGAGAAGCCTGGCACCAGAGTACTGGAGAAGAAGGGGCAGAGCTCTAGTTCTGTACACTTAGAAAGAGCTGCCATGTGGAGCAGGTGAACTAATATGGTGCAATATCGTTTCTCTGCTTACCAAGCAATAATGGGAGCAGGAGGTACGGATACACCGGGGTATTTGGACCAGCTAGCTAAGGCCCAGGACTACCTAACAGACATGGTTGTGAGGTTACTGATGTCTATCACTGGGAACTCTGTGAGGAGCAAAGCATTTGTGCTTAGAACAACTGGAGACCCACTGCAGTAATGTCAGCCTGGTCTTGTTGTGGGCACGGTGGAGAACCGCTATTGGGGCTGTTGCTTCATAACCAGCCACCTACCAGCTTTCACGGCTGTGCACAATGGGGGGCCAGAGTTTGATATTGCCCAGAGGCAGGAAGTCTCATTTAGTCCTCTGCTCATTACCACTGCTGTGCCTACTACCACTACTTCAGGGCTGGCACTCAAGACAGTGGGTTATGTCTGCAGGTGGGGTCGAGCAGAGCATATCGAGAAACCCTGTAAAAACCCTGTAGAAATCCAGATTCCCCTGTTTTCTGGCAAAGGTTCTGAGCCAGTTGGAGCCTGGGACATTTCATTTATAGGGATAAGGTAGTTATAAAAAAAACTGGACGCAGGGACCAGAAGTGGTTCATTAACACATGGGGCCCTGACGGAAAGATGGTACAGGTCTATGTTCCCAGTTTCTACAGATGAGCTGTTGTGTTTATTTGCTGCCCTCATCTGTTGTTGTGCTCTATGGACTGACTTTTCAGTATGCTTACTGTCAAGAAACTTTAATTTAAAGCTGAACTGTTGCTCAAGACAGGGAGCAACCTGCATTCAAACATACATGACAAGCCATGCAATGTGGATAACATACAATGATAAGTCAAATGACATTGCAAAACGTTCTTTGCCCTTATTCAGGGAATTGTGCTGATATGCACAGTTGTTGTAGTTAGGGTTTAGGTTGGATAGGATATATCTCTCTGTTTTTTCCAGGGTTTAGGAAGATGATGGCATGTCAAGATTATGGCTTCTTCTTGGAGTATTCTGATTATTTAAAATCAAGCTCTGTGTTTACATGTATACCCTTAAGGGATTTCATAGTAAAATTTGAACTCAGGTCATGGACTTTAGTTTAAGAACATTACGGTGGTTTGGTTGGCTACTAATTATTGCTGATGATGCTGTGGAGGGTCATCTCCCCAGAGATGATGCTCATTAACCTAGGATACTGCATTTGCTGTTTCTGTTTACCGTGTAGGAGATACTTGATTGGAAACACTACACTTTAACCTTATTTGCAGTAAACAAAATTTGTTTTGCATGTTGCATGTTGTACAAGTTCTGTTACCGAACGGTTTCTTTTGGCCTGATAACAGTCTCCTGAACGTAATGTACAAAGTTTATTGCACCCCAACCAATCAAGCATTTATTATGTAGTATGCTGCATATTTACTATTATGCTGTTTCCTTACATTTTACCAATTCTTTATGTCTCATGGAATACTTTGCTCTTGTGAACTAGAGAACGTTTGTCATGTTACTTGGCCCATGAGGACAGGGCCTAATTTTGAAGGGGGGGGGGGGGATGGTATGTATTACATGGAACCTTTGTCATGCCAGTTAAACACAAATAAGTAGCTCATCATGAAAGGTACATATTTCTGGGTGAAAAGTGTCTTATGCAGAGTGTGCTTCCTTTGGAGATTTTAGCATTTGTTCACATGACTTCTCAGAGCCACAGAATAGGTTGATGCTGGGTGACTTGCCTCTGCCAGACTCCATGATGTCTGAATTGTGACACATTTCAACTCAGGGTTCCAACCCAAAATATCTTATTAGTACTGGCTTGCAAATTCATCTTGCCTCCTAGTCCAGTGCACCCCTCCTCCCCATCCCGGCTAGGGGTTTTGCAAATGCTAATTATAAACATGTCACAGCTGCAACTCCCCTTATCTCTTACCATTCTCTCCTTTTTTTTTTCAAAAAGGAATAGAACAAACCACTAAGGAGTCAGCTCACCCAAAACAAAGCACATTATTTTGATATAGTTTATGTCATCACATTAAATCACTCATAGGCTTTCTTAACATTTAAAGTCCACTGAGACGGGTTCTCACTGCCCCATTTTTACTTTATATGATACATTATACACAGTAGTAACTCTAAGATAGTGTGACAGAGGGAGAACAGATACTCCAATTCAGCTCCCAAGAGGGGAAGATGAATCAGCTAAGTTGTGTGGACACGGTTAGTGTACTGTTCCTTTTTATTACAAAAATATTTGACGGTCACCTATAGGACTGCTTACAACAATTGTGTTTATTCTTTAATGCTGGCCAAAATTAAAAAAAAAATATATATATATATATATAAAAAAAAATACTTTATAGGTATAGTATATATTATATAATTATTAGTTGTGCTCAAATACACAAGAGAGAATTAAGATAAATCAGTCTGGCTGGCATATTTTCCTGAAAAGGTCACAATTATTTTCAATAATCCCCCTAGAAATAGAGAACTAGGTACCATGAATATCATTTTCAGAAGGTGGGTATTTTTCTTCTCTTTCTACATCACTTATGTGCCCGGGTCTGATCTGCTGCCAACCTTTCCAGCTTTGGAGCTACACACTTGACATTTTACCTTCCCCATTTTTTTTTCTTTGCTATGCTACATCAGTGAGAAGCCAAATATGAATTAAATCTGCAATTAACAAAATTAACCATTTTCATCAACCTTATGGCTTCTGAGGGGTCAGGACAGCTTAATTATTTGTTTTTGCCGCTACACTCTGGCACTGTAAGGGTTACCACAGCTTAATTATTTGGTTTCACTTGACAATAAATGGACATTAATTGTTAAGTTGCAATGTAGCTTGCATGAAATGATATATTTCCTTCACATCAACAGCTAATCAGTTCATCATGATAAAGGTCATTATATTAAGTGCTTCAGTCTTGAATAGTGATTTGACTGGTTCTTACCCCCCTCATGCACCTTTTTTTTCCGCTTAACAACTTGGTCTTCAGCCAGCAACGGCATCAGTCGAGTAGTAACACTAAGCACCACGTATGCTGCTAACATGGCAGTTTGAATTGTCACTTTCTATTAAAAGGTCTAAATCAGAAGGATTTTGAGGAGCAGCGTGCTGCACTGACAGTATAATTAAAAAGGGGAGAAAAAAAACACTTTTTTGGGAATGTCAGTGCAAACACTGATTTAAATAGCAGTTCAGCAGCTGCTTGCTAATTTAAACTACAGTATTGCTTTCTATTAAAGAATAGACCCTGATTCTGATTTTTTTTCCCCTGCCGTGTGACAGCCTGAATTGCGCTGTTGTGCCTGAAAAGGTACTTTCATCGTGCAGTGTACATGCTGAGGACGAGGAGTTCCCAGAGGAGATTCTGAAAGCCCCCTGCCCACATATTAAATAGGTATAATTACATAACCTTTAAGCCTGACTCTTTAAAACAGCATTTCATGTTTGAATGGAAAAATCTTTCCCCCTCTAAAAAGGAACATGCTGCACTGTATAATAATAATCAATGTCTCTGTGTAATTCCATTTCTTTCTTTTCACAGAAAATATATAATTTTGAGGGGTCCATATGCTGATTCCTGTAAGGTCTGCTCAGTTGGTTTTCTATGATTCCTCTTTGCAGTTTAAAACTAGAGGTCTCCAAAATCCTACGGACAGATTCTATAATGCATTTTAATTAGCCCATCTACATAGCTGTGTTTTTTTACTTCCCTTTAAAATCTATCAACTTCATTTTAGGTGGTTACTATAAAATAGCCATTATTGACAGCTGTCAAAGAAAACGGCAATTACTGACAAGAAATGGTTAACATTTAGTCATAATAAATAAGAGCTCACAGGGATGAAATAACATACATTATTACCTCCTAGTGGAATCATAATAGCACCCCCTGTATCTCAAACCTCAAGTCTTAAAGAAAACCTGAAGATTAAAATGCTAACCTAATCCAGCAGTGTCAGCACACAGTAGATACCTCTAGGTGCCATCCTACCAGGTTACTTTTCAATGTAAAGTGGACTTGTATTTTACACATTCATTGTAAAGTATCAGATTTGTTTGATAGCAGGCATGCTTTGGTGCTTGAACCTACCACAATTTTCTCAACTGCCACATTCACCTACCGGAACTTTGAGGAAAACTTAGTGCAGGCAATCTCGGTGTTCTGGCTGTCATCATGTGGTGCTAGCTGTCTAAAAGAACAATTATCAGGTCCAAAACTGTTGTGTGAGGTTGGGGGTGGCATCTTTCCACTCTGTGAGATCTGGAAGCTCCATTGGCTGTGATTATTGTAGCAGGGTAGTAAGTAGAAGGCAAGCACAAGCACTGGAGGGAGTCAGCTATCCACCAAACATGTTATCGTACCCTTAATAAGGAAAATACATGGATAATCTGAAATTCAGTTGATTCCTTGATCAAAGGGTTGGGAGTCAAGTCATGTTCTTTGTCAATGAGGCTGCCCATCGCAGTAATGGGCCTAAACTGAGGCTCATCATTGTCTGGGCTGGACATACCCCTTGATAAAAGAACGAAGACTTCTTTCTATTCAAAGCAAAGCTTTATTTACCAGATGTGGGAGAACGATGCAAGCAAGTGATCGTTCTGATTCTATTTTAGATATACACTGCTTTTATACATTTATTACAATTCATAGGAATGAGCTGATATTACGTAACATACTACAGAGCCTATGAGATGTACATATTTAACATAATTATTTCTCTAAGTTTAAAACAACTGTTTTGACTTCTAGTTGAAGGCCACTCATAACAACTGTGATGAATGATTTTTTAGATATGCCCAGATTATGCAGGTGTTCTAATTAAACATAATAACACATGACCAGATAACGACCTTACAAGAACATAAAATGAAGGTCTTTTAAACTATTATTTCAACAAAACAACAGATGTCCATGAAAAGATTAAATAAGCATGCGACTGTCTTTAGGTTAGAAAATGAAGGCTGCAGCAACACTAGTTTAGGCAAAAAAGTTACTCTTAAGTTTCCAGCCTGTACAAAATCCACATCAGCAGCTGGGAGAGGGTACAAACAGACGTTTAGGCTATTAACCCAGGGTATATGTTATTTTACACTTAGTATTTACTCTAAAGACAGTCCTATTACTTAAACCCTTGTCATTCTATAAAAAACTATAATCAATGCCATAGTTCACCCCTGCGCCTTTTCCTACAGAATATTTTATGACAAAGATGCATTTGCCATGGTAATGAATTTGCCTGCGTAGAAGATACATGAAAATGCCTGAAAAAGACATGCATGTTTTAAAATGTGAATCTGTCCTAAGTCTGCTAATGTATAAATAATGAAACACACGAGATCTAGTTTACTAGGTTGTTGGCCAAAGTGTTGGGTTTATGTTTTTATTGCAACTTTCCTATCATCTCTTCTGACCTAAGTGCACAGGTCTGCAGGTTGTAGCTTTGAGATAGACTGTGTTCTAAATTGTCCTGCAAGACTGTGCAATGACTGTCCCTTCCTATAAATATGTTTTAACCACTTCAATACCAGCCACTCTTACCCCCTTCCTGCCCAGGCCAATTTTCAGCTTTCAGCGCTGTGACACTTTGATTGACAATTGCGTGGTCATGCAACACTGTACCCAAACTACTTTTTTATCATTTTGTTCACACAAATAGAGCTTTCTTTGGTGGTATTTAACCACTTGCTCACTGGGCACCTAAACCCCCTTCCTAACCAGACCAATTTTCAGCTTTCGGTGCTCTCACATTTTGAATGTCAATTACTCATTACTCAAGTCATGCAACATTGTAAGCATATGACCTTTTTGACCTTTTTTTCACACAAATAGCGCTTTCTTTAGGTGGTATTACCACTGGGTTTTTTATTTTTTGCAATATAAATGGAAAAACATTTTTTTTCTTCGTTTCTGTTATAAAATTTTGCAAATTAGTAATTTTTCTTCATAAATATTGACCAAAATGTATACTGCTACATATTTTTGGTAACCCAAATAACCCAAATCAGTGTAAATTATTTGGACTTTGCGAAAGTTAGAGTCTAATAGCTATGGTGCCAATCATTGAAAATTGATCACACCTGATGTACTAAAGGCCTATGTCATTTCTTGGGACACTAACAAGCCAGGAAAGTACAAATACCCCCCAAATAACCCCTTTTTGGAATGTAGACATTCCAAGGTATTTAGTAAGAGGCATGATGAGTTTTTTGTAGTTGTAATTTTTCCCACAATTCTTTGCAACATGAAGATTTTTGTTTTCTTTTTTCTTTTCATAAAATTGTCATGTTAACAGGTTATTTCTCTCACACAGCATATGCATACCAGAAATTACACCACAAAACACATTTAGCTACTCCTCCTGAGTATGGTGATACCACATGTGTAAGGCCTCTTTCACACGGACGATCCGTATGTCCGTTTTTCATCCTTCCGTTTTCGGATGAAAAACGGACATACATTCATCCCTATGGAGCGTCGGATGTCACCGGTGACATGTCCGCTGACATCTGACCCGCTCCGATCCGAAAAGTGTAACGGAGGAAAAACCTACTTTTCCATCAGTTTTCGGATCGGATCGGGTGACGACGGACACTACGGTCCGTCATCATCCGATCCCCCCATAGGGGAGAGCGGCACTCTGACAGGTCCATCGCTGCACAGTGAGCAGCGATACACCTGTCATCTTCCTGCTCAGCGGGGATCGGCGGAGTGATCCCCGCTGAGCAAGCGGATATTCACGGGGCGGATCATCACTGATCCGCCCTGTGAGAAAGAGCCCTAAGACTTTTACACAGCCTGACCACATACAGAGGCCCAACATGCAAGAAGCACCATCAGACGTTCTAGGAGCATAAATAACATTACATTTCTAGACTACCTATTATACTTTTGAAGGTCATGGAGCACCAGGACAATGGAAACACCCCAATGTATATTCTATGAGGCATAATGTGTCTTTTGAACATGTAATTTTTTCCACAAGTTTTTGAAATGTGTGGAAAGAAAATGAAAACGCATTTTTTTTACACAAAGTTTTCAATTTATAATATGTTTCTAACAAATAGCACGTACATAGCAAAAATTACACCCCAAAATATATTCTGCTACTTCTCCTTAATATGACAATACCACATGTGTGAGACTTTTCCACAGCCTGGCCACATACAGAGGCCCCACATGCAGGGAGCACCATCAGGTGTTCTAGGGACATAAATTTCAAATCTAATTTGACTACCTATTACACTTTTGTGAGGCACTGTAGTGGCACTGATGGGAACTGTAGTGGCATGGATGTGGCATGGATTTGGTACGGATGAGAAATGATGTGGCACGGATAAGCACTGATGTGGCATTGATGTGGCATGGATGTGCCACTGATGTGGCATGGATGTGGCACGGATGAGCACTGATGTGGCACGGATGAGAACTGATGTGGCATGGATGTGGCACGGATGAGCATTGATGTGGCATAGATGTGGCACGGATGATCACTGATGGCATGGATGTGGCATGGATTTGGTACGGATGAGAAATGATGTGGCACGGATGAGTCATGGATGGGGATGGATGAGCCATGGATAGGGATGGATAAGACATGGATGGGGATGATGAGCCATGGATGGGGATGGCTGAGCCATGAATGAGGATGGATGAGCCATGGATGGAGATAGATGAGCCTGAATGAGAATGGATGAGCCATGGATGGAGCATGGATGAGCATGAATGAGGACATATGAGCCATGGATGGAGCATGGGTGAGCCATGGATAGAGCATGGAAGAGCACAGATCAGCGCTGTGGGCACTTCAGATCCAGCCCACAGCACTGCTACACCTGCTCCCTCCTCTCCTCAAACAGCGTGAGGAGAGGGGAGGAGCTGAACCGGACATGCCCTGGTTTGTTTACAAGTGATCACACCGTCATTGGACAGCGTGATCACATGGTAAATGGCCGCTGTCATTGGTCCTTTACCCAGATCTGTGATGCGCCAGGTCTTGAAGACCGGACAGTCACAGACATTTCCGGGTGCGCGTCCAAGGGGGCAAGCAGGAGCACGATTATGGGAGGCCGTCATCTGGCTATGGCCCGGTCGGCAACTGATTAACCTCCCTGGCGGTATGATTCTTTCTGATTTTAGGTGCTGAAAGCGGTACAATTATTTTGCAATGAAATTTGGCGTTTTATATTGTAGGTATTTAATTATTAACAATAACACACTTAAATCTGTCCAAACAAGAGTCTAGTAGATATCCCGGGTATGATAAAGTTTGAAACACAAAAACATAAATTATAATATAATAAAAAAAAAATAATAATTAAAAAAAATAAAAATAAATAGTAATAAAATAAATTTCCACACGATTCACTATCGCTCAATTCTGCAAGTGTTCTAATTTACTATCGCAGTTTTCTAGCTGGTCTAAAGCCATTTTTGACGTAAAGGGACACTTTTTGGTTGCTATGGACAATCTCCAGTTTCCAGGCAGAAAGAACAGTATATGCAATATAAAACTGCATGCAGGGCATGGACCAGAGCACTGGGGACAAATGGGATGTGAAATGATTTCATACAGTACTGTAATCTGTAAGATTACAGTACTGTATGTGTTATGATTTTTACATTTTTTTGAATTTGCCGCCAGGCTCCGCCCCCGTGCGTCGCGACGCTCGCAGGGAACGGAGCCTGGCACGGAGAGGCTTCGGAGGAGGACGGAGCCCTCGGACAGTGCGGGGGACATCGCAGGATCCCGGGGACAAGGTAAGTAAGGAGGCACCAGGATCCTGCGATGTAATCCCGAGTGTGGCTCGGGGTTACCGCTAATGGTCCTGAAATGTAACCCCGAGCCACACTCGGGAAAACCGCCAGGGAGGTTAATCACCACTGTGTTTTTCATTTTTTTGCTACATAAATGGTAAAAAACATTTTTTTCTTTGTTTCTGTTATACAGTTTTGCAAATAAATAATCTTTCTTCATGAATTTAAGGCCAAAATTTATTCTGCTACTTTTCTTTGGTGGAAATAACCCAAATTAGTGTATAATATTTAGTCTGTAGGAAAGTTATAGAGTCCAAAACCTGGTATAGATCTGAAAATTGATTAACCCTGATGTACTGGCGGCCTATCTCATTTCTTGAGACCCAAAAATGTCAGGACAGTACAGATATCCCCTAAATTACCCCTTTTTGGAAAGTAGACAGTCCAAGGTGTTTAGTAAAAGGTATGGCGAGTTTTTTGAAGTTGTCATTTTATGTCATACATTTTTGGAAATTAGGTTTTAATTTTTTTTTTTTTTACATACTGTCACCAGTGCAGTAAAGTGCCATCATATAACGGGTGTGGCGGTGATCAGGGACACTGACTGGTGACAGTATAAAAAAAATATATATATATTTTTTTTTCAAATTTTTCTTTTTTTTTACGACTTTTTTTTTTAACACACTTTGACCAGAGCAATAAAATGTTACCATAATAACATTGTACTACTGTTTTTTTTTTTTTTACACATTATGTTTGCATATATCAATGAACTTCATTGCTATATGCAAGCATTTTACTGAATGAAATCGAATAATTCAGTGTGTTTTGTTGTGATTAGCTGTGATTGACCAGAGATAATCACATGGAACAGATGTAAAAATAATAAACTGCACTAAATACTCATTACGTTATTTAAAATGTTATTTAGGTGGAAAAACCACAAAGATATATTTTTTAAAATTAAAAATTAAATATAAAGTCCAGATATCTCCTATGATGAAAAAAACTCCAGATCGCCAAAATACTTCAACATATATGGATGAAATAACAGTCCAGAAATCACAAGAGTAAGTTGCCCTTACCAGAACACCAAACAAAATAGACGGATGGCTTAAACTCAGCCAGGGCCTTTGGGATGGAAACCGATCTGCTCTGTCCAGGTTCAAGATATGATTCCCTCAGTAAATAAAGGAGAAAAAAATAACAAAAAGGCTGCTGGGTTATACTTCATCTCCAGGTGAATGGACACTGGTAGACCAAAAAAAAGGATGGAACATGGAACAGATGGACTGTGATTGGCCCAGTCTGTACCATGGGATCACACTGACCAATCACAGATAGCAACACAATTGTATACAATGAATGGCTTGTAAGGAAGCCATCCATTGTATACAACTGTCATGCGACCTGCTGTGATTCGTTAGTGATCAGTCATCAGCTGTGTCCGATGGACATAGCCGGTGACAGATCGTGCTGCTATGTGCGAGGCGTGATCCAGGAAGATGTCATATATCTTATGATCGACAGGAGGTTCCCACCGGTGTAATCTTTTCATAGGCTGGGTGGGAACTGCATAAAATATATAGAAATGCAATAGAAAAATATTAATAATGTGATATGTGCTATTTTTAAAATGTGAACACGAACCTGGTGTGCCATTATGCAACACACCTAATCTTCTGTAAAGCCTTTGTTTACAGGCTAAAAAAAAAAAAAATGAAACATTAGACATTAAGAATTTGACAGTGATTGATGCAGGGCATCAGCATTGTAGACTGGCAGCATTGTGAATAAGTTGAATTTTATGTGTAGATTACCTTACATTCCCAAATACCCTTTTTGTCTCACAAAGGAAAATTGTTTAACTTAAACCTACCGATAGAGTAGACATGGTGAACACCGGTTACTAATAAAAAATTATTATGTCTGGAACATCAAGGTGCTTAAACCTAATTATACAAGTCAGCATACATACAGTATAAGTGTTAGTCTGACATTTGTTTTAAAATGAGTTAACCGCATGCTGACTGAATTCCTATGGCTAATAAATCCCAGAAAATAGATATGAGATTATTTTTGCCTGTTCTAGATTCTATTTTGTCCTTCAGCAAAGCATACAGTATAGTTAATGTAGCACTAACTCACGGTGGAGCTGCTGATTTTTAGCGGGCTGTTACCGTCACCTTTTTCCCTGTAATTTTACCAGTACAGGGTCTAGGGTCCTGTTGAGCTTATTATCAGACAATGTAGACACCAGTCACTTGAGTACTTTTCCAATGCTTTAATGGGAAATAACTGGAAGAAGTAGCAGAAAAGAGGTAGAAGAAGAGTTGCAGGGAAGTTCAAATACCTTTTCTTGGCGTAGCACTAAGGAATTGAAATCTTTGGAACAAATATACCCTCAGCTCAGGGTTACATCTTTGCCTGCCCGGATAGGTCTCTCTCACCAACCTAGCAGCCGGAACGCAGCACAAACAAAAAGTTTCTGCCACAGACTTGGATGAACCAAAACTAAACGATCCTCTACCACAGGATGTAGTAGTTTTCGATGAACAGCAAACACAGTACCAGAAGCTTTAAGCCAAGCCGGCAGTACTTGTGTGGTAGAGTAGTTTAAGATGCGTCCTCGAATCGAGTCACCAGGCCCTTCTTAAGACCAGCCTTGCATGGTCCCTTTCAAGATGGGTCCTCCCATGGATCTTCCCGATTATGCCAGCAATAGCAGGCCCCAGACAGACTTCTGGGTCTACCCGCTCGGCTGCCGCAACGCAACCCTCCAGGCCGGAGGGCCGCGAGCTAGAACTCACTAACACATGCCTCTAGGCCAGGAGGACTACGAGGTAAAGCTCTCAGAAACAAGGCGTCTGCCCCATAAATACCCTCTCCTAGAATGCAACCCGGAGCACCACCTCCGCTGAGTTGTCTCTGGGACAGAAGAGCACTCATATGTTTCAGCCTGTTGCTTTCCAACACCGAATCAGAGTGACAACGACACCCACAGGCAAAGTGTGGAACTGCACACAACACAGCCAAACTGGAACAGAGGCTAATCTAATTGTAAATTAGATCTGAACTATGTACAGCACAGATAATCTACTAAATTTACCTAGAAACGGTAGATTGGAAAATCTACCAGCGCTACATACTCCCCCCACTACAATAGACGTTGTCCTCAACGTCTGGCAAAATATGACTCTCAAGCCTGAGAGTAGGTATTCGAACTTAAAACTTGGATGAGAAAGAAGAAAAGACAGTATAGAAAGGTTACAGTTTGAAACATCTGTACAATAACATATTCATATCAGCAAAAGAAATCACATTAATCACGATACCAAACCCCACTATCTACCTAGCTGAAAAGCCTAACAGCTTGATAGAAGAAACAAAGTTAAACACACACAAAATATATACAGTAGCATAACTAACAATTCAGGAGCAAAGCCTCATTCTACAAAAGAATGACACTCTCTTCCCACATATTTTCTTCTAATGAAAATGAACTGAAATAACTTGGAAAGTCCATCCCTATTTTGGGGCATATTATATTTTTTCCCAGTAAACGAAATCTTTGGTTATCACAGATGTCTTTGAATATATAAACGCTGAGGTGAATAAAATCTCTTGACCACGGAGATCTCTAATGCCGCGTACACACGGTCGGACTTTCCGGCATACTTGGTCCGGCGGACCAGAGTGTGCCGGACAATCCGCCCGTGTGTGGGCGCCGGCGGACTTTTCCGGCGGACTTTTTCCCAAAAGCCCACCGAACCTAGATTTGAACTCAGTTTCGGGCGGAAAGTCCGCTCGTGTGTGTGCTGGTCCGACGGAAAGCCCGCTCGTGTGTATGCTGGTCCGACGGACCAGATACTACACGAGGGCAGGGTACTGCATCTCGCGCTCGCTGCAATAGGAAAAACAAATTTTCCTATTGCGGCGAGCGCGGGGCATACCAGGCCCTTAGGTCTGGTATGGATTATAAAGGGAACCCCCTACGCTGAAAAAACGGCGTGGGGTCCCCCCTAAAATCTATACCAGACCCCGATCCGAGCACGCAGCCTGGCCGGTCAGGAAAGGGGGTGGGGACGAGCGAGCGCCCCCCCTCCTGAACCGTACCAGGCCGCATGCCTTCAACATGGGGGGTGGGTGCTTTGGGGGAGGGGGGCGCCCTGCGGGCCCCCCCCACCCCAAAGCACCTTGTCCCCATGTTGATGAGGACAAGGGCCTCTTCCCGACAACCCTGGCTGTTGGTTGTCGGGGTCTGCGGGCAGGGGCTTATCGGAATCTGGGAGCCCCCTTTAATAAGGGGGCCCCCAGATCCCGGCCCCCCACCCTATGTGAATGAGTATGGGGTACATGGTACCCCTACCCATTCACCTAGGGAAAAAGTGTAAGTAATAAAACACACTACACAGGTTTTTAAAATATTTTATTAAACAGCTCCGGGGGGGGGGGATCTTCCTCCGGCTTCGGGGGTCCCTCCGCTTCATCTTCTCCCGGCGTCCGGTTGGTTCTTCTCTCCAGTTCTTCGGCCGGCTCCTCTGCTGTCTTCAGGTAGCTCTCTTGCCAGCAGAGGTCCGGACTTCTGGGCTTCTTGTCTTCTCTTCTCTTCTCCAGATGTTGACACGACGCTCTCGACTTATCATCAACATCACCCAGTGACCACGCCCCCTAAACGTCACAGTCCCAGCATGCCCAGGGACTGTGACATCAAAAGGGGGCGGGGTCTCCGCCTATATAAGTCACAACGCAGCCCCCGGAGAGCAGTCCAGCCGGAGAGAGCGTCGTGTCAACATCTGGAGAAGAGAAAAGAAGAGAAGACAAGAAGCCCAGAAGTCCGGACCTCTGCTGGCAAGAGAGCTACCTGAAGACAGCAGAGGAGCCGGCCGAAGAACTGGAGAGAAGAACCAACCGGACGCCGGGAGAAGATGAAGCGGAGGGACCCCCGAAGCCGGAAGAAGACCCCCGAAGCCGGAGGAAGATCCCCCCCCGGAGCTGTTTAATAAAATATTTTAAAAACCTGTGTAGTGTGTTTTATTACTTACACTTTTTCCCTAGGTGAATGGGTAGGGGTACCATGTACCCCTACTCATTCACATAGGGTGGGGGGCCGGGATCTGGGGGCCCCCTTATTAAAGGGGGCTCCCAGATTCCGATAAGCCCCCGCCCGCAGACCCCGACAACCAACGGCCAGGGTTGTCGGGAAGAGGCCCTTGTCCTCATCAACATGGGGACAAGGTGCTTTGGGGTGCAGGGCGCCCCCCTCCCCCAAAGCACCCACCCCCCATGTTGAGGGCATGCGGCCTGGTTTGGTTCAGAAGGGGGGGGGCGCTCGCTCGTCCCCACCCCCTTTCCTGACCGGCCAGGCTGCGTGCTCGGATCGGGGTCTGGTATGGATTTTAGGGGGGACCCCACGCCGTTTTTTCAGCGTAGGGGGTTCCCTTTATAATCCATACCAGACCTAAGGGCCTGGTATGCCCCGCGACGGGGCTCGCAAGGTGTCAATCTCGCCGATAAAAGCGGCAAGATTGACATCCTTTTCTAGTCCCGTCGCACCTGAGTCACGTTCAAAATGAACGGACTTGTCCGTGTGTGGGCAAGTCCACTCATTCTGAAAGTCCGCCGGAACTCTGGCGAAAGTCCGTCGGAAAGACGGGCGGACTTAGCCCGCCGGAAAGTCCGGGCGTGTGTGGGCAAGTCCGTCCGTTTTAAAGTCCGGCGCACCTGGCGGACAAAGTCCGTCGGAAAGTGTGCCGGACCAAGTAGGATAGAAAGTCCGACCGTGTGTACGCGGCATAAATATTAACGCTATCTGACTATACACCCCAAAGTTCTCTTTTCCTTTTTAGAAGAACAGAAGACAACAGTTTCCTCTTTTTTTTTTTAATCACCAATAAAACCAGGGATCTGGCAATGTCAGTTTCCTCCCTTGTTTATCCACTGTGGTGATAAAATAGACAATGTCATCTTTACCGGGTCTGCAAATGACCACCTTGTCAGCATAAATGTGCCGACCATAGTTCCAATGCAGCAAACATCCATTGAAGCGTTCATCCATAGCAGCAGAATACCCAGCTTTCCAGAAAGGTTTTGGTACAGACAAATAGTCCCAAACAGCTTCACGGTACCACTGTTCCCGGTTGGCCTCAATTTCCTGCATAATTTCCTGAGTCACATAGGGAAATTCCAGACCATATTCTGTGGCAACACGTTTGGTGAGCACTCTCTGTAAACGGGCAAGTCTAGGCAAAGTTCTATTTTTCCCCAAACCAGGAGGCACACAAGAATTTGGTGATTTGCTCACCATAGATCCGATGGGTGTCTGCTCACTCTCAAGCAACTAACAACTTTAGACAGTGCCTCTTTGGTAGTACTGTACGGTAGGGATGAGCCGAACACCCCCCTGTTCGGTTCGCACCAGAACATGCGAACAGGAAAAAAGTTTGTTCGAACACGCGAACACCGTTAAAGTCTATGGGACACGAACATGAATAATCAAAAGTGCTAATTTTAAAGGCTTATATGCAAGTTATTGTCATAAAAAGTGTTTGGGGACCTGGGTCCTGCCCCAGGGGACATGGATCAATGCAAAAAAAAGTTTTAAAAATGGCCGTTTTTTCAGGAGCAGTGATTTTAATAATGCTTAAAGTCAAACAATAAAAGTGTAATATCCCTTTAAATTTCATAGCTGGGGGTGTCTATAGTATGCCTGTAAAGGGGCGCATGTTTCCTGTGTTTAGAACAGTCTGACAGCAAAATGACATTTCGAAGGAAAAAAAGCATTTAAAACTACTTGCGGCTATTGCATTGCCGACAATACACATAGAAGTTCATTGATAAAAACGGCATGGGAATTCCCCACAGGGGAACCCCGAACCAAAATTTAAAAAAAAAATGACGTGGGACTCCCCCTAAATTCTATACCAGGCCCTTCAGGTCTGGTATGGATATTAAGGGGAACCCCGGCCAAAATTTTTAAAAAAATGACGTGGGGTTCCCCCTAAATTCCATACCAGACCCTTCAGGTCTGGTATGGATTTTAAGGGGAACCCCGCGCCAAAAAAGAAAAAAAAATGGCGTGGGGTCCCCCCAAGAATCCATACCAGACCCTTATCCGAGCACGCAACCTGGCAGGCCGCAGGAAAAGAGGGGGGGACGAGAGTGCGGCCCCCCCCTCCTGAACCGTACCAGGCCACATGCCCTCAACATTGGGAGGGTGCTTTGGGGTAGCCCCCAAAACACCTTGTCCCCATGTTGATGAGGACAAGGGCCTCATCCCCACAACCCTGGCCGGTGGTTGTGGGGGTCTGCGGGCAGGGGGCTTATGGGAATCTGGAAGCCCCCTTTAACAAGGGGACCCCCAGATCCCGCCCCCTTACCCCTACCATTTCACTAAAAAACTGTCAAAAATGTTAAAAATGACAAGAGACAGTTTTTGACAATTCCTTTATTTAAATGCTTCTTCTTTCTTCTATCTTCCTTCATCTTCTTCTTCTGGTTCTTCTGGTTCTTCTGGTTCTTCCTCTGGCATTCTCGTCCAGCATCTTCTCCGCGGCGTCCTCTATCTTCTTCTCCTCGGGCCACTCCGCACCCATGGCATGGGGGAGGCTCCCGCTCTTCTCTTCATCTTCTTCATCTTCTTCTCTTCTTCTTTTCTTCTCTTCTTCTTTTCTTCTCTTCTTCTCTTCTTCATTTTCTTCTCCGGGCCGCTCCGCGCCCCTGCTGGCATGGAGGGAGGCTCCCGCTGTGTGACGGCGTCTCCTCGTCTGACGGTTCTTAAATAACGGGGGCTGGGCCACCTGGTGACCCCGCCCCCCTCTGACGCACGGTGACTTGACGGGACTTCCCTGTGACATCACGGGGAATGCCACAGGGAAGTCCCGTCATGTCCCATGCGTCAGAGGGGGGCGGGGTCACCGGGAGGCCCCGCCCCCCATTATTTAAGAACCGTCAGACGAGGAGACGCCGTCACACAGCGGGAGCCTCCCTCCATGCCAGCATGGGTGCGGAGCGACCCTGAGAAGAAAATGAAGAAGAGAAGAAGGAAGAAGAGAAGAAGATGAAGAAGAAGATGAAGAGAAGAGCGGGAGCCTCCCCCCATGCCATGGGTGCGGAGCGGCCCGAGGAGAAGAAGATAGAAGACGCCGCGGAGGAGATGCTGGACAAGAACGCCGGAGGAAGAACCAGAAGAACAAGAAGAAGAAGAAGATGAAGGAAGATAGAAGAAAGAAGAAGCATTTAAATAAAGGAATTGTCAAAAACTGTCTCTTGTCATTTTTGACAGTTTTTTAGTGAAATGGTAGGGGTAATTACCCCCTTACCATTTCACACAGGGGGGCCGGGATCTGGGGGTCCCCTTGTTAAAGGGGGCTTCCAGATTCTGATAAGCCCCCCGCCCGCAGACCCCCACAACCACCGGCCAGGGTTGTGGGGATGAGGCCCTTGTCCCCATAAACATGGGGACAAGGTGTTTTGGGGGGCTACCCCAAAGCACCCTCCCAATGTTGAGGGCATGTGGCCTGGTATGGTTCAGGAGGGGGGGGCCGCACTCTCACCCCCCCTCTTTTCCTGCGGCCTGCCAGGTTGCGTGCTCGGATAAGGGTCTGGTATGGATTTTTGGGGGGACCCCACGCCGTTTTTTTGTTTTTTTTTTGGCGCGGGGTTCCCCTTAAAATCCATACCAGACCTGAAGGGTCTGGTATGGAATTTAGGGGGAACCCCACGTCATTTTTTTTTTAAATTTTGGCCGGGGTTCCCCTTAACATCCATACCAGACCTGAAGGGCCTGGTATGGAATTTAGGGGGACTCCCACATCATTTTTTTTTTTTAATTTTGGTTCAGGGTTCCCCTGTGGGGAATTCCCATGCCGTTTTTATCAATGAACTTCTATGTGTATTGTCGGCAATGCAATAGCCACGAGTAGTTTTAAATGGGTTTTTTCCTTCGAAATGTCATTTTGCTGTCAGACTGTTCTAAACACGGGAAACATGCGCCCCTTTACAGGCATACTATAGACACCCCCCAGCTACGAAATTTAAAGGGATATTACACTTTTATTGTTTGACTTCAAGCATTATTAAAATCACTGCTCCTGAAAAAACGGCAGTTTTTAGAACTTTTTTTTGCATTGATCCATGTCCCCTGGGGCAGGACCCGGGTCCCCAAACACTTTTTATGACAATAACTTGCATATAAGCCTTTAAAATTAGCACTATTGATTTCTCCCATAGACTTTTAAAGGGTGTTCCGCGGCATTCGAATTTGCCGCGAACACCCCAAATTGTTCGCTGTTCGGCGAACTTGCGAACAGCCAATGTTCGAGTCGAACTCGAAGCTCATCCCTACTGTACGGCTCTACACAAGGTGATGTCTTCCCAGAATCCATGGCTATCCATTCTGAGAAAGTAAGGGCAGAAGCAACATCTTCCCCCTGGGACCTCAATAGTTCCTGTGACATTGTCTCAAACAAATCATCATCACCGGAGAGATTTGACATAGAATCTATCTCCGAGTCTCTCAACTCTTCCGCTGGCAAATATTTACAAAGAGTCCCATATATGTTCCCCTTTGATCCCTCACCCGTTCCTGACGTGGACTTCTCTGGATCCATGTACTCTTCCAGCTCCGGTTCGGGTAGTCTCTGGGGCAAGCCTCGACCACGGCCGCGGGAAGCCTTCACATATCCCACCTTCCTTTGGACAGGTGCAGCAGGGATAGGTGTAGTAGAAGTTGAACAAAAAGTGATGTCCGCTGATGAAGCAGTAACAGCGACATCTCCCATAGGAACACTCACGACAGCAGACGAGGTCACGGCCTGTTGCAATCCAGCAGCAATGTCAGTAGTCTCCACTGTGGCAGTACCTGTAACCCAGTCCACACAATAAGCACGGGGCAAGATTGTAGGTTGCTCCACTGTGAACAAATATTCTCCGCACTGCAAACAGCGAACAAATGGACGGAGATGTATGGCCAGTCCTTCTCACTTGTGGCAAAGCATGCCCAGCCCTTCGATATCTCCAACTGTGTATAGTACGAACTGCCCCTGCGGCTTCAAACGAATGCCGGTATCTGTAAGCAGGGTTCCGGCTAACATAGCACCCACAGTGGTATTTGTAGGAAACATCTTGGATCCCATATTCGGCGGTACCAATGGAAAAGAAGACATGGCTGCACTCTGATCCTCTCAGTACGATCACGAGGCTTCTCTCTCCTTTGGCGCCAAACACTCACCCAACCGCGTCCCACGCGGCAACAAGTAGATTAGGCTCCTCCTACTTGTTCCTCTGATCACGTAGCTCCCGGGCTTTTACTCCTCACCCGCATACTCAGTCAGAAATAAATTCCTGCAATTCCTGCACTTCTGAGTCCACCCGCTTGGCTGCCGCAACGCAACCCTCCAGGCCGGAGGGCCGCGAGCTAGAACTCACTAACACATGCATCTAGGCCAGGAGGGCCACGAGGTAAAGCTCTCAGAAACATGGTCCATAAATACCCTCTCCCAGAATGCAACCCGGAGGACCACCTCCGCCGAGTTGTCTCCGGGACAGAAGAGCACTCATATGTTTCAGCCTGTTGCTTTCCAACACCGACCCAGAGTGACAACAACACCCACAGGCAGAGTGTGGAACTGCACACAACACAGCCAAACTGGAACAGAGGCTAATCTAACTGTATATTAGATCTGAACTATGTACAGCACAGATAATCCACTAAATTTACCTAGAAGCGGTAGATTGGAAAATCTACCAGCGCTATATTAACAATGATGAATAGATTCCAAACCCCCAAAAAACACGTAAAAGTGGAGTCCAAAGAAAATTAAACACACAAAAACCACAACCTATCCCCAGCACCATAGTAAGGTCCAATGATTTCTTATGCTTAGGAGGCTAAAGTTTACACAGCCGTAGATAGATTTCCTGACCCCTTTTACTCTCTAAGTAGGCAAGGAACCAGTGAAGCGTTGCTTAAGCAAAAAATACTTATTTTCCAAAAAGGGGGGTGGTAGGGAAGGGACAGTGGGGATTATGGGTGGCTTTCCTCCTACTAGTTTGAGGTAGGGTTGCCACCTGTCTGGGATTCACCCAGACAGTCCGGGTTTTGAATCATGTGTCCGGGTTTCTGGCGGACTGAAACCCATACAAATTATTCAGACCGGGCTGTGGCTCCCCAAGTAACCAAGATAGTCACTCACAAATCTGTTGTCGTCTGGGAGCTGCGGCAGCTGTCTGGGGGCAGGTTTGGCATCGCTGGGGAGCAGGGTGATGATGTCAGCAAGAGCAATTTGGCTCCACCCACTGTTCGCTGTGGCATGCTATGTGCACCGCATGACTACTCTCCTTGGGTCACACTAAGATGTCCCAGGCCGCTAAAATGTTCGGGTTTGGCTTGAAGAAAAGGTGGCAATCCTAGTTTGAGGTCATGTCCCCGTGTTCTTGATCTTAGCTTCATATCGAAAATACTGCTCCCTATGAATTTCATTCTCCCCTCTTCTCCATGTATTTAAAGGTTTTGATCATGTCTCCCTCTTTTTCCTCATTCCTCAAGACTATACACATTAAAGAAGAAGGGAAGGCTCTCTACTAAGTAAGCTTTAATTGCTGTTTTCTAACGCAGCACCCTATTAATAATGTAAGCAATGTAAGTACAATCTCATGACCGCACAGCTCCGGGTCCTGAGGGGCTGCTGCAGTTGTTAAGAGGATACTCCGCTAACATCCAGGGGCCCGGTGGGGTGACATCACTACTGTAGGAATTCCTCACCGTTCTTGCAGCAGCCATCAATCAAACATAAACTGTTTATTATTACATATTACATATGGGTATATTGCAGCATTAGTAAACACAGAGAGAAGGCCACATTTAAAACTTACTTAAGTTAGACCCCTTTCACACTGGGGCGGTTTTCAGGTGCTTTAGCACTAGAAATAGCCTTTGATAAGTGCCTTAAAAATGCCTCTCATTCATTCCAGTGTGCCTTTTCACACTGGGGCGCTTGCGGAATGGGAAAAAAAGTCCTGCAAGCAGCATCTTTGGGGCAGGTTGGGAGAGCGCTGTATTTAGAGCTCCCAAAATGCCCCTGTTTTTTTTGTGTCTTGTGATTGCCATAGCAGCAATTAGTGTTCTGCAGACACAGATTCATAGTCCAGACATCCTCTGTTGCTATAAAGCATACATCAGCACAGTACTAGAAATTCCTCCCTGAGGCCGGGTTCACACTAGTGCGATGCCAGACATCGCATGTGATTTGCACTGCCTTGCTGTTCAGATCACATGCGATGTCTGTGCGATGCGATTTCAGCCATACAAACAGTATGGCTGAAATCACATCACATTCGCACCAAAATGGTGCAGGGCCCTTTTTTTGGTCCGCGCTGGAATCGGATTGCATGGGTGTTCACACTTATGCAATCGGATTGCATGGGTGTTCACACTTATGCATTTAATCGACTAAAAACCTTGAGCCCTTACAACCACTTTAAGTGAGTCATTTAATCTACTACCTCTTGAAGCCCTGAAAAAACTGCTAAATCCAACTTGTTTTTGTTAGTGCCATTTACTTCTGAGAAGACTTATTTGTTTTAATGGTTTGCAACATCCAGGTCTCCTGCAACATAAGTGTTGTACCCAGTTTTCAATTTTGAGATTCATGGTATCTTTTCTTCCTAAAACTGATATACTTAAAAAGGTCTTGCATCCTTTCTTAATGGATTTGGCCATTTCCCCCTCTTTCTGTGCTTTAGAAGGAGAGATAATATGTCTAGCCTCCTTTTGTCTGTTTTTATACGTTTCTCTGTCAGCTACACTTAGGCTACTTTCACACTGAGGCGTGCGGTCGCTGGCGGTACAGCGGCGCTAAATATAGCGCCGCTTTACCTCCATTTTAGCAGCGCTAGCGGGGCAGTTTTAACCCCCCGCTAGCGGCCGAAAAAGGGTTAAAACCGCTTTGCGGGCGGGTTTGCAGCGCTACCCCATTGTTTTCAAAGGGAAGGGGCGCTTTAGGAGCGGAAATACACCGCTCCTACAGCGCTCCAAAGATGCGGCTTGCAGGACTTTTTAGACCGCCCTGCAAGCGCACCACTCCAGTGTGAAAGCCCTTGGGGCTTTCACATTGGAGTGCATTGAGCAGCTCTTTCGGGGCGCTTTGCAGGCGCTATTTTTAGCACTTTAGCGCCTGCAAAGCGCCTCAGTGTGAAAGGAGCCTTAGAGACTACTTATAAAAAAAATGAAGTGTGAATGTTTACCTTAATAACATTCATTGTTCCCCTATTTGCACAAAACAAATGTAAATGCAGTTTCACATGGCAAATAGCTTTGCCTTTATTTTTTTTTTTTTTATAAAAGCATCCCTTGGTTTACAGTGCAGAGGTCATCCTTATATTATTTCCTCTTCTAGTTAGATTTTCTTAGCCTATAGCGTAAGGTTATTTTCTCTATTGATAGAGTTCCCTTTACCTCTTCGGGTCAAATGTTCTTAAAGTGAAACTTTAGTCAGCAAATTAAGTCCTGATAGATTACTTCAGGCTGGCCCCTTTTGCCTATACTTTTTAAATTCAATAATGCACTGTCTCACCCTGCTCTGCACAGCCTCAGTGGCTCTCTATTCTCGGCACTGTGCCAATAATCAGAGCAGTGAGGGAGTGTCTCTAGAGGCTGATCTGATGACAGCCTCTAGATTTACTGCTGTTGATGGGGGTGGGAGGGGGGAGGAAGCAACAGGAATATGGAGATAGAAAAGGAGACAGAAAAGAAAACCAGAAATGGTGGCAGAACAAACTTTGCTACCAAGGAGACACAAAAGAGTTATGCCCTGTACACACGGTCGGATTTTCCAATGGAAAAAGTGCAATCGGATTGTATTGTCGGAAATTCCGATTATGTGTGGGCTCAATCGGACTTTTTCCGTCAGAATTTCCGACACACAAAGTTGGAGAGCAGGATATAAAATTTTCCGACAACAAAATCCGATCTTTTAAATTCCAATCGTGTGTACACAAATCCGACGCACAAAGTGCCACGCATGCTCAGAATAAAGTAAGAGACAAAAACTATTGGCTACTGCCCCGTTTATAGTCCCGATGTACGTGTTTTACCTCACCGCGTTCAGAACGATCGGATTTTCTGACAACTTTGTGCGACCGTGTGTATGCATGACAAGTTTAGCCCAAAATCCGTCGGAAAAAATCAGATGGATTTTGTTGTTGGAATGTCCGATCAATGTCCGATCGTGTGTACAGGGTATTAGGCTTACAAGGATTTTCAGCTACTGCAGCCGTCCACTGAGCCAAGACATACAATTAAGGCTGGGAATGCACACATTTTAATTACAGAAAGTGACATGTAGCTTTTGAGACTGAGGAAATGGAAAAATGGCAGTCTTCGGCAAGAAGAAACAGAAGCAATGCTGGAAGCAATTTATAGCACTCACTAATTTTGGCAGCATAAATATTAATTAATTAGTGGAATGTATGTTCCTTGATGAAGAACATCATTGTTTATCAAGTTGTTATGGGTAAAGTTCAGTTTTAAGGCTATTTTGTCTTGGGACTGAATATTATGGAAAGCTACAGTACATATTCCCTTTATGCATCATTCATACTAGGGGCGATCCATAGTGGAGAAGGATGTGGGAGTTTTCGTAGATCATAAGCTCAATAATAACATGCAATGCCAAGCTGCGGTTTCCAAAGCAAGCAAAGTCCTTTCTTGTATTAAGAGAGGTATGGACTCCAGAGAGAAAGATATCAATTTGCCCCTGTACAAATCATTAGTAAGACCTCATCTGGAATATGCAATTCAGTTTTGGGCACCAGTTCTCAAAAAGGATATCTGGAGAAAGTGCAGAGAAGGGCAACTAAACTGATAAGAGGCATGGAGGAGATCAGCTATGAGGAAAGATTAGAGGAACTGAATTTATTCTCTCTTGAGAAGAGGAGATTAAGGGGGGATATGATCAACATGTACAAATATATAAGGGGTCCATATAGTGAACTTGGTGTTGAGTTATTCACTTTACGGTCTACACAATGGACAAGGGGGCACCCTTTACGCCTAGAGGAAAAGAGATTTCATCTCCAAATACGGAAAGGTTTCTTTACAGTAAGAGCTGTGAAAATGTGGAATAGACTCCCTCCAGAGGTGGTTCTGGTCAGCTCAGTAGATTGCTTTAAGAAAGGCCTGGATTATTTCCTAAATGCACACAATATGACTGGGTACTAACATTTATAGGTAAAGTTGATCCAGGGAAAATTTGATTGCCTCTTGGGGGTCAGGAAGGAATTTTTTCCCCTGCTGTAGCAAATTGGATCATGCTTTGCTGGGGTTTTTCACCTTCCTCTGAATCAACTGTGGGTATAGGATTGGGTATATTGGATTGTTTGATATTATTTATTTATTTCTTTATTTATTTTTATGGTTGAACTAGATGGACTTGTGTCTTTTTTTAGCCTGACTATGTAACTATGTAACTAAAAGGCAACAAGTAGAAACTGACCCCTTTCTGTTTGCTTGTGTCTCCTATATGCTGCTTTTTTCATGTATTTTTTATTTACTACCTCTGCATTAGGTCTAGAATATGATCTCATATGGTTGGGCATTTTGGAGAAATCCCTTTCGATGCCTCCAACATATTTTTGCTCCTGCTTGTAAGTGCAGTTTGAAAATTCCAGTTAATGTCTGGGGGTCTGTAAATGACACCAATTCTAAGGGAAGATCCCTCACTAGTTTGTAGGCAGAGGGTTTCAAGTAATTGTTTGCTTTTCAAATAAATACTAGCTTTATGCTATTGTTGACATTAATTGCCACTTCCATTATATATTGCACTTAATCTATTCATTTTGAATCATCATCATGGATAGCAGAACTTTGGAATATGGATAACAGGCTGGGTATTTTACAAAAAACACAGCCACATTTATTCCCATAGGTGTAATATGCTACTGAATTTGTTGTATTTTAATTGATTTTATTATCTTAAATGTGTATTAGTAAAAGTGTTTTTTTTTATTAAGTGAATTTTGTGTGCCCATAAAGTCCATGGACTGCGATCCAAAATCTATTTTTCTGTCTTATAGTAAATAGGACACGGCACTTGTTGTATGTCTAGTATGTCTCTCAGGATTAAAAATGGGCTAAACCCCCTCCCAACCCCCCCAGTTTGGTTTGCGGCAGAACTCTCGAACATCGCAAAAGTTCAGACCCGAACTGTGAAGTTTATAGGACCCGAATTTGAAAAATCAAAAGTCCCCATTTTGAAGGCTTATATGCAAGTTATTGGCCATAAAAAGGGTATGGAGCCTTGGGTACTGCCCTGGGGGACACGTACAAATGCAAAAAAAAACTTTTAAAAAAGGATTGTTTTATAAAGGAGCAGTGATTTTAATGATGCTTAAAGTGAAACAATAAAAATTCCTTTAAATATAGTGCCTGGAGGGTCCCATTGGTCTGCCTGTAAAGTGGGCATCTGTACCATGTATAGAACCTGCTGCAGCAAAACTGACATTTATAAAGAAAAAAATTACATAAGGCCTCATGTACACTGCTGCTGGTAAACAGACTTTTAGGAGCAGTTGGGCATTTTTTTCAGCTGCCCCTGAACTCTCCTCAATGTTTTCTTATCGGTACATTACACAGTTTATAGTCATTTGTAGGCAGTTGAGTTTAGAAGCTTTTATTGGAAAGCATTTTTTTTACAAATGCTTCTAGATGCAAACGCATCTAAACGTGACAAAACGCGGCATGTAAATACGGCTAAACGGACGTTTTTAGATTCCAGTCTGTATGATAAGGCCACAATTTAGTGCACTCTGAGCATATTAGGGATTTTTTTGGATAGATTCTGGTATCTCTTTGGCAGACTTTTGATGAAAATAACAAAGTTTTGCACCACAGTGAGCAAGCCTTATGTGAAGAAGCCAAATTATAGTACACTCAGGCAAAGATTAACAATTTTATTTTAGATAAAGTCTGGTGTCTCTTTTACAGACTTTGGATAGAAATAACAGTTGCAGAAAAATTGGGCTTTGGGTGTTGGTGATGCCTTCACACTGTAACCCTATAGAGGTACTCTTGATGAAAGTAATAATTGGCCTTGCTGTAAAAAAAAAATGAAATTTGATGCCCCTGTCAAACAGTTGTGGAAAAACTGGGTTTTTGGTGTTGGTGGTGCCTTCAACCCATAACCTTCTAGAGCAGGGGTAGGCAACCTCGGCACTCCAGCTGTGGTGAAACTACAAATCCCATCATGCCTCTGCTTCTAGGAGTCATGCCTGTGATTGTTAGGGTCTTGCAATGTCTCATGGGACTTGTAGTTTCAAAACAGCCAAAGCCCAATTTTTCCACAACTGTTTGACAGGGGCATCAAATTTCACTTTTTTTACAGCAAGGCCCTGTTCTAGAGGTACTCTTGATGAAAGCAAGAATTGTCCTTGCTGTAAAAAAATGTAAATTTGATGCCCCTGTCACACAGTTGCAGAAAAAAATTGGTCTTTGGATTTGGTGGTGCCTTCACCCCAGTAACCTTCTAGAGGTACTCTTGATGAAAGCAAGAATTAGTTTTGCTGTAAAAAAATTTAAATTTAATGCACCTGTCAAACAGGTGTAGAAAAATTGGTCCTTGGGTGTTATTTTTTCCCATAAAACCTATACCAAAAAATGATAAAATCAACACCCACAAAGCTAGGCAGCCTAGACAGTCTTGCGGAGATTCAAGATCCTGATAAGACTTAGTCAGCGACATCAGCATCAGGGGCTTGATAGCTGCTGCTAATCCAGGACTGATTCATTTTGACAAATGTCAGTCGGTCAATGGAGTCTGTGGACAGATGCGCTCTTTTATCTGTCACAAAACCCCCAGCAGCACTGAATGCCCTTTTGGAAAGCACACTGGATGCAGGGCAGCCCATCAGCTCAATTGCATAATTGGCAAGCTCTGGCCAGTCATCTATTCTAATGACCCAGAAACCCAGTGAATGATCTACTGGAAAGTTCTCCATGTCTGTTTTTTCCCCTAGATAATCTCCCACCATATAATGCAGATGCTGCCGATGAGATGTGGAAGCTGACAGCCCTGGGTGCAGAGGACAAAAAAAAATTGAAATGCATCACTGCACCCCTTCTCCACCAACAGAAGCCCCAAAACTAGATTTTCCATGAGACCGTAACCTAGCAAAGTCTGGAAAGGCGTTACATAAACTCCTCTTTTAGGTCTCCTCAAGATAATTCATCATGTGAGCCATCTGCATGGGCATGATGATTTCTGAGACTTGTAATGGTGGTCAAGGAGGGTTGCAAACCAATACTGATCCTTCTCCACAAAGCCACAATTTCTTGGGTCCTTTTGCAGGCTTTAAAGAATATGGAAGCCCATGCACTACCTGCAAGGTTTCTGGGGACTGAAAACCATCTCTTAATGTCTGACATATGTCTTGCTCTGCTTCAATGCCTCCAAAACTGCCAGAATCCCCCTCCTCCTCCTCCTTCTCCTCTTGTTTGTTCTGTGACTTTGCAAGAATGGTGTCTGCATAAAATGGGCCTTGACAGGAAAGGAAATCCTCCTCTTCCTCCCACTGCTCTGCCTCAAATGCCTTGTCCATAATGCCAGCAGAGTATGCTCCAGCAGGAACACAAAAGGGATCGTATCACTGATGCATGCATTGTCACGGCTTACCATCCTTGTCGCCTCCTGAAATGGTGACAGTACAGTGCATGCATTCTTTATCAGCAGCCACTGGCGTGGTGAAAAAAAATCAGAGCTGCCCTGTTCCTGTCCTTGTACCATATTCACACAGATACTTGTTGATGGCCCTCTACTGCATGTGAAGCTGCTGCAGCATTGCCAAAGTTGAGTTCCACCTGGTGGGCATATCACAAATCAGGCGGTTTAGAGGCAGGTGGAATTCCCACTGAATTTCAGCCAATCAAACATTGGTTGAATATGACCACCTGAAATGGCTACAGACTCTGCTCTGGTGTGGCTCCTGTCCCCTAGACAGACCAGCTGAAGCACTGCATGGTGTCTTTTAGCCTGACTCATTGAATAGCCCCTTGAACGCTTAGGGGTTCTGGTGGTTCATAGGACAATTCAGCAGAGGAGGGCATGGAGGAGGAGGAGGAGGAGGAGGAAGGGGGGATGGAGCTGACAGATCTCGCATCATCACTACCAGCTGTATAGAGACGTGGCAGCAAAACAAGCTCCAGCACTGAGCCCTGTCCTGCATCCTTCCTAGTTGCAAGCAGAGTTACCCAGTGTGCTGTGAACGAAATATATTGTCCCTGACCATTCTTGCTGAACCACATGTCAGAAGTAATGTGGACTTTGCTGCTGATTGCCTTGCCCAACAATGCCAAAAACATTGCCCTCCATGTGATGGTACAGAGCTGGAATGGCAGCTGGGGCAGAGAAATTTGCCTGCTATACTCTACAGCTGGTGGTGTGCTGCTGGCAGATGTGTTGCAAGGACTTATGACACCCTTTGCTATACCATCATTACTGTCAGTGGAGACTGCTGAGAGGTCATGAGATATAGTGGGGGAAGACATAAAAGGTGAGGAGTGAGGAAGAGAAGAATTGTGTCCCTTGTGTGTGGCTTTCATGTGCTCTTTTCAACGGGCTGAATGACCTCATCATCATCCCCTCCATCCTCATCAGCACTGGAGCCAACTTGGCAATACGCTGCGGCTGGGGGAATGTGCCTGCCAATTTGTTGTTTATTAGTGTTCTCCCCTCTCTGTAAGCTCATGTTAATCTCTTCCTCTACCTCAGAACCAACATCAGATTCAAGTAATGTCTGGGCATCCTCAAGAAGCAAGTGGCTGACGCTGTGTTCAAATAATTCAGCTGACTCCTCCATGCATGATGCTGGGGCTATGGCAGCAGTAGCTGTGGACAAGGAGGCAGAATAAGCTGCTCTGGCAGCTGCGGTGGACTGCGCACTAGTGTCAGATTGGGTCATAGAGGATGGTTTAGTAAGCCAGTCCACCACCTCCTCTGCATGCTGTGGCTGGATATCACAGGCAACAACACTAAACAGAGAGAAACATGCCTTGTCTGGAGGCGGATAACATCCACCTTTACCCGTGGATACAGATGCTGCTGGCCCCTTGGTAATGGCATGGGACCATCTGCCTCTCCATGTTGGCCTCCCAGACATGATGGGGGCGGGCTTACTACCCAAATGTAATATAAACTGGGAAATGTGTGATTGGATGCACTTTATTAAATGAAAAGTAGTATTTGATGCACTTTCGAATTGGGGACTGATGCTGACAGAAATGTAAAAACTATAAAAAAAAACTATTAAAATAAAAGTAGGCAGACAGGGGACAACCCCCCCTCTAAAAAAAATTTTATCTTAAAGTGAATAAACCAGACACTCTTTTAGCCCGAGCACTTAAAAAACTAAATTGCTCCTTTAAACCGATTCGACTGAAATGATCTCATGATACATTTACTAGTAATCTAGTAAAGATCCTCCACACCTTTCAAAAACATCTTACCGCCTTATACAAAGAGGAAGGATCTTTTGATAAAACTTTAGCAGAATAATTTTTTTCACAAATCAAACTTCCTACTATTCCTTTAGCCCAACGCGATTGTATTGAAATTAAATTAGCAATTAACTCTCTTAAATCAAATAAACATCCAGGCCCAGATGGCTTTTCTATCTTATACTATAAGAAATTCTCTCATATCCTTGCTCCAATGTTAACAACACGCATTTAATTCTCTCCTTAATGATCAGTCCTTTCGTCCCAAAACATTAACGGCTATAATTTTAATGATTCCCAAACCTCAGTCAGACGATACATCCTGTTCTAACTATAGACCCATATCATTACTCAACCTTGACATTAAGTTACTAGGGAAAGTCTTATGCCCCGTACACACGGTCGGATTTTCCGATGGAAAATGTCCGATCGGAGCGTGTTGTCGGAAATTCCGACCGTGTGTGGGCTCCATCGGACATTTTCCATCGGATTTTCCGACACACAAAGTTTGAGAGCAGGATATAAAATTTTCCGACAACAAAATCCGTTGTCGGAAATTCCGATCGTGTGTACACAAATCCGACGGACAAAGTGCCACGCATGCTCAGGATAAATAAAGAGATGAAAGCTATTGGCCACTGCCCCGTTTATAGTCCCGACGTACGTGTTTTACGTCACCGCGTTCAGAATGATCGGATTTTCCGACAACTTTGTGTGACCGTGTGTATGCAAGACAAGTTTGAGCCAACATCCGTCGGAAAAAATCCTAGGATTTTGTTGTCGGAATGTCCAAACAAAGTCCGACCGTGTGTACGGGGCATTAGTGACCCGCTTAAATAGTGTAATAGGTTCTTTAATCACTTGACCACTGGGCACTTAAACCCCCTTCCTAACCAGACCAATTTTCAGCTTTCGGTGCTCTCATATTTTGAATGACAATTACTCAGTCATGCAACACTGTACCTATATGAAATTGTTGTCCTTTTTTCACACAAATAGAGCTTTTTTTTGGTGGCATTTAATCACCACTGGGTTTTTTATTTTTTTTGCGCTATAAAAGAAAAAAGACCGAGAATTCTTTAAAAAAAATGCATTTTTCTTCGTTTCTGTTATAAAATTTAGCAAATTAGTAATTTTTCTTCACAAAATTTCTACCGCTACAAATCTTTGGTAAAAATAACCCAAATCAGTGTATTATTTTGGTCTTTGTGAAAGTTATAGAGTCCACAAGCTATGGTGCCAATCTTTGAAAATTGATCACACCTGAAGTACGGACGGCCTATCTAATTTCTTGAGACCCTAACAATCCAGGAAAGTACAAATACCCCCAAATTACCCCTTTTTGGAAAGTAGACATTCCAAGGTATTTAGTAAGAGGCATGGTGAGTTTTTTGAAGTTGTATTTTTTTCCCACAATTCTTTGCAAAATCAAGATTTTTTTTTTCATTTTTTTTCACAAAATTGTTATATTAGCAGGTTATTTCTCACACACAGCATATGCATAGCACAAATTACACCCCAAAACACATTCTGCTACTATGGCGATACCACATGTGTGAGACTTTTACACAGCGTGGCCACATACGGAGGTCCAACATGCAGGGAGCGCCAGCAGGCGTTCTTGGAGCATAAATTACACATATCATTTCTTGACTACCTCTTACACTTTTGAAGGCCCTGGGTATGGATGAGTATGCCGAGTATGGATGAGTATGCCCAGTATGGATGGGTATGCCGAGTATGGATGGGTATACCGAGTATGGATGGGTATGCCGAGTATGGATAGATGGATGGATGGGTATGCAGAGTATGGATGAGTATGCCGAATATGGATGAGTATGCCGAATATGGATGGGTATGCCGAGTATGGATGGGTATGCCGAGTATGGATGGGTATGCCGAATATGGATGAGTATGCCGAATATGGATGGGTTTGCCGAGTATGGATAGGTATGCCCAGTATGGATGGGTATGCCGAGTATGGATGGATGGATGGATGAGTATGCAGAGTATGGATGGGTATGCAGAGTATGGAAGGGTATGCTCAGTATGGATGGGTGGATGGATGGATGGGTATGCAAAGTATGGATGGGTACGCTGAGTATTGATGGATGGATGGATGGATGGGTATGCAGAGTATGGATGAGTATGCAGAGTATAGATGGGTATGCATGGCTGAGTATGCAGAGTATGGATGGGTATGCATGGCTGAGAATGGATGCATGGATGGATGGATGGATGGATGGGTATGCAGGGTATGAATGAGTATGCAGAGTATGGATGGGTATGCATGGCTGAGTATGCAGAGTATGGATAGGTATGCATGGCTGAGAATGGATAGATGGATTTTTTACTGAGCAGCGCTGTGGGCACTACACATTCAGCCCACAGCGCTGCTGCCACCGATCTCTCCCCTCTCCGCTCACACTGGACAGAGAGGGGAAAGATGAACCGGATATCATGCCGGTTTGTTTACATGTGATCGTTCCGTCATTTGACGGAGCAATCACATGGTAAACGGCCGCAATCATCGGCCCTTTACCGTGATCCGAGATGCGTCGGGTCCTCTGGACCCGGCGGTCACGTATGTGTTCGGGTGCGTACCCCAGGGGGCACGCGAGAGCAGGATTCTGGGAGGACGTCACTGTACGCCCTCCCAGAGTTATGAAACCTCCCTGTAGCCGTCATTCGGCTATGGGCCGGTTGTTAAGTGGTTAATAAATAAAGACCAGGCCGGCTTTATCCCACAGCTCCAAGCGGCAGATAATATACGCAGGACTACTTTACTAATTTAAGCAGCTAAATCATGACAAATACCCATCTGTCTCTTATCTTTAGATATCAAAAAAGCATTTGATAGAGTTTTGTGGCATTACCTACATTTTATCCTGCAGCGTTGGGGTCCTCATTTTCTTAGCTGGGTCTCCTCATTATACAAAAATCCCAAAACCTATTTGACATCTGTAGGGGTACGCGTCAGAGATGTCCAACTTCCCCACTCTTATTTGCCCTACTTATTGAACCTCTTGCTCAATCAAACCATACTGACCCTTCTATTAAAGGTCTAGATTTAGCTGGTCACCAACATAAACTTTGCCTATTTGCTGATGATATCTTAAACTTTATGTCATCCACTCATATTTCTGCTCCTAATCTTATAAGTAAACTTGATCACTTTGCCCATGTATCTGGTCTAATTATTAACTCTCAAAAATCTATAGCCTTAAATATATCTTTACCTCCTCATATTTTACAACAAGCACAAACATACCTCCCTTTCTCATTGTCCACTTCACGCCTTCTTTACCTAGGGATAACTCTCACACCCAATCTTTCTGACATTTTCACTGCCAATTAGCCTCCAATTTTGCGTCAAATATCTACTCTTCTGACACAATGGTCCTCTATACCATTATCTTGGATAGGTAAAGTTAATGTAATAAAGATGGCTATACTGCCCAAAATTCTTTATCTTTCTTGAGTTTTACCTATCCCAGCATACTTTCTCAGAATACTACAACGTAAGGCATTAACTTTCGTTTGGGGCTCCTTGAAACCCCATCTACCCAAACACACTCTTTACCTTCCAAAGCTCAATGGGTGACTAGGGTTCCCTAATTTTACCACTAATTACCATGCAGCTCAATTAGCCCATAGAATATCACGCAAACCGTGAAATTCCGCTTTGGGTTGCACTGGAATCAATAGATTGCGACCCACTTTCAATAACTAACCTCATATGGTCTAATTCCTCTGACCGCAAAAAACACAACAATCCTATAACCAAACATACATTAGCATTTGGGATAAATTTAAATTAGTAAATGGACTACAATCTCCCCATATACCTCTTTTATCATTTCTTAAAAATCCACTTTTCTATCCTGCTTGTTCTTCCCCTAAATCTTTTAAAGCATGGACCTCCACTAATTTAACTCAACTCTGTGGACTAGCATCCTCTACTTCATTCAAAACTTTCCCTGACTTATGTGAAAGTCACAAACTTCCTAATTCAGAGCTCTTTCGATATCTTCAGATTAAACAATTTGTATGCCCTATATACAAGGAAGAATTCATTTAGATAAATTAACATGCTTTGAAAATACATGTAAACGTAACCCAAACACTAAGGGACTTATTTCAACTCTTTATACTCATTTTATTATCAAATCCAACTCAGACCCATCATCATATGTGGCTAAGTGGGAGATTGATCTTGGGTTTTCGTTGGAAGCAGCCGATTGGGATAAGATTTGGATCACAACTAAGTCATCCTCACAAAACATAGCTGCCTTAGAGACAAATTAGAAAGTACTCACACAGTGATATTTGGTCCCTGTCATAATTGCAAAATATGCTCCAAATTATTCCCCATCTTGTTTTCGTGTCTGTGGTGATCTTGAATCACATCTTCATACTTTGGGGGGATTGCCCGGTAGCAAACAATTTCTGTAAAGATGTATTTCTTATTATTTCAACACTGTTTGAAATCCCTATCAATCCTGATCCTACAAAAGCACTTTTTAACTTAAAACTGGCCACTCTCTCCTACTGCCAATTCAAACTCCTATTACAGATCACGACAGCCGCAAAACAAACAATTGCCAAAGTTTGGAAATCCCTGTCCTTAATAATTGCTGAAACTAAAAATAGAGTCAATCAAGCAATGATCCATGCCAAAACAGAGGCTATAACTCAAAATAAAATATCCAACTTTGAGACTACAGTATCTCACAAAAGTGAGTACACCCCTCACATTTTTGTAAATATTTATTATATCTTTTCATGTGACAACACTGAAGAAATGACACTTTGCTATAATGTAAAGTAGTGAGTGTGCAGCTTGTATACCAGTGAATATTTGCTTTGCCCTCAAAATAACTCAACACACAGCCATTAATGTCTAAACCACTGGCAACAAAAGTGAGTACACCCCTAAGTGAAAATGTCCAAATTGGGCCCAAAGTGTCAATATTTTGTGTGGCCACCATTACTTTCCAGCACTACCTTAACCCTCTTGGGCATGGAGTTCACCAGAGCTTCACAGGTTGCCACTGGCGTCCTCTTCCACTCCTCCATGATGACATGCCGGAGCTGGTGGATATTAGAGACCTTGCGCATGCAGACATGCTTGGCCAGTCCATCACCTTTACCCTCAGCTTCTTTAGCAAGGCAGTGGTGGTTTTGGAGGTGTTTTTGGGGTCATTATCATTTTGGAATACTGCTCTGCGGCCCAGTCTCTGAAGGGAGGGGATTATGCTCTGCTTCAGTATGTAACAGTACATGTTGGCATTCATGGTTCCCTCAATGAACTGTAACTCCCCAGTGCTGGCAGCACTCATGCAGCCTCAGACCATGTCACTCCCACCACCATGCTTGACTGTAGGCAAGACACACTTGTCTTTGTACTCCTCACCTGGTTGCCGGCCACATACGCTTGACACCATTTGAACCAAATAAGTTTATCTTGGTCCCATCAGACCACAGGACATGGTTCCAGTAATCCATGTCCTTAGTCTGCTTATCTTCAGCAAACTGTTTGCGGGCTTTCTTGTGCATCATTTTTAGAAGAGGCTTCCTTCTGGGACGACAGCCATGCAGACCAATTTGATGCAGCGTGCGGTGTATGGTATCAGCACTGACAGGCTGACCCCCCACCCCTTCAACCTCTGCACCAATGCTGGCAGGACTCATACGTCTATTTCCCAAAGACAACCTCTGGATATAACGCTGAGTGCGTGCACTCAACTTCTTTGGTCGACCATGGCGAGGCCTGTTCTAAGTGGAACCTGTCCTGTTAAACCGCTGTATGGTCTTGGCCACCATGCTGCAGCTCAGTTTCAGGGTCTTGGCAATCTTCCATCTTTATGTAGAGGAGCAATTCTTTTTTCAGATCCTCAGAGAGTTATTTGCTATGAGGTACCATGTTGAACTTCCAGTGACTAGTATGAGAGATTGAGAGTGATAACACCAAATTTAACACACCTGCTCCCCATTCACACCTGAAACCTTGTAACACTAATGAGTCACATGACACCGGGGAGGGAAAATGGCTAATTGGGCCCAATATGGATATCTTCACTTAGGGGTGTACTCACTTTTGTTGCCAGTGGTTTAGACATTAAAGTGGAGGTCCGATAAAAAAAAAATATTAAAAGCCAGCAGCTACAAATACTGCAGCTGCTGACTTATGGACACTTACCTGTCCAGGGAGCCCGCGATCTCGGCAGCCGAAGCCGATCCATCCGTCGGCTCTCGGCTGCTGCTGCTGCCATCCTCAGTAAGGGAATAAGGAAGTGAAGCCGTGCGGCTTCACTTCCTGGTTCCCTACTGCGCATGCGCGAGTCGCGCTGCGTGTCCTCTCAGGTCCCTGCTGTGTTCTGTGTCTCACAGAATACAACGGGGAAGGACGGGGTAGGTGCCGGAAGTGGCATAGGTCACAACAAACATCGCTGTGAGCTATGCCAGGAAGTGGGAGCAAATACCTGTATTAGACAGGTATCTGCTTACCCCTGAAAGGTGCCAAATGTGACACCGGAGGGGGGGGGAATCCAAAAAGTGGAAGTTCCATTTTTGGGTGGAACTCCACTTTAATGGCTGTGAGTTGAGTTATTTTGAGGAGACAGCAAATTTACACAGTTATACATGCTGTACACTCACTGCTTTACATTGTAGCAAAGTGTCATTTCTTCAGTGTTGTCAAATGAAAAGATATAATAAACTATTTACAAAAATGTGAGGGGTGTACTCACTTTTGTGAGATACTGTATATGGAATAACCGGGTGACTCACTTTTTGCCCTCCAATTTTGATGCTTCCCTACTAAGACCTTGGTAATCTCGATTTATACTTCCATTCTCTGCATTCATGGTATGTGTTTACTACCGTGTGCTACCCCGGGGACCCCTACTACCTCTCATTTCTTTCTTCCCTATCTATTTTTTCTCCTACCTAAGATTACTTTTTTCTTTTATCTACAATTGCTCTTTTACTTTTCCCCCTTATTCTCTCTCTCCTCTTTCAATGTACTCTTTATATAGTTCTGGTAGCAGAACTTTGATTTCATGGTTACCATTATACCAATTGTACATACTTCCAATATGTAGTATAAGATTTTAGATTCTATAATAAATTATTTCTTTATTTTTTATTTTTATTTAAAAACTATACTCTTGATACCTTTTTTTTTATCTGAGGTCATCTCATATTAACCTAGTCTAAGTGGGTTTTATCCTCCTCTTATACAATGTATGACACAATCTTTTGAGTAGTTAGATCCATGCTAAAATTGTTTTAGTTAAACTACTTTTAGTTTATGTTGGAAGTACAACTCAATATTATTACCATATATGTGATCTTTTCTTTTCCTGCCACCATATGTACTTATGTATTACCTTTTGTACCATCACCCCCTCCCTTTAGAATGTAAGCTCTACGAGCAGGGCCCTCCTGTCCCTTCTGTATTGTACTGTAATTGTGCTGTCCCCCTTCTACATTGTAAAGTGCTACGTAAACTCTTGGCGCTTTATAAATCGTGATTAATAATAATAATAATTTATACTAATTGTTAAAATTCAATAAACAAATTTGACAAGAAAAAAAAAAGTTGGCATGGAGTCAGGTTGCTTCAGTCACCAGTAGTCAGATAGTTCCAATGCCTGTAATTTAGGACATTCTTGTGGTTAAGCAACAGATACAATTGGGGCAGTGGCTGGGCTGTGGCAGACCGTGGTGGCTGCAGTAGCCTTATATGAATGAGAAGGTCCAGACTCTTGTGCCTGGACAAGTGCAGACAGAATAGAAGTGGCAAGATGTGGTGGCTCGTGACAAAAGGAATTGGATGCTGAATTACTGTAGGCTCATAGGCCTCATTTCAACAGGATTAGCAGGTGGCCTGTGTAATGAATTGGTAGAGTCATGATTGGTTGAGGGATTAGGAATTCTAAACCCAGTCTTAGGTGATTTATAGGGCTCTACTGGAGCCACATATCAAAGTGCATAGTACCTTGTGTCTCGGAACAGAGATTGTTATCCCTATAATACTGCTTAGAACAGTGTCACTGGGATGGAGACAGGGCACAGCTGATAAAAGAGGAAAGTATGTAGGCAGTAGGAAGCCATGTGAGGTAAGCAGGTTGCTGTCAAGGCAGGCAGTGTAGGGTTCTAACATGTATTGCAGTAATGCGCATGTTACTGCAAATAGATAATGTGAAGGGACCCTAAAGTATGCATACAAAAGACCCTAACTAAAGAATGGAGGACTTTAAAGGTACCACAAAAAAATGTAAAAAGTTAATATTTTATTCTATGTTATATGTTATCTATTATGTTAAAAAACAATTGTTTGAACATTAAAAAGGCAAAAAGTATTGCATATCGTTTACAAGTACATAAGTTATCATCATATAACATCTAATAGTTCACTCAACATCCCCACCAAACTTGGGTGATGAGTTGCTTGCTGTAACTTTGACGCGTTTCATGGGTCCTTGCCCGCTTCATCAGGAAGACAACTACAGTCAAGCTCTACAATGATAGATATATTCATCAGAACAGCAATTTCATAAAGTTACATCTAATGCAAGTTTGTCCCCCCTCATGGGGAATAAAGGTATTACATACCTGAATTATACATGTGAAACATTCATGAACATACGGTGTCTTGAAAAAATATTCATACCCCTTGAAATTTTCCACATTTTGTCATGTTACAACCAAAAACGTAAATTGGGATTTTATGTTATAGACCAACACAAAGTGACACAAAATTGTGAAGTGGAAGGGAAATGATTAATGGTTTTTAATTTTTTACAAATATTTGTTTGTTAATTACAAATACATTTTTTACAATTTTTTACAAATATCTAAAAGTGTGGCGTGCATTTGTATTCAATACTTTGTAGAACTACCTTTTGCTGCCAATACAGCTGCAAGTCTTTTTAGGTATATCTCTACCAGTTTTGTACATCTAGAGAGTCTGGACTTTGACTGGGCCATTCTAGCACATGAATATGCTTTGATCTAAACCATTCCATTGTACCCCTGGCTGTATGTTTAGGGTCATTGTCCTGCTGGAAGGTGAACCTCCGCCCCAGTCTCAAGTCTTTGGCAGACTCTAACAGGTTTTCTTCCAAGATTGTCCTGTATTTGGCTTAATACATCTTCCCATCAACTCTGACCAGCTTCCCTGTCCCTGCTAAAGAAAAGCATCCCCAAAACATGATGCTGCCACCATCATGTTTTACAGTGGGGATAGTGCGTTCAGGGTAATGTGCAGTGTTAGTTTTCCGCCAAACATATCGTTTTTCTTTTAGGCAAGTTCAATATTGGTCTTATCTGACCAGAGCACCTTCTTCCACATGTTTGCTGTGTCCCCCACATGGCTTCTCACAACCTGCAAATGGGACTTCTTATGGCTTTTTTTCAACAATGGCTTTCTTTGCCACTCTTACATAAAGGCTAGATTTGTGGAGTGCACAACTAATAGTTATCCTGTGGACAGATTCTCCCACCTGAGCTGTGGATCTCTGCAGCTCCTCCAGAGTGACCATAGGCCTCTTGGCTGCTTCTCTGATTAATGCTCTGTTTGCCCGGCCTGTCAGTTTAGGTGGACAGCCATGTCTTGGTAGGTTTGCAGTTGTGCCATACTCTTTCCATTTTTGGATGATGGATTGAACAGTGCTCCGTGAGATGTTCAAAGCTTGGAATATTTTTTTATAACCTAACCCTGCTTTATTTATACTGAGATTAAATTACACACAGGTTGACTCTATTTACTAATTAGGTGAATTCTGAAGGCAATTGGTACCACTAGATTTCACTTAGGGGTATCAGAGTAAAGAGGGCTGAATACAAATGTACGCCACACTTTTCAGATATTTATTTGTAAAACAATTTGAAAACCGTTTATCATTTTCCTTCCCCTTCACAATTATGTGCAACTTTGTGTTGGTCTATCACATAAAATCCCAATAAAATACATTTACGTTTTTGGTTGTAACATGACAAAATGTGGAAAATCTCAAGGGGTATGAATACTTTTTAAAGGCACTGTAGCAATAAATACAACCACCAATTGCACTCTTCTGGAAGGAATAGGTCAGTTCATTTAATATTTGTCCACTAGGATTCCCATGCTATAGGGACCAGGCTTTTGTCAGCTGGTTATGAATACTAGAAAGAAAAATAAAAAGGAAGGACACGGTGGTAGTGGTAGGTATAGAGGGAAAAGAATTTACATTAATCACATATACATCTTCTATTAACCACTTAAGCCCCGGACCATGTGGCTGGCCAAAGACCAGAGCACTTTTTGCGATTCGGCACTGTGTCGATTTAACTGACAATTGCCCGATCATGAGACATGGCTCCCAAACAAAATTGACGTCCTTTTTTCCCCACAAATAGAGCTTTCTTTTGATGGTATTTGATCACCTCTGCGGTTTTTATTTTTTGTGCTATAAACAAAAAAAGAGCAACAATTTTGAAAATAACGCATTATTTTTTACTTTTTGCTATAATAAATACCCCCAAAAAATATATAAAAAAATGTTTTTTTTCCTCAGTTTAGGCCGATATGTATTCTTCTACATATTTTTGGTAAAAAAATCGCAATAAGCGTATATTGATTGGTTTGAGCAAAAGTTATAGCGTCTACAAAATAGGGGATAGTTTTATGGCATTTTTATTAATATTTTTTTTTACTAGTAATGGTGGCGATCAGCGATTTTTATCATGACTGTGACATTATGGTGGACACGTTGGACAATTTTGACACATTTTTGGGACCATTGGCATTAATACAGCGATCAGTGCGTTTACAAATGCACTGATTACTGTAAAAATGTCACTGGCAGTGAAGGGGTTAACACTAGGGGGCAGTGAAGGGGTTAATGCGTGTCCTAGTTTGTGTTCTAACTGAAGGGGGATGTGGACTGTGCAGGGAAACTAACAGATCTCTGTTCATACTTTGTATGAACAGACAATCTGTCAGTTCTAACCCTCAGAGAATCAGAAACTTTTGTTTACACGCACAGTTCCGGGTTCTCCGTGTGCCCCAAGTGTTTCGCCCAGCCGTGCCATTCTGCTGCAGTACAACTGCGGGGGCTGGTCGGCATGTGGTTAAGGAGGGTCATTCCCCCATTTCTTCTATAATTGTGTGTCAACTATAACCAAGGATGTGGTACCAGGCTCTATGTGTCTAATACATAGAAGGTCTCCATTTGGGACTCCTTCCTCCCATGTTGCCCTAAAGTATGTCATGGAATCTGGAATGCTACAATGTTCAGGTAGTCCTGTTAAATTCATTAAGCAACCAATAGAGCTGTCTACTGAGGGCTAGCTCAGCTACTAAAGAACAGTAAACAGTTTTTAATTAGGAAATGAGCAAAAGTGCCAGACAATGACCCAAACAGATGTTACATGACAACACTATGAAACTGCTCACTGCTATCGCTGTATATTTTGAAAAACATTACAAATTCCACAAATGTCATTTATAGAAAAATTACTAAACAAGTTTACCAAATTGAGCATAAGACAATTATTTTTATATTTTAATGTGAGGTCAAATTCATTGAAAATGAAAATACGCTCTTATTTTGTATTGATATTTACTGTTGATTGTTTATATGACTCAACCTATGATTTGTTTGTATTCACCATCAGTGCCTACTTCTGTTATTTTCCCTACCTGCGCTGCAGGATTACTGTACTACTTGTATTTCCTAATCAAAGAATGACTACTTTCTCTGTTATGGTCATTCACAACTCTCAATAAAATATAGAAACAGAAAAGGGAAAATTAAGCATCTTAAATTATATTGTGTGAATCGTGATTAACCACTTGAGCCCCGGACCTTTATGCTGCCTAAGGACCAGAGGTCTTTTTCCAATTTGGCACTGCGTCGCTTTAACTGCTAATTGCGCGGTCATGCAATGCTGTACCCAAACGAAATTTGCGTCCTTTTCTTCCCACAAATAGAGCTTTCTTTTGATGGTATTTAATCACCTCTGCCGTTTTTATTTTTTGCGCTATAAACGGAAAAAGACCGAAAATTTTGAAAAAAAATGATATTTTCTACTTTTTGTTATAAAAAAAATCCAATAAACTCAATTTTAGTCATACATTTAGGCCAAAATGTATTCGGCCACATGTCTTTGGTAAAAAAAAAGTTAATAAGCGTATATTTATTGGTTTGCGCAAAAGTTATAGCGTCTACAAACTAGGGTACATTTTCTGGAATTTACACAGCTTTTAGTTTATGACTGTCATTTCATGAGGTGCTAAAATGGCAGGGCAGTACAAAACCCCCCCAAATGACCCCATTTTGGAAAGTAGACACCCCAAGGAAATTGCTGAGAGGCATGTTGAACCCATTGAATATTTATTTTTTTTGTCCCAAGTGATTGAATAATGACAAAAAAAAAAAAAAAATAAAATATTTACAAAAAGTTGTCACTAAATGATATATTGCTCACACAGGCCATGGGCCTATGTGGAATTGCACCCCAAAATACATTCAGCTGCTTCTCCTGAGTATGGGGATACCACATGTGTGGGACTTTTTGGGAGCCTAGCCACGTACGGGGCCCCGAAAACCAATCACCGCCTTCAGGATTTCTAAGGGCATAAATTTTTGATTTCATTCCTCACTACCTATCACAGTTTTGAAGGCCATAAAATGCCCAGATGGCACAAAACCCCCCCCAAATGACCCCATTTTGGAAAGTAGACACTCCAAGCTATTTGCTGAGAGGCATGTTGAGTCCATGGAATACTTTCTTTTTTGACACAAGTTGCGGGAAAGTGACAATTTTTTTTTTTTTTTGCACAAAGTTGTCACTAAATGATATATTTCTCACACAGGCCATGGGCATATGTGGAATTGCACCCCAAAATACATTTAGCTGCTTCTCCTGAGTATGGGGATACCACATGTGTGGGACTTTTTGGGAGCCTAGCCGCATACGGGGCCCCGAAAACCAAGCACCGCCTTCAGGATTTCTAAGGGCATAATGTTGTGATTTGACTCCTCACTACCTATCACAGTTTTGAAGGCCATAAAATGCCAAGATGGCACAAAACCCCCCCAAATGACCCCATTTTGGAAAGTAGACACCCCAAACTATTTGCTGAGAGGCATGTTGAGTCCATGGAATATTTTATATTTTGACACAAGTTGCGGGAAAGTAACACTTTTTTTTTTTTTTTTTTTTGCACAAAGTTGTCACTAAATGATATATTGCTCAAACATGCCATGGGCATATGTGGAATTACACCCCAAAATACATTCTGCTGCTTCTCCTGAGTATGGGGATACCACATGTTTAGGACTTTTTGGGAGCCTAGCCGCGTACGGGGCCCCGAAAACCAATCACCGCCTTCAGGATTTCTAAGGGCATAAATTTTTGATTTCATTCCTCACTACCTATCACAGTTTTGAAGGCCATAAAATGCCCAGATGGCACAAAACCCCCCCAAATGACCCCATTTTGGAAAGTAGACACTCCAAGCTATTTGCTGAGAGGCATGTTGAGTCCATGGAATACTTTCTTTTTTGACACAAGTTGCGGGAAAGTGACAATTTTTTTTTTTTTGCACAAAGTTGTCACTAAATGATATATTTCTCACACAGGCCATGGGCATATGTGGAATTGCACCCCAAAATACATTTAGCTGCTTCTCCTGAGTATGGGGATACCACATGTGTGGGACTTTTTGGGAGCCTAGCCGCATACGGGGCCCCGAAAACCAAGCACCGCCTTCAGGATTTCTAAGGGCATAATGTTGTGATTTGACTCTTCACTACCTATCACAGTTTTGAAGGCCATAAAATGCCAAGATGGCACAAAACCCCCCCAAATGACCCCATTTTGGAAAATAGACACCCCAAGGTAATTGCTGAGAGGCATGTTGAGTCCATGGAATATTTTATTTTTTGACACAAGTTGCGGGAAAGTGACAATTTTTTTTTTTTTTTTTTTGCACAAAGTTGTCACTAAATGATATATTGCTCAAACATGCCATGGGCATATGTGGAATTACACCCCAAAATATATTCTGCTGCTTCTCCTGAGTATGGGGATACCACATGTGTGGGACTTTTTGGGAGCCTAGCCGCATACGGGGCCCCGAAAACCAAGCACCGCCTTCAGGATTTCTAAGGGCATAATGTTGTGATTTGACTCCTCACTACCTATCACAGTTTTGAAGGCCATAAAATGCCAAGATGGCACAAAACCCCCCCAAATGACCCCATTTTGGAAAGTAGACACCCCAAGGTAATTGCTGAGAGGCATGTTGAGTCCATGGAATATTTTATTTTTTGACACAAGTTGCGGGAATGTGACAATTTTTTTTTTTTTTTTTTTTTTTTGCACAAAGTTGTCACTAAATGATATATTGCTCAAACATGCCATGGGCATATGTGGAATTACACCCCAAAATATATTCTGCTGCTTCTCCTGAGTATGGGGATACCACATGTGTGGGACTTTTTGGGAGCCTAGCCGCATACGGGGCCCCGAAAACCAAGCACCGGCTTCAGGATTTCTAAGGGCGTTAAGTTGTGATTCCACTCCTCACTACCTATCACAGTTTTGAAGGCCATAAAATGCCAAGATGGCAAAACCCCCCCCCAAATGACCCCATTTTGGAAAGTAGACACCCCAAGCTATTTGCTGAGAGGCATGGTGAGTATTTTGCAGCTCTCATTTGTTTTTGAAAATGAAGAAAGGCAAGAAAAATGTATTTTTTTTTTCTTTTTTCAATTTTCGAAAGTTTGTGACAAAAAGTGAGGTCTGCAAAATACTCACTATACCTCTCAGCAAATAGCTTGGGGTGTCTATTTTCCAAAATGGGGTCATTTGGGGGGGGTTGTGCCATCTGGGCATTCCATGGCCTCCGAAACTGTGCTAGGCAGTGAAGAGTGAAATCAAAAATTTACGCCCTTAGAAAGCCTGAAGGCGGGGCTTGGTTTTCGGGTCCCGTGCGCGGCTAGGCTCCCAAAAAGTCCCACACATGTGGTATCCCCATACTCAGGAGAAGCAACAGAATGTATTTTGGGGTATAATTTCACATATTCCCATGGCATGTTTGAGCAATATATCATTTAGTGACATCTTTGTGCAAAAAAAAAAAAAAAAAAAAAAAAAGATTTGTCTCTTTCCCGCAACTTGTGTCACAATATAAAATATTCCATGGACTCGACATGCCTCTCAGCAAATAGCTTGGGGTGTCTACTTTCCAAAATGGGGTCATTTGGGGGGGGGTTTGAACTGTCCTGGCATTTTATGCACAACATTTAGAAGCTTATGTCACACATCACCCACTCTTCTAACCACTTGAAGACAAAGCCCTTTCTGACACTTTTTGATTACATGAAAAAAATAATTTTTTTTTGCAAGAAAATTACTTTGAACCCCCAAACATTATATATTTTTTTTAAAGCAAATGCCCTACAGATTAAAATGGTGGGTGTTTCATTTTTTTTTTTCACACAGTATTTGCGCAGCGATTTTTCAAACGCATTTTTTGGGGAAAAAACACACTTTTTTAAATTTTAATGCACTAAAACACACTATATTGCCCAAATGTTTGATGATATAAAAAAGATGATCTTAGGCCGAGTACATGGATACCAAACATGACATGCTTTAAAATTGCGCACAAACGCGCAGCGGCGACAAAATAAATACATTTTTAAAAGCCTTTAAAAGCCTTTAAAGGTTACCACTTTAGATTTACAGAGGAGGTCTACTGCTAAAATTACTGCCCTCGTTCTGTCCTTCGCGGTGATACCTCACATGCATGGTGCAATTGCTGTTTACATTTGACGCCAGGCCGACGCTTGAGTTCGCCTTTGCGCGAGAGCAGGGGGGGACAGGGGTGCTTTTTTTTTTTTTTTTTTTTTCTTTATTATTTTTTTGCTTTTTTATCTTATTTTTAAACTGTTCCTTTCATTTTTATTTTTTTTAAATTAATTTTATTGTTATCTCAGGGAATGTAAATATCCCCTATGATAGCAATAGGTAGTGACAGGTACTCTTTTTTTTAAAAATTGGGCTCTATTAGACCCTAGATCTCTCCTCTGCCCTCAAAGCATCTGACCACACCAAGATCGGTGTGATAAAATACTTTCCCAATTTCCCATTGGCGCTGTTTACATTCGGCGAAATCTAAGTCATGAAATGCTCGTAGCTTCCGGTTTCTTAGGCCATAGAGATGTTTGGAGCCATTCTGGTCTCTGATCAGCTCTATGGTCAGCTGGCTGAATCACCGGCTGCATTTTCAGGTTCCCTGTTGGGACAGGAAAGCCAGAGAAAAACATGGAAGACGGTGGGGGAGGGGGGGCATTCCCTCCCACTGCTTGCAAAAGCAGTCTAGAGGCTAATTAGCCGCTAGGATTGCTTTTACATGAAAGCCGACCGCTGGCTGAAAAGAATGATACCAAGATGATACCTAAACCTGCAGGCATCATTCTGGTATAACCACTCAAAGTCCAGCAACATACCAGTACGTTGCTGGTCCTTGTTAGGCATATATTGTAAACTTTTTTTTCATGCAGCCTGTGGGCTGAACGAAAAAAAGATATTGATCGGTGGGTATGCCCACCATTAGAATACCTCCCTTCATCCACCCACTTCTAATGATGGGCATACATGCACCATTTATATATGCCGAAGCATGGGGGCATCCTCCCGCAAAAGCCAGGAGCAAATTGCTCCTCCACCCACTGCTGCCCCCACGCTTCGGCATATATGCTGAAGTATGTAACTGTGGTGGTGAAATCACCTCCGACAGCGCTGGAGTCACGGCTTTATATATCGTGGGAGCAAACGCTGTTGCTGTCAAGATAAATAAATCCGCGCTGCAACTGAATGGCGTACCTGCTAAGCAAATGATGGTTAACAATAAAACAAAGTAATATTACAGTATAACAGTAAGACTTACCATACCTGCAAAGCAAATACAAAAAAAAAACATAGTAAAAAATAAAACATTTAACGCAACCTGTGCCTAAAATATATATATGCCGAAGCATGGGGGCATCCTCCCGCAAAAGGCAGGAGCAAATTGCTCCTCCACCCACTGCTGCCCCCACGCTTCGGCATATATGCTGAAGTATGTAACTGTGGTGGTGAAATCACCTCCGACAGCGTTGGAGTCACGGCTTTATATATCGTGGGAGCAAACGCTGTTGCTGTCAAGATAAATAAATCCGCGCTGCAACTGAATGGCGTACCTGCTAAGCAAATGATGGTTAACAATAAAACAAAGCAACATTACAGTATAACAGTAAGACTTACCATACCTGCAAAGCAAATACAAAAAAAAAATAGTAAAAAATAAAACATTTAACGCAACCTGTGCCTAAAATATATATATGCCGAAGCATGGGGGCATCCTCCCGCAAAAGGCAGGAGCAAATCGCTCCTCCACCCACTTCTGCCCCCACGCTTCGGCATATATGCTGAAGTATGTAACTGTGGTGGTGAAATCACCTCCGACAGCGTTGGAGTCACGGCTTTATATATCGTGGGAGCAAACGCTGTTGCTGTCAAGATAAATAAATCCGCGCTGCAACTGAATGGCGTACCTGCTAAGCAAATGATGGTTAACAATAAAACAAAGCAACATTACAGTATAACAGTAAGACTTACCATACCTGCAAAGCAAATACAAAAAAAAAATAGTAAAAAATAAAACATTTAACGCAACCTGTGCCTAAAATATATATATGCCGAAGCATGGGGGCATCCTCCCGCAAAAGGCAGGAGCAAATCGTTCCTCCACCCACTTCTGCCCCCACGCTTCGGCATATATGCTGAAGTATGTAACTGTGGTGGTGAAATCACCTCCGACAGCGTTGGAGTCACGGCTTTATATATCGTGGGAGCAAACGCTGTTGCTGTCAAGATAAATAAATCCGCGCTGCAACTGAATGGCGTACCTGAAAACAATAAAATGGTTACCAACAAAACACAGTAAACGGTAAAGTATGCAAAATCTGAAAAGGAAACATGGTAAAACATAATAACAATAAAACATTGCAGAATAGAATAGAGTAAAAAAGAGAAGAACAATAGAGAGAGAATAGAGAGAGAGAGAACAATAAAACAACAACTATTTTTGGTTTTTTTATTTTATATTTTTTTTTGTGTTTTTATTTTTTTTAATTTTTTTTTATTTTATTTTTTTACACTTTTTTTTAGTAACTTTTAACTTTTGTAACTTTTGTTCCAGGTTTGGGTCTCTCAAAATGCAATGGCATCTTGGGAGACCCTGTGTTAGTGTGCCTAGTCTGTGCAGTGCTGAACCCTACGCTAATACTCAACTAATGTATGGTAGCGTTCAAAGCATTCACCCATGCAAAGACCAGGATTGCCAGGACAGAGGGGACAATAAGTCCGGGTGTCACGCCTAAATCCGCGCTTGCTGCAGACACGACATCTTTTTTGGGGGGCTCGTTGGGTAGGGGTACTCGGGATGGCATAAAGAAAATGCCGCTCATGCAGCCGGCTTACTGCATTTGGTTGGGGAAGGTGAGGTAGAGCACCGTCTGGAAACAGAAGGGCTCTGACGATCTCTTCCTGGAATTTAAGGAAGGATCCAGTCTGTCCTGAAGCTCTGTATAGCACATGAGCATTCAGCAAAGCCAATTGAAATAAGTATACAGACACTTTTTTGTACCAGCGTCTGGCCTTACGGGCAACTAAGTACGGCGCCAACAACTGGTCGTTGAGGTCCACCCCTCCCATATTAAGGTTGTATTCGTGGACACAGAGGGGTTTCTCCACAACACCAGTCGCCGTAGAAATTTGGGTCGTCGTGTCTGCATGAAGGGAGGTGAGAACGAAAACATTCTTCTTATCCCTCCACTTCATAGCGAGCAAATTATTATACTTCAAGCAGGCTCTCTCCCCCAGCCTAAGACGGGAATCTACAAGCCGCTGGGGAAAGCCCCGGCGATTAGGTCGCACGGTGCCACATGCTCCAATCTGCTGATGAAACAAGTGACTAAAAAGTGGCACGCTCGTATAATAATTGTCCACGTACAAGTGGTACCCCTTTCCGAATAAGGGTGACACCAAGTCCCACACTATCTTGCCAGCGCTTCCTATGTAGTCAGGGCAGTTTGTCGGCTCTACGTGACTATCTCTTCCCTCGTAAACCATAAATCTACATGTATAGCCTGTGGCCCTGTCACAGAGCTTATACATCTTGACCCCGTATCTGGCACGCTTGCTGGGAAGGTACTGTTTGAATGACAAGCGGCCAGAAAACTTAATAAGGGACTCATCAACGCAGACAACTTGATGGGGGGTAAACAAGTCTGCAAAACGTTGGTTGAAGTGGTTTACGAGGGGCCAAATTTTGTAGAGCCGATCGTATGCAGGGTCTCCACGAGGACGACAGAGTTCATTGTCGTTGAAGTGCATGAACCGCAAAATCTGCTCGTATCGTGCCCTGGCCATGGAAGCAGAGAACAAGGGTGAATGGTAAATTGGGTCAGTGGACCAATATGACCGCAACTTACTCTTTTTATTCAACCCCATGAGGAGGGAAAGGCCCAGAAAGGTCTTAAATTCGGAGACCGTAATTGGTCTCCAATCTCTGGCAAGGGAGGACTGGGGATTAGCGGCGATGTGTTGACCAGCGTACAAATTGCTTTGGTCCACAATAGATCTATAGAGATCTTCGGTGAAAAACAGTGAATAAAAATCCAGTGGCATAAAGTCAACTGTTTCCACCTGAATTCCGGGTTGGCCAGTGAAAGGGGGAAGTACGGGTGCTGCAGAAGTGGAAGGTTCCCAATTCGGATTGGCCAATGCAGCAGGAAGGGCACTATGGGCACGACGGGCCTGTCTTTGTCTTCTTGGTGGCAGCGGGACACTACTACTGCTTGCCACCTCGCCAGCTTGAACTGCACTTATGGGACTCGCCACGTCACCACGTGATACTGCAGTGCTGGATGTACGACCAGGGTGTACTAGGCCGCTGGTGCTTGCCAGTTCACCAGAAGGAATAGCGGCGCTAGTACTGCTCTGCTCCATACGAGAGTCCTGCGGTTCTTGCACTTCAAGGACAGCATAAGTTCGGGGTCTGGTACGCCTGACCCTAGCAGGGACCACAACTCTGTCGTCAGAGCTATCTGTCATGGAGCCGCTGTCCTCTACAGGTTCGTATTCTGAGCCTGAACTTGACAGATGAGTGACTTCCTCTTCACTATCTGTCATACTCAGAATCCTGTAGGCCTCTTCACTAGTGTACCTTCTATTTGCCATTTTGGGCTCTAAATTTAGGGGTACACTAGTGAGACTCACAGGCAAAAAAGCTCCTGACTGTTGGCGACTGTATCAAAACGCTACCAAAAAACTGTTAGCGATCGCAGGGATCAGGCCTGACTCTGCGACTGCTGCAGTTATGTGTGCTTAGTGTTTTGTAAGTGACAGTTATCGATCGATACTGCACTTGGGTGGGCTGGGCAGGGCTGGGCCGAGGAGCAAAACGCAGGTGCTAGCAGGTATCTGGGCTGATCCCGCTAACACTGCGTTTCAGGGAACCCTAAACTGCTGGGGAGTATAGATCTGATCGGATCAGATATCGATCCGCTCAGATACTATAGCACTAAGGGAGGTGTATGCTGCGTGCACGGGTTTTAGCTGTACTGGCGCTAGCCTGACGCTGCCTGGGGCGACGCAGACCTTATCTGATCCTAAAAACTTAACTTCTATCACCGCCGGGCAATTAGGGGGTTAAACCTTTATAGGGTAATAAACGGCGGGTGCCCTAAAACTATAATAAACTGTAATAAACTATAATAAACTACAAAAAACAAACTAGCTAACCAGCGTCACCCGTAACACTTATACGGTGATCACTGGTGAAAGGGTTAACTAGGGGGCAATCAGGGGGTTAAAACCTTTAGCAGGTAGTATATGGGGGTCCCTGTCGCTATAAAACACTGACAGCGAACCTATATACTTACCTCCCTAACTAGCGTCACCTGTGTCACTAATACAGCGATCAGAAAAACGATCGCTTAGCGACACTGGTGACGGGGGGTAATCAAGGGGTTAACTTTTATTAGGGGGGGGTTAGGGGGGTACCCTGGACCTAAGGGGGGGTACCCTAGACCTAAAGGGGGCTAACCTAACTGCCCTAAAACTTTTAACTGACACAAACTGACACCAATGCAAAAAAAAAAAAAATGCTATTGGTGTCAGAGTGACAGGGGGTACAGGGGGGTGATCAGGGGGTGATCGGGGGTGACAAGTGTGCCTGGCGTGTTCTACTGAATGTGTAGTGTTGTGCAGACTTACTTGATGTCTTCTCTCCTCGGCGCGGCGACGAAAAGACCGGCTCGAGGAGAGATGACATCACTTCCTTTCCCTCTGTTTACATTACAGAGGGAAAGGAAGCATTTTCATTCGCCGGGAGCGATCGGGAGGGGGTGGCCAACAATGGATGGCCTCCCCCTGACCTTTCATCGCCCGGGAAGAAATGGCGACCGCCTCGGGCACCGGGGGGGGGACCGATCGGACCCCCCACCCGCGGAAAGCAAATCACGTACACTGTACGTGATTTTGCCTGTCCGTGCCACCTTGCCGACGTACATCGGCGTGAGGCGGTCGTCAAGTGGTTAACATGTAATATTTGTTTTGTAATTTCATCTGTCCCTGTCCCTGAATACACAACCATTTTCCTTCTTTTTCCTTCAACAAAAAACGTTCTGGTAATTGGTAAAGGCCTGACGTGTGAAATTTTTCTTAAATGATAAAAATGTCTCATTCTCCATAACAAACAATCCAAGTGTTTAAATCATTTTTAAACCGGGCCTGGACTGTAAAATGACAACATTTTAAACTGATTGCTTGCTATGAGCAACAACATTTTTTTCCCTTAGCCCACTTTACATACATCAGACCTTAATGTGTTATTAAATCCTGAAATATAAAAAGCATGTCGCGCTGCATACATTATCGCTTACCTTGCCGTAAACCTGCGGTTGCTTTGCATTCCATGTGCCAAAATGTTTTCATCTCTAGTTCTTGGTGTAGGGATATTCTGCCCTCTACTGTCTGTATTTGTAAGTGGCTGTGCAGTGAGTAATTCATGTACATCACTTCCTGTCTCTGTGGGGCTGGATAAAATACCCCAGTGGGAGGAAGGAAATAGAGAGCAGAACTGAGCAACATGACCTTACACACACAGGGGCAGTTGCTTTTGTATTTCACCCAGACCAAAAGCAGAGACTATTATGAAGGTATTCCTTTGTTCTCATAATTTAATTGCAGCTGCCCATAATTTCCTGGGTGTGTATCTGAATCCTTGTGACAGCCTGAGTTTCTCTGTCCTGTTGATATTATCTCACATGCACAGTGCCAGATAGCTAGGTCTTTGCTAATGTATGTGTGTAGTGGTTAGCTTCCAGTAAATTAGTAGGTGAACCTGTTTATTGCAACTGAGTTTATATGCAACTCCTGTTACTTCAGTTAACCCTGTTCCTTCTGGTCTGGGGTTTTATAGCTAGTTTTAACTCAGGGCTCAATGATCAGCATAGAATAGAGCCAATTTAGTCATCCAGCTGCCACTACTGGTAGTTAGAAGTCTGATTGCATGAAAGATTAGACGCTACTAGGGACTAAGCACAGAGTAGATGAATCTGAATTCCAATGACTTGTCTTCAAGTCTCTGACACCAAGAGAATGCCACATCATGGTCATCTTTAGGGGCCCCGGCAACTGAACTGCTGCACCTCCCCATCTTCCACTTATCAAAGTTTCTGGTTCTGTTTTCTTTAGCGCACTATCCTGTTTAGGAAGAGTAATTTCTCACAACCCCGCCCTGGAGGGCTACACTGGTTTACAACCCTACATAATTATACTGCTTGGCAACATCCCCTTTGCAGTGTCCCTGTGGAGCCACCTTTCCGTGCACACTTATGGCTGGCTGCATCCACATATGCAGATAGCTCAGAAGCCTTTCCCTGCAAGCCACTCCCCTGCTCCACCCTTCTCCTATCAAGTTGATTGATAGCAGTTGGAACCTGCACTGTTCAAGTGACTTGTTCCTAGTGGTGTACTCAATGCGCATGCTTCCCTATCCTTGGGCTTGACAACTATCATGTGGCGCTTCAGCTAACAATCCTAACTGAACAACACACCACTGGCAAGACATCACTGCCTGCATGAAAACACTGCAAGGATATTTCTATACAAAGCAACTACATTTGTTTGCTTTTAGTTCCATTTAAACTTACCTTGATTACAACACCCCATTTTGGTAAATTGGGGTCAACTTATAACCCCTACATAGGTTGATTTACTAAAGGTAAATAGACTGTTCACTTTGCAATGTGAATTTCCTCTAGCTTAAGAAACATGTTAAAAATTCACATTGCAAAGAATACCAAATCTTGTGCAAAGAAAATAAACAAAACAGTATTTTTGCTTGTATATGATGTCAGTAGAGTTTTCACCTCATTCACTAAGCTAAGAGACAGTTGCCTTGCAAAGTGAACAGCCTATTTTCCTTTATAAATTCAAATCCATAGTCTCAGTCTATTTTTCGTACAATATGGCTCTCTGCTTAGCATGTCTCCCCCTGAGAACGCTCAGCGAATAATGGTAGCGAAACATGTTGGGTGGGACTTAGCCAGTGACATTATCACACCCGCCGTGATTAGATAGTGTGGCGGCGTCATTTTTTGCGATTCTGTTACCATCTTTGTGTAAGAGTTTTTCCCTTTTGCGCTACTGCAAAAACCTGTATGGTGGTGTAACACTATGCTGGCACCTTTGGCTTTTTTTTGAGGATACATGTACAGTACATGCTGTACTAATAACCCCTTAGTGTCTGGCTAGTTGGAGTTTCTGAAGACCGCAGCAGCTTACAGTGGTGGCTCCTAAAGGCATACACACATCAAGCAGTTTTGATCTCTAAACATAGGAGATCAACATCTTCTGTTAAGAGGTGAGAGTATATCTGTAGGTCAGTGGTGGAATAAGCACTGCGATAGGTGGAATTATCAGAGTGTACATGTAGAAGGTACAGTAATCGATTGGTTATTTGAAGAATTATCAAACGGACTATAAATATGGATTGAAGAGATTTATTTAAGGAATATTATAGGGATAGAACGGCGCTACCTCAAAAACCTGTATGGCTAAGCATATACAGGAAACATTATGTGAAAACATTTTTTTATATACAAACGTTTTTTTGTGAAAACGTTTTTTTATACAAAGGATTCTATACAGAAAAATTGCGACGTTGTCACAGCTTGGTGAAGGTAGAAGATGACTAAAACATATAAATGTGAGTCAGCATAGACTTGCATACAGCCTACATAAGAAGCATGTCACCAAGCAGCTATCTGCAGCCCATATATTCCAGATAGGTCAGTGTACTCTCTCTAGATCAGGAACTGCATGTAGCTGTTAATGCGACTGGAAGCATACTCTGTGCATAAAAAACCATATATAAGCACATATATAATAATTCCTGTAAACAAAAACAAAGATTTTTTCTCATGCACCAATAACATATATATCTGTGTTTCAATGGTAGCAGAGTTCATATATTATGGAGATCAAAGCAGATTATGACAGTCCCATGCAGTGCATGCAGCAATCAGGATGTTCCCCAGGGTGACTTTCGTGTGTACAGGGTAGGATGGTGACTTCTGTGAACCCCCCTCAGAATGCTCACTCACCAAAGGTAGGAACCCCTGCAGGGGTGTCAAGCCTGTAGTCCTATACAAGGGCTTTTTCTGTTCACTGCTGTTATATCTCCAGTTGTGTCCCAGTGGATATTAGTCCTCATGTGTCAAAGAAAAGGAGACTTCCATAGTGTAATAAAGTCTCAAAAAGTATATTTTTTTTTTTTAAAAATATATGTGTTTAAAAAATCCAGATTTTACAAAGTAAAATATAAAAAAGAAATAAAAGAATTAAAAAACCTCCAAGCACTGATCAGACATTTCCTTACCTACTCACAGTTCGTGCCATCCACTAGTCACTCCACGTCTGCTTTTGAGGGGCTCTATCTGGATCCTACTCCCCTCCGTCATCTACTGTCCTTAATGTATGGGTTTCTAGTCGACCCCCAGGACGGCTTTATTCCTCATTATATACGGAAATGGGAGGATGATCTGAGTCGAGCCTTCTCAGAGGAGGAGAGAGAACGAATTTTATACTTTGCACACCGCTCCTCAATGGCGAACAGGTTCCAGGAGGTTGGGTTTAAGATAATGACTCATTGGTATAGAGTGCCCAAGCTTCTCCACAAAATATACCCTTCAGTTTCTTCCTCCTGCTGGCGTTGTCAGCATCCTGACGGTTCGTTACTGCACATTTTCTGGACATGCCCCCGGGTTCGTCCCTTTTGGGAAGCCATTAGGCGCATAGTTCTTAGACTGACAGACATTACACTTGCAGATGATCCGGCTCAGTGCCTGCTCCACCTTACCCCGATGTCGAGACGTCGTTATAAGAAATCCCTCTTGATACACCTTCTAAACGCCGCTAAAATTTGCATTCCGCAAAAATGGAAATGCTCAGACCCCCGTCAGTTGGTCAGTGGATAGCTGTGGTGAATGAAATTAATCTGATGGAACAATTGACGGCTGCATTACAACGTAAGGAGGAAAAATTCAACAAAACCTGGTTTTACTGGCACGATTTTCGATTCTCTCAGGATTACAACACCTTTGTGACCCCCTCAGTAGAGCTACAGTGACAGAGCATGTGTCTCTCTCCAAGGGCCTCCGCCTTCGTCACTCCCCCCCCCCCCCCTTTTTTTTTTTTTTTTTCTCTCTCCCCTACCCCCCTTTCTCCCCTTACTGTTCTCACATCCTTTCGCTCTTCTAAACCTGTCTCATCTTATCAGTTCTCACCATGTCTATGTCTTTTTTCCCTTTGTTCAGATTCCCGAACTGTTATTTCTTTTTTATTATTCGAAAAATCTGTTTGTGTACACCTGACTAGGGGCGAGCATATTGTCTTTTCATTGTACATTGTAATACTTTAGGTTTAATGTGGGTGAGCTGGCGCTATTTCTGGCGCCAGCCGACTTGCCATCTTCATATAGTATGTTAATGCTTTGTCTTTGGTTTATGTATCAGCCTGCCCTCAATGTACAAACTGTCAGTGTTGGTCTTGTTTTGTCCTACCTGGTGTACTCAATAAAACACTTTAAATGAAAAAAAAAAACCTCCAAGCACTGTACTTCGCTATTCCCCCCGTGACCACTGGGGGGAGGATGATGCTCAGATACTGTCTTGTATGGTATCCACAGTCACTGTAAGCAATGCAGATACAAGTTGGGGGAAGTAGCGGTCAGCTGGACAAGAAAATTGCTGATTGCTGCATGCACTGCATGGGACTGTCATAATCTGCTTTGATCTCCATAATATATGAACTCTGCTACCATTGAAACACAGATATATATGTTATTGGTGCATGAGAAAAAATCGTTGTTTTTGTTTACAGGAATTATTATATATGTGCTTATATATGGTTTTTTATACACAGAGTATGCTTCCAGTCGCATTAACAGCTACATGCAGTTCCTGATCTAGAGAGAGTACACTGACCTATCAGGAATATATGGGCTGCAGATAGCTGCTTGGTGACATGCTTCTTATGTAGGCTGTATGCAAGTCTATGCTGACTCACATTAATATGTTTTAGTCATCTTCTACCTTCACCAAGCTGTGACAACGTCGCAATGTTTCTGTATAGAATCCTTTGTATAAAAAAACGTTTTCACAAAAAAACGTTTGTATATAAAAAAACGTTTTCACATAATGTTTCCTGTATATGCTTAGCCATACAGGTTTTTGAGGTAGCGCCGTTCTATCCCTATAATATTCCTTAAATAAATTTCTACCAGGCAGGACACCCCTTGGAGTGTCTTTGTTTAAGGGAGGCAGCAACCTATGTGAATTTACCATATAGACTGATCCTAGCACGGTTTCTCAGGTTTAACAGTATGGATTGAAGAGAGGTTCCCCCCATTCAGTGGGACTTTAAAGGCTCAGAGAGTAAACGTATACCGTATTTAAAAACTGTAGTTTTATTAAAGAGTTACATACAAAAAGTTATAAATGCATCAAAAAGTGGTTCACAATAAAAAGAAGGGATACATGATTACACAATTAAAGAATCACACTGTGTCAATATTTGTATCAACATGCAGAGATTACATGAATTTATCCAACAGGTTTAAGTCACTTGGCTCCTTCCTCAGGAAAATCTCTGCAGATAATGTGGATATAGTCTATATTATATCATAGTTATATCATATTACAACATATAAATAAAAAATTTAAATAAAAAATATATATATATATATTTGTATATATACAGACATCATATATAGCAAAAAGTAAGTCCATGTGCAGTATTTACAAAGGATCCCCAAACTATAGCATAACAAGTCACGCCAAATAAAAACACTGAGTTGTTTAACTACCATCACATCCAAAAAGAAACTCCTTCCCACCTGAATGGAAGCAGGCGGGATGGACAGAAGCCTCAAACCAAGTGGCAATCCATTCAGCATGCACAGAGACCACCTAACACCATACATGGAACGGAGACATGAGTAGAGTGTGAAGGGTGGTCATATAGATCAGTTGTATATGGGGGAGACGGTGGTACATTACAGGCCACATTTATGGTTGCATTGCACAAATGATGTTGATTATTTTTGTATATTGTTATATATGGTGGATTTTACATTGAATAGTAGTGGACAGCGATGCACTCAAATATTGTTTTCAGTTTATTTATATATGTTTCATATATGTACATACTGAGTTTTGCCTCAATTTATTTGATTGAAGTGTCTTGACACTAGTATGTTATATAGTTGCCTATATTTAATATCAGTAGGAAGTGCACCCGTGTATATCAACATTTCTATTGGTTAGTTGTGTATTCCAACTTTCAGTGTGCTGCATCCAAATGTACACCAAGTGCATGGAATGTTTTTCTACTATTTGGTTAGAATGCATTGCATGTTAAATGTTTCAACAGTTTTCCCATGCTTTACTTGTTCTAATCAGTCTCTTTCTTCGCCTTTTTCCCCTCCTCCAGAGTTCTCATCCTACTCAGTTTGTATCAGTGGACTTCACGAACCACTGGAAGATGGTGAGTGCAGGGCTTTTTGGTACTGTTATACCAATAGTTTCATAGCTTACAAAAAATGTGAAAGGCTTAAACTCCAATTAAAAAAATGTAAGCTGGTGCTCCAAGAATTCAAGTGGCTAAATGTTGAAATAATCTTTATCCAAGAAACCCATTTTGACAAAATTGGGACATTCAATTTTGCCTGCAGATATTTTTCTTAGAGTAGCGATTTTTATGTCAAACAATGTTCAATTTCAACCCCCTAGGTTGTATGTAAATAAAAAAGGTAGATGCCTGATAATACAAGGTAACATTTTGTAATATTTAGGCCTCATGCCCACGGGCATTATAAAAAAGGGGCTGTAAAGCTAGTACCGACGCCAGGAAATAAGTGCCGTTAAAAGCGCAATTTTATCAGCGTTTTGCATTGACGTCAATGCATGTTTAGCTGTGCTAGCTTTCAGCCGTGTTTCTCTGCCTCTATTCAAAATCAATGGTTCCCTATGGGATCGCATTGATTTCAATAGAAGTCATACCAGAAGTCAGATCATGATGATCCGACTTGCTGCGTGACTTGTGTGCTGAGGATCTTGAAGGGGAACCCCCACCAAAACTAAACACAAAATTGGCGTGGGTTCCCCCCCAGAGCGATACCAGACCCTTCGGTCTGGTATGGATTTTATGGGGAACCCCCACGCCCAAAAAAATGGCATGGAGTCCCCCCCAAGATGCATACCAGACCTTTATCTGAGCACTCAGCCCGGTAGGTCAGGAAAGGGAGCGATTCATATAAAAATGTCAAAAATAAACACAGTACACAGGTTTTTAAAGTATTTTATTAAGGCAGCTCCTCCGTCTCTTCCGATTTCTTCATCCCTCCCCGGTTCTTTTCCCTCTTCTGGCACCATCTTCTCCCTCTGCCGGCCCTTCTCTCTGCTGGTCGTTCTCTCTGCGCTGTTTCCTCTCTGTCTTTTCGCTCTTTTGCCGGCTCTTCTCCTTCTGCTCCCCCGTGCCGTTAGAAGGGGCGGGGTCACCCGGTTACATCACCGGGTGGCCCCGCCCTCAGTTATATAAGAACTGTCACAGCGAAGACGCGTCACTCGGCGGGAACCTCCCATGGAGGCGGATCAGTTGCGGCTTTTTTTTTTCTTTTTTGGTCAGTCGGGCGGTGTGAACTTACATCGTGGGACATTTTTATTTATTTATTTTTTAATAAAGGACTTGTCCCAAGCTGTCTCTTGTCTTTTTTACCATTTTGACACTTTTTTGTGAAATGGTAGGGGTACGATTGGGTACCCCATTAGCAATTCATACGGGGGGGAGGCCTGGATCTGGGGGTCCCCTTGTTAAAGGGGGCTTCCAGTTTCAGATAAGCCCCCCGTCCGCATACCCCCACAATCGCCGGGCAAGGGTTATGGGGATGGGGCCCTTGTCCCCATCAATATGGACAAGGTGCTTTGGGGCCTGGCTCTCTCGCCCCCCCTCTTTTTCTACGGCCTGCCAGGTAGCGTGCTCAGATAAGGCTCTGGTATGGATTTTGGGGGGGACCCTTACACCATTTTTTTTAATTTTGGTGCAGGGTTCCCCTTAAAAGATTTTGGGGGGAACCCCTATGCCATTTTTTTTAATTTGGTGCAGGGTTCCCCTTAATTTCCATATCAGACCTGAAGGGCCTGGTAATGGACTGGGGGGATCCCATGCTTTTTTTCAATGAGTTTTATCTATATTACCAAGACCCGACAATTCATAACAGCCACGATCAGTTTTAAATGACACTTTTTCCTTTAGAAATGTCATTTTGCTGTGGTACTGTTCTAAACACGGGAATAATGTGCCACTTTGCAGTGATGCCCCACGGGTGAGCAAAAACTATCTTCTTTATGTTCATTGATGGTGTGTCTGTGCAAATTCATCCTTGTTTGCAACATCTGTCCTGTTTTGCCAGTGTAAGATCCTTTGCAACATATTTTGCATTGGATGAGGTACACCACATTACCGGAGGTGCAGTTGTATGATCCTGGGATATTGAAGGTCCATTCTGTGTGTGTGACACTTTTAGATGGATTTATTTGGTTGCAGTTTGCAGCGTTTTTCATTGCAGAGTTTGCTTCCATTATTTGTGACTTCATAATCAGAATGAAGTTTCCTACTGGTTTATGTCTGAGGCTGGGCGGTTGTTTGAAAGCCAGTTTTGGGGGATCTTGGAATATTTCTTTCACGGTTTCATCCACTGTTATGATGGGTTTTAAATATTTGATTATCTTTCTTATCCCTTCTAGTGCTGGATTGTATGTGGTTACTTGAGATACACAATCATTTGTTTTTATCTCCTTATATTGAAGTAGATTTTCTCTTCGGGTTTTAAAAGCCGTATTTATGCTGGTGTTGATGGTTTTGTCTTTGTAACCTTTCTTATGTAACAAATCTGCTGAGTTCTGAGTTGTTTATCTCTGTCTTCTGGGTCTGAGCATATTCTGTGGTATCTGATAGCCTGGCTGTGTATGATGACCCATTTAGTTTTTGGGGGTGAAAACTGGAACTGTGGAGATAGTTGCATCTGTCAGCTGGTTTCCTGTATATCAAAGTGTGAAGCTTGTCATCCCTGATGTATACTGTGGTGTCTAGGATGTTTACATATGTGTTTGAATAATCAATTTTTAGTTTGATTGATGGGTGAAAAAGTGTTGATCAATGAGTATAACTGTTTTAGCTTTTTCTTCACTGTCTGTCCATATGATGAAAATATCATCAATATAGCAAAAGTATCTGTATGGCTTTTGTTGTATGCTGTTCAGGAATTTGTCCTCCAGGAATCCACCCATCATAACAGAGGATGAAACTCTGAAGGAAATATTCCAACAACGCCCAACACTGGCTTTCAGATAACCGCCCAACCTCAGACATAAACTAATGAGCAGGAAACTTCATTCTGATTATGAAGTCCCAAATAATGGAAGCAAACCCTGCAATAAAAAACGCTGCAAACTGTGCAACCAATGCAAAAGATGTAGCAAAGGATCTTAGATTGGCGAAAAAGGACAGATGTTGTGAACAAGGATGAATTTGCACAGACACACCATCAAGGAACATAAAGAAGATTTCTGCACACCTGTGGAACATCACTTCTACAACCGGACCACACTATGGAAGACATCAATGTCTTAGTTCCTAAAGGGAATTTGAAAACTATTCAGGATATATTCCATTTATAAATATGCTTTTTACTCATATATCCAGATACACCACATTACCCCATCCATTACATTACTCCATCTACTGTCCACTTTCCACCTGCACATTCGAAATGATCTGTAAAGCTGTTCTTTCTAGGAAAAGTCCAATTTCAGACATGTACAAAAGTTGTGAATCTACCACAGGGCCAGTTTCTGAAACAAAATTATATTAATAGGTGAGAAAGAGACCTAAGCTGAGAACTCGCTATAGACACTTGACCAAAAGGGGTCAGGCCAATAGGAGCTCCATCTGCATGTTATACAAAAAAAAGCACCTATAGAATTTTATCCCACTGTTTTTACAACCTGGAGCACCTTCAAGGGATATTTCCATCCTCCTTCAACATTTGTTGGAGATGAAACATAGATGTGGGATCTCTGTTTCACATTTTTTTGGATTTTCCCTAAAATCCAAGCTTCATGGTACACTATAATGGACATACCATATTTATCAGTGTATAACACGCACTTTTAACACCTTAAAATAGAGGGAAAATTGTGTATGCGCGTTATACACTGATATAGAGCTGCCTGAGAGGGAAAGGAGGGAACGAGCGCAGTTGAGATAGACAGAGCTGCGATCTCCTGTGTACTCGGCTCGGCTCGCAGTCACGCCCAGTCCTGCCCCTTGGACAGCTCCTAGCCTTGACGTCCCAGCATTGGACCGGCGTTATGTCCATTATAGGAACCAAACCAAGGGGCGGGACTGGGCGTGATGCCGAGCCGAGTACACAGGAGATCCAGCTCTGTCTATTCCAGCAATGGCAAGGCTGCAGATGGGCATGGATTAGACTGCAATTATGGACAAGGCTGTAGATGGGCACGGATTAGCCTGCAATTATGGACAAGGCTGCAGATGGGCACGGATGGGCCTGCAATTATGGACAAGGCTCCAGATGGGCACTGAATAGGCTGTAATGATGGGCAAGGCTGCAGATGGGCACTGATTAGGCTGCAATGATTGGCAAGGCTGCAGATGGGCACTGATCAGGCTGCAATGGTGGACAAGGCTGCAGATGGTTACTGATTAGGCGGCAATGATGGGCAAGGGTACAGATGGGCACTGATCAGGCTGCAATGATGTGCAAGGCTGCAAATGGGCACTGATCAGGCTGCAATGATGGGCAAGGCTGCAGATGGGCACTGATTAGGCTGCAATGATGGGCAAGCCTGCAATGATGGTCAATGGAGAGGCTGCAGATGGGCATTGATCAGACTGCAGTGATGGTCAATGGCAAGGCAGCAGATGGGCAATGGCAAGGCTGCAGATAAAGACTGATCAGGCTGCAATGATGGGCAATGGCGAGGTGGCAGATGGACACTGAACAGGCTTCATTAATGGGCAATGGTGAGGCTGCAGATGGGCACTGATAAGGCTGCATTGATGGGCACTGACGCTTATTTTGCTTGAAAATTCTTTATTTAAAATTTACGTTTTTTTTCCTGAAACTTCCCTCTTAAAACGAAGGTGCATGTTATATGCCTGTGCATGTTATACGCCAATAAATACGGTAATTCCTAAGATTCTCGACTGTTCTCTGATGCTGGATCCTACACACTCTCTCCTTGGTCTACTATTTCAGGGGCCTAACTTCCACAGTACAATAACTTGTCTCTCATGTCCTTACAGCAACAAAATGCTTGATAGCCTTAAAGTGGAAACATACACCCCCTTCTCCTCAAAGAGAGACCTTAGTGAGGTTAAAATGATGGAGCACCTGTGGGCTACATTACACAACCCTGTTGAAAAAATAAAAATAAAACTTGTGATCTATGGAAATCCTTGGCTATTAATGTAACTGATTAAAAGTCTCCTGCAAGACAATCTAGTCCAAAACCCGTGGCTTATTTCTCCACTACTACCAAAGTTATTAATTCCCCCACCCTTATGCCCCCCTTTCCCATTTTCCCTTATCCTAATTACTACTGTGATGACTGGAAATGTTTCCTAGGGAATGTGGTTAATAGTTCCAGTTCTGTCATGGAACTGTAGGACATGCTCTGTCACTGTACTCTTCCACGACCTGATATTAGTATGGATCATTGTGACATTTTACTGTTCATCCTTCAACTCCATTTGGAATGATCCAAATATCTTAGGGATCTCAGAAGCTGCAACCTCTGAACTACTAAACCTTTCCATCCCCCCAATCTCGTTCCCTCAACTGCATCCCCATCCCCAATTCAAACTTGGAGCACTTTCTAATCAACAACTATTGCATATGGATTGAACTTTGCTCTAATATATCTTTATTTCCATTATATATTATAAAAATAAAAAAAAATAATTAAAAAAGTACTGAGCCCCTTTATCAATATGGGAGTGAAAGCTAACATCTTCAGAAGGGGAGGCCAGCATTTGCAGCCTCAATGCTTCCATACTAGTGATGAGCTGAACACCCCCCAGTTCTGTTCACACCAGAACTTGCAAACAGACAAAAATTTTGTCCGAACATGCGAACACCGTTAACACTGAGAGGGTGGGTTTGCTATGCAGCGCGGTGATTGGTTGTTCTACCGGCGTGCATACCACGCCCTCCCTCTTTTACTTTTTTACTTTTCTATTTATACCACACTATTATGCCTCGTTTCCACTGAGCGGATCGGTTCGGTTCGGTACAGTTTGAATGGCCTCGAATGGTCCGGTCTATTATGGTGAGCGTTTTCACTGCAAGTGGGACCACAAGGGGGCCATACAGGGTTTAGAAAAAATGCTAGTGTGATGTCATATTTGTGCGACAGGAAACCTGAGAATCGACAGCAATGGAGATCATCCAGCAGCTCATCTTTTCTCTAGTTGCCTTTTGGTTCTTCATATTTAAAAATCATACCGCACTGTATGAGAGAAGGTTGCGAGCGGCAATGAGAAACACAGCAGAAAAGAAAAGAAAACTTCTAGCTTGGATATGTAGCCGAGAGGAGAAGTACACCTTTATGCGGCAAAGACAAAGACGGCAGCGCTATAGGGTAAGCAAACTACCTACCTGACACACACACACTGACTTACCTACCTGACACGCACACTGACCTACCTACCTGACACACACACACACACACACACACTGACTTTCCTACCTGACACACACACACACTGACTTACCTACCTGACACACACACTGACCTATCTACCTGACACACACACACACACACTGACTTTCCTACCTGACACACACACACACACTGACTTACCTACCAGACACACACACACACACACACACACTGACTTTCCTACCTGACGCACACACACCCACACACACACACTGACTTACCTACCTGACACACACACACACACACTGACTTACCTACCTGACACACACACACTGACCTATCTACCTGACACACACACACACACTGACTTTCCTACCTGACACACACACACACACTGCATTACCTACCTGACACACACACACACACTGACCTACCTACCTGACACACACACACTGACTTTCCTACCTGACACACACACACACACACACACTGACTTACCTACCTGACACACACACACACACACACACACACACACTGACTTTCCTACCTGACACACACACACACACTGCATTACCTACCTGACACACACACACACACTGACCTACCTACCTGACACACACACACACACACACACACACACACACACACACACACACACTGACTTTCCTACCTGACACACACACACACACACACTGACTTACCTACCTGACACACACACTGACCTACCTACCTGACACACACACACACACACACACACTGACTTTCCTACCTGACACACACACACACACACACACACACTGACTTACCTACCTGACACACACACACACACTGACTTACCTACCTGACACACACACTGACCTATCTAACTGACACACACACACTGACTTTCCTACTTGACACACACACACACTGACTTACCTACCTGACACACACACACACACACTGACTTTCCTACCTGACACACACACACACACACACACACACACACACTGACTTACCTACCTGACACACACACACACACTGACTTACCTACATGACACACACACTGACCTACCTACCTGACACACACACACACACACACACTGACTTTCCTACCTGACACACACACACACACTGACTTACCTACCTGACACACACACACTGACCCACCTACCTGACCCATTGACCCACCTACCTGCCACACTTACCAAGAATAAGGAAAAATGTATATGTTGTATGAATATTTTTTTTATCTTATGATCTGTTACCATCTGTGTTTTTTATTTTTTTAGATGCTTCTCCTCTTGGCAAAGCAGCGCCGCCGACCAGTCATTTGGGCTCTTCCCCGCGCCAATGAGTGGTGGGATGTGACCGTCCCGGGATTCACACACACACAGTGGGTGCACAACTTCCGAATGTCTGAGGAAACCTTCTCTTACCTTTGTACAAAGCTACGTCCAGCCATGGAGAAACAAAACACCAACTTCAGAGCCTGTTTACCTGTGAGGAAAAGAGTTGCCATTGCACTGTGGAAGCTGGCTACCAACAGTGAATACAGAAGTATAGGTCATCTTTTTGGTGTCAGTAAATCCTCTGTGTGCCGGTGTGTGCAGGACTTCTGTAAGGCTGTCTGCACATTGCTAGCTCCTGAATTAGTACATTTTCCGGACAGGGAAAAACTTAAAGACATGGCTGAATACTTCGAGAACAGGTGGGGCCTTCCACAGTGTGTTGGTGCTATTGATGGCTCACACATACCAATAATAGCACCACAGGAATACCACACTGACTACTTTAATAGAAAAGGCTGGCATTCCATCATCCTCCAGGGAGTAGTGGATGGAAAAGGACTGTTCTGGAATGTGAATGTAGGAAAGCCTGGGAGTTTGCATGATGCCCGGGTTCTAAGATTGTCCGCATTTTGGGATTGGGTTGGCCAGGGAGGCCTGTACCCTGTGTGCACTAAGAACATTTGTGAGGTGAATGTTGGCTATTATGTGCTCGGGGACTCTGCCTACCCTTTACAAAATTGGCTCCTGAAACCATTTCCTGACAATGGCCGCCTGACACCAGAACAACAAACCTACAACAAGAAAACATCCAGGGCACGGGTTGTAGTGGAAAATGCTTTTGGAAGACTTAAGGGTAGATGGCGGTGTCTTATGAAGAGGAATGACAGTGACATTAAACTTGCCAAATCCATGGTGCTAACTTGCTGTGCTCTTCACAATCTTTGTGAAAGTCATGGAGAAGACTTCCACCAGGATTGGAATACAGATTCAGAAGAGCCAGTAGTGATAGCAGCACAGGATATGGAAGAAGAGTGCAGTGAAATACGTCAGGCTCTGATGCGGCACCTCAATGTTTAATTTCCTTAAATTCTTTTTTACAAGTTTTAATAAAGTATTACTGTATTGTTAATAAAGTGTTACATTAAATCAGACATACTCAAAAAATTCTCTCATGATTTTTATTTCACAAAAAAAAAATTCTATATATTCTAGAAAGTTAAAGTGTGAAAAATATATTTAAAAATAAGCTTTTTTCTATAAAAACTTAACTTAAATGTTTTTTTTAATGAAACATGTACAAGTGTACAATTCTGTGCTGCATGAAAGGCCCTACTATCTGGGTGGTAACCTGGGATCACGACTGGTATCTGGGTGGTAACCTGGGATCACGACTGGCTCCAATCACTTGAACAAGCTGACCAAGGACACCAAGGAAGGCCTGGTTGAAGGTAGACAACTGCTCCATCTGCTGCCGGGCGATTTCTGCCTCCTGGCGCATAGCTTCCTGTGCATCCTGACGCAGTGCCTGAAATCGCCTCTCAGAAAGGTTCTCAATCCTTTCCAGCTGCCTTTCCTCTGATGCCCGCATATCTTCCATGACTGTGCGCAGATCCATCTGCAACCGTCTCCTTTCACCTGTAATATACAAAAGACCAGAATAGTTTTTGGAAGCATGAGTATGACCACTGTAACCCCCTTTCTCATCTACCCCACCAGACTGTACCCCCTGCTCTCCTGTCCCACCTCTGTTACCCCTGATATTCTGTCCCACCTCTGTTACCCCTGATATTCTGCCCCAACTCTGTTACCCCTGCTCAGCTGCCCCGGCAATACACCTCCTTTCACATCTGCCCTACTGCTCTTATGTCCACTGCTGAAGCCCCTTCTCATCTGTTCCACCACTGTACCCCCTGCACATCTGCCACACTGCTGAAGCCCCTTCTCATCTGTTCCACCACTGTACCCCCTGCACATCTGCCACACTGCTAAAGCCCCTTCTCATCTGTTCCACCACTGTACCCCCTGCACATCTGCCACACTGCTGAAGCCCCTTCTCATCTGTTCCACCACTGTACCCCCTGCACATCTGCCACACTGCTGAAGCCCCTTCTCATCTGTTCCACCACTGTACCCCCTGCACATCTGCCACACTGCTGATGCCCCTTCTCATCTGTTCCACCACTGTACCCCCTGCACATCTGCCACACTGCTGATGCCCCTTCTCATCTGTTCCACCACTGTACCCCCTGCGCATCTGCCACACTGCTGAAGCCCCTTCTCATCTGTTCCACCACTGTACCCCCTGCACATCTGCCACACTGCTGAAGCCCCTTCTCATCTGTTCCACCACTGTACCCCCTGCACATCTGCCACACTGCTGATGCCCCTTCTCATCTGTTCCACCACTGTACCCCCTGCACATCTGCCACACTGCTGAAGCCCCTTCTCATCTGTTCCACCACTGTACCCCCTGCACATTTGCCACACTGCTGAAGCCCCTTCTCATCTGTTCCACCACTGTACCCCCCGCACATCTGCCACACTGCTGATGCCCCTTCTCATCTGTTCCACCACTGTACCCCCTGCACATCTGCCACAATTCTGATTTATTTTAATAAAATGCACAATTGCAACTATCATCATGTCTTACCAGTGTGCCGGGGTGCATTGGGCGTACTCTGTGGTTGGCTACTCTGTGATTGGCTACTCTGTGGTTGGCTTGAGGAAATAGTACTGGTGCTGCTGAAAGAGGTTGAAGGTCCATCGTCGTTTGATGCATCATTGGAGACTCCATCACTTGTTTCTGAAAATGCACATATGGTTAAATATATATTTTTAAATGGTTAGCAGAGCAAAATCCTATGTATAATAAAAAAAAACTCACCAAAGGGGTCTATCATGGATTTGAGCATTGAAGTTGCAGAGTCCAGACCTCCCTCCCTGCCTTGGTTTGCTGGCCTATGACCGTAAATGGCGTCCATGGCGTCATACCACTTCCAAGTTCTCCGACTGTTTCCACTACGGCTGTTGTCGTCCTTAAATTTTTTATATTGGCCTTTAAGCTTCTTAAGCTTTGCCCTACACTGACCCGACGTGCGTTCAAATCCCTCGGCTGCCATCCGCTGAGAAATATCTTTGTACACCTTTTCATTCCTTACTGATCCATCAAGCTCACTCTGAATAACGCTGTCACCAATTATGCTAAGGAAAGTAGATAGTTCCTGTGATGACCAAACACGGCTGTTGTTAGCAGGCATCCTTTTCCTTTAATTCTCCTTTTATGCATGTGTTTGAGGCGCTTTCCTCTGACATCATCAGAGCACAGCAGAGGGTTTTGTGACAGCCAATCAGTGGAAAAGATCGTATGACGCCGGTAACTCCGCCCTAAGCGAACCGTTCCGTTTTCTATGGCCCCACATCTGAAGCAGGACCCTGAATGGAGCGGTACGGTTCGTTTGTATGGCACGCTTTCGTAATGGAAACACCCAAAATAGCGTACCGTACCGAACCGAACCGATCCGCTCGGTGGAAACGAGGCATTACTATCCCTCTCTAGCTACGAATAAGCATCCAAATGATGTAAAACGTGTTAGCAGTCTACCACCCTGTACGTCTCTGCTATTGACTGTATTGTTGGATTTTATTGAAATAAAGATGTCCTTATCCCAGAGTGCGGCTATCCAGGATTTCTTTCTACCTCACTGCAAACACCGTTAAGGTCTATAGGACACGAATGAAAAAAATCAAAAGTGCTCATTTTAAAGGCTTATATGCAATTTATTGCCATAAAAACTGTTTGGGGAGCCGGGTCCTGCCCCAGGGGACATGTATCAATGCAAAAATCTTTTGTTAAAATGGCAGTTTTTTCAGGAGCAGTGATTTTAAGAATGTTTAAAGTGAATAAGTGAACAATAACAACAAACAATAAAAATTAAATATTCCTTTAAAGTGAATGTAAACCCAATTTCATCCTTTCTAAACTACTGCCATAGGGGTTATCTATAAGGATATACATGCCTCCTGTCAAATGTCTCCCCTCTGTCTGTTATTAGACCCGAAAAACTGCATATTCTGTGGGTGGGTCTGTTGTCTGGAGCTCGGTGGGTGGAGTCGTGATGTCAGTAGACTCCCCGCCCACCTCTACACTCCCCTTGTCAATATGCATTTTCTCCTGTTTATTTCTAACACTGAACTTCTGCTGAACTTCTGCTATGATCTCTAACATCCAGTGAAAAGACAGGAAAGTAACCACATGACTTCAGCATGCCATATCATGCTGAGGTGTGGAACAGCCAATCCTTGCAGAGCTCCTGAAGAAAGGAGTGGGGGAGGGAATTAAAAAATAATGCCTGTGTCTTAGGCTTTCACTCACAGCAGGGGGGAGTATTTGACAAAGTTTTTCTCAGTTTGTCAAGATTTTTCTCACTGAACAATAAAAGAGGATTGCTCAGAGATGGATTAACTCTGTGTGGCAAGACTGGGCTCAAATGATAGGAAATCTTATACTCTACAGTATGATAAAATAAAAAAAATAAAAAAAAATTCGGGTTTACATCCACTTTAAATTTCGTGCCTGGGAGATCCCCTTAATCTGCCTGTAAAGTAGCAAAGTTTTCCCATGTTTAGAACAGTACTGCAGCAAAATGAAATTTCTGAAGGAAAAAAATTCTATCAAAATTGTTCACGGCTGTAATGTAGTGCCAAATCCCGACAATATACATAAAAAAAACATTGAAAAAAACAGTGTGGGTCCCTCCCCCCAGTCCATATCAGGCCCTTGGAGTCTGGTATGGATGTTAAGGGGAACTCAACGCCAATTTTCTTTAAAAAGTGGAGTGGGGGTCCCCCCTAAAATCCATACCAGACCCAAAGGGCATGGTATGAACTGGGGAACCCATGCCATTTTTTTTCTTAATTCTGTCATAGGGCTCCCATTAACCACTTCAATACACATAAAAACAGTGTAAACAGGATAAAACAAAATGGGCGGTGAGCTCATACTCAAGACGTCACTTCCGATGTCTTGAGTACAAGCTCACCGCTCGCGGAACATACGGACACCAGAAGTGATGTCTTGAGTACGAGCTCGCCGCTCATTTTGTTTTATCCTGTTTACACTGTTTTTATGTGAGTAACGCAGTACACATTTATTTTTAATAAACATACTAGCTGGATATACTTCACTATTAGAGCTTCCTGTTTCTCCTTCTCCTCCTGGTTTTGCCTAATACACTGCCCTGAGAGGCAAATTTGTGGCTGTAAATTATTCAAGGAAAGACAAGCACACAGGTCACCATTACTGGGCTGCATATAGTTTGGAATTAATGAGGATATATATCCAGAGATACCGCTTGCAGGACACAGTATTCCGCATAATTCCTGGTCACTATTAACGCTGTTTACCTTACAGCAGTGAGGTAAGAAGCCATTGCACCTTTAGGTGTAAGCACACTGAAGATAAAAATCACCTAGTCACCTTTGTTACTACTGTTTGACGCAATACAGTACTTTAATCACCAGCACCCTTCTCTGAAGACTTTTTAAATTTTAAATTTTAACTTTTATATTAATTTTTATTTTTTTTTCTTTCATTTTTTTTCATCAAGTTTTTGCTATTGAACTTATACTTTATCACGTGGATTTTCATGGATTTTTTTGTATATTTGCACAGCAGATTTCATATGTGATTACAGTTTATTTCTGTTATTTGGAATCTATGATACTTGTATACCCACCTGTATGTTTATGATTCTTTATACCTAGCACTTTATTGATCATGTTAGCACATTAATATTGGAGCGCAGCACCATATATTGTTTTTTTTTAATTTTGTCTTGGGTGGGGTTTGACCCCTGTCGGTGTTTGCTGCAACCAAACTATCTTTTATTACACAACTCAGGTAGCGCAGGAATATTCATTGTTTCAACCCTTCACAGTTATGCCCCGTACACACGGTCGGATTTTCCGACGGAAAATGTGTGATAGGACCTTGTTGTCGGAAATTCCGACCGTGTGTAGGCTCCATCACACATTTTCCATCGGATTTTGCGACACACAAAGTTTGAGAGCAGGCTATAAAATTTTCCGACAACAAAATCCATTGTCGGAAATTCCGATCGTGTGTACACAAATCCGACGGACAAAGTGCCACGCATGCTCAGAATAAATAAAGAGATGAAAGCTATTGGCCACTGCCCCGTTTATAGTCCCAACGTACCTGTTTTACGTCACCGCGTTTAGAACGATCGGATTTTCCGACAACTTTGTGTGACCGTGTGTATGCAAGACAAGTTTGAGCCAACATCCGTCGGAAAAAATCCTAGGATTTTGTTGTGGGAATGTCCGAACAAAGTCCGACCGTGTGTACGGGGCATTACTGTGCTGTGCGCAGGAATGGTCTCTGCTGTTAAATATAATTCAAAAAAATGTAATTACGTGCCCTGTTAAACAGGGGCAGAAAAATTGGGCCTTGGGTGGTGGTGGTGCCCCAAACCGAAAATATCGTTGAAAGCTAGCATCATCATGATTGAGGAGGAATAGAATAGGCAGCATAGGCAGTCTTCAAGGGATCCCAGATCCATAGCAAATTCAGTCAGTTACATCAGCATCAGGTGCTTGATAGCTGCTGATCCAGGACTGAATCCTTTTTATAAATGTGAGCCTATCAACAGAGTCTGTAGACAGGCGCACATTTGATCTGTTACAAACCCTCCAGCAGCACTGAATGTGAGTTCAGAAAGCACGCTGGATGCAGGACAGGCCAGTAGCTCAATTGCATATTGAGCAAGTTCTTGCCACTGGTCCAACCTTAAAACCCAGTAACTCAATGGATGCTCTGTTGGAAAGGTCTCCAAGTCTGCTCATGCCCTTAGATATTCCTGCACCATATAATGCAGATGCTGGCGATGGTTGCTGGAACCAATCAGGCCTTGGCGCTGAGGACTGAAAAATTGTTTAAAGGCATTGGTCAGCCGACCACCTTCTCCACCGCTCTTCCTCTGACTGAATGAAGCCCCAGAAACATGTTGTCCAGCACCAGGAAATGGTAACCTCCGGGGTCTGGAAATGCGTTACACAAACTTTTCTTCAAGGCCTGCTGAAGATGTTTCTTCCTCTGCTCCCTCTGCGAAGGCAGGAAGAGTTCTGCAACCTTACCCTTGTAACATGGATCAAGAATGGTTGCCAGCCAGTAATGATCCCTCTCCTTAATACCACAAATCCTAGGGTCCTTTTGCAGGCTTTGCAGAATCAGGGAGGCCATGCAGTGTAAGTTTGCAGAGGCATTCGTTTCTGAGTCCTCTGGGTCACTAAGGATCACATTATCTGTAACTACCTCTCCCAGCCACGTACAACTCCTTGGGTTTCTGGGGACTGAAAACCATTACTTGAAGACTGCTGTGTGTTAACCTCAACATCCATGCTGACACAATCCTCCTCCTCCTTTTCTTCCTGTGTGTTTGGCGGACCTGCAGGAATGCTATCTGGATAAAGGGGGCCTTGAGAGGAAGGCAAGTCCTCTTCTTAATAAAAATAATAATCAGAAATAGTAGGTGAATGTAGATCATAGGAGACTTTACGTAATAAGATACACCTAACACTAAAGTGATGAAGACATCAGGTAAGCATATATAAATAAAGAGGAATGGTATATACTTTGTGCAAATGACGCTGAAGAAAGTGACAATGTGAAATGAATGTGCAATGAACAATGACAATCGTATGGGTCTAAACCCCTTATCAATAGGTGACAAATGTGCAAAAAATACCCATCCAAGTGGGTAGGGAATAATAAGTTTAGGTATCGGGGGATTGCCTAACATATATTTTTGTATGTTCAGCTTCCGTACAAATTTCTGGATCCCAATGTAGGTCTCAAATTTATTGAGGTTTTTTGTGGGTGCATATTTCAACCCTTTATCAAGTACCCCGACTTCTTCATGTGCCAGTGGTTGGCCACTGATGTTAAAAATCCCCTCGCCTCTTATTCTCTCTTTCTTTTGTTGTCTCTTGCCGGATCTTCATCCTCTCTTCTTTCTGGGCTTTTTCTGGGGCCACGCATCTCCTCTAGACTTCTCACCGGATGGTTTTCTCTGCTCCGGTCTAAAAAAGGCCTATTCGTTTCTTGGTCCCCGTATGGTGGAGGGTAGGGCCTGGCTGGTCTATCTTCATCCCTGTTCATCAGGGGAGCATAGTAGTTATAAGTGGGGACTGGACTTCGTTCATCTGACCGATAGTTTCTCTGCAGCGGGCCTCTCCCATTGTCATATCTATATTCCTGCATAGGGCTTCTATCCCTTGGTCTGTAGTATTCCTGGTCTCTGTTATCTCTATAGTCTTGGATAGGTCTCCTTTGGTCTCTGTATTCATAAGGTGGGCCTCTATACTCCCGTTCCTCATATGGGGGTCTATGCCAATTGTTCCGATTTTGGGGTCTTCTATTATTCTTCCCATAATACGGTTTCCTCCCTCCATTTCGTGGTGTCCGTTTGTTATATTGGGGTCTCCTCTCATTTCGATATGGGGTATAACCCTGGTATTCGGTATTTCTCCCGTCATTCTCTCTCTGTCTATGGGTCATGGCCCTATGTTCTTCTCTAGGATCTTGAGGTCTTCGGTTTTCCGTAGCTGGCCTGGGTTGTTCATTTAAAGGTTGAGGATGCATTCTCACTGTTTTTTCGGGTGTGGAGTATGTGGAAAGGGTTTCGGTTTTCCCCAGAAGGCTTTGCCATTTGAAAACTTGACCATTGGAGAAATCGTTGGTATCTCTCATATGTTTCTTACTTTTTCTCTGTTGAACTTCTTTATCTTTTTTAGCAAGATCTTTATTTAATTGGGTCATTAAGGTCTTAAATTTGGTAGTTTCCTTATGTTGTTCCAATTCCTCTTTAAGGTCCGCGATGTTTTGGTCAATTATTTTGTTTTTCCTCCTTTTCCTATCTAACAGGAAGCCTATAAGCTCTAGGCCCATATCGTTAAAGAATTTATACCATTCCTCATTTGAGTCCTGGTCAATGAGACCATCATTTGGGGGGATATCCCACCTTAACCTTCTGGGGACAATATTTTCTTTAAGGTATGTCTCAAAGGTGCAGATATCCCACCACAAGCTCACTTTCTTTTCCATATTATATCCCAATTTACGCATTTCAAGCTTTCAAGGTCTAAATTGCTATTAGTTTTTTTTATTAGAGATGTTAAACACTTCTTCTAAATTAACCCGCCTTTTGTCCATATAGGAGAATACATCCATGATTGCTGCAGGAATGGGAGGTAGGTATCCAGGACCGTGAGGGACGCGCTGGAGCCCCTAGGTGGACACCCCAAAGGCTTATTGATCATATGCGCATGCCCTATTACCTTAAGGTAAGGGGCCATTACCCACTTGTGTGTTTGCACATGAAGACACCTGTGATGTTACCCACGTTGAACACGTTCATTACAACGACCGCATGCTAAACCGTTGCTGTCACATATTTCAGTTTTTAAGGACTTTTTGTGTAAAGCACTGTTTGCACTCTAATGTTTGGGACATTTATTATTTTTTATTATTCCCTACCCACTTGGATGGGTGTTTTTTGCACATTTGTCACCTATTGATAAGGGGTTTAGACCCATACGATTGTCATTGTTCATTGCACATTCATTTCACATTGTCACTTTCTTCAGCGTCATTTGCACAAAGTATATACCATTCCTCTTTATTTATATATGCTTACCTGATGTCTTCATCACTTTAGTGTTAGGTTGATCTCCTACGTTCTACATTCACCTACTATTTCTGATTATTATTTTTATTAGGTTTTGTATTTTGTCACCTGTTGTCACCCATTTTGGTTTTACTCATTTTTGATTTTTTTCTTATGATATTATTATCTGTCACTGGGATTTTATATTCACCTTCTTACACATGGTTGTTTAGTGTGGATCAGCGCTGCATCACTTATTTTTATGCTTTTTACTCTGAAGGTTAGGTGTGTACCTGAATCTGTGCTAGCAGCTTTTCCCGTTTTAGCCGTCCTCCATATATGATAGCGCAGGAATAATCTTATTCTTTTAAGTCCTCTTCTTCCTCCCGCTGTTCTTCCTCAAGTGCCCTGTCCATGATTCCATGAAGCGTGTGCTCTAGCAGGAAGACTAGAGGGACAGTGTCACTGATGCATGCATTGTTGCTGCTCACCATTCTTGTGGCCTCCTCAAATGGTGACAGGACAGTGCATGCATCCTTGATCAGTAGCCACTGGTGTGGTGAAAAGAAGCCAAGCTCCCCTGACCCTGTCCTGGAGCCATAGTCACACAGGTACTCATTGATGGCCCTCTGCTGTGTGTGCAGCTGCCGCAGCATTGCCAACGTTGAGTTTCACCTGGTGGGCATGTCACAAATGAGGCGGTTGGTGGGAAGAATGCACTCCCTTTGAATGTCAGCCAGCCGAGCACTGGCATTGTATGACCGGCGGAAATGACAACAGACTTTTCTGGCCTGCCTCAGGAGATCTTGTAAGCCTGGGGACCTGGTCAAGAAATGCTGCACCACCAAATTCAGAAAGTGTGCCAAACATGGAACATGGGTCAAGTGTCCCTGTCGGAGGGCGGAGAGAACTTTGGTGCCATTGTCGCATACAACCATTCCTGGCTGAAGCTGGCGTGGCGTCAACCACCTCTGAGCCTGCCCCTGCAGAGCTGACAGAATCTTTGTCCCAGTGTGGCTCCTGTCCCCTAGGCAGACCAACTCACGCACTGCATGACATCTTTTTTGCCTGACTGCTTGCGTAGCTCCTTGAGCGTCTAGGGAGCACTGCTGGTTCTGAGAACAATTCTGCAGAAGAGGCCATAGAGGAAGAAGAAGAGGAGGGAGGGGATCATACAGATGTCATGGCAGAATCTCCACTAGCTTTTTGATGTGGTGGCAGAACAAGCTCCAACACTGAACCCTGTCCTGTATCCTTCCCAGCTGCAAGCAGAGTTACCCAGAGCGCCGTGAAGGAAAAGTAACATCCCTGCCAATGTCTGCTGGACCATGAGTCAACGGTAATATGAACCTTTCTGCTTACTGCCCTGTCCAACGAGGCCAAAACATTGCCTTCCACATGGCAGTAGAGAGCCGGAATGGCCTTATGTGAAAAGAAATGGCGTTTTGGAACCAGCCACTGTGGTAAAGCACATTCCACAAATTCACGAAAAGGGGCTGAGTCTACCAGCTGAAAGCAGTGCTAGCAATTAGCCAAGCTAGTATTTAGACGCTGAGCATGATGATGGCTGGGACCGAATTTCTTTTTACGGTTCAGCATCTGGGGTAGGGAAATTTGCCTGCTGAAATCAACTGGTGGTGTACTACTAGCAGATTGGCTGCAAGTACTTGTGACACCTATTGCTATACCTTCATTCCTCTCAGTGCAAGTTTTTGAGAGGACTGGAGGTATAGTAGGGTTTGAGATCGCAGATGAGGAGCAAGGAGAAGTCTGCCTTTTTCTTTGATGTGGGTGTTTCAGGTGCTGCTGCCAACGGACTGCATGGCAGGTCATCATATATCTGGTCAAGCATGTGGTGCCCAAGCGGCTGCTGTTCTGGCCACGCTCGATTCACTTCAGACATAGTTTGCAAACACCAACGGTGTGATCTGCTGCACATGTGTTGAAAAAGGCCCACACCAAGGAACTTTTAAAAGTCAGCAGCCCCCTGCACCTGCGGAGCTCTGTGGTGTGATGCAATAGGGTGGCTGCCCTTAAGCTGACCCCTGGAGGACATCCTGCCTCGTTGGAGTTGTGCCTCCTCCTCCTCACTTTCCTCCTCTCTTCTCTCAGGCACTCAAGTATGGTCAGTGACCTCATCATCCTCTCTCTCCCCGTCACTGGAGCAAACTTGGCAGTATGCTGCAGCTGGGGAAACATGACTGCCAGTTTCTTGTCCTTCTGTGTCACCCCCTCTCTCTAGGTTCACGTTACTCCCTTCCTTCACCTGAGAACCAACATCGGAGCCTTCAAATTGCTATGCATCCTCCAGCAGCATGTAACTGACACTATGGCCGAATAATTCTGGGGACTCCTCCGTGCATGATGGTGTTGCTACGGAAGGTGTAACTGAGGACGGTGGAAAAGGCTGCTTTGACAGCTGCGTTGGAAGGCAAACTACTAAGAAGCTTGGGTGACAGAGGATGAGGAGGATGAAGACGGCTTCGGTATCCACTCCACCAACTCTTCTGCATATTGTGGCTCAATAACATGGCCAGCAGCAGAAAAAAAGGACAGGCGTGCCCCACGGCCACCTGCAGAAGATAAACCATGTCCACGACCATCACTGTTGACTGTAGACACAGAGGCTGCTTGCCCTCTTTTAGTGGCCTGTGAGCGTCTGCCTCTCCTTGGTGGCCTTCCGGACATAATGGGGATTTTTTTCTTTTCACAGCACACTACACTGTATTATATACTGTGTACACCGCCTGAAGTGTATTAGAAACTGTACACACTGTATTATATACTGTGTACACCGCCTGAAGTGTATTAGAAACTGTACACACTGTATTAAATACTGTGTACACCACCTGAAGTGTATTAGAAACTGTTAACCACCGAATGCACTGTATATATAGGCTACATTGAATGCAGAGTGTGTATGTATATATATATATATATATATATATATATATATATATATATATATATATTAGACTGTATATACAGTATCTCACAAAAGTGAGTACACCCCTCACATTTTTGTTAATATTTTATTATATCTTTTCATGTGACAACACTGAAGAAATGACACTTTGCTACAATGTAAAGTAGTGAGTGTACAGCTTGTATAACTGTGTAAATTTGCTGTCTCCTCAAAATAACTCAACACACAGCCATTAATGTCTAAACCGCTGGCAACAAAAGTGAGTACACACCCCTAAGTGAAAATGTCCAAATTGGGCCCAAAGTGTCAATATTTTGTGTGGCCACCATTATTTTCCAGCACTGCCTAAACCCTCTTGGGCATGGAGTTCACCAGACTTTAAACAGGTTGCCACTGGAGTCCTCTTCCACTCCTCCATGACGACATCATGTTGCTGGTGGATGTTGACTTTGCGCTCCTCCACCTTTCATTTGACGGTGCCCCACAGATGCTCAATAGGGTTTAGGTCTGGAGACAGGCCAGTCCATCACCTTTACCCTCAGCTTCTTTAGCAAGGCAGTGGTCATCTTGGAATTGTGTTTGGGATCGTTATCATGTTGAAATACTGCCCTGCGGCCCAGTCTCCAAAGGGAGGGGATCATGCCCTGCTTCAGTATGTCACACTACATGTTGGCATTCATGTTCCCTCAAGAACTGTAGCTCCCCAGTCCCGGCAGCACTCATGCACCCCCAGGCCATGACACTCCCACCACCATGCTTGACTGTAGGCAAGACACACTTGCCTTTGTACTTCTCAACTGATTGCCGCCACACATGCTTGACACCATCTGAACCAAATAAGTTTATCTTGGTCCCAGCAGACCACAGGACATCCATGTCCTTAGTAGGGATGAGCTTCGAGTTCGAGTCGAACTCATGTTCGACTCGAACATTGGCTGTTCGCAAGTTCGCCGAACACCGAACAATTTGGGGTGTTCGCGGCAAATTCGAATGCCGCGGAACACCCTTTAAAAGTCTATGGGAGAAATCAAAAGTGCTAATTTTAAAGGCTTATATGCAAGTTATTGTCATAAAAAGTGTTTGGGGACCTGGGTCCTGCCCCAGGGGACATGGATCAATGCAAAAAAAAGTTTTAAAAACGGCCGTTTTTTCAGGAGCAGTGATTTTAATAATGCTTAAAATCAAACAATAAAAGTGTAATATCCCTTTAAATTTCGTACCTGGGGGGTGTCTATAGTATGCCTGTAAAGGGGCGCATGTTTCCCGTGTTTAGAACAGCCTGACAGCAAAATGACATTTCGAAGGAAAAAACTCATTTAAAACTACCCGCGGCTATTGCATTGCCGACAATACACATAGAAGTTCATTGATAAAAACGGCATGGGAATTCCCCACAGGGAAACCCCGAACCAAAATTAAAAAAAAAAAAATGAAGTGGGAGTCCCCCTAAATTCCATACCAGGCCCTTCAGGTCTGGTATGGATATTAAGGGGAACCCCGGCCAAAATTAAAAAAAAAAATGACGTGGGGTTCCCCCTAAATTCCATACCAGACCCTTCAGGTCTGGTATGGATTTTAAGGGGAACCCCGCGCCAAAAAAAAAAAAAAACGGCGTGGGGTTCCCCCAAAAATCCATACCAGACCCTTATCCGAGCACGCAACCTGGCAGGCCGCAGGAAAAGAGGGGGGGACGAGAGTGCGGCCCCCCCCTCCTGAACCGTACCAGGCCACATGCCCTCAACATTGGGAGGGTGCTTTGGGGTAGCCCCCCAAAACACCTTGTCCCCATGTTGATGAGGACAAGGGCCTCATCCCCACAACCGTGGCCGGTGGTTGTGGGGGTCTGCGGGCGGGGGGTTTATCGGAATCTGGAAGCCCCCTTTAACAAGGGGACCCCCAGATCCCGGCCCCCCCCCTGTGTGAAATGGTAAGGGGGTACTTACCCCTACCATTTCACTAAAAAAGTGTCAAAATAGTTAAAAATGACAAGAGACAGTTTTTGACAATTCCTTTATTTAAATGCTTCTTCTATCTTCCTTCATCTTCTTCTTCTTCTGGTTCTTCTGGCTCTTCTGGTTCTTCCTCCGGCGTTCTCGTCCAGCATCTCCTCCGCGGCGTCTTCTTTCTTCTTCTCCTCGGGCCGCTCCGCACCCATGGCATTGGGGGGAGGCTCCCGCTCTTCTCTTCATCTTCTTCTTCATCCTCTTCTCTTCTTCCTTCTTCTCTTCTTCTCTTCTTCTCCGGGCCGCTCCGCATCCATGCATGGAGGGAGGCTCCCGCTGTGTGACGGCGTCTCCTCATCTGACAGTTCTTAAATAATGGGGGGCGGGGCCACCCGGTGACCCCGCCCCCTCTGACGAAAGGAACATGACGGGACTTCCCTGTGGCATTCCCCGTGACGTCACAGGGAAGTCCCGTCAAGTCACCGTGGCCCCGCCCCCCGTTATTTAAGAACCGTCAGATGAGGAGACGCCGTCACACAGCGGGAGCCTCCCTCCATGCATGGATGCGGAGCGGCCCGCAGAAGAAGAGAAGAAGAGAAGAAGAGAAGAAGGAAGAAGGGAAGAGGATGAAGAAGAAGATGAAGAGAAGAGCGGGAGCCTCCCCCCAATGCCATGGGTGCGGAGCGGCCCGAGGAGAAGAAGATAGAAGACGCCGCGGAGGAGATGCTGGACGAGAACGCCGGAGGAAGAACCAGAAGAGCCAGAAGAACCAGAAGAAGAAGAAGATGAAGGAAGATAGAAGAAGCATTTAAATAAAGGAATTGTCAAAAACTGTCTCTTGTCATTTTTAACTATTTTGACACTTTTTTAGTGAAATGGTAGGGGTAAGTACCCCCTTACCATTTCACACAGGGGGGGGCCGGGATCTGGGGGTCCCCTTGTTAAAGGGGGCTTCCAGATTCTGATAAGCCCCCCGCCCGCAGACCCCCACAACCACCGGCCACGGTTGTGGGGATGAGGCCCTTGTCCTCATCAACATGGGGACAAGGTGTTTTGGGGGGCTACCCCAAAGCACTCTCCCAATGTTGAGGGCATGTGGCCTGGTACGGTTCAGGAGGGGGGGGGCCGCACTCTCGTCCCCCCCTCTTTTCCTGCGGCCTGCCAGGTTGCGTGCTCGGATAAGGGTCTGGTATGGATTTTTGGGGGAACCCCACGCCGTTTTTTTTTTTTTTGGCGCGGGGTTCCCCTTAAAATCCATACCAGACCTGAAGGGTCTGGTATGGAATTTAGGGGGAACCCCACGTCATTTTTTTTTTAAATTTTGGCTGGGGTTCCCCTTAATATCCATACCAGACCTGAAGGGCCTGGTATGGAATTTAGGGGGACTCCCACTTCATTTTTTTTTTTTTTTTTTGGTTCGGGGTTTCCCTGTGGGGAATTCCCATGCCGTTTTTATCAATGAACTTCTATGTGTATTGTCGGCAATGCAATAGCCGCGGGTAGTTTTAAATGGCTTTTTTTTCTTCGAAATGTCATTTTGCTGTCAGGCTGTTCTAAACACAGGAAACATGCGCCCCTTTACAGGCATACTATAGACACCCCCCAGGTACAAAATTAAAGGAATATTACACTTTTATTGTTTGACTTTAAGCATTATTAAAATCACTGCTCCTGAAAAAACGGCCATTTTTAAAACTTTTTTTTGCATTGATCCATGTCCCCTGGGGCAGGACCCGGGTCCCCAAACACTTTTTATGACAATAACTTGCATATAAACCTTTAAAATTAGCACTTTTGATTATTCATGTTCGTGTCCCATAGACTTTAACGGTGTTCGCGTGTTCGAGCGAACTTTTTTCCTGTTCGCATGTTCTGGTGCGAACCGAACAGGGGGGTGTTCGGCTCATCCCTAGTCCTTAGTCTGCTTGTCTTCAGAAAACTGTTTGCGGGCTTTCTTGTGCACCATCTTTAGAAAAGGCTTCCTTCTGGGACGACAGTCATGCAGACCAATTTGATGCAGTGTGCGGCGTATGTTCTGAGCACTGACAGGCTGACCCCCCACCCCTTCAACCTCTGCAGCAATGCTGGCAGCACTCATACATCTATTTCCCAAAGACAACCTCTGGATATGACGCTGAGCACGTGCACTCAACATCTTTGGTCGACCACAGCGACGCCTGTTCCAAGTGGAACCTGTCCTGTTAAACTGCTGTATGGTCTTGGCCACCATTCTGCAACTCAGTTTCAGGGTCTTGGCAATCTTCTTATAGCCTAGGGAGGCCATATTTATGTAGAGCAACAATTCTTTTTTTTCATATCCTCAGAGAGTTCTTTGCCATGAGGTGCCATGTTGAACTTCCAGTGACCAGTATGAGAGAGTGAGAGCGATAACACCTCATTTAACACACCTGCTCCCCATTCATACCAGTACCGATTGCTCCTGTGTCCATTCATAACTGAGCATAGTAAACTGTGTTTTCTATGCTTTAGTTTAAGAATGAACAGGAGCCTCTGTCTCCTGTTCATTCATCTTCAGTGCAGCTGAGGCTACAGAGAAAGGAATTGAAGAAGTGTCCTCAATTCCTTTCTCTGCCTCTCTGTCTCAAAGGTGAGAATAAAAATGTAAAACATACAGTACATAGATAGATAGATTAGATAGATAGATAGATAGATAGATAGATAGATAGATAGATAGATAGATAGATAGATAGATAGATAGATAGATAGATAGATAGATAGATAGATAGATAGATAGATAGATAGATAGATAGATAGATAGATAGATAGATAGATAGATAGATAGATAGATAGATAGATAGATAGATTTCATATATATAGTGCACCTTAAAAGAGTCAGCTATTTCTGTTTTAGGCATGTAAGGATTGTTCATTTAGGCATGAATTGTATTACTTCTCTAAGATGATCAAATAATTCATTTGAAAGCTTGGCTACATTTGTGACTTTGAAGCTTTGTAAGGCGAGCAGCAGTAATAGGTCACATTTTATGCTAATAGCTCATCATTTGCAGCCTGCCTGAGAGGCCCTTGTGTTATTCAATATATTTTTTCTTAAGAGAGTTTTTGAGTTGGTAGACACAAATGAGTCATAACATTTAAGCTCTCTATCACATTCACAACTGTTATAGTTATTACCCTGAAGGGCATGGAGATAGTCATCTTGAGATAAGTATCTATATGATGGTTAAATGTACAATTCTTATGTGGTCCCAATTGCATTTGTAACTTAAAAGCACGCTACATTTTATCACTTTTTCCTGTAGCAAAATTGAAACAGTGAAGATCGATTTGCTTCTGACTCTTGAAAAAAAAAAGAATATTATTCCAATGATTGAGATCAAAGATCGTTTTCTTTACAGAATAATGGAAGTTTAGCTTGTATTTATTTTACGAGAATCGTGGGGAGGTGGTTACGGAGCCTGAGTGTTCGTACTTCAATCAAAACGAAAATGGTGTATTGTGCAGAAAGTTGCTGCATCTAATTGCTTGTATTATAGAGAATTCACTTGAATATGCATGGGGGTAGCTACATTTTTTAATACAGAAAACATTTATTTCACATAAGGGTATCCAGGCAGTTGCAAATGTTCAAAGGAATTTTAAAGGAAACAAAGTGGTTGCTAAAGATGGGCTGAACACCCCTTGGTTCGGTTTGCATCAGAACTCCCGAACATAGCAAAAGTTTGGTCCCGAACATAGAACCCCATTGAAGTCTCTGGAACCCAAGCCTGAAAATGATATTGAAGGCTTATATGCAGGTTTTCGGTCATAAAAAGGGTATGGGGGCCCGGGTACTGCCCTGAGAGGCATGTATCAATGCAAGAAAAAAACGTTTTAAAAAGATTATTTTTAAAGGAGCAGTGATTTTAATGATGCTTAATGTGCAACAATAGCAATAAAAAAATCTGTTAAATATAGTGCCTGGGGTTCCCCTTAGTCTGCCTGTAAAGTGGCACATCTGTACCATGTATAGAACCTACTGGAGCAAAACAGAATTTCGAAAGAAAAAACATTTAAATTTCCGGCAATACAATACCATTTCCGGAAATAGAAAAATCAGAAAAAACGGTGTGGGGTCCACCCCAATCGATACCAGGACCTTCGGGTCTGATATGGATTTTAAGGGGAACCCCTGGCCAAAATGTAAAACAAAAAAAAAGGAGGGACCCCCCCAAAAATCCATTCCAGACCCTTATCTGAGCATGCAGCCTGGCAGGCCAGGAAAGGCGGGGACAAGCAAGCATCTCCCAACCTCCTGAACCATACCAGGCCACATGCCCTCAAAATGGGGGGGGGGCTTTGGGTTAGGGGGCCTCTTCCTGACACGCCTTGGCTGTGGTTGTGGGGGTCTGTTGTCATGGGGGCTTATCGGAATCTGGAAGCCCCTTTTAAACAAGGGGGCCCCCAGATCTTGGGTCCCTTATGTAAATGAGTATGTGGCACATAGTACCTCTACCCATTCACCAAATTTTTTTTTAAAAATAATAAAAACACAGAGACAGTTTTTGACAATTCTTTTATTGTAGATCCATCATCAATCACAACACCACCACCGGACCCAAAAAAAGAAAGGAAAAAAAACAATACTCTGCCTTCAACGAGGGCTAACTGCCTACTGCAGGCTCTGCCGTTTGACAGTTCTTATATAGGTTAGGGGCAGAGCCACCTGACGATTTCTCCTGGTGGCACCACCCCCTTGTGACGTCACTGACCCAGCATGCACTGTTCAGTGCTGTCACAAGGGGGTGGTGCCACCAGGTGACCTTGCCAGGTGGCCCCACCCCTTACCTATATAAGACCTTGCAGAAGCTGGTTAGCCTTCATCGTGTGCAGAGCATTTTTTTTTTCGGGTCCGTCAGTGGTGTCGTCGTGATTGACAATGGATCTACATCCATCATCAATAAAGGAGTTGTCAAAACTGTGTTTGTGCAATATACCCCATACTCATTCACATGGGCAGGTTGGGATCTTATTAAAGGGGGCTTTTAGATTCCGATAAGCCCCCTGCCCGCAGACCCCTACAATCACAGCCCAAGGCTGTCAGGAAGAGGTTCTTGTCCCCATTAACATGGGGAAAAGGTGCTTTGGGATGGGGGCAGAGCCCCCCTGCCCAAAAGCACCCCCCCAAGTTGAGGGAATGTGGCCTGGTATGGTTTAGGAGGGGGGCGCTCGCTTGTCCTCCCCCTTTCCTGGCTTGCTGGGCTGCATGCTCGGATAAGGGACTGATATGGATTACGGGGGGTCCCCACCCTGTTTTTTTTTATTTTGAAGTGAGGTTCCTTAGGGGCCTAGTATGGATTGGGGGGCCCCAATCCATTTTCACCTTTTTTTATTGCTGGCAATTTTTTTTCATTCAGCTGTCAGTGGGGAAGCCCATTGACAGCTGGTGACTCACCCATTTTTAAAGACGCAGCGACTGGCTTCCCGGCCCCGCTCCTTAAGAACAGCAATTCACTGTGCCCTGAATGGGCAAATCTTTGCCCAATCAGGGCTTAAAAAGCACTGTGCAGCGTGCAGTGCATTGTGGGGCACTCAGGGGATGTTTCAAATTGAGGTGTTTGCCGAACAGGCGATGTTTGGGCTGAACTTATGCTAGGCCCGAACCGTTCGTCCAACTCAAGTAGTTTCTGACATCTTAAAAATGCTATTTTCCAGGCTGTCTATGGCTGTAATACTTTCTGATTTCCAATTCAAGAATAAGCTTAAAGCAACTGAAGTCAGAACTCCTGATCTGTATACTTATTCCAGATTAGTGATTTAGAAAGCACTGAAGCCCAAGGGTTAGCATGACAGCCAGGAAACTAGCATTTCCATAAGTAGAGGTAAGCAATTAAAGCCCTTATGTTTCTCTCATAACAAAATTTCCTTTTACTGACTTCAGCATGGCCGGTGTCACCAGGTGGAGAGTGAGACCAGCGAACATCCATTTGCTGATCTCCCCTAGCTGCAAAGAACCTGGAAGCACCATTTATAATGTCACTTCCAGTTTCAGGTGTCACTGCCTGGCCGTTGTGGACAGGGAAGGACCTAATGGAGAGAAATCTGCACTCTACTGACTTCAATGCAGGGCAGAAGAGACATCAGGGGTCTATAAAGACCCCTGATGTCTTATTAAAGAAAACCTTGTGGTTCCCTATGTGATATAAATAAGGTTTTACTGAAAAAAAAAAGAAATGTGTCAAAAAAAGTTACACCCAAGCACTAAAACACTTCCCAAAAACTGCTGAGCATGCCCCAATCCCATGTACATACACATATGAATGAAAAAAAAACAGTTGGGGTCAACTACGTATGAAAATACCACTTGCTCTACATGTGCTACATATCACTGCGCACGCAGAAGAGAGAGCAGTAATTCTAATATAGTTATAAGAACATAATTCATTCCAAAATGATGATTTCTAGAAGATTTTAAAGTGTTTTCTACAGGAAATATACTGTACTGAAGCTTGTTGTCAATTTAGGAATGAGCACATTTAAAAATTGATTCATGTTGATTGTCTATTTACTTGACATAACCTAGTTTTTTTTATATTTTACCAAAGAAATGGGTTATATATTGCATTAATGCATTCAATTTGTTTGTGTCACCCAAAATATATTTTTCTTTTTATTAACTACACCAAAAATAGGAATAAAAAAAATCAGTATAGAAATGAACTTGTAGGTGGTATACTAAGCTATCTTTATAACACACACATAATTTGTTCATGTATAGTAATTTCATTTTTACACACATAATCCAAGAATACTCTAGGCTTCTGCAATAGTGTCTGAAATCACCACTTGAATGGAGGATATTGGAGTGTGGTGCATGTATCTTTTTGGATTTAATTCTTACAGTTTAAAAAAAAAATGACTAGGTTTTTCAGTTAGACTTGCCATTTACTGAACATGGCAATCATGTTACATTTTAAAACACACAGAAGCAGATGGGACTACACTTACATTTTAAGAATCAATATTTTACAAAATGACTGCCATTTTCCCCTTTAAATTGCTTGCTTATCATACAGTAGAACACTTCAATCACCTTTCAAGGAGCAATTCCAAAACTGCTTACATGGGATCATTAATCTTTCTTCATGTAACCTATGTAATTATATCACTAGTGGTGTTTAATAACAGACATACAGCTTGTAAAACATAGAAACTGCACTATATAGGCCCATTACAGTGTTATCCTGCTGCAGTAGCTATTTGTCCACTGAAAGAAGGTATTCACCAGCATAATTTTTCTTTTAAGTCATGTATCCCAAGTGACAGAAAATAGCCTTTAAGTAATTTGATTTAGTTTTATGCTACGTAATTTTTAAGCGACTGGCTTCTGACTTAAAATGAACTTCTCATATCCTAAAAAATGACTGACTAAACAATCTATACTGCTTATGTGCAGCACCTTACTGTGTACTTGTGATGGTCGTCACATCAATTTAATTGTTTTGTGGAGCTTCTACAAGCCATACTTAGGCTGTACACAAGACCTAGGCTTGATTGCTGCCCAAATCAGAGGAACGAATCCCAGCTCCCTATTGGGGCTTAGCCCCACCCCACCCCACCATCCAACAGTCCAGTGCCAGAGCATCTAATGGCCAATGGATTTCTAACCCTAGACTGCAGAATGGTGGGTTGGGAGTAGGGCTAACACCCATTTCGATGGACTTTAAGGCCCTGTACAAAGATTGGACCTGGAATCCAGGGGCTTCAGCGAAATACAAGAGATGATTACAGGTGGTGCCTACAGTTCAGAAATATTTTTAGTGTACACAATTTAAAGAACCTTTACAGACTCACTGTATGATTATACGCATGTGGGGTGGAAAAGTGTAGACCTCTTCTAATATAAAATGTTCAGCCAGCTAGACCAAGACTTTTTATAGAGGTACACACTAATAACATTGGGAAATAATCTAATCATTGACAGATATTGCATTTTTGGGGGTTTGCAGAAGAGTGATGTAGACTGCTGGCCAAAAAAAATTTAAATTTCACTTAACACTTATTCCTGTCAGGTAAATGCATCATTTATGTGTTTTAGTCACTTGTATTTCATACACTTTACAGCTGTATGATCTTTAAGAAGCTGTGAATAATGAATGACACCATTCTCAATCCTTTACTAGTGCATTTTGATGTATGTGTACTTTGGTCGTTTTTGTGGTCCCTTTGCAACAATAATGCTGCTGAATGAAGGGTTTTGCTAGTGGTCTTAGTAGAGATAAAAATAAAAAATGTTCAAATAAAAAAAATAAAAAAAAGAACAAACTCACCTCACCCTGTTCTAAGAAACTTCACTTAACTGCTTCTTTGATCCCTGCTGCCATGCCAAAAAGCCACTGGCAATCAATAAAACAAATTAAAACCATTTTCCTTTTTTGTCAAATATTTGTGATATATTTTGCATTTATGTTTTTAGCCAGCAGCTGGTGCTCTCTGCTGCTTTTTACATGTTTTGCCAGATATTCTAAACCTGAGTGATAAGACAATACCATTGTTTCCAAAGCTCAGTAGTTCAAGTTGAATTTTACACACAATGAACAATAAAGGGGTAGTTTAGTTAATATGGACAGTCGGTTTCAATCAAAGAAAGTCATACTGAAAGCGTTTGTTACGCCAACACGTCCTTATTTCTGACATGTGCCTGCTATACCATGTATATGTATGAAGAAGTCTCCTGTTCTCTTTGTATTGCTTCCTTTGTGTGAAATCCCTGGTGTTCCTGCTACTCCCCTTGCTTTTCTAATAAAAACTGACCACACTAAGCAGGAGATCACATCACGGTCAGTTGACTTCTGCTGTACACCGAACCCATTTGCTAATATAAAGTCTATATTTTTTTCCCAAAAGCAATGCTGTTTGGTTCATCTTTGTTTAGTGAGTTATTTTTGTTTGGTAAATGGTTTAAAAAACAAAGTAATAGAGATTACTTTTTATTTGACTTGTGCATTATTCTAAAAATAATTTCAAAATACATACAGTTAGAATGCCTAATTGTTTTCATGTAATTAAGTGGTGTGGAAAATATGTTGCAGGGCATTATGACCTGTTGTTAAAAAAAATCTTCTGATCAATCAGATAACAGAAATATGTCTTAATTTTATGAGGATTCTACAGGCTATTAGAGAAGGAGTATAATGATTTTAATTATCTGTTTTATAGCTTAGTTATGGTTACCCTTCTGATGGAGATTTGTTTGTAAGATCTAATTTCTGATCTTTTCCTAGATAACACATGACTCAATGGCAACAACCTCTGGTTCAAGGCTAATCCTATATTCCTTTCCTTATACATGTGTGTCCAAAGGAAATTTTACTGGTTGGTGGTGACAAGCACACACAAGAACATCAAAGATACCATTAGCATAAAAACAACGGGTCTTATTTAATTAAGCATTTTTATTCTTAAGAGATACTTCCTAAACTAAAGCTGTGACTTAAAGTGATTTTAAACATTTTTTTTTCTTTCAAAATAACAAACATATTATATATACTTACCTGCCCTGTGGTTTTGCAGTGAGCAGCCCTAATCCTCTTCTTCTGGGTCCCCACCAAGGCTCCTGGCTCCTCCCCCTTATGAGTGCCCCCATAGCAAACAAGTTGTGGGCACTCATACTGGCTTGCTCCCAAGTCTTGTTGTCTGGGCTTGCTCCCTCATCACAGGCTGTGATTGACAGCAGCAGTAGCCAATGGCTTCCGCTGCTGTCTCTGAGCCAATGAGGAGGGAGTGAGCAGAGAGAGCCTCTGTTCTTGTGCACATTGCTGGATCGAGATCAGGCTCATGTAAGTATAAGTTGGGGGGGGGGGGTGGAGAGACTACATGCAGAAGGTTTTTTACCTTAGTGTAGAGAATGCCTTAAGGTAAAAAAAAAAAAAAAATCTACCTTTAAAGCCACCCATTCAGAAAGCAACAGGTTCACTGAATAGCCTGCCCCACTGTTGCAGATACTTATCTTCTCTGCTCTTTCACAATTACCAGCCAGAGTCCTTGAAAACACACAGAACTCTTGATTATAAGTGAGCCTCTCTTTTTCCTTCTACAATTCTGCCCCCTGTAAACTGACCATTGTGTATCATGGCTGCTGAGCCCTGATACCGTGGTGAGTTTACATGCCTCTGTCCTCTTCCCCCTCCCTTCCTGGCTGTCTGCTCCAGTGTCAGTGCTCGTCCCCTCCCCACCTGCTGCTAAAATTACTTTTATTGTTTCATATAATCCTCTCTGTGTCCTAATGACAAATGCTCCTGTCTCTGTGTTTTATAAAAAAAAGCCTTCTTTACCGTATTTCACAGCTTCTCCTGGCACGTGACCGGCTGGCTCTCTCTCTCCTTTCCTCCTCTCGCCCCAACTGATGTCAGTGGGGGAATTTCTGCCCTGCCCGCTGCAGTTATCAGACGGGGAGAGGAGAGAGCTGGTCAGTCACGTGATTGCTGGGAGACGCTCTGAAATCCGGTAAAGAAGGAATTTTCTTTATAAAACGCAGAGACAGGAGCATTTGTCATTAGGACACTGAGAGGATTATATGAAGTAGTCAAAGTGGGTTAACAACCACTTTAAGGTAGTATCTAGTAGCTACCAATCATTTTATCTGCTGAAGTCAGACCAGTACGAGGTAGATTTTCTGATTTGTTGATTTAGGTTACTGTAATTAGTAATACTGCACTAAGAATATGAACTCTTTACTGTAAAAGCCGTATGTCATTATGGATAAAATAGGAATCCATAGTGGGTTTGAACCAACTGACCTCAGCAAATGATGTACACTCTTCTCTACTTTGTTATTTGAGGCTCCGAGAATTCTGCACACACATCACTTGAGAATGTATACAAGAAACTTTTGAAAAACTTCTAACAGCGCTTACATTTTAACATATCTGTGTAGTAAGTACGCTTATGAATCTTTAAACAAATGCTAAGGCTTAAAATCCAAACCTTTTAGAAAGAGAAAACATTTAGAGGAAATTTAGATTTAACCAGCAAATGTGTCATTGGGGTTGATTTACTAAAGGCAAATCCACTCTGCACTACAAGTGCAGTTGGAAGTGCAGTCGCTGTAAATCTGAGGGGAAGATCTGAAATTAGGGGAAGCTCTGCTGATTTTATCATCCATTTAAGTACAAGCAAATATGCTGTCTTTTTAATTTTCCTTTCATGTCCCCCTCAGATTTACAGCGACTGCACTTCCAATTGCCCTTCCAAGTGCACTTGTAGTGCAAAGCGGATTTGCCTTTAGTAAATAACCCCCCAATGGGGGTTATTTACTAAAGGCAAATCCACTTCGCACTACAAGTGCACAACAAGTGCACTTGGAAGTGCAGTCCCTGTAGATCCGAGGGGAACATGCAAAGAAAATAAAAAACAGCATTTTAGCTTGCACATGATTGGATGATAAAATCAGAAAATCAGCAGAGCTTCCCCTCATTTCAGATCTACCCCTCAGATTTACAGCGACTGCACTTCCAACTGCACTTGTAGTGCAAAGTGGATTTGCCTTTCGTAAATAACCCCCATTCTCTCTGTACAACACTAGTGTTCATTGTTTCCCTGCATTGGTGAATTCTATGATATGATGTTGTACAGCTAAAAGTCTTAACATGAAACTATACTTCATCTGAGCTCCACAAACCAAAAATGCTATTTAATCCATTTTTAATATTCAAAGCAAACTCACCCATCCTTCCATGTCTCCATGCTTTATTTTGTTGAGAAATCACTTTAAAAAACACCCCCTGGCCAGATGATTCCTGTAGCATTTACTTCTTGGAACCCACCTGCCTTTAGCTCAGACATGCAAGCAAGAGAGGGTGTGCTTTTCTAAGAATGCCCCTCTTCCCACACTGAAGACTCCTGGGATGTATGACATCATTTACTTAACCAAGAAGTAATGGAAGAAATGTAAAAAAAAACAAAGTTTAAAACAAGCAAATATGATATACTTTACCATACATTTACTAATGCTAGCAGCAAAAGGATTGAAAACAGTAAATGTTGACTGAGACAGTGAAGTTCTGCTTTAATTTATGACTAAAATCAGCATGTCAAACTAATTTTGTGTTTTGAAAATGTATGATAAAATACCTTTTACAATTTGCTCTAAATTTTAAATTAGTGAGCTCTGTGCACCATGTAGTATGATTTCTGTTGCACTCTCTCTTTTACCAATGTTTTGTTGAATTACCCTTCACACTCCAGAGGCAACTCAATATCCTGCAGCTGTGGGCACTTCCAGATTTACCCAGAGTTTTACGGCTGTATCATGTGACATGTCACATGATGAATCACATGATGGTTTCCTGTATTTAAACTCCAGCAGGACTATCACCACACAAGCATGGGGTCTTCATGCCAGCTGAACAACTGAAGTTGTGATTTGTCAGTTGCCTTGCAACATCCACAGTCTACTCCCCTATAGGACTGCTTCGTGGTCTCTGCTGTACTCCAACACAATTTCTTCTGACCCTGCAGCTCAATCACTGCTGCATTCATAGCCAATTCTCCTCTACTTCCCAGCCTAGCCTCTGCTGCATCCATAGTCATTTTAATAATACATCTGCAGCCAAGGTGTCTGATGCATTCCAGCTAGGACTCTGTTGCACCTGTAGCTCAAGCCAGGCCTCTGCTGTACCAGCAGTCTAGTCACCGCAGCACCCGCAGCCTAAGTCTCTGCAGCGCCCAGTTCATTGTTACCCAGTACCTCTCCCTTCGCATCTGAGAATCTGCTAAATTACCTGGCGAGACAGCTAAACCCAAACCCCCCCGAAGGGGTCACTGGTGGAACACCAGCTACCCATTAGATTCCACTCTCAAAGAAATCAGCCACACAGAGGGTCCTGGGTCCTCATCTTGGATTGTAACACAGTACATACTCTCCCGGTACAGGTTCCCTTTAAAAAAGTAATTTAATCTTTTACAGGCTATGAAGCTTAGATATTCAAGGAATAAATTGTAGCCACGTGGTGGTACTATAGATACAATGAAAATAACAAGTGCCGCGTCCCTAAGATCAGAGCAAATTGTTGTTTGTGAGAAATTAGGGACTTTTTCAGTACACAAACTCCAACAATTATAAGTCATCTTTTTTACAATTCCATAGAATTGTCTATCATAACCAGACTGACTTAAAATAAGCAATAAAACCGATGCATCCCACATATTTGAATATTCTGTATATTCAAAGAAGTGGGCAAATAGTCACTAATGGTTCTACAGTTAAAGTATATGGAAATCCCAACAATTAATTTCTTTAGTTGTTCCCTTTTGGTGCATTAAATATACTGTACCATTGACGGTGCTTAATTATACCTGTTCAATAAATGTTAACAAACCGATAAGTATTATTCATCATGCCAGAAATCTTATGAGCTAAAATCTTTCTGTGTTTTCCGCCTTGGCTGCACTCCTTTTAATTACTTTGCTCCCAGTTATCTTGGTGAACAGCAAAACACCTCCCACCTATGTTATAGAGAAGAAGGGGAAATGCTATGTAGGCTTAGGGTGACAATGCTGCTCTTCCTGTCAGGATTGCCAGGTAAATGCAACGAAAAAATCGGAACCATGCCTTATAGGGTTTTCTTGCCCCAACCGTGGACACAGGACTCTGTATATGGAGGTTATTTATTTATTTATTCTATTTACTTTTCTTGGTTGAACTAGATGGACTTGTATCTTTTTTCAAGCTGACTAACTATGTAACTATGACTGGTAAGCTGCAATACATTTGTTTTATATTCCTGGGTTTGGATACGCTATAATGCAAAATAGTTACCATATCTCCCTAATCTTCTTATCTTGCTTTAACTTACTCATATTAGATCTAAATAGTGCTACAGCTTGGCAATAGAGATTTTGAGATAACAAGCATGATAACACCTTGGTAAGCCATCATCTGCAAATATTCAGCTATCAAAGCTATGTAGAATATTATAAAATACCTTCTCTGACATTGATGCCACACTGTTTGAATGGTTCAGGGTTGGGATAATATACTTATAGGTCACAGTGGTGCATGTTGATTATGCATGCATATATTTAATAGTAATTTGATTTCTTGCTTTATTGGGTATATTTATATGATTTGTAGTAAAACAAAATGAAAATAATTTTTAGTTCTGTATAGCTAAGAGGTGATATATTTTATCCATATGTTTTACAGAATGTAAATTTTATATTATAGCATTGTTGTTAAACAATTTATCATGTATACATTAATGTGAGAATTGCACAATAACAAATAAGTGCATGGAAATGTTCACCCAGTGACACATGAGCGTGTATAAATGGTGTGGTAAGATGCATAGACCATATGGTGTTCTTAAGAATTGTATTCCATTATGCAATGCATAGTTTGATAAAAAAAGAACTAAAAAATAATAGTAGGATTATTTTCATACAACGTGTGCAACTGATTTTCCATGGATAAGGCCACAAACAGAAAAAAAAGGTATATACTCCCCAATGCAGAGCAGACCTCTCTGCTGCCTTCGACATAGTTGACCACATGCTCCACATGAGCAAACTCCATTACCTTGGCCTCCGTGATTCTGCTTTATCCTGGTTCTCCTCCTACCTATTTGAGCGCACTTTCAGGGTCACTTACAACTCCATCTCCTCCGCTCCTCTTCCTCTTTCTGTTTGGGGTACCCCAAGGCTCCATCCTTGGGCCCCTCCTATTCTCACTCTATACCTCTTCCCTGGGCCAGTTGATATCCTCCCATGGCTTTGAATACCACCTCTAAGCCGACGACACCCAGATCTATCTCTCCACTCCTCAACTCACCCCCTCGATCTCCTCACGGATCTTAAACTTACTGACATATCGGTATGGATGTCACACCACTTTCTCAAACTCAATCTTTCTAAAACTGAGCTTGTTACATTTCCTCCTTCCTGGTCCCCCCCATGATTTTACCATTAAGATCAACAGCACAACCATTGGTCCCTCCACACATGCCAGGGTGCTGGGTGTAACCCTTGACTCTGACCTCTCCTTCAGCCCCAACATCCAATCGCTGGCTAAATCCTGCCGCCTTAACCTCCGCAACATCTTCAGAATTCGACCTTTTCTGACTAATGATACCACAAAGCAACTTATTCACTCCTTGATTATTTCCCACCTTGACTACTGCAACTCTCTCCTTAATGGCCTACCCTTACGCAGGCTATCCCCCTTCAGTCTATTATGAATGCTGCTGCTAGACTAATACACCTCACTAACCGATCCATGACTGCTGCCCCTCTCTGCCAATCCCTTTACTGGCTTCCCCTGCCCTAGCGTATAAAATTCAGAATGCTAACCACAACATACAAGGCCATCCACAACATTGCCCCCCCAAGCTACATCACCAGCATTATCTGCAGATATCGCCCTAATCATCCCCTCCACTCTTCCCAGGACCTCCTGCTCTCTAGCTTTCTTGTTACCTCCTCCCATGCTCGCCTTCAGGACTTCTCCAGAGCCTCTCCCATCCTCTGGAACTCCCTGCCCCGGTATGTCTACCTTTAGGAGATCCCTGAAAACCCACTTTTTCAGGAAAGCCTATCCAACACCCACCTAACAACTGTCCCAGAGCCCCCCCATCAAATCATTCCCTGCATCTATTACCTTTTGTACCACCACCCCCTCCCTTTAGAATGTAAGCTCTAGGAGCAGGTCCCTCCTGTCCCTCCTGTATTGAACTGTACTGTAATTGTGCTGTCCCCCCTCTACATTGTAAAGCGCTGCGTAAATTGTTGGCGCCATATAAATCGTGTATAATAATATAATAATAATAATTGTTATGAATAGACATGTGCAATTTGTTTTGGTCCAAATACAAATTCCGATAAATTTTTGGTTATTCGGAGATTCGGATCTATCCGAATCTCTGAATCAAATAGTAACGAATAGTAACGAATCTTGTTGAAATCCGTTAAAATTTGTTTAGTTCATTCTTTTTCTAACGAATTCCAAATTTCCAAAAAATGATCGACCAATTTGAATTCTGTGTTGATAAGTAGCGAGCTGGGAAGTCAGCCGCCGCGTCCTTAATTATTAATGTATTTGACATAATTTCCTGTTTTGATTGATGTCACTTCCGGTCCGTGGAACGCTATGCTGTTTCCTGTAATCACAGCTCTATATTCATGCCTGTTTTTAATCGTCTTCTTGTAGGTACCGATCCCTATGCGCAATAAATCAACTTTTATAACAGTACTTCACTATTAGTCCATCCTCTTTTCATTTCTAGGTGACTGCATATCCTGTTGGGAGCCTCTGAGTGGAAATTTACACCGATCTACCATCTGATGTTTTGACACCAATCCACGTGTGTGGGATACCATTTACAAGCCTGAAGTGACCCCTGGACTGCAAAGCTGGGGGTCCTCCTGTTCTGGTGAGTGGGGATGCAAAAGGGGGTGTCACTGTACTTCTGCAAGTTTGTGAAGCATTTTTTGCACCTACTTCATTGTGGACTTATACTGCAGTTACATTTATTTGGATTTTTAACTCTTTTTGTTCAAAAATTCAAAAAATACTAAAGCGCTGAAATGAAAATAAATGAAACACTTAATTAATGGGATTAATACGGCCATCAACTAATCTATAATTGGGAAATTTTGTCAACCTTCTTAATATATTTTTTATATTAATACTGGACTTTATATTATGGTTTTTCACTCTAATTATTATCACAGATGACATTTGGGATTTTAAGGCAATGTCTGGGCACTATTTTACAGTGTATTGTTTTTAGTGTTAATGACCGAAGCACATTCACATTTAGTCCAAGTAACCAATTGGATGGTTTTATATATACACTGAGTTTTTAAATTGATTGGAAGGTTAATATTAGCGCAACACATTATTTTTCACAACTTTTTTTGTTGATTTCACTTATATTGTATGTTGCGAGTGCTGTATTTCTTTATTCACATTTTTTCAAGTGATTAGCACATTGTCTACAGCAGCTGCATTTCATCAACATTTAGTTGTTTCCATCAGCACGAGTTTATATTTAGTAATATATTTTCACAATCTTTAACAAGGGGGCCCCCAGATCCCGACCCCCCTATATGAATAAGTATTGGGTACATTGTACCCCTACTCATTCACCAAAAAAAGTGTCAAAAATAAAGAAAAAGCAGTACACAGTTTTTTGACAATTCCTTTATTAAAAAAATAAAAAGACAATGTCCCCCAGTATAGATCCATCATCAATCACGACAAAAAAAAGACGGCTGAATGTGTTCTCCGCCGGGTGACAGTTCTTAAATAGTTAAGGGGCAGGGCAACCTGGTGATGTCACCTGGTGGCCCTGCCCCCTTGTGACATCCCTGACCAGTGCATTAATAATTCTGTAGAAAGACTTCTGCGCTACTATACTAATATTAAAGTAAGTGAAAGCTAGATGATGATATTGCTGCAAAACTAAAATAGTGAACACCACTCACTAGAAAAAAACTCAAAATATTGCACACTTAAATAAATAATATGTGCGTTTGATCCTGTGCAACACCTCTAACATATATAAGCAATAAAAAATATGTGCTGTGAAATTGCCAATATTAGTAATATATAATATACATATGTGAGAGTAATCTTCATACAATAATGATAAGTAGATAAATAAAATCCAAAGTCCAATATGAAATCAGTGAATAATCAAATAGTCCAATGGTGATAATATAAGGTGAATAAAGTGCTAATAAATAAAATTCAAATAAGGAGAAAAACAAACAAAAGTTGATAGATGATCTTGTGACTTTCGTGATAATCACACCACCACTATGTGCTCCCAGAACTCTCACCTTAGTGGCATACAAAATATGCTTAAATGTATCCTCTGGGGTGCGATCCACGTAGCAGGAACAATGGTGTTGGTCCGTGGTGTTTATGGGGAAATTCCCCTCCCAGTGGTTGATAAACTCCACATGCAAAATAATAATTGAGCCTCCAATAGGGTAATAACGTAATAGCAAATAGATTTATTAAAAATAGCCGCTTACGCTGCAGTAAAAATGAATGCGCCAAACATAAACAAGGAAACAGCGTGACAACGATACCCGATACGTCACTTCCGGTCCATACTGTGTATTTCCGGTTACGTCCTACGCGTTACATCATATCACATGACTTCCTCAGGGAACCGGATTGGTTGATACATCTGTTTATTTATATGGTTGGGACAGGAAGTGAAAAAATCGCCATTTTGTTGTGGACCAAGTGCTGTTTAGGTGTATTGTGAATAAAGTTTATTGACAATCAAAAAGTTAAAATGGGGAAGTGCTACTCCGTAGGTGAAGCCGCGCACTGCCAGTGTGTGATCAAAGGGCGACATCACACATCCAATGGCCACACAAACGTCAAACACCACATACATGGCCTTGACCTATGGCAAATTAAAAATAAATATAAAACAATCCCAGAACTGGTCATTTCATATAAGTTTTAGAATTATATGCTAGAAATATATATAAATTGGTCCAATCATATGGAACCTATGTCAATCACTAAGAAAAAGGGAAGGATAAAAATTAAACTGATAGTCTGCACACTGGAAATGAAATAAGAGGTTTACATCGATTGTTCATAAGGAATAAATTAATAGTCACTAATAAAGCAATTCAAATCAAATTCTATGTTTAACCCCTCAGGTGCAAGTGTCCTTATTTTATGTATCCATTTGGACTCTTTCTGACTGACGGTTCTAATTTTGTGATCCCCTCTCCATGATCTATTATATCTTTCAATCCCCCAGAATAATAGTCCTGTAGGATCTTTATTGTGCACTAAAGAAAAGTGTTTGGATACATGTTTCGGGAAGCCTTTTACAATATTTTCAATATGTTCTTTAATCCTTACTTTAAGTGCTCTTTTAGTCCTCCCTACATATTGCAATTTGCAAGGACATTGCAGGACATAAAGGACTCCTTCTGTATGACAGTTAATAAAATCTTTAATTGGATAAATATTTCCTGTGCTTGTTGCCTGAAATACATGTTTCCTGCCTTGGAATTTTTGTGCATGTTGGCATGCATAGCAATATTTACAGGGATAAAAACCTTTACCATTAAAAAAGGAGAATTTATTTTTGGGAGGTGGTTCAACTACATTTTTCACAATTATGTCCCTCAATGTTGGGGCTCTTTTATAAATAATTACTGGTTTGTCAGGTAGAATTTTTTGTAGAGGTTTATCTCCTTTTAAAATATGCCAATGCCTTCTAATAATTTTTTTTCTATGTCCTTAAATTGGACATTAAAATCCAAAAGTAGGCGGCGGGATCTGGGGACCCCCTTGTAAAAGGGGGCTTCCTAATTTGGATAAGCCCCCTGCCCACAGACCCCCACAATCGCTGCCCAGGGTTGTCGGGAAGAGGCCCTAGATCGCATCAACATTTGGACAAGGTGCTTTGGGGTGAAGGGGCAGAGCACCCACCCCCCATGCTGAGGGCATGTGGCCTGGTATGGTTCAGGAGGGGGGCGCTCAATTGCCCCCCCCCTTTCCTGGCCCGCCAGGCTGCGTGCTCGGATAAGGGTCTGGTATGGATTTTGGGGGGACCCCACACTGTTTTTTTTGGGATGGGGTTCATCTTAAAATTCATACTAGACCCAAGGGGCTTGGAATGGATGGGGGGAAGACGGTTTTTTCTTTCTTTTATTCTCAAATAGCCAGGCCAGCAATTGCAGCCGCTAGTCAATTAAAATGTGACTTGACTCATTTTTTTTTTTTTAGAAATGTCATTTTTGCTGCAGCAGGTTTTATACATGCTACAGATGCGCCACTTTACATGCAGACTATGGGGAAACCCCCAGGCACTATATTGAAGTTAATTTTTAGTTTTTATTGTTTCACTTTAAGTGGCGTTCCCACTTTAAGACATTTGGTTACAAAAGAGGGACACCTGAAAGCTGTGCATCACCTGCCAAGGCAGTGTGTGTCTCATCGTTGCTACACTCTTGTGTTCAACCATGCTGGCTTAACAACTAGACCATTAACATAAAGCAGAGGCAACCTGTCACTATCAGCATCATCATTTTAAGCCTACATGTCAGAGACAGGACAGAGTTGAATGGCATATAGTCAAAGAATTTAGACTTTTCATTAGTAAAAATAATCATTTTTTTCTAGCCTTTGAAATTAATTACGCTCAAGCACTAAATGCGCCTACCGTTAATGCGCATTTACACGTTTCAAACTATTCTGCCAAAATGTTGCTGCTCCTGGACCCACTGGCTGTGTGTTTTTTTTCTGCCTCTAAACACCTATGTTGATTTACTAAAGGCAAATACACTGTGCACTTTGCAAAGTGCAGTTACACTCTGCAAGAGCAGTTGTCCAGAGATTAGTAAATGAGCAAAGGCTCTTCTGACTTCCATCATCCAATCATGTGCAAGCAAAAATTTTTTTTTTTTTCCTTGCATGTAATTGGGTAATTTTTGCAAAGTAAAGTTTTACTTCATTTACTAAGCTCTGGAGCAACTGCACTTGCAGAGTGCAACTGCACTTTGCAGAGTGCAACTGCACTTTGCAAAGTGCACAGTCAATTTGCCTTTAGTAAATAAACCCCATAGGCTAACATGCAGGGGTCTTTAGAGTCAGAAAAAAAATGTGACGCCCCAAACAACCACATTATAAACGCCCAGTGTGCAATCAGCCTTAAAGTTTTAAAGACCCTGATCTTTAATCCACCTCTAGGCTGTAGGTATGGCAGAGCTCAATTACCCTCTGATGTATTTTGAGGTCGCAGCACATTTTCAATCCAACCCTTCATAAATGAACATCCTACTGGTTAATTTTAATATAAAGCATACAAATGAAAAAGTGTTATAATATTCTTTACTTAAAAAACAGCAGAGAATAACTAAAGGACAGTACTCTATGGCTCTATATAAGTAGCCATAAGAGTTCAAAGAGAAATCTCTTCCTGACAGAGTCTCTAAAACATCCTGTTAATCAAATATACTTTCCTGGTTTCAAAATGACAATGGCTACAAAAGCTTTACAGGGAATATCCTTGTATTGTCAAACGTCTGTTCTCCTAGATTTAAAGTAATCCCTTGGCACAGTGTGGTTTTTTGTTTAAGTACACATTTTCCCCATAGTCCTGCTTCACCTAAATTTGTTTTGAGACTTTGCAAATTTCTACATTTACAGTAAATTCTTCCTCCCTACAGTATGTTAGAAATCTCATGGGTTGCATTCACCTTGAATTCTGGTAACAGTTCACTGTACGACTAATTACCAGAATGGAAATATAATCTATGACTCAAGCAGTGTTTCTCACATAATGTGAAACTAGTGCATGCTCATTTGAAATGGAATATAAAACATCAACAAAAAAAATGTGGATATAAAAACTTTATCAAGGAAAATATAAAAACAATGTCAACACATTGTTATAGTTTAGTACATTGGGTTATTTTTTTCTCAGTACGTACCCTAAACAGGGGTGTATTTAAGTAGAACTATGGGAAAAACTTTTAAAAAAAAATTTGGATAGAGGAAATCTGTGTCCCATTGTGGCGATTTCCCTTCATTTCCCGCCCCTTAGCGAAACTGGAAGTGTCAGGAAATCTCTGCAAATTAAGGGAATTCCTCGGGAACGCCCATGTCCCCAGAACTAGTGCCCCATTGGAAGATTTCCTTTCTATTACTTTTCCGCGGACAACCGAAAATTTTGGATTTTATTTTACTTTCACTTTCAATTATAATGGTAAGCAGGACAAGTAGAGAGGGTGAATCTCCTTCTCAGGGGCACAGACAGCAATAAAAACTGACAAACGTTCTAATCCCTCTCCACTCAATCCAAAGCGAAAAACATTTTTTTGCCTTTAGTTATGCTTTAAGGATTCATGGCCACAGGCATAATAACCACTTACCGACCGCAATACATTATATATACATTGCGGTTTGCAAGTGGCTTACTGGGATTATTGCTAAAGATATCAGTCATAACCCTGCTATTTTTTTACAGCTCATGAGCTGCTGGAACGCTTTCAGAAATAGCGAGAGGGGACACCACTGTTTCTCGGACTTACCGTTTCCACGTGTTCACCTGCTAAATGGTCCGATGTTGTGGCCAGCTGCTTCCAAAGGTAATCAATCTCCTCTATCACCTTGGAAGACCGAAGTGTTGTCATTACGTCACTTACGGTCCAGGCTGGAAGTAACTTTTTTTACATTTTTTTTAAAGCAAAAGATCAAAATTTGATCTTTTGCTTTTAACCTCCCTGGCGGTATGATTCTTTCTGATTTTAGGTGCTGAAAGCGGTACAATTATTTTGCACAGAAATTTGGCGTTTTATATTGTAGGCCTGTAATTCTTAGGAATAACTCACTGAAATCTGTCCAAACCAGAGTCTAGTAGACATCCCGGGTATGATAAAGTTTGAAAAACGAAATAAAAAATTATAATATAATAAATAACTATATAGTTTTTGGTTGCTATGGACAATCTCCAGTTTCCTGGCAGAAAGAACAGTTTTATATATATAAAACTGCATGCAGGACACTGGGCAGACCACTAGGGACAAAGGGGATGTGTAGTTATTTGATACAGTACTGTAATCTGTAAGATTACAGTATGCTGTATCTATACTGTGTGTTTCACTTTTGAATTTACCGCCGAACTCCGTCCCCGTGCGTCGCAACGCTCGCAGGGAACGGAGCTCGGCACTGTGAATCGAACGAGACACAGCGGCTCGCCGATCACAGCGGGGAGACATCGCAGGATCCAGGGGACAAGGTAAGTAAACTCTTCCTGGATCCTGCGATGCAAGCCCGAGTCTGGCTCGGGGATACCGCTTTTGGTATGAAAAATCCAACCCGAGCCAGACTCGGGAATACCGCCAGGGAGGTTAAAGGTAAAGAAGAGATTTGGGGTCTTTTTGACACCAGATCTCTCCATAAAGAGGACCTGTCATCCTTATCTCTATTACAAGAGATGCAAAAGAAAGAGTCAAAGCAGCCACAAAGGAAACTGCAGACACTTCATAGAGTGGCACCTTTAAAGTGACTCAGGAGCAACAAGCCACATGACTAGCAATGAGACCTTCTTCACAAACATTGATTACAGTACAAAAGGCAAAGTTTTCCCAGCAAATGTGAAAAGCATCACATCAGAAGGTAAAGGCCAAGACTTCCTGAAATGCATTACACCAGAAGGAGGTCACCACAGTATCCTTATAAAGAAAGTACTGTATGTTCCACAACTAGAAGGCAGCCTTCTATCAGTGAAAATCATGCAAACAACGGTCTCACAGTTAAATTCCAGGGTGATGAATGCACAATTCACAATAATAAGCAATTCCTTGAAAAAAGAAAACTGAATGATCACTTATACAGGCTCATCTCCACAGATCAACAAGCCAATATAGTCTCTAATGACACAGTAAATGTATTCACTTATGGCACAGGCAGCTGGGGCACAAAAGTCCAGAAGCTATACAGGACATTATAAAGAGAGGCTTATCAGAAGATTTGACAATAGTGCCTTGCAAAGTGCTCATGAAATGCAAGTGCTGCATTGACGCAAAAGCCACACGTGCTCCCCTTCTACAGGCACCTCAAAGAAAAACTACCCACCCGTTGCAGCTCATACACAGTGACGTATGCGGTCCAATTAAAACTCCCACTTCAGGCGGGAACAGATATCTACTGACTTTCATTGATGATTATTCCAGGTACACAACTACTTATCTGATGAAACACAAGAATGAAACATCAGAGAAACGCCAAAAGTTTGTTGCCATGTCTAGCAACAAATTCCAGTGCAAACTAGGAATAATACACACCGACAATGGGGGGAATACATAAGCAAAGAAGCGGCCTCATACCCGAAGAGACAAGAAATAATACACCAGACAACCACACCATACACTCCTGAACAAAACGGTGTAGCAGAAAGGAAAAATTGCAATCTTAAAGAAATGGCCAGATGCATGTTGTCTGAAGGCAACTTACCTTACAATACTGGGGAGAAACAGTCATGACTGCAACCTACCTACAGAACAGACTACCCTCAAAAGCTATTAAAAGTACCCCTTTCAAAATGTGGCATGGATCAAAGCCTAGCATAGGGCACATCAGAGTGTTTGGATGTAAAGCATATGCTTAAATTCCAAGTGAAAAGTGATCCAAGCTGGAGAGCAGAGCCATAGAGGGCATTCTAGTAGGCTACAGTGAGCAAACTAAGGGTTACAGAAACCTACACTTAAAGACTGGCAAAAGGAAAATAAGCCATAGCGTTTATTTTGATCAGGGCCCATCATCAGAAACACCAATCCCTGAGAGCTGTGAAGTGAATATGCCAAACAAACCAGAAGAAAAGGTTGATCAAAGTAAACCTGCACTGGAGTCAGAACAAGAGGTGGAGCTCAAAATGCCTAAATCAAGTTCCCAACCAGATCCTGCTGAATTGCCTGAAGTCAGAAGATCCACCCGAACTACAAATGGGATAACACGCTCAAGCTGTCATACACTGTCAAAACACACAGGCACAGCATACTTGAACCAATATCCTGGTAAGACATTGAAAAACTGCCAAAATGTGAAGCCAATAAATGGAGAAAAGCAGCAGAAGAAGAAATAAAGTCACTTCAAGAAAATAAAACCCGGACCCTTACTGAGCTCCCTCCTATCCGCAAAACTATAGAAAGTAAGTGGACTTTCAAAGTAAGGTCAGACGCAGAAGTGAATATCCACAAATAAAAGCCAGACTAGTTGCCAAGGGTTACTTCGGTAAAGATTATGATGAAACCTTTGCTCCCATCGTAAAACACTCCACCATCAGAGCTCTTCTTAGCACTGCAGCCGGGAAGGACATGCAAGTCAAACACCTAGACGTCAAAACTGCTTTCCTATATGGAGACATTAAGGGAGATCTCTACATGGAACGACCATCAGGGTTTGAGCAAGGAGACAACCTTGTGTGTAAACTTCAGAAGAGCATCTACGGTCTTAAGCAATCTGCAAGGATGTGGAATGAGAAAGTAAACAAAGTGCTTACCAGAGAGGAATTCTCAAGAAGTAAAGCAGACCCCTGTCTCTACTCCAAGAATCAGAAGACAGATGGATATACATCCTTATCTATGTCAATGACATTATAACCTGTTTTGAACAAGAAGGGGATTACAATCAGTTCACAAGCGGAAAGAAAAATTTTAGATAAAAAAACTAGGAAACATTAGCTCCTATCTGGGAATCCAAAAAGAGAGAGAAAGGAAGATGGAAGTTATCTTCTCAACCAATCTTGGAAAATCTCCAAAATCTTGGAACAATTCCATATGCAAGACGCAAAGGAAGTGAAAACTCCTATGGAACCAGACTATCAAAAGAGCAATGTATCACAGAGCTATCGGTAAGCTGTTATATGTTGCCATTGTGACAAGACCAGACATAGCCACAGCAGTGGGCATACTATGCAGGAAAGTGTCAGCTCCCTGTCAGCGTGACTGGAACGCAGTAAAAAGAGTGATGCAATACCTCAAAGGAACAACTGAGATGAAGTTACGGTTACCAGCAACATCAGATCCAAAATTGGTCGACTATGTGGATGCTGATTGAGCCAGGGACTGCACAGACCGCAAATCCACAAGTGGATTCATCTTCCAGTATGGGGAAGGAACCATAAGTTGGTATAGATGAAAGCAAGCAACTGTCACTCTATCTTCAACTTAAGCAGAGTACATTGCTGCAGCACACGCTTGTCAAGAAGCAATATGGATTCATCAACTTTTTGTGGACATTAGGATAGACATGTCAAAACCAATTCCCATTTTTGAAGACAACCAGGGAAGTATAAAGCTTACACAATCAGAAAGGGTCAATCCTAGAACCAAACACATCGATTTCAAGTATCACCTACTGAGGGACAATCAAGAGCGAGGTGTTATCGACATTCAATACTGCCCATCAGAGGAGATGACTGCTGATGCACTCACCAAGCCTTTGTTGAAGGAACGTCATAATTATATCCAGTAGAAGCTGAATGTAATTTGACAAATCACATGCTGTTGAGAAGGGATGTTGGAAGGACAACAGCATGAAATGTAAAGTTGCTAATAAACTGACAATACTGTATGCATTTAACCTATCTATCCAGCAGGTGGCATTGCAGTGTTATAGTGTGCAATCTATGATATAATGTACTCAGAGGAAGTACCTTCCTTGTTGTGTTATGTGAACTTGTTTGTGTTCTCTTCTTGTTCCATGATAAAGATATCCTCCATAAAAGTAAAGCCATATTGCTGTAAACAAAAGCTTTCAGCGCATAATTTCAATACATTGTACAACAAAACACTGGCTATTATTGCAATGCCACTATAGTAAACATAGAACTGGTATGTTTACTGTACATAGGCTCCTCTCATCTTCCTTCATGATACTTGATGAGAGCGGAGAAGAGCACTAGAATGCTCAGTTTGGGCTAAGGGCCCAGAGGAGAGACAGCTCTGAATATAAAAGCAGGAAGAGCGCATGTAACAGAGTGAAAGGGAAACCAGTTGTCAACTCATACCTTAGCTGCTGACACTTATATAGGTATATAGGATAGGTGGATTAAATTTAAAGTGGAACTAAAGTCTACAATACTCACCTCACCTCTAGTGATGTCACATCCACAAGCTCACTCACCAGTGGCGACGTCTTTTCAAGATCTTCTTCAGGTTTGACATCCTTAGACATCTTGATTTGCTGGTCGGGGGTGATGTAATGTCCATGCAAGCCTTGAGAGTTAAAGCAGTACTTCAGTGAGTCCTGCAAAATTGTACAGTCAGCAGCTACAAAAACTGTGAAATAAATGGGTGGGTGATATTTCTTCTGCCAACATCGCTCACTTAACTGAAAAATATCATACATAATCCCTGTGGGATTTTTACGGCAGATAAGACAATTGTGTACATTGCAATAAAAGGCTGGTATGTCAAATTTATTACAAAGGATTTAAAGGGTATATAGTTACATAAAATACATAAAATACAATGTCCAAGGTATATAAAATATTGCAATGGAAAAAGACACACCGCTGCTCCAGGTGAGACCAGAAAGCTTAATGATCCAGTAGGTGCTCGCCTCGGCTCGCCTCAACACACAATGAAATTAGAAGAACTGATTCAGCATTCTGATTCCTGTAGTTTTTGGGATGTCCAAATAAAAAGTATTTTGATCTACAGTGGGCATTTCTTCTAATTTCGTATTTAAAATATTGTTGTAGTATGGCTACTGTGGCTTCATGTTTCAGCTTCAAAAACCAGACACTCACCTGTCCAAGGATCCAGCGCCGTCCTCATCTGGGTCGACTCTGGGTCTTCGGGTCCCTGGCACTGGCATCTTAACTGTGGGCAGCTGACTGTTACTCCTTGTGGCTTCAAAGCCCACTGTGCATGTGGGAGCCATGCTGCACTTTGTGAATGGTCCTGAAACGTAACAAGTCCCAGAAGGCTGTGGGTGAGGAGGAGGGGAGGATAACTTCTGCTTGGATTGCCTAGGTGATCCGAGCAGAAGTGATAGTGTGTATTTCCCCTTTTGAGTGAAGTTCTATTTTATCTTATCCCAGCACAAAGGCATGCTCAGAATGTACACTAAGCTAAGCTATGCATGCACAGCTCAGCATACTTTCTAAAGAACTTTTATAGAAGGTAAGAAGATTGAATTGCAGGAAACACATGAGGAAGATTTACTAAAGACTTACTAAAACTGGTGCACACATAATCTGGTGCAGCTGTGTATAGTAGCCAATGAGCTTCTAGATTTTATTGGCAAAACGTACTTGAACAAGCCAAAGTTAAAAGCTGATTGGTTACTATGCACAACTGCACCAGATTTTGTGTGCACCAGTATTAGTAAATCTCCCCCATAGTTAGACTGATTTACAAAAGGAGCTAAGAATCTTCATACAATAAATTATGTGAACATACACTTTAAAGGGGTAGTAAATCGCTGGCTTTTTTTTTTTTAAACCTACAAGGCAATGTCATATTGTGCTAGTATGCATCACATACTAGCTCATTATGTGAAACTCACCTTAGAACGAAGGCCTGCAGCTGGACGCTGTCACTACTGAAGGTGCTTCCATCTTCACCTGGTCTTCTTTCCGGGTTCGCGGACTCCAGCTATGCGAGTGGCCAGAGCAGTGATGATTTCACTCCTGCGCATGCGTGCAGGAGCCACTGTTTAAGGCACAGGACTCTGAAGGAACAGCATAGGTATTAGGTATTCCGTTCCTTCAGAGCGCATTTGCCGGTGATGTCCCCGGCTGCATCTACAGTAAATATCTCCTAAACTGTGCATGTTTAGGAGTTATTTACTGTATCTGTAGGCAGTGCTGGGACAAGGCCATCCAGCGCCTAGGGCAAAGATGGCAAACTGCGCCCCCCCCTTTCCTTAGGGTTAGGGTCACGGTGCCCACATCCCGGAAATAAACCATTGTGCCCAGGGAAGCTGCCCCTCTTGCCCACCTCTTGTCCTGGCCCTGCCTATAGGTAGTAGTGTATTTAGGTTTTGTGCTGCCCTAGGCCTGACTAAACTCGTGCACTCCTTAATTTAAATTTGACCCACCCTTCCCGTCAAGGCCACACCCCTTGCTGTTTATGACCCGAGGTAGCAATAAAAAAAATTTTTGGCAAGGGGGGTTGGTTAGAAGGTCTTACTATCCTGGTATCTCCTGTTCCACTGATAGAATACAGAAGTGACAGAAGTTTTAACCTTTTCCGTCTTTATCTAAAATGTAAAAAATGGCACTTTATGAATTCAGTTGCTCATACACTTAGGAGATAAATGTATGTCATGCATTCCAGAGGAATTGAATTCTAAGTGCCAGTTTTAAATCCCTTTATTGCCACTATACAAGGGTGGTTAACTGTACAACATCTTTTAGTTGCCAGTTGTCTGATGTTCTGAGGGCATCTAAATCTGAGTCTGTGATTTAGAAAGCCAGAGATTCTTAATATGACAAATAAAGGTGTCTATGGAGTTTAACAATATGCATTTCTGATGAAGTGTATATACAGAAACCACTGATCGTTCAGAAGAAAATCATTTATGCCTTTGTTGCACCTCTGTTTTGAACTATAGGAAGTACTGCATGCAGAGAGGTGGCACTGCACAATATATGGCAAGATGCTGAATTCCAATGCAAAAGCCTTTAGAATGCCATGTTTCATGAAGCAATGGAACTTTTGAATGATAATTCAAACAGAGGTAAATTAAGTGAAATGTTTGACCTTAGCAGAGTGGCAGTGTAACCTAAGAATTGCATTAGCATTAGCATAAGCAAAAATAATTCTTCCTGTTGCCTGGAAATGCTCTTAAAGTGGTTGTAAACCCTTGTTTGTTTGTTTTTTTAAATAACAAACATGTCATACTTACCTCCACTGTGCAGTTTGTTTTGCACAGAGTGGCCCCGATCTACCTCTTCTGGGGTCCCCTGTTAAGTAAAACTGGGGGGCTGAGGGGCCGCAGCACTACAGAAGGGTTTTCACCTAAATGCATAGAATACATTAAGGTGAAAAACCATGAGGGTTTACAACCCCTTTAAGTGTGTAAACAATGGTTGTATTGTGGTTAAAAAAACAAAAACTCCAACTTGTCCCATTCCCTCCAAGCTCATAACGTGCTTATCACATTAAAGGATAAGTTCACCTTTGAAACATTTTACATGTTCCACCTGTATTTAGGGTGGAACATGTAACATGTTCCAGCTCCTGACCCCTCTACCCATGATCCCCCTTCCCTTTGGCAGTGGGCGGGGCTTCTTCTCCCTGCACTCTGTCACTTTTTAAAACAGCGTGGCTGTGCTGGGCTCTGCCCACACATTGCCATTGCCATTTAATTCATTCACAGATTCCTGTGAATGAATAAACTACTATTACCATCTGTCACTGTGGCACACAGACTTGTAGTTTCAGTGGGCTGTGGGGGTGCTGATGAGTGCTCTCATAGCCTACTGACATATCCTCTGAGTTTCAAACAGAAAGCCTGTACAGAGGTACGGGCTGAAAGGCAGAGAACATGTCTGCAGGAGTCCACATTGCACCCGTGATCTACTTATCACGGGTGCAAAGCTTTCCAGGCTCCTGCAGTATAAAAATAAATAAATGCAGATTTTTTTTTCTGTAAAGGTGAACATATCCTTTAAAGGACTAGTGAATAGGCTCAGAGGGCTTGTAGCAGCAGGAGCAAGCTCAACTTTTATTAAACAAGTCAAAGTCGATATTTGCATGTAACTACAGCTACCTATATTTTCTGATTCACCTACTTTTTTGACATGTGGTTTTCTTGAGGATAGCTTTATGCATTTGTTCATCACATGCTCAGTTTAAGTTGTCCAGGTATGTGTCTGCTTTACTTTTAAAAAAACCTTGTTGTTAGTAAAAAAAAGTGCTGAGCCATATGAATGTACAAGTTAGATCTTTGCTCCTTGCTGCCTTAAAGTGAAAAGTCAGAAGTTTCAGTGTCTCTCAGTAGTAGCACATTTTCGAAATTTGTACATGATGGATCACATACAATTCATATTCAGGCTAGGTTCACACTGCTGTGAATTCTATTACGAATTTGAGCCGATGCGATCGCTCAAATTCGCAAGTCAATTAAATTACATAGATTAACATTAGTGCCGTTCACATCAATGCGTTGCGAATATAACCTGCGGGAAAAAAAGGTCCTGTGCGAGTTTGATCCGTGTGCTATGCGAATTCAGCTCCATAGACTGCAAAATTTGCAGTAGAATCGCAAGAACACATATAGAATTCGCAATGCAAATTCGAAACGCAATCGGAACAAAATCGCGCTAAATTCGCACTGCAGCAGCGTGAACCTAGCCTAAAGAAGTATTAAACCCAAAAGCAAACATTTATTATATTGCAACTTACCAATTCTTACATGTGGCTGCATTCGTTTTCTTCTTTAGACTTTCTTTCCTTTATTTTCAAATGGCGATCTAGCCAATATGTCTGTTGTTTTTCACCTAAACAAGCTGTCCTGCAAATGTAGCAGTTAAGTGTGTTAAGTGTAGAACTACCCCCATAGGGGTTGCAGATGACAGGGTTCCCCACTACTGCACAGCCAGACACATAACATTTCCAGCTTTCATTGCAGACACAGTGAACAGTCCTTGAGCTTTGTTTTTGTGTTTTTATTGGGGGGGGGGGGGGTAATAACTTGGCTAGCGATAGGAATTATGGAATGCCCAACTTGAAAGTGTCAAAACCAGGAACAACTTTCTCTCTATATACAACTCGGATTGATTCTTCTATACAGCTCCAATTGATTCCTCTGTACAGGCTAACAGTCTCTGTTAGATTAGCAACAGCCCCTTACAGGCTAGGAACTCTAAGTGCCTCTAGAAAGTAGCACAATGTGTTGTGAACTGCATCCTGGAGTTCCTCCAACTCCCCTGTAGACACAGGTCCCAGCTCTACTATTGTAGGAAATGATAGCCAACCTGGCTGTCCCTTACTCAGGCCACCTGGCTGCTTCTCTTCACCAGTCTACCTGACTGATGCTCTGGAGATTTCCCAGGGCAAGGCTATAGAAGACTTACGCACACCGCTGCCTTCAAGAGAGACCTGCTGCATGTGGCAGTCTCTCCCCTTGTAAGTCTCTGCACCGTGCTGTAGTACTCACACATTCCTCTCCTTGCTCCCACTGCCTCTCAGTAAAGCCTCCTTCCAACTTCTTCTATGGTAGGATCCTTCTAGGCCAGCCCCTGTGCCCCGGCTAAAGGCAGAGCACCCCCCCCCCCAGACTAGGGGGTTCGCCTCAAGGGCCACCAACAGCCTCCTCAGGACTGCATCTCCATCTTCCACCTGGCTCCCTGCCCAGCATGACTATCTCTAAAGGCTCACTTAGTCCCCTGCCAGGCCCACCTCCTGGTGATTGGCTAAGGGCCCCTAAATATGCAGGACTACCCTCCTAGACTCCACCCTCTAGCTTCCAGAACGTTCTCCAACATTTCAGAACCAGGGGGAGGCACCAAAGAGCTGCTTGTATGAGTTACAGTTACAGACTCACAGGGTTTAAACATGAGTCAGAATATGCTTTTACCGTTTCTGACACTTGTAGCACACTAGAGGGTGCTACATAAGACTAACCATTAACCACAAAAATTAGTGCTTACAATGATCAGCTTTTAGGAGCTAATTTTCTCCTGTTCTTTCCTCCATTTCTTTTCCCCTTTTCTCTCCTTTCTTTCCCTTCTCTCTTCACTCTGCTTGCAGAGAGTGCACTGCGGATCTGCTGTAAATGGTTGCCAAGGTAGCAGTTGGTGCCTGCCACTTCCATATCCTTACCCTCCCTGGCGGTTTTCCTGAGTGTGGCTCAGGGTTAAATTTCAGTACCACACTCGGGATTGCATTGCAGGATCCTGGTGCAGTGTACTTACCTTGTCCCCAGGATCATGCGAAGTCCCCCCGCTGTGTCCGTGGGCTCTGTCCTCTGCCCGATGCCTCTGTGTGCCGGGCTGCATTCCCTGCGAGCGTCGCAACACATGGGGGCAGGGCCTGGCGGCAAATTAAAAAAATGTAAAATTCATAATACATACAGTACACTGTAGTCTTACAGATTACATTACCGTATGAAATTATTTCACAACCCTTTTGTCCCTAGTGGTTTGTCCAGTGCCCTGCATGCAGTTTTATATTATATATACTGTTCTTTCTGCCTGGAAACTTAAGATTGTCCATAGCAACCAAAAAGTGTCCCTTTACGTCAAAAGTGGTTTTAGACCAGCTAGAAAACAGCGATAGTAAATTAGAACACTTAAAGGATAAATGGTATAAATACTGCGCTCTAAATTAGCAAAGCAAAAAATAAAATATAAACAAAAAAACTGAAGCAGCAGCTAACATATGAAATAAAGCCATATGCACCATAAAATACTAAACAATAGCTGCGCTAGAAAGTTAACATGGTGTATGAGAAAACGTCACATAAATAACAATATGGCGTGCACCAGAAATATATTGATAACAAATAAGTGATAACAAAGGAAAAAAAGGTTGCATAAACAGTCCAAACAGCCTGCCGTTAGCTGGTTTCAGAATAAAAGAGTGCAATCTTCCATCACCAGTGAATGTGAATCACCAAATCAAATGCACGCTTACCAGAAGCAAGCAAGAATGAGCTTGCGGCTATAAACCCAGCCAGGGCCTTTGCTTGGGGCATCAGGAATCACACTCTCAGAGAAAACTGATCCAGGGTGCCGTATCAACAAGGCATGAAAGAAAAAGGACTTCCCATAGTGTGATACCGTAGATAAAGTTTATTAAGTAAAAAGAATAAACACTTACAAGCATGGATTCAAATCAAACACAAATAGCCGGCCGGTTTGCAAGTGCCCGTGACACTCCGGGAACCACACGCGGTACGTCAGTGCATACTATCCACCCGACGCGCGTTTCGTCATACAATGACGTCGTCTGGGGCACGGGCGATGCACTGACGCATCGCGTATAAATACATACCACTGGGAACCAAGCCTCGATCTGGGGTGAGGACAAAGGCAAGTCAATTCCAATATGGCGGACCAAGAATGATTCCGTCCGACATCTTAACTCATGGCAAAACAATGTACATGGAAGGGAAAGAACATAAATATGTATATGGGGATTGCTAAGAGAAAGTTGATACTAGATCTCAGCTCACCCAAAGACTAAAGAAGGAGGGTGGGTTGACAAATCAGTGGACTGGCAATAATAGGCTGTGGCCATCAGAAACATAAAACTGCTACACCACCCATAGCTGGACATGATTAGCATCACAAAAAAACAAAAACTAAATAGAAATCATTTAATTAAAAAAATCTCGGTCCTCAGCCCACATCAAGTTTACATAAAAACACTGCATTGCAGCTATGCAAGTCAGTATTGGGCAGAATTCAGTCCGCTCTACTATTGTAGGAAATGATAGCCAACCTGGCTGTCCCTTACTCAGGCCACCTGGCTGCTTCTCTTCACCAGTCTACCTGACTGATGCTCTGGAGATTTCCCAGGGCAAGGCTATAGAAGACTTACGCACACCGCTGCCTTCAAGAGAGACCTGCTGCATGTGGCAGTCTCTCCCCTTGTAAGTCTCTGCGCCGTGCTGTAGTACTCACACATTCCTCTCCTTGCTCCCACTGCCTCTCAGTAAAGCCTCCTTCCAACTTCTTCTATGGTAGGATCCTTCTAGGCCAGCCCCTGTGCCCCGGCTAAAGGCAGAGCACCCCCCCCCCCCAGACTAGGGGGTTCGCCTCAAGGGCCACCAACAGCCTCCTCAGGACTGCATCTCCATCTTCCACCTGGCTCCCTGCCCAGCATGACTATCTCTAAAGGCTCACTTAGTCCCCTGCCAGGCCCACCTCCTGGTGATTGGCTAAGGGCCCCTAAATATGAATGAATGAATGAATGAATGAATGAATGATTTATAAAGCGCTGCAAATGCGAACTGAATCGCCTCAAGGCGCTTGATGCATTCTCTGCTGTCAGCTTCTCAGAAAAGGAAGGTCTTTAGTTTTTTTCTGAAGGCCTGGTGGTTTTCTTCCATGCGGATGTTGGTAGGAAGAGCGTTCCATAGTCGAGGTCCTTGGACTGCGAATCTTCGTTCTCCCTTTGCTTTGTAGCGGTATTTGGGAATGGTAAGGAGGTTTTGGTTAGCTGATCGAAGACTGCGATTCGGTGTGTAGTGTTTTATTTTCTCGCGGAGATATGGTGGGGCGTATCCTTGTACGCATTTGTGGGTGAGGCAGAGGGTCTTGAATGTGATCCATTTCTTCACGGTTAGCCAGTGTAGGCTCTTTAGGGAGGGGGAGATGGATTCCCAGGGTTTTTTTCCTGTTAACAGTCTTGCCGCCGTGTTTTGGATGAGTTGTAAGCGCGCAAGCTGATATTGGGGTAGTCCTACGTAGAGCGAATTTGCGTAGTCAAGTCGGGAATTGATGATTGTTCCCACAACTGCCGCTTTGTCCTCTTCTGGGATGAAGGGTATGAGTCTACGTAGTTGGCGGAGGAGATGGTGGGATCCGCTCACCACTGATCCTATTTGTGCGTCCATTGTCATTCCTGAGTCAAAAATGACTCCGAGACTCTTGGCTTTGGTGCTTGGGGAGATGGTCTGTCCAAGGATGGTGGGAGGTGTCCATGTAGTCTTTATTTTGGAATTTTTGTTAGCTTGTAGGAGAAGAAGTTCTGTTTTTGATCCGTTGAGTTTGAGGGAGCTAGTGGTCATCCAGTCGTCTATTAGGGAGAGGCATTTCTGTAATTGCTGATGAAGGTCTTTTTGTCCGTTGATACGAAGGTAGAGTTGGGTGTCGTCAGCATATGAATGGAAACAAAGATCAGTTTTCCTGATGATATTGAGAAGTGGGCGGATGTATATGTTGAATAGTACTGGTGACAAGGGTGATCCTTGAGGGACTCCGCAGGAGACTGCCCGGGTTTCCGAGGTGAATGTACCTAGTTTCACTGTCTGGGAGCGATTCTCTAGGAAGGATGTAAACCATTTTAGAGCAGAACCTGTAGCTCCTGCTACTTCAGCGAGGCGGACGAGTAAAGTGTTGTGGTTCACTGTGTCGAATGCTGCGCTGAGGTCTAACAGTACCAGGAGACTCTGTTCTCCGTCGTCTGCTGCTTCAAGGGCATCATCCCATATTTTGAGAAGTGCTGTTTCTGTGCCATGGCCTGGGCGGAAGCCTGATTGCAGAGGGTCCAGGAGTTGGTGTGTGTCCAGGTGGCGTTGTAGCTGTTGTACTACCGCTTTCTCCATAATCTTGGAGATGGCGTTGAGGCTAGTTATTGGTCTGCGGCAGTTAGGGTCCTTAGGGTCAAGATTGGCTTTCTTTAGCAGAGGTTTGACGATGCCTTGCTTGAGGGAGGTTGGCACAGTCCCTTCTTTGAATGATTGATTTATGAGCTGTGTTAGGATAGGAGCTAAGATGTCGGAACATTCTTTAAGCAGTTTAGTGGGGATGATGTCGTTCGGTGATGTGCTGTCTCGAAGGCTTCTGATGATGTTTTTGGTTGTGTCTATGGTGATTGGGGACAAAATGAAATTCGGTGGTTGAGTGATGTTTGTGTCGATATCCTCTTTTTGCTTTGGTTCAGTGAGGGTGATCGTTGTTTTCTGATGGATTGATTTCCGAATGTTGTCGATTTTGTCTATGAAGAAATCTGATAACTCATTGCAGAATTCTTGAGTATCGTTTCCTGGGGGCTCTAAGCAGGTCGGGTTCATAGACTGAGCTACTATTTTGAACAGTTTCCGCGGACGGTTTAAGGCGGATGAGATCGTCTCTGAGAAATGTTCTTTTTTGGCTTTGAAGATTGCCTTGTGGTATTTCCCCGTGAGTGCATTGTAATTAGCATGGTTTTCCTTGGTAGGATTTCTTCTCCATGCTCTTTCAGCTCTTCTACGTTCTTGCTTGAGTAGGGTGAGAGTACCATTGAACCAGCTAGAGTTTTTTTGCGGATGAGTGTTCTACGTTTTGGCGCCACGAAGTCTGCTGTTTGTAGTAATACATTGTTTAGGGAGTTGAGCGTTTGTTCTGTTGAGAGGTTTGAGTTTAGCAAGAGAATTTTGCTCGATAATGTAGTTTTGAAGAGATCAGAGTGAAGTTTCTTCTGAGATCTATTCCAGTGTGTTGCTGTTACGTGTTTCTGTTTTTGCAGGATGGTGTTAGTGGTGATTTTAAATTTGATAGCATGGTGATCCGTCCATGGTAGCGGAGTGTTGTCAAATACGTTGATGTCCATATTCTGTTTGAAGATGAGATCTAGGGTGTGTCCTGAACCATGCGTGGGAGAGTTTATCAGTTGTTGAAGGCCAAGTTCTTCCATTTGGTTGACGCAGGCGGTTGCGGTGGGGTCTTGGGCAGAGTTTGCCCACAGGTTAAAATCCCCAAGTACCAGCAGGTTTTTGGTTTTCAAGGTGTGCATCGAGAAGAATTCAGTGAGTGGTGTGAGGAGATTGGTCTTTGGTCCTGGTGGTCTGTAGCATAGTAGTATGTGAACGGTGTCTTGAGGTGTTGTTCGGAGGTGCAGTGAGAGTGTTTCCATGAAAGGCACTGAGTTCTGTACGTTCGGTTTGGTGAACCCAAGCCGAGATTTGAAGATCACTGCTAGGCCTCCTCCTTTTTTTCCGATTCTATGCTCGGTTAGGATACTGTAGTTCTCGGGCACCAGTTCAGTTAGGATGGTGTTGCAGTCAGGTGTTAGCCAGCTTTCTGTAATGAAGAGGCAATCTAAGTTGTTTTCGATGACGAAATCGTGGATTTCCAGCCTGTGCTTGACTGCAGATCTGGTGTTGATCAGGGCGCATGCTAGTTGTTGCGGTTGGATCGGTGTCTCCTTGCATTTCCTGGTTGATTGTGGGTTGTTTCTTAGTAATTGTTCTTTTTTTAGTCTTTTTTGAGTGGCGATCGGTAAAGTTGCGGCGGTGTTTCTTAGCCTGTGGATGGTGTCTGCTGTGTATTTAAAGTTGCACATGATGAGGAGGATGGTGTTGCTAGTAGAAAAGGCGTTCTGATGATGGTACTGATGTGGTGATGATCCACTTGCGGGGAGATGGCGGGGTCTGATGGCTGCCCGCTGCTTCTGGAGTGGTGTGGCGATGGGCTGGTGTGGGTGCGGAGGTACTTAGCAGTACTACCCTCCTAGACTCCACCCTCTAGCTTCCAGAACGTTCTCCAACATTTCAGAACCAGGGGGAGGCACCAAAGAGCTGCTTGTATGAGTTACAATTACAGACTCACAGGGTTTAAACATGAGTCAGAATATGCTTTTACCGTTTCTGACACTTGTAGCACACTAGAGGGTGCTACATAAGACTAACCATTAACCACAAAAATTAGTGCTTACAATGATCAGCTTTTAGGAGCTCATTTTCTCCTGTTCTTTCCTCCATTTCTTTTCCCCTTTTCTCTCCTTTCTTTCCCTTCTCTCTTCACTCTGCTTGCAGAGAGTGCACTGCAGATCTGCTGTAAATGGTTGCCAAGGTAGCAGTTGGTGCCTGCCACTTCCATATCCTTACCCTCCCTGGCGGTTTTCCTGAGTGTGGCTCAGGGTTAAATTTCAGTACCATTAGCGGTAACCCCGAGCCACACTCGGGATTGCATTGCAGGATCCTGGTGCAGTGTACTTACCTTGTCCCCAGGATCATGCGAAGTCCCCCCGCTGTGTCCGTGGGCTCTGTCCTCTGCCCGATGCCTCTGTGTGCCGGGCTGCATTCCCTGCGAGCGTCGCAACACATGGGGGCAGGGCCTGGCGGCAAATTAAAAAAATGTAAAATTCATAATACATACAGTACACTGTAGTCTTACAGATTACATTACTGTATGAAATTATTTCACAACCCTTTTGTCCCTAGTGGTTTGTCCAGTGCCCTGCATGCAGTTTTATATTATATATACTGTTCTTTCTGCCTGGAAACTTAAGATTGTCCATAGCAACCAAAAAGTGTCCCTTTACGTCAAAAGTGGTTTTAGACCAGCTAGAAAACAGCGATAGTAAATTAGAACACTTAAAGGATAAATGGTATAAATACTGCGCTCTAAATTAGCAAAGCAAAAAATAAAATATAAACAAAAAAACTGAAGCAGCAGCTAACATATGAAATAAAGCCATATGCACCATAAAATACTAAACAATAGCTGCGCTAGAAAGTTAACATGGTGTATGAGAAAACGTCACATAAATAACAATATGGCGTGCACCAGAAATATATTGATAACAAATAAGTGATAACAAAGGAAAAAAAGGTTGCATAAACAGTCCAAACAGCCTGCCGTTAGCTGGTTTCAGAATAAAAGAGTGCAATCTTCCATCACCAGTGAATGTGAATCACCAAATCAAATGCACGCTTACCAGAAGCAAGCAAGAATGAGCTTGCGGCTATAAACCCAGCCAGGGCCTTTGCTTGGGGCATCAGGAATCACACTCTCAGAGAAAACTGATCCAGGGTGCCGTATCAACAAGGCATGAAAGAAAAAGGACTTCCCATAGTGTGATACCGTAGATAAAGTTTATTAAGTAAAAAGAATAAACACTTACAAGCATGGATTCAAATCAAACACAAATAGCCGGCCGGTTTGCAAGTGCCCGTGACACTCCGGGAACCACACGCGGTACGTCAGTGCATACTATCCACCCGACGCGCGTTTCGTCATACAATGACGTCGTCTGGGGCACGGGCGATGCACTGACGCATCGCATATAAATACATACCTCTGGGAACCAAGCCTCGATCAGGGGTGAGGACAAAGGCAAGTCAATTCCAATATGGCGGACCAAGAATGATTCCGTCCGACATATTAACTCATGGCAAAACAATGTACATGGAAGGGAAAGAACATAAATATGTATATGGGGATTGCTAAGAGAAAGTTGATACTAGATCTCAGCTCACCCAAAGACTAAAGAAGGAGGGTGGGTTGACAAATCAGTGGACTGGCAATAATAGGCCGCGGCCATCAGAAACATAAAACTGCTACACCACCCATAGCTGGACATGATTAGCATCACAAAAAAACAAAAACTAAATAGAAATCATTTAATTAAAAAAATCTCGGTCCTCAGCCCACATCAAGTTTACATAAAAACACTGCATTGCAGCTATGCAAGTCAGTATTGGGCAGAATTCAGTCCGCACCAACGTATATAGTATGCATATAAAAAATATAAAAATAAGAAATAAAAAATGTAAAGAATATAAAAATAAAATAAGTGAATTATTGAATGATCAATTGATTCATAAAAGAATATCAAAAATTACCAAAAAATATATATATACCAAAATACTAAAAAATATAAAGAAAAAAAGGAAGAAAAAAATTAAGACTTTTTTTTTTAAATACTACAAGATACTAAAAAATGTTAGAAAAACACAAGCACCTAGGGAAAAAAACAACAGATGAGGGGAACTCTGGGTAAAAAATTCTTTTAGGAATTATCTATGAAACAGTTCACATCAACATCGATGTTGAGGCCAAAAGGGGCATAGCATTTCAACCTATGAATCCAGGCCATTTCCAGCCTGGATATACTCCTCACAAGAGAGCTACTCCTCCATTGTGGGCGATATTTGTCAATGCCCAAAAAAATGGTTTTGCTGAGGTCTTTGTTATGAAACTGAAGGTAATGTCTGGAGACAGAATGCTTGGGGAAACCATTTTTTATATTGGTGACATGTTCATTAAGACGAACAGAGAGGGGTAGCTAGTTCTTCCCACATATTGGAGTCTGCAAGGACACTGAAGTAAATAGACAACCCCCTCTGTGGAACATGTAATAAAAGGTTCAATGGTATATTCACAAGACGTGCTAGATGAAACAAAAGTTTGAGTGTGTCCATGTGTGCAACCATTGATTGAGCAGACCTGACATCTTCTGCACTGGTAGAAGCCGGTAAGGTTCTCAAAGAAGCCTTTTTTCTTACTTGGAGGATTAAGGATATTAGATGCCATTAGTCTATTTCTGAGTGAAGGTGCACCTCTGTAAGTCACCTGAAGTCTAACTGGTAGTACTGTATTTAAGACTGGGTCATTGCTCAAAATATGCCAGTTTTTTAATGCTGGAATGTTGGACCGAATAAGTGGTGATAAAAGGAGCAAAAGAAGTCCCCCCATTTCTCGTTTGACTCTGTCTTCAAGAAGATCTTTCCTGTCTAAGGCTTTAACCTCTTCAAGTGTGTTTAGCAGGGAGTCACCCGCATAACCTTTGTCCAAAAAACGTTTAATGAGAATGTCAGCTTGTGACAAAAACTGATCCATGTTAGTACAGTTACGCTTAATTTTCATAAGCTGACTTTTCGGTACCCATCTAAGCCATGGTTCGTGGTGGCAACTATCGGTAAACTATCGGTGGGGATGTATGAGCTCCTGTCGGCCTCCTTAAAAAAGGTAGAGGTCATAAATTGATTATGTGACTTGGTGATGGTCAAGTCCAAAAAGTTGATATTCGATACACTAGCATCAAAACTAAGGCGGATCCCCCTAGTGTTGTCATTGAGGAATTCCATAAAGGCTTCCAGATCTTCCCGACTGCCATCCCATAGGAGGAGGATGTCGTCAATGTACCTAGCCCACAACACAAGTTGGGGTTTCCGGCAAACATGGACGACACTTGCAGAATTGAGCGATAGTGAATTGCGGGGAAATTAATTTTATTATTATTATATTAATATATTTTATAATTATTTATAGTTATTTATTATATTATAATTTATGATTTAGTCTTTCAAACTTTATCATACCCGGGATGTCTACTAGACTCTGGTTTGGACAGATTTAAGTGTGTTATTGCTAAGAATTACAGGCCTATAATTTAAAACGCCTAATTTCTATGCAAAACAATTGTACCGCTTTGAGATGCAAAAATCTGACATAATCATCATGCCAGGGAGGTTAAAGTGATTGCAAAGGAAAAAAAACATAACAAACATCTCTATAATTACCTGCTCTGCGCAATGGAATTACACAAAGCAGCCCTGAACCTCCTCTTCTCGGGTCCCCCACCGGCGCTCATGGCTCCTCCTCTCTCTCCAGTGCTGCTTCCCATGGGGGCACACATGCTCCCAAGCCCTGCTGCTGCGTCCATTGACACAGACAGTGGGACTCGGCCCTGCCCCTCCCCTCGTCACTGGAGTTGATAGACAGGAGCAGGAGCCAATGTTGCTGGCTAATATTTTTTGTTTGTTTTTGTCAAAAATTCTTTCTGTGTTTTTATTTACACTTCACTTTTTGGAGAATGAGTACAGGTATGTTCCCTTAAACTCATCAACATTGGGACAAGGTGCATTGCAGGGGGTACCCCGAATGTTGAGGGAATGTGGCCTAATATGGTTTAGGAGGGGTTGTAAGCTGTTCTTTGCCCCTCTTCTCTGGCCTGCCAGACTCCATGCTAGGATTAGGGTCTGGTATGGATTTTTAGGGGGGCCTTACACAGTTTTTTTTGTCCCCCTTGAAATTTACATCAGAATCGGTATGAATTATGTGAGAATTCCCCACATTTTTTTTTGTGGGGTTCCTCCATTAACATTTATTTTAATCAATTAATTAATTTAATGAATGTTTCCAAATTCTTAGGTATGCTTTATGGTTTTTTTTAGCATAGAAAGTAAACTTTTAATTAAAGTCTCTCTGGAGCTGTATGTAAATGTTTCCTCCCATCTGCTTTATTAAATAGAGTCAGCATAGATTCTTCCTTTACACTATGGAACACTTGGATCACTAATTTACAACCTGTTTTATATCCTTTGGTTGATGTTTAGCTGAACTTGCCTTGGCTTTAAGACATGTGCTGCTGACTATAAGAAGTCTACAAAAGCAGAGGAAGAACACAGGTCGGCTTCATTCATTCATTATGAAATGAGTTGTTTTCAGGCTTCCTCTGGGGAGAGAGAGAAAAAGTTGTATTGTTTGGCAATCTAAATCCTTTGCTGCTAGAGATCTGAACAGTCAGACAGAAGAAAAAACAGGCTTGGAACAACAAGGAACAGTGAAAGAAACCTGATTTAACTAATCAAGTGGACAACAAAATGAGTGTAACAGAAAATCCTACAACTAATGCGACTATTACTCCAATTAATCCTATCTGCAGGAACAGACAAGGACCATATGCCTATGAGATCCTAGAAAGTAAGTAAACATTTCCTAGTTATGTAATGTTTTCAACGCAATCAAACTTCTGTGCAGGTTCGTCTTCCACATCAGTGTAATAACGAGGAAAGGAAATTGTACAGAGAATTATCTGTCAGCACACATTACACAAACCCAAAGCCAAGCTTTATACAAAAAATAATTTTATTTGTTCATAAAAAATTCCCTTCTGTTAAAAAAATGGGATTTGGCATCCACATTATCCACTATATTGTAGGTGCTATATATCATTTTCTACGGAAAGGAGTTATTTTTGTAAAATTAAATTCATTTTTTGTTCACTTATGTGTTTTGGGGTTTGTATGATGAGTGCTGACAGATACATCCCTACTCTGTGTATTGTAATTCTGGTTCTTATGTATAACAGGGAGGTTGGCACTATCATAAAAAAATTATGATCTCCACCTAAACTAGTTGCTTTCTAATCAGGAGGAAAGCCACATGTTGTGTAAAATGCAGATTATGCCTTTCTTCACTAGCCTTCCCTAGCCTACAGTTTGCTGTAGATTGTAGAAGAATGGCTTTGGGATAGTTTTAGAAAAGTTATTATCTTATATGCAACCAAAAGTATGAATTTCCCAGTGCATGAGTCACTGTGGCAGCTTATCTTTGTTAATGACAGTGTTTTATTTCTATGAAAAGATACTGAAAGCACAAAGGTTCTGCTTGAATGCAGCCTAATGTGTAAAGCTGGTATCGACAGTTCGAATCTTGGCCGGTTCAGCAGGGACAGGCAGGCTGAATGTACCCAAGTTGATCAATCAATCAACTTGGGTGCTACCAGTCTGTCAGATTTTACATGCGATTATTGCTAATGGCTATTTTAGTGGCTAGTGTTGAACACAATGGCTAGTGTTGAACACAGTCACTGTGTTGAACACAATGGCTCCACAGTCAGTGTTAATGGGGGAATCTAGCGATTTTCTTTCCTGCAGTTGCCACCAGACCAAGAAGTGAGGGTGAATCCTACAATGGAAACACACATTCTGGTGACAGCTGGCAATTTCAATTTATGCAAATTTTCTATTACAAATTGCTGTATCTCCAGAACATGAAGCGACACAAGTTTAAAAGGGGTTTTAAACATTCCTGATTCTATCCACAGCTAAAACAAATGTTTTGCCTATATATACACTTTAAAGTAAACCTATACAAAATTTTGCCTTACTAAAAATTGCACTAAAAAACCTGAAAAGACTAGTGGGCACCACCTGGTGTACAGAGGCATCTTTATCTTCTTTTAGAGCACTTGGAGATCCCCAGTCCCAGGATGCTCTGTTAGGCACATGTCAGCTTCAGTCAAAAAATTGAAGCCTTGCAATTACAACCCCACTCCTTGCTATTGGCCCATCAGTCTGATTGGCAGGCAGGCTCACTAACCAAAGGTTTCTTTACAATTTTCTCTGTAAAGATAACATGTTAACCACAAAAGTCAGTATGCAGCATTTCACTGATCAGAAAAATATGTTTGTTCAGTCTGCGTAGGTCCAAAATAGTGTAATAAATTCTCTCTGGAAGTTGCCAGGGTAAATATGTCTTGGGAAGTTTTAATTTAGTCTGTTTATGATACAGCTAGTCACTTTTAACTGGACTTGTTTTAATGTTGAAGTAATTTAGCTACACATCCATGTATGTACTACTGAGTGTCGGGAACATCCAAGTTCAAGATGTTCTTTCTCTGTGATGACTTAGCTTTTCTTTATAAGTAAATCCCCCCTTCATTTATTGCACTTCCTATATATTTAGGTTTAGTTTCTCCCAAATCAGTTATTTTTTTTACAACCAAGATCTTCAAAGTGCAATGGATATATAGATCTATGTGTTATAGCATTACTGTTAAGTTTCTTTGAAAACCTAGTGAAGCTGAGTTGCTGTGTTCAGAGCCAGAGAGTGAACCTCCCGGGAATTTTATCTTATCCTCACCTAAATAATGAATTCATTTTGGGCCTGATTTAACTAACCAGTTGCCTTTTCTTAGAGCAGCCATTCTTTATTTTTCTGTTTTGTAAAATTTTTTATTGAAAGCGTTTTATACAGGGCATACAAAAACAGTGTAATCAGGTGAAAAGAAAGAAAAACAACAGAAAACCTTCACCTCCGACTAGTAAAGCATCCTCCTCATCCTAGCTAAAAGACAGGATATATGACATACAGTTGCATAGAAAAAGATAAGCCCCCAAGGAAACTCAGAACATCTAAAAAGAGAGTCTAGCACCATCTCTAAATCTATAAAAATTTCAATATATCACTTACAGAGTTGAGAATAAAGGTATCACAATTTAACCTAAAACACGTTCAGGAGAGCTACACTAAGAAGTGCATCTTATTCAATTAGAGGTAGTAGATGAAGAACTAATCCATCCCCACAAGACTTTATGAAACTTAGTAGGTACATCCCTATTTGCGTAGGTGGCTTTGTAAAAGTAAGGAACTTTGCTAACTAAATCCTTCAAAATGGTAAGAGTGGGTGCCAGTGTTTCCTAACCAGGCTTACTCCAGATTTAGCTTGAGCTGTGTCTAAATAAACCTCCCATCTAGTGATGTCTGCACAGTTCCATGGCCAATACCACTTGGCAGAGCCAACTGCATGATACCTACAGTCTTTTTAGCAGTCTGTAAAATTGGTAGTCTGACCACCACTGTAAGGCGGGCATTCTTTCACCAATCTGGTTTTAGTGGGATTCCCTGAGACCTGAAAAATTATATAATGGGTTCCTTTGGGATAAAAAAGATTGAGAAAGGCCTGGTCTAAAGACATTCCTAATTTTATGAGGGGTCATAATCATAAAACATTTCTTCTGCCATTGTCATTCTATATGTACTAAGCTTTCAGAAAAGATCTTAGTACTGAACAGGAAAGAAAAAAGTTGGTAAGCATAGTAAACGTCTTTGGAGACTAATGAACCACATAACCCATTTGTTCCTTGTTGAGATTGTACTTGTCAGAACACATGACTACATTCAGTGATTTGTGTATAGGGATGTTTTATAGGAGGAGTGTCCGCTATATGGCCCACGGGCCACATGTGAGCCAAGATGGCTATGAATGCGGCCCAACACACTATCATAAACTTACTTAATTTTAGATTTTTGGGGAATTTTTTTGTAAAAATGCACTTACACTTAGCGAACACTTGCGGCTGAAGAAAAATTTGACAGTGTCTCTTTACTGGACTTTTATCAGTTTTATCTTCCCAAAGGAAAATAATTCACTTTTTACAGGCAAGCCTTATTCATGTCATCAGTTTTCGCCAGCTATCTTTATTGTTAGTGTATATTATATGTGGCCCAAGACCATTCCTCTTCTTCCAATGTGGCCCAGGAAGGTCAAGAGGTTGGACACCCCTGTTTTACAGTTTTAGTACTCTCTGCAATCTGCACTCATAGAAAAAGGATTGATACTCACAGATGGCTATTAAAGCAGAGTTTACAGAGATACTGTATATTAACAATGTGTAGCTAAGATGTTATGTATGCTCAGTAAACTTCTAGCACTTACTTCAGGTGTCCTAAGGCTTTATGTACACACAGCCTACTTTTACTGCTGGCCACGGGAAAATGCAAAACGTGGCAAAATCGTGGAACAATTTTGCAGCTATTTGAGTTTTCCAGCGACCGGCGGTCAAAACATTTCTATCCTGAATGCTATTCTTCCGCATTCAGAAAAGGAGGTTGAAGCTCCCCTAAGTGCAGCAGCTCCAAAACTTTGGTAAAAGCCTATGTGTACATTGACACATAGGCTTTTATGGTGTTGAGTTTAGGAGCTTTGGCAAAAAAAAAACGCCAAAAGCTCCCAAACTCAAGTTTAGGAGCTATAGTGTACATGAAGCCTAAAGCTACCCTAGACATAACATGAGTCACCCAGTCTGCATGGTATAAGACAAAATTCTGTGGGTTTACACCAATGCTGCCACTAGGAAAATTTAGCATTGGGACAGAATTGAAAATTTGTCCCAAAGGTTCCCCTGATAAGCTAACAATGACCTTTCTCCTGCTTACCCCATCCCCTTTATTCACAAAAATGTAAAAAAAGCCTGGTACACATGGGCCAAATATTTGCCGGTATTGGTCAGTTCATAAGAAACCAGCCGACATTGTGTTTATCGGCCTGTCCAACAGAAGCTGGCCGAACAGCCAGCTTATTTCGAATGGACATGCTGGAAAACCAGCATCTGATTGCCATCTGATCAGCAGTGGCAGACAACGGCTGCCAGAGCTGACCGGTGTGTTCTGGAGGGGTGTGGGCAATCCCCCTGTCAGAACACAAAAGCCCAGCAGGGAGATCAGTGTACCAACATTGCATAGTTAGTACAGCAAACTCCTCCCGAGCCCTCAGTTTTTTGGACTGAACAAAAAAAAAACTGTGAGACTCGACTTTGCAAGGTGCTCAACAAAAAGCTTGTCCTAAAGGCATTCAAATGATAACTCTCTAAATGGCCACACTCTCAGATCTATAGGCAGCTTTAGCTGTTAGATGGAGGCAGATTTTCTGTTTCTGTAATGATTATTGTTTTTAAAAGAAAAAAGTTGTGTCTGCAATCCCTGAAAAGTATTACATACTGCAAATCAGTTTGGGCTTAAAAAGTTGGGGAAATGCACAGAAATTCCAAAATCACATGGAAAAAACATGGATGTGCAGGCTTGTAGTCCCGGCCCAAAGGGCACAAAACAGGGTGAAAATGCTGGCCCATCCTGATTTACATGGTATGTAAGAAAACCATACCAATTTTGCTTGACCTCATCTGGAAAAAATGTTTTTGCTAAAAGAAGGATTGTTTAAAGATATTTTAATGACTTCCGGTCATTGAAAAAATGTCCCAGTGTAACTTTTAAATCCCTACAGAATAAGCTAGTGGAATTTAGCAGTAAAATCTGTTCTGCAAAATGTGTTCCTATATATTTACTGTATTTGCTTTCTTGGCACTTATAAAAAGAAAAAGGTAAGAAGAGGTGAATAGCCTATGACTATAAAAGCAAACACTACCACGTCTACTTTGTTAGATATTTATGGCTCTCTCTGGCATTGTTAAAGGTGATTGACACATGTAAACTTCAACTTTAACCTGAGGACTTGTCATAAAGCTGCAAGCTTTTTCCACACTTAAAGAGACTCTGTCACTACCTTCTACCCTCACAATTAAACAAAAGGATGGCAGTCTGTACTGTGTTGCACTTACAGAAGCTCTGCTTGCTGCAGCAATTTAAGACTTATAACCAAAGATATTACCCCACAACTCATACAGAAAAACAACCCTTCTACAAGTGTCAGATCATGAGACCTTTGGGCTGCCTGCAGTGCCCTCACCCTGTCATTGAAGTGTTTCTGCTGGATGTACAAAAATCATACAAGATCAACATTGAAAGCCATTGCATAGTAAACAATAACAGGGGTTGTACTATTCAACAGCTTTTAGTACCAATCTTACTATTTTTTGTTTTCTTTAGACAGAAATACACCAATGACATAGGTGCTGAGAGGAACGGCAGGGGGAAGGGATGGGCATGCTGGAAGTCTCATGATCTGACACTCCAGGAAGTGGGAGTCTGAATTGTGGGGCTGATATCTTTGCTTAGGGGTCTCAAAATACTGTACATTGCTCATGCTTGCAGTTAACCTCCTTCTGACCTGCATTTGACCTGCTACTAAACAGCTTTAACCTGACTAGAGCTGTTTTTGCATTCCCATTGACTGAGAAGCAGTACTGACATGAACTACAATCCTGTTGACAGGGCATTGTGGTGCTATGAATTAAAGTCCTGCTTGCTGTTTCTTTGATGCAGGTTTCTGTAAAATGCATAGTACATAGGGTTAAATGGCAAAGCATATAAAACACACCGAAAATAAATAACAGGCCATACCTCCCAACATTTGAACTTCAGAATGAGGGACACTGGAGGAGGGACAAGACCTGCAGCACGCATAGCATGATCTGGTTAAATGTGGGCGTGGCCAAGTGCTTAGCAGTGGGATAGCTTAAGGGGTGTGGTTAAACAAAACCCCTTCCCCCAATCCCATCCCAGCCTTAAATGTACAGTGGTATATTACCATTTTAAAACCTATATGTTCTATTTTCAGACAGTGAGGTCCGTTATCTTTATTTGCTATTATAGAACCTTGACTGTATCCTGAAGAAGCCTAACGGTGAAACGCGTAGATACACAAGGGCTCACTGCACACTATGTATCAGTATACATGATTTTTAATTTTTCTGTATTATTCTATTCATGTTGTGTATTTTTCAATAAATAGTGTTTATTGTTATACTTCTTCGTGTTTTCCTATGCCGCTAAAGTCCGACCTAGGTTTACTGCTATAGTACACCCTTTTTTCTTGTTCATTCCCTCAATTTGCGGATGTGGCTATGTGAGTGTGCTCCTTTTTTGTTTATTACCCATACCAGCTCCATCTATTCCCCTGATTCCATCCCGGTTGCATTGATTCCACGATACTATTCCAGTTTCACGTACCTGGTAGGTTTTGAGCCTGAAGTGCAGAGAAAGACCTCCCTTACAGCTCCCACTCCCGTTCCCCTGGAATGGAGACAGAGGGACAGGAGAGAGGAGTGGTATGGGTGCCTGGCAGGATCAACAGTCACCGGAAGTTCAGGAGTGGTGGCACCCTCTGGAACCTGAAGCTGAATAGGAGACTGGAGACTGGAAACTGGAATGAAGAGAGGACCAGGAACCCCAGCAGGTAAGTAAGCCGGACTGAAGAGCTGGGCTGGAAATGGGAACAAAGCAGCAGGTAGTAGCCTGGAACGCTGGACTGGAACCAGGAACAAGCAGCAGGTAGTAGCCTGGAACGCTGGACTGGAACCAGGAACAAGCAGCAGGTAGTAGGCTGGAACGCTGGTCTGGAACCAGGAACAAGCAGCAGGTAGTAGACTGGAACGCTGGGCTGGAACCAGGAACAAACAGCAGGTAGTAGGCTGGAACGCTGGGCTGGAACCAGGAACAAGCAGCAGGTAGTACACTGGAACGCTGGGCTGGAACCAGGAACAAAGCAGCAGGTAGTAGTCTGGAACGCTGGACTGGAACCAGGAACAGGGCAGCAGGTAACAGACTGAATACTGGTATTGGACAGAGGAATGGTCAAACAAGCCAGTGGTCGGTATCGGTCGGGCAGCAGAGGTACCAGGGATTACACAAAGGGATGGTCAGGCAAGCCAAGAGGGTCTGGTGCAGGCGGATAGCAGGATGGTCAAACAGGAAGCCGGGTCAGATAACAGAGTACACAGGTCAGATCAGGTTAAGGCATACAGCACGCTGTAGAGCAGACAGCGGGGATTGAGTGTGACAGACCGGTTTAAATAGCCCGCCTGGCACCAGTGTGAGTGCGCGCGCGTGCCCGTGCGTGACAGCACCCATGAACGCGCGCGCATGCGCAGTGGAACCCGTGGCCATGTTTCCGTACGTCTGGATCGCCGGTTACTGGCAGGATCTTCATGACATCAAGCTCCATCCATTCCCCCAATCCCATCGCGGCTCAATCTATTCCCCGATTACATCCCAGTGTTGTGACAGAGTGGTGTACTGCTCCCCGCCTCATCCTCCTCTGTGTACAGGAAAACACAGAAGGAGGAGGGGAGCGGGTTCAGTGCACTCCGATCTGCACTGTGTCAGAGGCAGCCAGGCAGAGATGTCGGCTGCCATGCAAAGTGTAGCTTGCGGCATGCGGGAACCAAGATGTCCCGCCGCAGGTGTTCTGGGACTCAGCCCTGATTTGCCGGGACATGAATCAAATTCAGGGACACTCCTGGCCAATCAGGGATGGTTGGGAGGTATGACAGGTTATGCCCACAATGCACCAAAACGCATAGATGTAAATAAAGCCTTACTTTTCTTACAATGCAATGGTTTCTGTATAACATACTGTAATGTGCTACAGTATAAAATGACTCAAGTGCAAATACAATAAAATAATAATAGTAATAATAATGATAACTGTATGTAGGTTGCCATAAAGAAATAGGGCATTTTCCTAAAAAACATGTAATTAATAATGTTGATACTATATTACACACTACAACATGTACATTATTATACAAAAACTAGGCAGTGAATGGATTCTTCAAGTTTAATCTAGTTTGGGTGTCAGATAAAAAACAAGCAATCATAATGCAGAAGAAACATGTTAGAAAAAATCCATAAACCCATGAAAGTGGGCAAAGCTAAAAGCTTACTCTGTGCAGAAAATCTGCAATTATAACATAAAGCATCAGCACAATAGGAACCATACCAATGATCTTTGTGACATGAACTCATTTATGATTTAGCATTGCAATTGTTTGCAATTGACCCTTTCGGTATTACACTTGGTGTCCATTAGATACATTTAGAAGACATACAAATCTGACACATTGCATGAAATACAGTTTTAAAACATTAGAGCAAATCTGCTACTATATTAAGTTGAATTTGTAAAAAGATAAATACTAGCTTATTGCTATATATTCATCTCTTACTGTTTTTTATTACAAAAATGATTTAGAGGAATATGTATAAAAACAAAGAAACTTCTTCTTTACTAATAAAGATCCTCTATATGTTTTCTAATAGAGTTTACAAACTTACAGATTTTCATATATTTTACAGGAAAGAGATTTAGTAGGGAGTAGCTTAGGTAGGTTTTCGCTTTACACAGTTTTGTTAAATTCAATTGAAGCTGTATAAACATGATGTAGCTTTTATTGATGTATTAAACTGACTATACACAATACATTTCATTTGTACAATCCCGTTTAAATCTATAACAGGCTACAAAGTGTATGGTCAGCATTCTTAAAAAAAAAAAAAAAAACTAAAAACATATCTGTGATTCTAATACACATTGGTGAATCTAATTTTAGATGTTTTTGCCCAGAAGGTGAAAGTTACACTTTAGATGTGGAAGAAGGTATCTGTGCAGTATACAGCAACTTTTTATTTGGTGTTTTATTTGGTGCTGTAGGCAAATCAAACACACATTTATAACCCAATGTTTATACATAAAGCACCCCCTAGTGGCAATTGATAAGCCAGTTCACACACTAGGGAGTCTGTGAATTATGAGATTGAGCAGCTGGGTTACTTCTTCCTTGTAGCTGGGATACTTGTCACCATATTGCAATCTCCAGGGCCTGCCAGGTTGTGAACAGCCATGCGGCCAAAAACAGTAGCAACTGCACAGTCCATGGGTGGTTTACTGGGATCACGTGTATCTGTAAAAATACTTAACATGTCCAAATCTTCCACCGGTCTTTCCCTTTCCTTCCAGGGTAGCAGTGGAATCTTCCATCCTATGCTTGACACCAGAGGGCCTCTAGAAAAGACACCATTACACCTCTGTTCACTGTTCACAAGATCCCACAAGGGTATATAGACCCTTCAAAGCATAAAGTGGGGTTGATTTACTAAAACTGTAAGTGCAAAATCTGGTGCAGCTGTGCATTGTAGCCAATCAGCTTCTAACATCAGCTTGTTCAATTAAGTTTTGACAAAAATACTGGAAGCCGATTGTTTTCTGTGCAGAGCTACACCAAATTATGCACACTCTAATTGAATGTTCACTCAAAATCGTGCTTTTCTGCGAACTCTATTGAATGATAAAATTACATTGAAGGGCCCAAAAAATTTTGAAATGTTAACATCTCTTCCACAGGTTCAATAATCCAGCAGTGCAAGAACTATTCTCCTGGATTAGGCCCTGAGCTAGGGCTGCCCTCTAGGGGAAGATGTGTGTTTCACTTAGCCATCACCTGCTGGCTTTCCATGGTTCTGCTATTCTGATGCACCGCCTCACTAGTAATTCCACCCCCAGAATTTGTATACTCTGCAAGGGAAAAGGAAGACCAGATCACACTGGCTGGAGGCCAAAAAATGGAAACTAACACCCTCTTACAGGCTTATCTCAGAACATACAGTAGTGCCATGTGTTGATTATCTTATGTCAACACCACTGTCTAAAAGTTGACTGCTTTAATAGTAATGTAGCGATTCCCTCGTGAGGGCTGCTGAGTGTTGTAGTCCACCTGTCACCCTGCCCAGCCAGGCTCACGATTTCCAGTCACTCTTAGACAGAAAACAATCCATGCACTGTGTTTTGTTTTTTATTGAGGGGAATTAACTTGGATGGGGTAAGGGAATATGGGATGCCCATTGAATTGCAGAATATTTACATGGGATCAACTATATACACTCCTTGTATATACGCTCCAGTCTTCACTCCAGCACAACACTTGCTTAAAGTCTATTCCTCTTCAACACCTCCAGCTTGTACCACCTCTTGCTTGTACTCCCAGGACCAATTAGCACAGGTTTAGGCCTAACACTGGCTCAGCCAGGCCTTGCACGTTCTCTTTGTGGGTAGGGACCTAGGATCCCTATGGTGTAGCAAAAATATGACAGTCATTGGTCCTAGTTGTCCTACTCGTGGCTACTGCTCCCAGCACCACGTCTTCAGGCCCTGCCAACCCTCATGGCTGCAGCCGCCTCTCTCTCATGCCCATACTTCCACAGTCTGCACCCATCCCAGACTGCTCTCTCCCAGTCCTCTCAGGCGTGCCTTCCCAGTCCTCCTGAGTGTGGATCACTCATCAGCCCTCCTGGCTGTGACCTGTTGCTCCTCCCTGGAGATTTGCCTGGCAGTGCTCTCTACTGCTGTCCTCTCCTAGCTCCTGTGCCTCCAGTCCCAGACACCTCCACGTGTTTTAGGAAGGCCTGTCCGCACCGGAGCTCTGCCCCAAGGTCACCCCCCCAGACTGGGGAGCTCCCTCAAAAGCCACTGACAACCATCTCCAGCTTCCTCACGAACAACTCCTCTACACTGGGCCATTCCCAACCCATATCAAAACAAACAGGCCTAGTTACCAGCTAGGCCTGTCTAAATTTTCCTATTCTGCCAGAAACCCTATTGACATCTATCTAGCAACCTAGAGGGTGCTACAGTAATAACATTATTACTACAGAAAATTACCTTTTCTCAGTTAATGCCTGTGAGTAAATGATTACGTTGCCTAATATAAGCACAATTGTTTTTTTGTCTAAATAGATATAATTCCTGTAGTGTGGCAATGACTCAGTAGATACTGGTTCCAGGACCGCCTCTTTCATTTTCCATTTTCTAAATTACAATAGAGGGAAGAGTAAAAGATAACCGCCTATAGCGGCTAGTGGCTAGTGAAAAAGAGCAAGTAGAAGGGAAAAAAATTAAAAATAAACTGGGGGGGGGGTGGAGAGGCGGGGAAACCCTGAGAGTGACGAGGATGCCCAATCTTTGGGCGGCTAGGTAGGGTATCTATGCTCCATGATCATGATCTGAGTAGATTTAGACCTTCTTCAGAGAAGATGAATAGATTCCATAATCTCCACAATTTTTATCGTGTTTATTTTGTGCCGAAAGTGTGAGATCTTCCAACTTACTGATCTCTTCCACTTTGTGGAGCCAATAGCCAACTGTTGGGGGTGATATGTCTTTCCACTTAAGGGGGATACATGCCTTAGTGGTGCTGACTAAATGTCGTAGAATTGATTTCTTATATTTTTTAGCTGGAATAGTCGTAACGTGTAGTAGGAAGAAAGCCAGGTTATTGGGTATCTTGTAGTCAGTAAATTTTTGGACAATGTTCCGCACTTCCCTCCAGTATGGTGCTATCCTCGGGCAGGACCAGAAAATGTGTAGCATTGTATCTCCCTCCTCCTGGCATCTCCAGCAACGATCAGGCACTTTGGGGTAAAATTTATGTAGCATCTGCGGGGTGTGATACCATCTTGTCAGTATTTTGTAATTGGTTTCTTGGATTTTGGTGCAGATGGATGACTTCAATGAAAATGTAATCATATTTTGTCTTTTACTTATCGTAAATTTGCAATTCATCTCTCACTTCCATTTCTCCATCCAAGTTAGATGTAGTTGTTCCGGGGGGTTATCAGTAGACCATACATTTTCGAGAGTACCTGCGTCAAACTCCCAATGTCTCCGCAGTACTCTTCAAATGTGGAGAGTTGTCGTCCAAATCAGCCTGGGGTCTTTAGAGAATGAAGAAAGTGGTGCAGCTGTAAGGCATTCCAAAATGGCAAACAAAAGGGGCCCGAAGGTTCCATTATTGCCGAGATGGAAGGCCAGCCTCCTGCCATTAGAAAGTGTGATGGCCTAAAACGTTTATTCTGTCGCAGGGTAGAAAATTGACTCTCTTAGGCCTGGGGGAAATTGTGGGTTCCCAAGAATGGGCGTCAGGGGAGAGTCTGTGGTCGAGAGAGATGTGTTTGCAATTATTTGTGTGTTTTTAGTTTTTACTGTAGAGCCTATCAGGGGGTGTTCCTTTAAATTAGATAGAAGATGGTCGTAGCACCATGGCGCCCCCTTTAAGGAAACATTAGTTTTGGGCTTGTTCAATTTGAACCCAGAGTTTACCGGACGAGTGACGGTTCCAATCTATGAGTCTTCCTAGGTGTACTGCTTGGTAATATTTGAAGACATCTGGGAGGGCAATACCTCCACAATGTTTAGGTAAGAACAGATGGAGTCGAGGAGTGCGTGGTCTCTTGTGTGCCCATATAAATTTGATGAATAGGGAGTGGGTTTGCCTAAAGTACTAAGGTGGGATTTTTATCAGAATTGTTTCAAAGAGGGATAAGTACTTAAGTAGGATGCACATCTTTAAAAGATTACATCTACCAAACCAGGAATGCAGTCCCCGATTCCACGACTCCAAGAATGTGCGTGTTTTGGCCAGAAGAGGAGGGAAGTTAAGTTCATATATCCGAGACAGGTCGGAGGGAATATATGTTCCCAGATATTTCAAGGCCGTATCCATCTATTTAAATTTGAAGCTTAGCTGCAAGTTCCGAAGTATCGCAGGGGGAATTCCCAATGTCATAGCTTCAGATTTATTGAAATTAATCCGTAGATTGGACAGTCGGCCATGATTTTCGAATTTGTGGATGAGGTTGGGAAGTGACACCGCTGGGTTAGTAAGGGAAAAGAGCAAGTCATCAGCATACGCTGAAATTTTATGGTGGCCATCTCCTACCCTGACAGCAGTGATATCCTGGTTTAGATCCGGGGAAGCCGCCTAGGAACCCGGGAAGTAACTATCGATATTGCCCCTCACCACCCTGCCTTCTCTGCTTCCTGATCGAGGGCATGCCATTTGAATTGGGACTGTTTTAGTGCTGTTTTAGTTGGGATGGGTGGGTATGGGACAGGAGCTCCAGCTACACGTGTCCTCCTGCAGCCATGTTCAGACCACGCCCCAATATAATCACAATTGTTACCAGCAATTAGCTTTTAAACTAGGTTGTGGGGGGAGGGTTCAGAGTAAGAGATAGCCAGCTGTGAGCGGAGTTTAGAGGGTATTAATAGAGGCATTTGTGGTAATATAATACCTAAACCCTGGGTTGACAATACATCATCACAGCCTCAAAAAAATTAATAAGGAAATTATTTTCACTCGTACAAAACTGAGAGAAATGTTCACAAATGGCAGGAGCCTAGCTAACAAATTGGAGGAGTTGGACCTGCTGTTACACGAGGAGGGTTTTGACTTTGTGGGTATATCAGAAACTTGGTTTGACAGATCACATGATTGGTCAGCAATGCATCTATCCAGGGGTATTCATTGGATCAAAGGGACAGGAAGAGTAGAAGAGGAGGGGTTTGCCTATATATCAAAAGTGATTTGTTAGTGAACATAAGAAAAGACATTGCAAATAGCAAAATGGGGGAGGTGGAGTTCCTGTGGGTGGAGCTTCAAAGGAAAGAGACAAGCGGGAAATTAATAGTGGGGGTATGCTACAGGCCCCTAATCTGAAAGATGAGGAGGAGTTGGCCCTCCTATCACAGTTTGAAATGGCAGTGAGTCAGGGCAACGTCATCATAATGGGGGACTTCAGATTTTGACTGGGTGGAGAGGACGGCTAACTCTTTCAAGGCCTTTCATTTCTTAAATATCTTACAGAACAACTTCATGTTCCAGTTGGTGGATGCCCTAACTCGAAATAATTCTTTGCTGGTTCTAATAATTACAGATAACACAGATCTGGTCGCAGATGTGGGGATACAGGACAATTTAGGATCCAGCAAACACAAGACAAGAAGGAAAAGAGGGCACAAGGGTAGTACGACAACGCTAAACTTCTAAAGAGCCAAATTTTCTAGACTGTGCAAGATAATTAATGGAAACAAATCCTAGATATATTGAACACTGAGGAAAAATAGAAGTGCTTTAGGAACATATTAAATAAAGTTATCACTAAGTGTATTTTAAAGGGTAATAAATATAAACGAGTGTGGCTAAATTTTAATGTAAATAGACGTTAAAAAAAAATATATATATATATTAAAGAGAAAAAAATGGCCTTCAAGAAATATAACGCTGAGGGGTCATGCATTCCAGCACTACAAGGAATGCAATAGGAAATGTAAAAATGCAATCAGGGCAGCTAAAATAGACAACAGAAGACACATAGCGGAGGAGACCAAAATAAATCCCATTCATTTTTTTTAATATATGAACAGTAAAAAAGCAAGGTCAGAGCATATTGCCCCTAAAAAGGATGACGGAAAGTTGGTTACAAATCACAAGGAGAAAGCAACTGTACTTAATGCTTTCTTCTCAGTTTTTACACAGGAAAAGGAGGGGTATAACAACGACTGTATTGTTAGTAACACATCACAGGATGTACCTTGTTACTAACAGAGGCAGGTGTTCAGAAAATACTAGAAAAGCTTACATAAATAAATCACAAATCCTCAAAGTACTCAGTCAGGTTATAGCCAGACCGTTCTTACTAATTTTTATGTACAGCATAATGACAGGAATAGCACCAGCTGATTGGCGAAGGGCCAACATGGTACCGATTTTCAAAAAAGGACCCAAAACATTTACCTGGGAACTACAGACCAGTCAGTCTTGATAGTATGTAAACTATTGGTGGGGATGATAAGGGACTATAACCAAAAATTTGCTGATGAAAACAGTATCATTAGTAGTAATCAGCATGGGTTTACAAAAGGTTGTTCTTGCCAAACCAATCTATTGACATTCTACGAGGAATATCTAAGCTGTCGTCTAGATAAAGGAAGACTGGTGGATGTGGTGTATCTTGATTTTGCAAAGCAGTTCCCCATAGACACTTAATTCACAAACTGAGGCCTGTAGGCATAGACCATAGGGTTTGTACATGGATAGAAAACTGGTTACAGGAGCATGTCCAGAGAGTGGTGGTAAATAAGGAATACTCAGACTGGTCTGGAGTGGTAAGCGGGGTACCCCCAAGGCTCTGTCCTGGGACCAATTCTGTTTAATTTTTTCCTAAATGATACAAGGGTTGGTGTAAAAAGCGCAATCTCAGTGTTTGCTGAAGACACAAAGCTAAGTAGAGAAATAACTTTACAGCAAGATATAGAAACTTTACAAGAGGACCTCAAAAAAAATAATAGGCTGGTCAACTACATGGCAAATGATGTTAAAAGCGGAGTTCCACGCTGAAATTTTTTTTTTCAGAATCAGACTCCTCTAAACCTATAAAAAAACATTTGGAGGAAAAACATATTTATACTTACCAGAATCGCACTGTTGCTATGTAGTCCTCTTAATCTGCCAAGTCCTGGTCCGCGGAGTTCTTCGTCACTTCCTCCCTCGCCTGTGCTCTTGGGAAATGATGTGTCATCATTTCTCAGGAGTCTGTGGGCAGTACCGTGATCAAAAATCCTGACCGGAAATTACACGATTTAGGGTGGATCACAGAACCGAGATTATTATTATTATACAGGATTTATATAGCGCCAACTGTTTACGCAGCGTTTACAATATAAAAGAGAGACAATACAGTAATAATACAATAAAATACAAGAGGATTAGGAGGGCCCTGCTCAGAAGAGCTTACAATCTAATAGGGTGTGGCAAGTGGTACAAAAGGTTGTAACTGTGGGGAATGAGCTGATGGAAGTGGTAAAAGATTAGTTAGAGACGTTATAGGCTTTCCTGAAGAGATACGTTTTCAGTGACCGCCTGAAGGTAGCAAGAGTAGGGGATAGCTGGACAGGTGGAGGTAGCGAGTTCCAGAGGATGGAAGAGGCTCTGGAGAAATCCTGGAGACGAGCATGAGAGGAGGAGACGAGAGAGCTTGAGAGTAGGAGGTCTTGAGAAGAGCGGAGAGGACGATTTGGGTGATATTTGGAGACAAGATTGGTGATGTAGCTTGGGGCAGAGTTTTGAATGGCTTTGTATGTTGTGGTTAGTATTTTGAATTTAATTCGCTAGGTGATTGATTGGGAGCCAGTGTAGAGATTGGAGGAGAGGGTTGGCAGACACTGAGCGGTTGGTAAGGTGGATAAATCTGGCAGCAGCATTCATGATAGACTGAAGAGGGGATAGCCTATGGAGAGGCAGGCCAATGAGAAGGGAGTTGCAATAGTCAAGGCGAGAGATAACGAGGGAGTGAATAAGGAGCTTGGTAGTTTCATTTGTTAAAAAGGGGCAAATTTTTGAGATCTTACGGAGGTGAATCCTACAAACTTTTGACAACGATTGGATTTGAGGCTGAAATGACAAGTCAGAGTCTAGGATTACACCTAGTACCCTGGCGTGAGGGGAGGGACTGATGGTTGCATTGTTGATTTTGATGGAAAAGTCATGGAGGAGGGCACGGGCGGGGGGGAATAATAATAGCTCAGTTTTAGAGGGATTTAGTTTAAGGAAGTGGTGCGACATCCATGCTGATATGTCAGTTAGTAAGTTAGTAATGCGAGAGGAGACTGAAGGAGTGAGGTGAGGAGTAGACAGATAGATTTGGGTGTCTTCAGCGTATAAGTGGTGTTGGAAGCCGTGGGCGGTTATCAAGTGACCAAGGGAGGAGGTGTAGATAGAGAAGAGAAGGGGTCCAAGAACAGAGCCTTGGGGGATCCCCACAGAAAGGGGCAATGGAGAGGAGGAGACAGAGTTGTAGGTGACACTGAAGGAGCGCTGTGATAAATAGGCAGAGAACCAGGATAGAGCAGAATATCGGAGGCCAAGGGAATGTAGTTTATTGAAAAGGAGCGGGTGGTCAACAGTATCAAAGGCTGCAGAGAGGTCAAGTAGTAGGAGTATGGAGTACTGCCTGTTGGTTTTAGCAGTTAGAAAATCGTTAGTGAGTTTTAGTAAGGCAGTTTCTGTGGAGTGCTGTGAGCGAAAGCCAGACTGTAAAGGGTCAAGGAGGTTATTTTCACTGAGGTAGGAGCTAAGATGGTTGTAGACTAAGCGCTCTAGAAGTTTAGAGTTGAATGGGAGCAATGAGATGGGTCTTAAGTTGTTCAGGTTGGTGGGGTCCAGTGAGGGCTTTTTAAGTATGGGAGTGATCTGTGCATGTTTTAGAGGGGAGGGGAAGGTGCCACTAGAAAGGGAGAGATTGAAGATGTGAGTGAGGGAGCATAGGATAGAAGAAGAGGGTGACCGTAGTAGTTGTGAGGGAACAGGATCCAGGGGACAATTGGTTAAGTGGGCATCTGAGAAAAGTTTTGTAACCTCTTCAGTAGTAGCCAATTCAAAAGAGGAGAGTGTTGAATGTGCTGTTAGGCAAGGTATGTTGGGTGGGGAAGATGTACGCACAGTGGAGGTATCCTCACAAATTGCATCAATCTTGTCTTTGAAGTGATTGGCAATCTCTTGGGCAGTGAGTGAGTTAGTGGGTAGAGGGGGTTAAAGGTTGAGAAGAGCCAACGGGGACTGGATGACAAGGAAAAAAAAAGAGAGACAAAGTAGGCTTGTTTGGCAGCATGGGGGCATGAATTGTATTTTAGAAGGGCAGATTTATATAGGGTGAAGTCTTGCAGGCATTTGGTTTTACGCCACAGTAGTTCAAGAACACGGCAATGTCTCTTGAGATTTCTAATGTTGTCAGTTTGCCAGGGTTGTAACGGTCGGGGCCTGATTCTGCGTGTGGTTCGAGGAGCAAGTGCATCTAGTGATGATGAGAGTGAACTGTTGTAGACAGAGGTGGCCAGGTCAGGACAGGACAGGGGAGAGATTATGTCATATAGGTGGTCAGTAGCAGAATAGAGAAGAGAAGGGTTAAAGTGGCGAAGGTTTCTACAAGTAATTGTTTGCTGCTTGGAGGGATGGGTGGTTGGAGGCAAGGATACAGTGAAAGTAATGAGGTTGTGATCAGAGAGAGGAAAGGGGGTGTTTTTGAGGTTGCCAGGGTTGCAGAGATGGGAGAATACAAGGTCAAGGGTATTACCATTGGAGTGAGTGGAAGTATGTATCCATTGGGTTAGGTCAAAAGATGAGGTTAAGTCGAGAAGTTTAGCTGTAGTTGGGCTGTTAACATTAACAGGAATGTTGAAGTCACCAAGAATGATAGTGGGTATTTCAGAGGAGAGAAAGTAGGGTAGCCAGGCAGCAAAGTCATCAAGAAATCGCGATACCGGCCCAGGAGGCCGATAAATTGCTGCAATCCTCAGCGAAATGGGAGAAAACAGAGATGTGTTTATCTATGTTGCCATAACAACGGGGCGGGACCTTCCTCCGTCGACGCCCATTGTTATGGCAACTTTAGAAACAATCGGCGCTACGGCCGCCAGTGAATCGCGCATGCGCGAGATCGAGAGGTGCATGCTAGTTACCCAGCATGCACCTCTCCTAAGCTTATTCCGGAAGAGTTATTGATTGGGCTTCACCTGCCCACAATCATGATGGCAACGGCCACACCAGGAGCGACAAACTTGTGAGCGTTAAAATTATATCTTAGCAATATCCATTATTAACAATGTATAATCATTTTTTTATTTAATAATTAATTATTCTAGGATCAATAAAGAATTAAAAAAAGTGTCCGGAACTCCGCTTTAATGTCGAAAAATGTAGAGTAATGCACTTAGGGGCTAAAAATGCCAATGCAAGTTACTCACTAATCGCTAGGAGGAAAACCTCTGGGGGTATCCAGGATGGAGAAAGATCTGTGGGTCCTATTAGATCACAGACTCACCAAAGGCATGCAATGCCAAGCTGCAGCAAGCAAAGCTAGCAAAATATTAGCATGCATAAAAAATGGAATTTACTCCACAGTTAAAAAGATAATCTTGCCACTTTATAAAACTCTGGTTCGACCATATCTGGAGTATTTTGTCCAATTGTGGCCACCAATCCTCGGGAGGGAGGTGTAGGAACTGTAGAGAGTTCAAAGAAGGGCAACAAAGTTAATAAAGGGAATGGGGGACCTTAGTTACATGGAACGACTACAAGCACTAAACGTATTCTCTCTATCACTCAATGAAACTGTAGGAGAAGCGGTTTAACCTTAAACTGCGTAGGGGTTTTTGACTGTTAGGGCGGTAAGGATGTGGAATTCACTTCCACAATCGGTGTTATCAACTGGAAGTATTGATAGTTTTAAAAAACTCTTGGACTTGTATCTGAGCGAGCACAGTATACAGGGATATGGGAAATGATTATGAACATGCACACTACACAGGCTGAACTGGATCTACTGCAGTGGCGGCTGGTGGAAATTTACTTGGAGGGGGCAACACATACACACTGACCCCCCCCCCCCCCCCGGTCTAGTCAGTTGGCCGGGTCCGGAGCACTTACCCCGCCTCTGGCTCTAATCAGGTGCTTCAAAAAAACATCCCCCTTATTGGAATCCATTGCATTCAGCGCCCTGCATGGGGGGGTGGACCCATGGATGGGGGGGTAGCGCATGGATAGGGGGTTGGCGCCTGTTCGCCCTGATGAACTGGTGTCTTTATTCAATCTTACCAACCAGGTAACTATGTAAGTATTACCATAGCTTATATTTACCAGGGTTACTATTAACCAGCATATTTTTGCTATTTTATTTTCTAGGGCTTGACATCACTGGACAGTTGCTGTTTGCTATTCTAACATTAATGACAGTAGTAGGAGTGATAGTGTTCTTTGAAGAAGCATGTTATATGTACAAGAAAATCCCTGGAGCCAAAAAATCAATGATCATCTGGGTGAATGCTGGTGCTCCAGTAAGTACAACTGATATCATTTTAAGTCCTTTTTAAAGGGTAACCAAAAACCAGAGTTGAGCAAATTTACACTTTAAAAAGGAGTTCCATCTCCAGAAGATACAAGTCTGATCTACTAAGCCATGTAATTGTGCAGGCCTTGAGTGATTTCAGATCATACACCTGTTTTTCTTGTTGTGCATGGTGCATGAAGGATAACACTTTTTCAAGGCTTTTATTCCTGTCTACATCAAGCCTCTTAGTTTGTCCTGGTGATGTGAGTCACAGAACAGAAAATGATTTGAAATCCAAACTATTAAAATCATTTATGGTTGCCATTAGAACAGGAGGTGGGGAGATGTCTTCCCAATGGGACACCTGGTCAGGACTCACTACTCACTTCCTGTTGTGTCTCTAGGACAAAAAGAGGAGACTTTGTCCAAAAGGGCACAGGGGGAGATGCAAACCTTTCCATATCCAATCCCAAACTAAAAAAAAAAGTTTTGGTTTGAGTTCTACTCTAACCCTGCCAAGCATCTGTCCTACATGTAATGGCATTGAAAGGGTTAAAACAATAGCAGTTGTGAGATAGTTTTAAAATTAATCCCTGAGCTCCGTGCTGTAATGAAGACGTAATTAGGGGCCTTTAAAGCTGCTATATCAAGTAAATTCCCAATATAAAAATTCCTACCTACAACCTTTTTTTTGTACAGTTCCTTTGCGTTAAAAAAATATACTATGTTTTGGGGATTACAAAAAAATTTCAGGCCAAAAATGAGAATTTTGGCATGTGTAAACAAATTTGGTCCAGCAGCAAAGGGTCAAGACTTTGTTATGTTTTAAAATCTGTAAAGTGTACATCCAAAACTTCTTCCTTTGTTGTTTACATGTAAACTCTCAGCTATTTTATACTTTAACCACTTCAGACCCAGAAGAATTTATCCCCTTCCTGACCAGAGCACTTCTTGCGATTCGGCACTGCGTTGCTTTAACTGACAATTGCGCGGTCGTGCGACGTTGCACCCAAACAAATCTGCGATATTTATCATGACTGCAACACATCAGACAATTTTGACACATTTTTGGGACCATTGGCATTAATACAGCGATCAATGCTAAAAAATGCATTGATTACTGTAAAAATATCACTGGCAGTGAAGGGGTTAACATTAGGGGGCAATCTAGAGGTTAACTGTGTTCCCTGGGAGGTGATTCTAACTGAAGAGGGAGGGGACTGACTAGGGGAAGTGACGGATCATGGTTCCTAGCTAATAGGAACACACAATCTGTCACTCCTGTCAGAACAGAACAGGGAAGTGTGTGTTTACACACACTCGTTCCTGTTCTGTGTCTCCTGCTCACGATCGCTCCGCGAGCCAACGTATAGCTATGATGGCTCGCGCAGGGGAGCCAACCTGCCGCAGTATAACTGCGGCGGTTGGTCGGGAAGCGGTTAAAGCTATGTGCACATGGGCACATTTGCCCATGCATCATAAAGTTTCTTTGGTGTCCTGAATGCCCTAAAGCTGCCATCGAAGTTGAAGGTTATACGTACATGTGCCCATTTGCCTGTGCAGTGTAAAGACACAGTGCATTTTTGTTTTCTCAGATGTCGTAGAGCGGCATACAGCCGCCCATAGACATAAATAGGTAAAGGTGGCTGTATGCAGATATTTGTGAAAAGTAGCACATGAGCACCGATGTAATGTTTATAATGTATTGCATTATGTCTGTGTGCATGTACTACTATAACATGCGCTGCTAACAAATAGTGGCGCATAGCTACGTACAGCCACCTTCACCGATTCATGTGCATGGGTGGCTGTATGCAGCTCTATGACATACGGGACATCAAAAAACATAGGGGGTTATTTACTAAAGGCAAATCCACTTTGCACTTCAAGTGCAAACTAAAAGTGCAAAGTGCACTTGAAATTGCACTGAAAGTGCACTTAGAAGTGCAGTCGCTGTAGATCCGAGGGGGACGTCCAAGAAAACTAATACACAGCATTTTAGCTTGCACATGATTGGATAATAAAATCACAGATCCCCCCATATCACAGATCTCCCCATATCACAGATCTCCCATAACAGACTCTGCCATCACAGATCCCCCCATATCACAGATCTCCCCATCACAGACTCCCCCTATCACAGATCCCCCCATAACAGACTCCCTATCACAGATCCCCCCATATCACAGATCTCCCCCATAACAGACTCCCATATCACAGACTCCCCCATCACAGATCCCCCATATCACAGATCTCCCCATATCACAGACTCCCCCATAACAGACTCTCCCATATCACAGATCCCCCCATAACAGACTCCCCATCACAGATCCCCCCATATCACAGATCTCCCCATATAACAGACTCCCCATCACAGATCCCCCCATATCACAGATCCCCCCATATCACAGATCTCCCCCATAACAGACTCCCCATATCACAGACTCCCCCATAACACAGATCCCCCATCACAGACTCCCCATATCACAGATCCCCCCATATCACAGATCCCCCCATAACAGATCCCCCCATATCACAGATCCCCCATCACAGATCCCCCATCACAGACTCCCCCATCACAGATCCCCCCAATATCACAGACTCCCCCATATCACAGATCCCCCATCACATATCCCCCCCCCATATCACAGATCCCCCATCACAGATCCCCCATCACAGATCTCCCCCATATCACAGATCTCCCCATATCAAAGATCTCTCCATATCACAGATCTCCCCCATCACAGATCCCCCATATCACAGATCTCCCCCATATCACAGATCCCCCATCACAAACTCCCCCATATCACAGATCCCCCCCATATCACAGATCCCCCCATATCACAGATCCCCCCATATCAAAGATCCCCCAATATCACAGATCCCCCATCACAGACTCCCCCATCACAGATCCCCCCATATCACAGACTCCCCCATATCACAGATCCCCCATCACGGACTCCCCATATCACAGCACCCCCACTCAACACTTACCTGTATCACGCAGGACACGAGGCATGGTAGGTCCGGATGGAGGGCGGGACTTTGGAAGTGAGGGGCAGGTGATTGGTTCCTGGGACCACCCCGATGCCTAGTAACCAATCACCTGCTTCTTAGCACAGAAGGTCCTCTGTCCGGGCCTGTCATGTTTCCCGTCCTGTGTGATGGAGGGAGCAGATGGCAGGGCGACAGCTGCAATGTTAAAGGGGCAGTCCGCGGGCCGGATAAAAAACGATGGAGGGCCGGATTCGGCCCGTGGGCCGTAGTTTGAGGACCCCTGGCTTAAACAAACACTTTTCAACCTAAATTGTCTGACTGAATCTATGTCTCAGGTAAATGAAGTAAGGCTTTCTATCGCATCGGCTGTATCACCAACCACTTTACCACCCTGGCCCCCAGCCGCAGTTCCACCGGCTCAGGGACAAACATTGTAACAGTTTTTCACACCCGATGCAGCCCGATGACCGATAGCCCCTTACTTCCTTAGCAGGGAAGGTACCCATACAAAGATGGGCCCAACCCGTTCCACTCCACGCACTGTATTTGTTAACATTCCGACCTTCACAAACCCCTGCCTACTGCTACGACAACCTACCAGTTTATAAATACCATTAAAGAAAAACCCACTCTATCCCCCAAAGATAAAAAAAACAAGCAAAAGAAAAATCAAAGTAAGGGGAGGGAAAACTTCTTCTTCTTGCTTCCAGCTCTCCCCTGACCCCTAAACGGATATTCCCTTACCCAGACCACTGCTGCCACACCCAGCCACACCCTGCCCCCCACATCACCCAATAAACAGGGTCTGCAGCTGCCTTGTTGAAATACCTAAAATTGCCCTAGTTCTAGCCTACCCCCAGCAACTCAGTCAAGTAGGCCCTCTACCTATGCTCTGCATCAGTTACTGACCTTTTCTTGACTGAAGTATAGCTGATGTTGTGGCTGCCACCGCCTACCCCCATTACTCTTATCCCAACCAACACCTTTAAGTAAATACGCAACACATTTTTGGTTTTAAATGGCCATAGCAGCCTTTTTATTAACAACCATAAATAACAGTATAAAACTTTTATTCCATTTTCTTAAACAAACACTTTTCAACCTAAATTGTCTGTCTGAATCTATGTCTCAGGTAAATGAAGGAAGGCTTTCTATCGCATCGGCTGTATCACCAACCACTTTAATATCCTGGCCCCTAGCCGCAGTTCCACCGACTCAGGGACAAACTTTGTAACAGTTTTTCACACCCGATGCAGCCCGATGACCGATAGCCCCTTACTTCCTTAGCAGGGAAGGTACCCATACCAAGATGGGCCCAACCCTATCAACTCCACATACTGTATTTGTTAACATTCCGACCTTCACAAACCTGAGACCCCTGCCACAAACGCCCACCAGTGACATCTCACGCGTGGGCGACCCACCACAGCCGAAAGGCATGCTGAAGCCCTTCCTGCAAACCCAAAAAACACATGTCGATCCCGACCGCAGTCAAGTAAACTCCATCACACCTGAGATAAAGTCAGTTATCCCCCTCCAGCTCGACATGGCGCACCATCAGGCCACCAATACGGACAAAGTATCTGGCCACCTCTTTATTAACTTTAATCCTAGCTTTGTTGATTCTGGCAACCAACTGAGCCATGCCCTAGGTTGCCCTGCCAATGATATCCGACCATACCAACACGGTGTCCGGAAAGGACAACCACAAGCGGAGAAAGTCCCACTTGATATCACGGATAAATTCACGGGCAGCCATAAGTCCTAGGTCATTACCCCCTATTTGCATCAACACATCCGGGGGCCTATCCAACCTGGCATACCGTTGAATCTCCGACGAAACCCGACACCAAAGCATACCTGGGACCCTGATCCATCTACAGCTTCACTACGTGGAAAACCAAGCTGTCTGCCCTCCGGCCTGACCAGTGCCCTCTTAGCACCCCAATGAACATAAGAGTGTCCAAGTATTCATCAGGCAAGCTGGATCTGAAAAACATAAAGCAACAAACATCACAATGCACCCCCCACCTAGGACATTCAACATACAAACCCCACCAAGCCCTACGGGCCACAACCACGGGTCCAACACACGCACACAGAACACAGCACAAAGACACCCAGATTACCACAAGGAAGAAACACAAGGTAAGTACACCTACCAGGTCTAAAGGAGTTGTGGACGAACATACAAACGAAAGCACTGAGATTCCCAACGACCAATTCGCCACATAATCTGGTCGCTCAGACCCCAACGAGCTGCCTCCACGGCAGCCCCAATACTGAACTAATGGGAAGAATATTCTGACTGTGGGAAGCCCCCCGCAACCAACCATTTCCTGAAAACAGACACAAATTGGTACCGCGACAACGCAGTGCTGTCCTTCTGTATTAGGAAAGGCCCAGGTCCATCAGGCCACACTGTCAGCCAATTGGACACCGGCTCTCCACTGACCCCTAAACAGATATTCCCTTACCCAGACTACTGCTGCCACACCCAGCCACGCCCTTCCCCCCCCCCCCATATCGCCCAATAAACAGGGTCTGCAGCTGCCTTGTTGAAATACCTAAAATTCCCACTAGTTCTAGCCTGCTCCCAGCAACTCAGTCATGTAGGCCCTCCACCTATGCTGTGCATCAGTTACTGGCCTTTGCTTTACTTTTTTTTTATCAAACAAGGAGGAAAAATCATTTTTTTCTCTAAAGAAATGCATAAACCATATTTTTGGGCTTGTTAATTCTAACACATGATTGGAAGGTTGTTTGGCCCTTATATTCAAACTCACAGAGACATTTGAAAAGGGTACACCATGCTCTGTGTTATGTGGGTCTTAGTCCTTAGGCTTTTAGCAATTCCATGCTATTAGAGTAGAAATATTATGCTACTAATAGGCACCTACTCACAGCGATCGGTAAACCATACTGTATACTTTAATCTTATATGTTAGAAAAATGAAAGCTGTCTGATTGCCTCAATATGTATGTTTTGGGCTTAAAATGCACTCTCTTGTCGTTGTGTTTGCAGATAATTGCTACAACATCATGTGTGGGAATGTGGATTCCTAGGAGTACTATGTTCACAGACTTCACTGCTTCTGTGTACGTATAGTTAGGGCTTTGATATACATATAATATGTATTAGAGTATTATATGAGTATTAATCTCAGTAAAATTGTCATGCATTTTTCTACGGTAAGTGTTGCAGGAGCACATTGTATTAAGACAGAGCATTTCCCTTCAATTACATCTTCCACATTTTACAAACAAAAAACATAGTTTCCATTTTCACTTACACAAACTAGTTTACTTAAAGTGATTGTAAACGATCACCTTGTAAAACAATTCATTCCGTTTAAAATAGAAATGAAAGCCATATAGACATAAAAATACATTCTAAATACCTTTTTTCCCTTTTTTTTTTACAAATGATCACATTCCCTCTGTTTTCAGCTGCATAAGAGCTGGGGGGAGGAGAAGCAGCAGTACACTGAGCTTCACAGTGAATGGCTGTGCAGCGGGGGCATTTCAGGACAAGTCTGATCATTGGAGGAGGGCACACTGAGTTCCCAGCATAGCTAGAGAACTGACCACTGTGTGCTATCCTGCTTAGTGTAGTCAGTTTTTAATAGGAAACAGAGGAAATTGCAGGAAAACCAGGGATTTCACATAAAGGGAGCATACAAAGAGAACAGGATACTTTGTTATACAAGTACATGGTACAGCAAGCAGATATCAGGAATATGAAATGCTGGGTTAACAAATGCTTTAACGAGGGCTTTCATGCTGTTTGAAAATAATAAAAAGTCAGCACCTACAAATACTCTAGCTGTTGATTTTTACTGACTTTTAATAAAATTACACTCATTCAGCAACATCCTTACCTGGGCCATTTCTTCACTGGTCTTCAGGTCCCTGGCACAAGCACATTTACTGTGCGGCCTCACAGCCTGCCTCACTGTGCACGAATGAGCCGCACTACAATTGTCCCGCTGCCTTCCGGGACCTAAGATGTCTAAGGCAGCTCATTCGAAATTGCAAAAATGTAAATGGCCTGCCAACACAGCACAATGCACATAAAACTTGACATGCACCTTTTTTTTTCCAACTACTTGCTGCCCGCCCACTGTCAAATGACGGCGGGGCAGTGCAGCTCTCGTTCTGGGATGCCGTGGGGGCACGAAGCACGGTGATTGTGGCTGCGCCATGTTGATGGGGACAAGGGCCTCATCCCCACAACCCTTGCACAGTGGTTGTGGGGGTCTGCGGGCAGGGGGCTTATCGGAATCTGGAAGCCCCCTTTAACAAGGAAACCCCCAGATCCCGGCCTCCCCCCCTGTGTGAAATGGTAACGGGGTACAAATGTACCCCTACCATTTCACAAAAAAAGTGTCAAAATGGTAAAAATGACAAGAAATGGCTTGGGACAAGTCCTTTATTAAAAAATTAAAAAATAAAAATGTCCCACATAGTCCATTCTTCTTATTCTCTTGCTCCGCCGACGGACTGAAAAAGAAAAAAAAATGCCGCACCGACCCACCTCAGTGGGAGGCACCCGCCGTATGACACGTCCTCGCAGGTGACAGTTCTTTTATAACTGAGGGCGGGGCTACATGGTGACTTTCCCGGGTGACCCTGCCCCCCTCTGACGCACAGGGACATCCCTATGGCTTTTTAAATTTGGGTTCGGGGTCCCCTTAATATTCATACCAGACCCAAAGGGCCTGGTAATGGAATCCCATGCCATTTTTTTCAATGACTTTTATCTGTATTGGCGAGACCCGTCAATTCATTATAGCCACGAGTAGTTTTAAATGACTTTTTTTTCCTTTAGAAATGTCATTTTGTGCAGGGACTGTTCTAAACTCAGGAAACATGCGCTACTTTACAGGCATACTATAGACCCCCCCAGGTACGAAACTTAAAGGAATATTTCACTTTTATTGTTTCACTTTACGCATTATTAAAATCACTGCTCTCGAAAAAACGGCTGTTTTTAAAACTTTTTTTGCATTGATACATGTCCCCTGGGGCAGGACCCAGGTCCCCAAACACTTTTTATGACAATACCATGCATATAAGCCTTTAAAATTAGTACTTTTGATTATTCATGTTCGTGTCCCATAGACTTTAATGGTGTTCGCGTGTTCAAACTAATTTTTTGCCTGTTCGCATGTTCTGCTGCGAACAGAACTGGGGCGTGTTCGGCTCATCCCTAATGATAGGTATCTACCAATTTTTATTTTTTTTAATAAATGTTTAATTTTTTTAAAATATTTATGGAATCCCACCACTTTGTTATTCTCTCTTATTAAAGGTTTCTCGCTGTTGTTATACACAAGTTTCAACTTATGCTGGTGAGTGAATGTGGTGGCAGAAAAGAATTCCTCAAGAAGTTCGGGTCACAAAAACTTCAACTCCACACAGGCCCACTTTGCTGTTGTTGTGTATGCTTTCCACGGAAAGATATTAACAGGTGAGATAAACATTTAGGCTCCATCATGGCCTCTTCAAGCTTCTGTTCCTGAATGCATTTTTATTAGGGTTTTTTAAGTGAATCTTATAATGTGTTGTGAGAAGGAAGGACGGAAACGTTTTGTGCAGCTTCATACATCAGAAGTCACATTATTGCAGCCAGCTATTATGTGTTTACATGCATTTTACTGTAAAAATATTTTTCCCTTTGAAAGTGCAGGTTAACTGCCACAAGCATGCGTTTTAGGGTCTATTCACTCACTTGAGGTAAGGATTTGTAATTCTGTACCATTCATTTTTATTGTCACCACAACATACATGCCAACACACCTGTAATGAAACGTATCATAAGAGATGATAACACACTATCGTGCACTGTTATGAGAAAAAAAATGGTGCATATCTATTTTTGTATGCTTGCACGCACTAATCCAATACACCAGAACATAACTTTACCTTTTATTACAGAGGCAATTTTGCTAATAATATTCTGTTTGGGGGTAATGATCATCTCTTTGATTGAAAATATAGTGTTAATAAACATTTGCAGACACATATGGGATGTACAAAATTATGGATACTGATATTTTGCTATATTCTTTGTGCTTTCAGAAAGTATAGGCCTTGGGGCAAGTGTTCATTAGTGAACTTTTGTGTCCATAATATGAAACTATATACTATATGGTGTATGAAAAATGAAAAAAAATTGGCTCATCATCTGAAAAAAATAGCCATCTATAAGCTGAAAAACTGCTAACCACTTAAGGACCAGCCTTGTTTTGGATTTTAGGTGTTTACATGTTTAAAACATTTTTTTTTTGCTAGAAAATTACTTAGAAACAAAACAATATATATTGTTTGGGGGTTCTAACACCCTAAAGAATAAAATGGCAGTCAATGCAATACTTTTTTTTTTTTGCACCGTATTTGCACAGCGGACTTATAAGCGAACTTTTTTGGGAAAAAATTCACTTTTTTGAAAAAAAATAAGACAACAGTAAAGTTAGCCCAATTTTTTTTTATATTGTGAAATATAATGTCATGCCAAGTAAATTGATACCCAACATGTCACGCTTCAAAATTGCGCCCGCTCGTGGAATGGCGTCAAACTTTTACCCTTAAAAATCTCCATATGTTTAAAAAATTCTACAGGTTGCATGTTTTGTGTTACAGAGGAGATCTAGGGCTAGAATTATTCCTCTCGCTCTACTGGTCGCAGTGATACCTCACATGTGTGGTTTGATCACCGTTTTCATATGCGGGCGCTACTCATGTATGCGTTTGCTTCTGCGCACGAGCTCGTCAGGATGTGGGGTTTTTTGTTTTTTTTTTTAATTTTATTTATTTTACATGATTTTATTTATTTTTACACAGTTTAAAAATTGTGTCACTTTTATTCCTATTACAAGGAATGTAAACATCCCTTGTAATAGAAAAAAGCATGACAGGACCTCTTAAATATGAGATCCGGGGTCAAAAAGACCTCAGATCTCATATTTACACTAAAATGCAATTTAAAGAAAAAAAAAAAGTAATTTAAAAAAATGACATTGAAAAATATGTGCCTTTAAGAGGTATGGGCGGAAGTGACGTTTTGACGTCGCTTCCGCCCAGCAGTGTCACGGAGACGAGTGGGCGCCATCTTAGCCTCACTCATCTCCAGGCACAGCACGGAGAAGGACGCGATCGCCTCTGCTGCTACCGACGGCTCCGGTAAGTGGCGCAAGATCACTTTTATCGGTGGAGGGGGGGGCCCTCTCCCGCCACCGATAAAAGTGATCTCGCGGCGAATCCGCCGCAGAGACCACTTTTATCTTAAAGCTGACCGCCGCACGAAAACGGGGATACTGGGGTTATGGCACAAAGTTTGGACGTACATCGGCATGCGGCGGTCGGCAAGTAATTAAAGCAAGATTTGAACTATAAATTATGCTTAACTATTGGTGATCACAATAATGATTTTAACATCTAATAAAACAAACTATGTTTGTTAAAGCAGTTGTAAACCTGCAAGGCAGTGGCATAATGGTGCTAGCATGCATTGCATACTAGCACGTTATGAAATACTCACCTTGGAACAAAGCCCTTCAGCGCTGTAAAGTCACCGCTGAGAGGGCTGACATGTTCCCCCTGTCTTTCTTCCAAGTTCATGAGCTCTGGCTATGTGATTGGCCGGAGCTGTAATGACATCACTACCACGCATGCACGCGGGAGCCCTTGGTTTCCGACATGAAGCTCTGAAGTTCTGGCAAGGTATGCCGGACCTTCAGAGCGCATGCGCCAGTCGTGTCACTGGCTGCATGCAGGGTGAATATCTCCTAAATGGTGCACGTTTAACAGATATTCATTTTACCTACAAGTAAGCCTTATTATAGGCTTACCTGTAGGTAAAAATGACCAAGCGGGTTTACAACCGCTTTAAACATTGGACAAAAAAACAAACCCTTCAAACTAGGAAAGACCGATTTAATAAGAGAAACAAAGGTCATATATGGTCTTGCTGACTTTATCTCAGATACAATTACTAATTGCATTACATTTGCCTGATTACTTATGAGCTACGTGTTTTAAAACTTGTACCATACCTACTGAGCTGGTCAGAACTAGTTCTTGAGGGAGTTTATTCCACCTCTTCATAGCCTTTCCATTTGTACAGGTTAAATCTCTTTTCTTTCAGATGGAAAGAGTGCCCCCTTGTCCTCTGTAAATCATAACTCTACACCAAGTTCACTATATGGACCAATTATGTTTTATATATGGTGATCATATCCCCCTAAATACCTCTTCTCAAGAGAGAATTCATTCAGTTCCTTTGATCTTTCCTCATAGCTGAGCTCCTCCATGCCTCTTATCAGTTTGGTTGCCCTTCTCTGTACTTTCTCCAGTTCCCCGATATCCTTTTTGAGAACTGCCCAAAACTGAACTGCATATTCCAGATGAGGTCTTACTAATGATTTGTACACGAGCAAAATTATATCTTTCTCTCTTGAGTCTATACCTCTTTTAATTTGCTTGCTTTAGAAACTCCTTTGCCTAAGTTTTTACTTACTTTCTAATTAACCGCTTCAGCCCTGGAAGATTTTACCCCCTTCCTGACCAGAGCACTTTTTCCACTTATTCCGCACTGCACCGCTTTAACTGACAATTGCATGGTCGCGCGACGTTGCATTCAAACATAATTGACGTCTTTTTTTTTCCCCACAAATAGAGCTTTCTTTTGGTGGTATTTGATCACCTCTGCAGTTTTTATTTGTTGCGCTATAAACAAAAAAAGAGCGACAATTTTGAAAAAAAACAACAATTTTTTTTACGTTTTACTATAATAAATATCCCCCAAAAATATATAAACAAAATACATTTTTTTCCTCAGTTTAGGCCGATATGTATTCTTCTACATGTTTTTGGTAAAAAAAATCGCAATAAGTGTATATTGATTGGTTTGCGCAAAAGTTATAGCGTCTACAAAATAGGGGATAGTTTTGTGGTATTTTTATTATTCATTTTTTTTTTTACTAGTAATGGTGGTGATCTGCAAATTTTTTAACGGGACTGCGACATTATGGCAGACACGTCGGACAATTTTGACACATTTTTGGGACCATTGGCATTCAGATCAGTGCTATAAAAATGCATTGATTACTGTAAAAATGTCACTGGCAGAGAAGGGATTAACACTAGGGGGCGATCAAGGGGTTAATTGTGTTCCCTAGTGTGTGTTCTAACTGAAGAGGGGAGTGGACTGTGTAGGGGAAGAGATAGATCGATGTTCATACTCTGTATGAACAGACGATCTGTGACTTCTCCCCTCAGAGAACCGGAAACTGTGTGTTTACACACACAGATCCTGGTCCTCCTTGTGCCCCGATCGTGGCATCGGCTCCGTGGGCGAGCAGGGGGTGCGTCTAGTGGTACAGAGTCAGTCATTAAAGAGTCTCTAAAAATGTGAAACAATGGCTTGGGAATAACAGAGCTAACGCTTTGAGGACATGTGGATGTAAGCCACCTGGTCCAGGTGCTTTATTCACATTTATTTTGTTTAAATGTTTCTGGACTATATCAGTTTAGAGCCATTGGGGTTCTTTTGGGGCTATGTCCATATTATACCCATTATGGACTTGAACTTTCCCATTTTCCTTTGTATACACTGAGTTGAGGAAGTAATTTAATACATTTGCCTTCTCTTTGTCCCCAGTAAGCAACTCCAAATAATCTTGTAAAGGGTCTTTATGCTGAGACCTCTCTTTTTAGGAAGTAATTTACTTTTCCCCCGGTGGAGCAAATTTGACCATGTTTTTATATAGAAGGTTTCTTTGTCTTCCTCTGGATAAAATGTGGGTAGGATTCTGTACATGAAGGTTTTCTATTAATTTATTCTGTTTAATTTTTTTTTCTATTGATTGAAGTATATAGACTTTTTCAACCTGACTAGATGTAACTATGGGGGTGATTTGCTAAAGCTGGAGGGTGAAAAATCTGGTGCAGCTGTGCATAGTAGCAAATCAGCTTCTAACTTCAGCTTTGACAAAAAAAACCTGGAAGTTGATTGGTTTCTATGCAGAGCTGCACCAGATTTTGCACTCATCAGTTTTAGGCTGGGCTCACACTATCGCCAAATGCGGCTCACAGCAGGTGTCCAGTCGGTCACCTTCACCGTTTCAGGCCTGATTTCAGCCCAAATTTTTGGCTGAATTCGGACCTGAAAATGGAACAAAAGACGCACAGGACCCCTGTGCAAATTCGCACCGGAGCCACACTGGAGATCTGTGAACCGGCTCCATAGAGAGCCAGTCAAAATCTCCTGCTATCGCGAATTGTTCCCCACATCCAATTCGCAATAGTGCAAACCCAGCCTTAGTAAATCAACCCCAATGCAACCATACCTGGGTATACTCTCTTTATAAAAGTTTTATTGTTATTTCTACCTTTCCTTTTCTGTTTTCTTACTTAAAAATAAAATGGAAACAAAGCTTCAAAATATATCAATTGTACAAAGATGTAAATGTATTTGTATGCTGGCCAAAAAAAAGACTAAAAATAATAAATGCAAGTCTGTCTTTATTTCCCTTTTTTACAGGCTTACCTTATTTATCTTGAAGTTGGGTACCTTTCAGTTCGCACTGCTTAGGCCTGTACTTATGTTTTTGCAAGTTGTTCTTTGGAGTAATGGATCTTACATAATTGGTGAAGTAAGTAATTTACTGTCTGATCTTTTAAGGCTAAAAAAACGAGGGTGTTTGTGGCACTCTGGTGTTGCTTTGTTTTAAGGTCTGTTTGCACACGGATTTAATATAATACGAATCATAGAGTTCATTGAAGCCTGTAGTTAGTAAAGCTGTGTTGTAGGTAAGTGAGTGGCTTGTGCATCTGATGCAAATTAAAGAGGACCTGTTCTATTCAGTGGCGGCTGGTGCTCAAAGTTTTTGGGGGGGCGCAAACAAACTAAAAAATTCTGAAACAAAACCCCATCAATTGCAGCCTCACTGTACCATCAATCGCAGCCACTGTGCCCATGAATTGCCGCCACTGTACCATCAAATGCAGCCACTGTGCCAATCAATTGCCTCCACTGTACCATCAAACGAAGCCACTGTGCCCATCACTTGCCGCCATTGTGGCCATCAAACACAGCCATTGTGCTCATCAAACGCAGCCACTGTGCCATCAAACGCAGCCACTGTGCCCATCAAACGCAGCCACTGTGCCCATCAAACGCAACCACTGTGCCCATCAAACGCAGCCACTGTGCCATATCAAATGCTCCCAATGTGTCATCAAATGCTGCCACTGTGCCATATCAAATGCTCCCACTGTGCCATCAAATGCTGCCACTGTGCCTTATCAAATGATATCAGTCAAACTCTATGAAGTGCATAATGTACAGCACAATGTACTAAGTGCAACATTACACTACGGAGTATATAACATACAGCACAGTGTACTGAGTGCAACATACAGTATATAATATACAGCACAATGTAATGAGTTAAACACAGTATTTAATGTACTGCATAGTGTGGTTTACTGTGTAAGAATGTGTAGAATGTACACGTGAAGTAAGCTTGCTGTTAACAACAAACAGGCTCCTGATGTTTAATTCATATTTTATCCCATTTTGTTTAAAACCATATGCATATAAAAGGAGGAGTTTTGCACCATAATTCTTCTATATTGAAATAATGAAAAATGAGAAGAGCAGAGCTGTTCTGTGTCCTGTGAAACAATACATTCATTACTTAGTAAATGATTAATCCTCCAGAACTTCAACGCCAGCTTTAAGCTGCAGTTAAATCCCAGCACTGACCTGACACTGAGCAGAACACCAGCCAGACTGTAAACCTTCTCACTCAGTGTTGGCCCGTCCATTCCTTCCTGGGTTTCTCCGTGTGTTCAGTGGGGAGGGGCCTCCCCTCTCCACTGAACACAAGGGGATTAGTCAATGCTGCCATCTTTTTGTAGCCCGCCGGCGCTGGAAGTGACTTTGTTCTCACACTGAGAACAAAGCACCCGGCCGGGCGGATGCTGGTCAGCCTGATCGATTGCGGCGCAAAGCATCTCTACACCCCGCCAATGAAGCGCCGCGTCTGCAATCTTGTCATTGCATTGACGTGGCGCTTCCCATAGTGCACTGTGTATGGCACACGAACACAGTGCACTTAGTTATAGGACATTTTTTTTCATTTTTATTTTCTTAAAGGGGCTGTTTTAAAAACATTTTTGTGACTACTGGTTCTATTCATTTTAGACTAGTATAAAAAGGTATTTATATACCCAACAGTTACACTTGCTATTGAGCATAGTGAACTTCTAGCACCACCCTCTCAGCCCTGTTTATCCAACATTTAACAGGATTGTTAAACCTGGAAACTTTATACGAAAGCCTTCACTACGTATGACCCCTCCCCCTTCCCATCACCTCTTTACCCAATCCTAGGCAACCCCAAATTTCTCCCAGGCTTACAGGGTACAAGTTTCTCTCCACTACCTGAACAGGATATGCACTCTGCCCTACATTACATCCAACAATCAAACTGGTTGGATGTCCTCCAGCTGCCACAGATACAGTTGTTCTACTACCTAGGCTGCTTTTATTTGCTTCAGTTGTCCCATTTCTTTAAATCCTTACCTACCTTGTCTTTGTTTGCCTCCTGACAGCATTCAAAAGGTAATGCCAAAAGGAAGTCCACACTAAACATGTCCTATCTCCCACCTATAAACGTCTGCTCATGGAGTCCCCCCATGCACCGCTTAAATTCTTAACCCAATGGGATCCCAAGAGGTCTCCAACTCGAATTGATGCTAGAAGACTGGACCAAAATGTTAACCCTCTTCCACAAATCTTCTATTTGTAGTAAATATCAGGAAACTGGCTATAAAACAGTTACTCAGTGGTACCGCACTCCAGACGGTACTCCACCATATATACCTGCTGGCGCTGTGGAATGGGCATGGGTGACATTATACACATCTTCTGGTCTTGCGCAATGATCCAAATATTTTGGAAACAAGTACATTCCATAGTACAGTACAGTTTACTGACTGACCGGTCTGTTGTTAGAATAAAACGCAGCCTGCTCCTGTATCCTGCACTATGGAAATCTAACACATTGCCCTCTTTGTCACTTTGGTTTCGTAAGATTTAAAATATATGGACATTAAAAAACTTGACAAGTGTCTTAAAGGTTATAGAGGAGAAAACCCATAAATATGGTTCCACTAGAAAGCCTGTTCTTGCACCACAAAATTCTAAAAATCTACGCAAGCTGAAGACATAGTGAGATTTCTGTCTTTGCCAGGTGAGGTGCTCAGTGGTCTCGAGGTCTGCGGTTGTCACCCATGCTGTTGCACTATGCTCTGAGAGGAAAAGAATATCTAATTCCTTAACTCAAATAAACTATATAAAGACTCTCAGGCTCGGCGTTGGCCAAGGAAGGAGAACACCCTCCCATCTCATTCCCCTCTTCCTTCCCTCCACAACCCACCCCCCCCCCTTTTTCTTTCTTAACTTAGGCTCTCCTGCAATAATTAAGCTCAGGGGACACTGGTTCAGGTCAACCCTCACTAAAGTGGAGTCTATTTCAGTTACTGTTTTGACCAGTACAACCAGTGCTGGACATGTATAATAGGTAACTATGTAACCTTACCCTCTTCTGGAGAGCGCTACATGTCAATATCCTTTCTATAGGAAAGCCTAAGTAGATGTATCTTTTTAGTTGTTGTCTATATGCAATTTCTCATTTGTTTTCACTGCTTGTGCTTATATTTTTCACTGTTTGTTTTGTAAACATTTGTAAAAACATTTATAAAGACTTATCAGACTGCCCAAGAAGTCCAGGGATGTCTTCAGAATTTCCAGTTGCTCTAAGATGAGCAGGCCACATTCCCTATAGAGGTGTAGTTATCAGGTGCCCAGGATTGTTGTAAGGACGCTTTCATGTGGAGCCACGATGCTCCGTTCAACCATGGATCCCTGAGCCGATCATCTGTTGAATCATAGCTGAATGGGACAGATGTCAGATTTCTGATATGGGTGCCCATTCAGTTTGTGTCTGGACAACATGGTGGACCTGTGATAGCTCTATGGGCAGATGGATATAAATGGACTTGTGTCCATTTACATTAGGTTACCTCTGAGCCATCAGGTTTAGATCTGGAAAAATGGAGCAGCTCTTTGTGAAAGAACCCTAAGGTATTCCCTTAGCAGCTCAGTCATCTACAAATCTTATCAATATCACAAAGTCACCTGTTGTCTCTAGCTTTAACATTTATCTGTCTCTATCTTTAGTATTAAACAAAAATATTCAGTAAGAAAACCTGCAGTAACTCGTAGCAAACAATAAGAATTCACCATTCCCTGGTTTGATTTTAGTAAACTAAAACCTGAAATGTTTCACATTATCATTGGTTTTTCCAACATTTGGTTTAGTAAACACAACCGAGTATAGAGTAAACTCCAGACCATTAAAATTAGCATTTTGGGTGCATATTGGATGAGATTTACTAAAACTTGAGCATGCAAAATCTGGTGCAGCTCTGCATAGAAATCAATCAGCTTACAGGGTTTATTGACAAAGCTTAACTGAACAAGCTGAAGTTAGAACTATGTGCTCCAGTTTTAGTAAATATCCCTCACTGTGTTGTCCTTTACCTGTATGTAGAATAAAGCTGCAAAGACCTAAGTAGTGTGTAAAAGAATGCAAATGTTTAGTTTTTACATTTTATTGTGCTTTAAATCAGACATTTTCTAAATTCAGTTATGAACATAGGTCACTAATTGTTGCTTATTTGTGACATCATTGTGCACATAACTTCATAAGAATGACTTCTACAATATATTTTTTTGCAGTCACGGGGAGAATCAGCTACAATTTATATAAGTGTGTTGCTCGCATTTTCTACGCTCAGTGCACTTTGGGCAGTTGGAATTATGTTTAATCTCGTCAAACCTCACTTAGTTGATAAGAATATTATTCCAAAATTTGCTGCTTATCAGGTAAGATATTGGAAAGTATTCACGCTTGTGTGAAAGTTACTTAACACCTTATAATCATGAATATAGGAGGATGGCTGGACATGTGGGCATGATAACCGGATAGCCCTTTTTTGACAGATAAACATAGGCAGAAACACTAATCTTGCCTTTAATGTACATATAAACTTTCAAGAGCAATTACGCTTGTCTGTGCTATCTGACTGCTGTCGTGCACCACCAACCCCTGTCAGCTGTGAAAAATAGGACAGTTCTGTGAAGTGCGAAGAAGAAAGAAGTATAGACATTGACAAATGGCACTGCTTATCACAATATCTATCAGGACAGGTTTTTCTAAACAAGTTGATTTCTTCTTTTGGGCAATTAGCTGGCAATTATGCTCAGACCTATAGACCTGGCAACAGCCAGACAGGGCATTTGCATTTCATGTTTGAAAGCATGTCAGCATACCTATTTATTTGCTGACCACCTACCCTAGCATGAAATTTTTATTGAAGCATCCATTGGTTTTCATTTATCAATTGACACTCCTGTCTTGCGGCACTAGGGTCCTTTGAATCCAAAGCCAGACACTACCTGCATGAAGTTTGCATGTCCTCCCTGCGCTTGCTTGCGTCCTTTGGGTACTCTGGTTTCTGCCCATGCTCCAAAGACATGCTAGTAGGTTAGTTGGGCCCTAGTGTTACTTAGTTAGTTAGGCCCTAGTGTGTATGCATGTTTATATAAAGTATCTCACAAAAGTGAGTACACCCCTCACATTTTTGTAAATATTTTATTATATCTTTTTATGTGACAACACTGAAGTAATGACACTTTGCTACAATGTAAAGTAGTGAGTGTACATCTTGTATAACAGTGTAAATTTGCTGTCCCCTCAAAATAACTCAACACACAGCCATTAATGTGTAAACCACTGGCAACAAAAAGTGATTACACCCCCAAGTGAAAATGTATAAATTGGGCCCAAAGTGTCAATTCTTTGTGTGGCCACCATTATTTTCCAGCACTGTTTTAACCCTCTTGGGCATGGAGTTCACCAGAGATTCGCAGGTTGCCACTGGAGTCCTCTTCCACTCCTCCATGACAACATCACGGAGCTGGTGGATGTTAGAGACCTTGCCCTCCTCCACCTTCCGTTTGAGGATGCCCCACAGATGCTGAATAGGGTTTAGGTCTGGAGATATGCTTGGCCAGTCCATCACCTTTACCCTCAGCTTCTTTAGCAAGGCAGTGGTCATCTTGGAGGTGTGTTTGGGGTCATTATCATGTTGGATTACTGCCCAGAGGCCCAGTCTCCAAAGGGAGGGGATTATGCTCAGCTTCAGTATGTCACAGTACATTGGCATTCATGGTTCCCTCAATAGACTGTAGCTCCCCCGTGCTGGTAGCAGTCATGCAGCCCCAGACCAAGACACTCCCACCACCATGCTTGACTGTAGGCAAGTCACACTTGTCTTTGTACTTCTCACCTGGTTGCTGCCACACACGCTTGGCACCATCTGAACCAATCTCATCAGACCACAGGACATGGTTCCAGTAATCAATGTCCTTAGTCTGCTTGTCTTCAGCAAACTGTTTGCTGGCTTTCTTGTGCATCATTTTTAGACAACAGCCATGCAGACCAATTTGATGCAGCGTGTGGCATATGGTCCGAGCACTGACAGGCTGAACCCCCCACCCCTTCAACCTCTGCATCAAAGCTGGCAGCACCCATGTGTCTATTTCCCAAAGACAACCTCTGGATATGATGCTGAGCACGTGCACTCAACTTCTTCAGTCGACCATGGTGACCATGGCGAGGAATGTTCTGAGTGGAACCTGTCCTGTATGGTCTTGGACACCATGCTGAAGCTCAGTTTCAGGGTCTTGGCAATCTTCTTATAGCCTAGGCCATCTTTATGTAGAGCAACAATTCTTTTTTTCAGGTCCTCAGAGAGTTCTTTGCCATGAGGTGCCATGTTGAACTTCCAGTGACCAGTATGAAAGAGTGAAAGCGATAACGCCAAATCTAACACACCTGCTCCCTATTCACACCTGGGACCTTGTAACACTAACAAGTCACATGATGCCGGGGAGGGAAAATGGCTAATTGGGCCCAATTTGGACATTTTCACTTAGGGGTGTACTCACTTTTGTTTCCAGCGGTTTAGGCATTAATGGCTGTGTGTTGAGTTATTTTGAGGGGACAGCAAATTTACACTGTTATACAAGCTGCACACTCACTACTTTACATTGTAGCAAAGTGTAATTTCTTTAGTGTTGTAACATGAAAAGATATAATAAAATATTTACAAAAATGTGAGGGGTGTACTCACTTTTGTGAGATACTGTATGCATGTGAAGTAGGGACTTTAGATTGCAAGCTTCTTGAGGGCAGGGGCTTATATGAATGTACAATATGTAAAGTGCTGCATAAATTATGAATGAAATGGTTCACTTTAAATGTAAGTAAACAAAAGCATAACCAGAATAAAAGAAGTGTATCAGTGCAGCGATAAAATTACAGTCAATTAAATTTTTCTGTTTGGGGGAAATGTAACTCATTAAAATCAGCTTTGTTTAATAACTGTTGTAGAGCAATAAAGGAACACTTTTGGATTGATTTACTAAAACTGGAGAGTGCAAAATGTGGTACAGCGCTGCATAGTAGCCAATCAGCTTTTAACTTTAGCTTGTTTAAAGAGAAACTGCAGTCTGCTCACATAATTTGTAATAAAAACATCTTTGCCATTCTGAAGCTTCCCTCCAACCACTATATATATATACTGTGATTCTGTACTTGCCAAATATGCTGCAGAAATCTCCCTCCACTGAGTCTGGATGCAACAATTTTAACTGTGGGCAGCTGAAGCCACTGGCTGTTCACTTCCTGGATTTACACAGACACACACAGAGGCACACCTCCAGCTCTGCAGCCCTCCAGCTCTCATTGGCCCTCTTATGCCACCACCCCCCCCCCCCCCCTTCCTGGCAAACTCTCACAGGAGTGAGAGAGAGAGCTGTGCATGATGTCATTAACCTAGGATTTTTTCCAGACAAGAAACAGGAGGTGGGCTGTATAGGGTATTTACTGGCAGAAAAAAATGTTTTACTATCCAAAGTTAAATCAACAAGAGGAGAAGATTCAATAGATGAAAAGTTGAAAAAAATGACTGAAGTTCCACTTTAATTAAGCTTTGACAAAAAAAAAAACTGGAAGCTGGTTTCTGTGCAGAGCTGCATCACATTTTGCACTCTCCAGTTTCAAAAAATCAATCCTTTGTTTAACACAGAAACCAACCTAGACTAAACCAAGTCCCACCCTGTGTTTGGACACATATCATATATCATTTCACATAGAGGAGAAAGTAAAGGTTTCAGGCATCGGGAAAGAGAGCTACAGAAAAAGCATCACTGTAAAAGATATTAAGAAAGAGAATTTTGGTCAGGGGGACTTTGAACGAGGCCAATCACTATATGGAGTAGGCACATAAGATATTCAGCACAGTATTACTTGTATGAGTTTATTACATAATATCCAACAAAAAAGGGATATGTAATAAACTCATACAAGTAATACTGTGCTTTATATCTTATGTGCTTGCTCTATATAGTGATTGGCCTCGTTCAAAGTCCCTCTGACCAAAATTCTCTTTCTTTCTGTCCAAATTTGGGATGGAGGCCAATTACTGATGATGCCACGGATCACATCATTTTTTTTCTTTCTGTAAAAGATATTAACAATATTTGAAGGATTTTCAGACATTTTCTGCAATACGAACAGCGTACCTACAATACTTTCACAACATGGGTTAGGAAGGTCTGCCTACTTACTATAGAAGAATCTAAGAAAACTGCTCAAATGTGCTCAAAAAGAAAAGAAATTACCAAATGAAAAAAATTAAAAAGTTGCAAACACAAAAAGAAGATATCCTTCCCATGGCAAAGTGAGCATATAGTGTATTGAGCTGAACAAATGTGAAACGCGTAAATAGTAAATGCGCTTAATTCAAAAATAAATATTTATAAATCATAAATAGATAAATCAAGCAATTTCATACACTAAATACATATAATATTATGTGTGGAGATGGCATTAAGGCCTGAGTATTTCTACTGAAACTCTATGTGACTACTCCAAATAAGGGGGTCATTGATATTTGGTGAGCCTCCATCCTCTCGCTAGTTTCGGAGTTGATGACAATTTGAGGAAGGAGTCCATTTCATCCTACGCATGTCATGAGATTTTTCTGGTTTCACTTGGAGACTCTTTTGGATCACTGTTTAATCTGCACTTTATGGACACTATTATATCTTATATGTAATATTTGTATGTATCTAGTGTATGAAATTGCTTGGTTTATCAATTTATGATGGCATTTTGAATTTAGCACATTTTCTATTTAGACATTTCACGTTTGTTTAGCGCAACACACTATATGCTCACTTTGCAAATGGGAGGGATAGCTCCTTTTTGAGTTTGCAGCTTTTTTATTTTTTTCATTTGGTATGTTCTTTTTTTTTTTGAGTCCATTTCATGCTACACACTTCATGAGATTTTTCTGGTTTCACTTGGCGCTCATAGGACTCTTTTGGATCACTGTCTAATCTGCCGATTATGGATATAAACGTTTATATCTTTTATATGTATTATATGTATCTGGTGTATGAAATTAGGTGTATGAAAAAAATGTGTAGTGTAAAAAAAGACATTAGACAATTTTTGAAAGTTCTTTATTTAAAATAAAAATAAATGCCCCCCCCCATTGTCAATCACGATGCCAGCTGCCACCGCCAACCTGAAAAAAGAAATAAAAAGGTCCGCTCGCGACGAAGGCTCCCGCTGTCTGCCAGCTCTGCTGTCTGACAGTTCTTAAATAACTAGACGTTCTTGACACAGCATGCCCATTGCTGGTGATGTCACAAGGGGGCAGGGTCACAGGGTTAACCCACCCCTTAGTTATTTAAGAACTGTCAGACAGCGGGAGCCTTCAACACGGGCAGACCTTTTTGTTTTCTGGGTCAGCGGTGGTGGCGGGCATCATGATTGACATTTTTTTTTTTTTTTTTAATAAAGGACTTATCAAAAACTGTCTAATGTCTTTTTTTACACTACACATTTTTTGGGGGTGAATGGGTAGGGGTACAATGGGGGGGCAGGATCTGGGGCCCCCCTTCTTGAAGGGGTCTTTCAGATTCTGAAAAGGCCCCCGCCCGCAGACCCTCACAACCACCGGCCAGGGTTGTGGGGAAAAGGCCCTTGTCCCCATCAACATGGGGACCAGGTGCTTTGGGGGCACCTCCCCCCCCTGTTGAGGGCATGTGGCTTGGGCATGTGGCCTGGTATGGTTCAGGAGTAGGGATGAGCTTCGAGTTCGAGTCGAACTCATGTTCTACTCGAACATTGGCTGTTCGCAAGTTCGCCGAACAGCGAACAATTTGGGGTGTTCGCGGCAAATTCGAATGCCGCGGAACACCCTTTAAAAGTCTATGGGAGAAATCAAAAGTGCTAATTTTAAAGGCTTATATGCAAGTTATTGTCATAAAAAGTGTTTGGGGACCCGGGTCCTGCCCCAGGGGACATGGATCAATGCAAAAAAAAGTTTTAAAAACGGACGTTTTTTCAGGAACAGTGATTTTATTAATGCTTAAAGTCAAACAATAAAAGTGTAATATCCCTTTAAATTTCGTACCTGGGGGGTGTCTATAGTATGCCTGTAAAGGGGCGCATGTTTCCTGTGTTTAGAACAGTCTGACAGCAAAATGACATTTGGAAGGAAAAAACTCATTTAAAACTACCCGCGGCTATTGCATTGCCGACAATACACATAGAAGTTCATTGATAAAAACGGCATGGGAATTCCCCACAGGGCAACCCCGAACCAAAAAAAAAAAATGATGTGGGGGTCCCCCTAAATTCCATACAAGGCCCTTCAGGTCTGGTATGGATATTAAGGGGAACCCCAGCCAAAATGTAAAAAAAAAATTGACGTGGGGTTCCCCCTAAATTCCATACCAGACCCTTCAGGTCTGGTATGGATTTTAAGGGGAACCCCGCGCCAAAAAAAAAAAAAAAACGGCGTGGGGTCCCCCTAAGAATCCATACCAGACCCTTATCCGAGCACGCAACCTGGCAGGCCGCAGGAAAAGAGGGGGGGACGAGAGTGCGCCCCCCCCCCTCCTGAACCGTACCAGGCCACATGCCCTCAACATTGGGAGGGTGCTTTGGGGTAGCCCCCCAAAACACCTTGTCCCCATGTTGATGAAGACAAGGGCCTCATCCCCACAACCCTGGCCGGTGGTTGTGGGGGTCTGCGGGCGGGGGGCTTATCGGAATCTGGAAGCCCCCTTTAACAAGGGGACCCCCAGATCCCGGCCCCCCCCTGTGTGAAATGGTAAGGGGGTACTTACCCCTACCATTTCACAAAAAAACTGTCAAAAATGTTAAAAATGACAAGAGACAGTTTTTGACAATTCCTTTATTTAAATGCTTCTTCTTTCTTCCTTCATCTTCTTCTTCTTCTGGTTCTTCTGGCTCTTCTGGTTCTTCCTCCGGCGTTCTCGTCCAGCATCTCCTCCGCGGCGTCTTCTATCTTCTTCTCCTCGGGCCGCTCCGCACCCATGGCATGGGGGGAGGCTCCCGCTCTTCTCTTCATCTTCTTCTCTTCTTCATCTTCTTCTTCATCTTCTTCTTCTTCTTCTCTTCTTCCTTCTTCTCTTCTTCATTTCTTCTCCGGGCCGCTCCGCAGCCATGCTGGCATGGTGGGAGGCTCCCGCTGTGTGACGGCGTCTCTTCGTCTGACGGTTCTTAAATAACGGGGGGCGGGGCCACCCGGTGACCCCGCCCCCCTCTGACGCACGGTGACTTGACGGGACTTCCCTGTGACGTCACGGGGAATGCCACAGGGAAGTCCCGTCATGTCCCGTGCGTCAGAGGGGGGGCGGGGTCACCGGGTGGCCCCGCCCCCCGTTATTTAAGAACCGTCAGACGAAGAGACGCCGTCACACAGCGGGAGCCTCCCACCATGCCAGCATGGCTGCGGAGCGGCCCGGAGAAGAAATGAAGAAGAGAAGAAGGAAGAAGAGAAGAAGAAGAAGAAGATGAAGAAGAAGATGAAGAAGAGAAGAAGATGAAGAGAAGAGCGGGAGCCTCCCCCCATGCCATGGGTGCGGAGCGGCCCGAGGAGAAGAAGATAGAAGACGCCGCGGAGGAGATGCTGGACGAGAACGCCGGAGGAAGAACCAGAAGAGCCAGAAGAACCAGAAGAAGAAGAAGATGAAGGAAGAAAGAAGAAGCATTTAAATAAAGGAATTGTCAAAAACTGTCTCTTGTCATTTTTAACATTTTTGACACTTTTTTAGTGAAATGGTAGGGGTAAGTACCCCCTTACCATTTCACACAGGGGGGGGCCGGGATCTGGGGGTCCCCTTGTTAAAGGGGGCTTCCAGATTCCGATAAGCCCCCCGCCCGCAGACCCCCACAACCACCGGCCAGGGTTGTGGGGATGAGGCCCTTGTCTTCATCAACATGGGGACAAGGTGTTTTGGGGGGCTACCCCAAAGCACCCTCCCAATGTTGAGGGCATGTGGCCTGGTACGGTTCAGGAGGGGGGGGGCGCACTCTCGTCCCCCCCTCTTTTCCTGCGGCCTGCCAGGTTGCGTGCTCGGATAAGGGTCTGGTATGGATTTTTAGGGGGACCCCACGCCGTTTTTTTTTTTTTTTTTGGCGCGGGGTTCCCCTTAAAATCCATACCAGACCTGAAGGGTCTGGTATGGAATTTAGGGGGAACCCCACATCAATTTTTTTTAAAAATTTTGGCTGGGGTTCCCCTTAATATCCATACCAGACCTGAAGGGCCTTGTATGGAATTTAGGGGGACTCCCACATCATTTTTTTTTTTTAATTTTGGTTCGGGGTTGCCCTGTGGGGAATTCCCATGCCGTTTTTATCAATGAACTTCTATGTGTATTGTCGGCAATGCAATAGCCGCGGTAGTTTTAAATGTGTTTTTTCCTTCAAAATGTCATTTTGCTGTCAGACTGTTCTAAACACGGGAAACATGCGCCCCTTTACAGGCATACTATAGACACCCCCCAGGTATGAAATTTAAAGGGATATTACACTTTTATTGTTTGACTTTAAGCATTAATAAAATCACTGCTCCTGAAAAAACGTCCGTTTTTAAAACTTTTTTTTGCATTGATTCATGTCCCCTGGGGCAGGACCCAGGTCCCCAAACACTTTTATCGACAATAACTTGCATATTAGCCTTTAAAATTAGCACTTTTGATTATTCATGTTCGTGTCCCATAGACTTTAACGGTGTTCGCGTGTTCGAACGAATTTTTTTCCTGTTCGCATGTTCTGGTGCGAACCGAACAGGGGGGTGTTCGGCTCATCCCTATTCAGGAGGGAGGGGGGGTTTTCACTCGTCCCCTCCCTTTCCCGGCCATGCCGGGTTACATGCCCGGATTAGGGTCTGGTATAGATTTTGAAGGGAACCCCACACTATTTTTGGCGTGGGGGTTCCCTTTAAAATCCATACCAGACCCAAAGCGCTTGGTATGAATTTGGGGGGGACCCCACGTCATTTTGTTCACATTTTTTAATTGCTCTCAATTTTTTTTTTAAGCTGTTAGCGGGGAACCCCACTGACAGCTGATGACTCATAAGTTGTTAGGGACATGGTGGCCGCCTGCTCCTTAACAACCATGTTGTTTTTTGGCCGTTAAGGAGTGGACAGCTGCCCGCTAGTTAACAAACAGTACACATTCCACACATACCACATGCCTGGACCACTACTTAATTTCCGCATGGATTTAATTATTTTTTTCTTTCTATGAATGGATTTTAGCGCATTTTCATGCGGTATTTACTGAGTGTTTTCAGAGTTTACTGTAACTACTGCAAACGGTCTAGTTTCAGGATTGCATGCAATATTTCGGCAAAATGTGTCCTGACACCTAAATATCTCATGCGAGTTCATTTTGTGAATGAGCCCACTCATATTTATCTTGTTTAACCGCTTGTCGACCAGCTGCCTTTGTTATATGACGACAGGTTGACTCTCCTGCACAAATCGCCATAGCTGTACGGCGGCTTGTGCAGGCGCAGTTGTGGGCGGGCGCGCACCGGTGCTGGCTTGCGCTTGCAACTGCTGCACGCTGCGGGAGGGTGCCCGCGGGTCGGGCGGACTCGAAGTCCACCGGCAGCCCCGATGTCCACTTGCGGCCCGCGATCGCCTATTACAGAAGTAGAACGGGGAACTGCCTTTGTAAACAAGGCGATTCCCCGTTCTGACAGGGATCTACTGTTCCCAGTGATCTGGAACAGTGATCTCTTTCATGTCCCTGGCAGCCCATCCCCCCTACAGTTAAAACACACCTTGGGAACACATTTAACTCCTTGATCGCCCCCTAGTGTTAACCCCTTCCCTACCAGTGACATTTATACAGTAATCAGTGGCTATTTATAGCATGGATCACTCTATAATTGTCAACGATCCCAAAAAAGGTTTCCGATCTGTCTGCCGCAATCTCACAGTCCCGCTAAAAATCATTGATCACCGGCATTACTAGGTAAAAAAAAAAAGTAACAATAAAAATTACATAAATCTATCCCCTATTTTGTAGATGCTATAACTTTTGCGCAAACCAATCAATATACACTTATTGTGATTTTTTTTTTACCAAAAATGTGTAGGAGAATAAATATTGGCTTAAACTGATAAAGAAGTTTTTTTTTTTTGGGGGGGGGGGGGATATCTATTATAGCAAAAAATAAAAAATATTGTTTTTTCTTCAAAATTGTCGGCCTTTTTTTGTTTATAGCGCAAAAATAAAAACCACAGAAGTGATCAAATACCACCAAAAGAAAGCTCTATTTGTAGGAAAAAAAACGACATAAATTTTGTTTGGGGAAAGCGTCGCACGACTGCGCAATTGTTGGTTAAAGCGACGCAGTGTCGCATCGCAAAAAATGGCCTGGTCATTAACCACTTACGGACGCCGATATACATCCTAAGTTCCTAAGATATACATCCTAATATCGTTGTTATGGCAGCAGCTAGCTGCCATAACCCTGGTATCCTCTTTTTCGGCCGGTGGTCCGCTTTCTGATAAGAGTGGTCTCTGCGGCCGATTTGCCGTGAGATCACTTTTATCGGCGGCGGGAGAGGGCCCCCTTCCCGCCGCCCTCTGGTGCCCTCCGGCGCTTACTGGAGCCATCGGCAGCGGTGGCGGCGATCGGATCTTCACCCTTGCTGGGTATGGAGATGAGTGAGGGGAAGATGGCCCCCACCCGTCTCCATAACATTGCAGGGCGGAAGTGACATCAAAACGCCCCTAAAGGGCCATTTTTATTTATTTATTTTTTTAAATGACAATTTTTTTTTATATTGCATTTTAGTGTAAATATAAGATCTGAGCTATGAGATATGAGATCTTTTTGACCCCAGATCTCATATTTAAGAGGGCCCGTCATGCATTTTTTCTATTACAAGGGATGTTCACATTCCTTGTAATAGGAATAAAAGTGACACATTTAAAAAAAAAAACTGTGCAAAAATAAGAAATAAAAAGTAAAATAAATAATAAAAAAAAAAATTTAATCGTGCCCCGTCCCGCCGAGCTCGCGTGCAAAAGCGAACGCATATGTGAGTAGCGCCCGCATATGAAAATGGTGTTCAAACCGCACATGTGAGGTATTTCCGCGATCGGTGGAGTGAGAGCAATAATTCTAGCCCTAGACCTCCTCTGTAACTTTAAACATGCAACCTGTAGAATTTTTTAAACGTCGCCTAAGAAGATTTTTAATGGTAAAAGTTTGTCGCCATTCCATGAGCGGGCGCAATTTTGAAGCGTGACAAGTTGGGTATCAATTTATGCGGCGTAACATTATCTTTCACAATATTAAAAAATTGGGCTAACTTTACTGTTGTCTCATTTTTTAATTTAAAAAAGTGTATTTTTTCCAAGAAAAGTGCACTTGTAAGACCGCTGTGCAAATACAGTGTGACAGAAAGTATTGCAACGACTGCCATTTTATTCTCTAGGGCAGGAATCCTCAAACTACGGCCCTCCAGCTGTTATGGAACTACACATCCCATGAGGCATTTTAAAACACTGACATTCACAGACATGACTAGGCGTGATGGGAATTGTAGTTCCTGAACAACTGGAGGGCCATAATTTGAAGACCCTTACTCTAGGGTGTTAGAAAAAATTTTTTATAATGTTTGGGGGTTCTAAGTAATTTTCTAGCAAACAAACCTGTTTTTAACTTGTAAACAACACATCTCAAAAGAGGCTCTGTCCTTAAGTGGTTAAGGGGGCAAATCCTTACGGGGCTGAAGTGGTTAAAATCTTTACTTTATTATTTTTTTTTTTTTTACAGTTTATTGTTATTTTGAGCCAACTCCAAACGTCAATCATTACTATTCTTGGTAATGTTGCAGTGATTACCTGTGTTCCTCCACTCTCAGGACCATCCAGAGCATCATGTGAGTACCTTTCATTTAATATAGGATCATACTACAGCAAACAATTTCAATATTATATATCGATACACTGTGTGACTAATAAAAGCTAGTATTATAACTGTCTTTTTATAGAGTAGAATTCTGTGATTTAATTGTAGTTATAGCTGAACTCAAGCCAGAGAGCTTTTGGTGATATCTGTTGCAATAAAAAAAAGTTACCTTTGCTGATGTATATGTCACATATAGGTCACTTCTGTTTAGTCTGAAATTAATTCTTTCATTAATTCCAGATAGTATAGCCAGGCTGTACTGACAGCAGTATAAGTAGATGTCATGTTAATAAACAATAAAAAGTTATGTTCTTTAGATTGAGGCATAACCTTAGTTTATACGAATTGCATAATGTTAGAGCTGTCTCTTTTCCGAGTCAATACATTCTCCTACCTTTTTTTTTATCCCCTCCCTACAGTGTCCTACAGAAGCCTTTTCTGTGTCCTGAAATATTTTGCATGTACAGTATATCTAATTTCTGGAAGAATAAGAGAAGTTCCCATCAAAACCTAAATTAGAACTATAGGAAAAATGTTTTTTTCATTTTGGATAAAGTAAGGGAAGGTTCTAACCCCTGTCAGATTTTCTATTGCCATTTGTGTCCCATTGGGGTCCCAAAGTAGCACATTATTGTGAAGTGGAAGGAAAATGATAAATGGTTTTCAACATTTTTTACAAATAAATATCTGAAAAGTGTGTTGTGCATTAGTATTCAGCCCCCCTCAGTCAATACTTTGTAGAACCACCTTTTGCTGCAATTACAGCTGCAAGTCTTTTTGGTTATGTCTCTACCAGCTTTGCACATCTAGAGAGTGACATTTTTGCCCATTCTTCTTTGCAAAATAGCTCAAGCTCTGCCAGATTGGATGGAGAGCATTCTTGCCACATATTCTCAACTGGATTTAGGTCTGGACTTTGACTGGGCCATTCTATCACATGAATATGCTTTGATCTAAACCATCCCATTGTAGCTCTGGGTGTATGTTTAGGGTTGCTGTCCTGCTGCAAGGTGAACCTCTGCCCCAGTCTCAAGTCTTTTGCAGACTTTAACAGGTTTTCTCCTAAGATTGCCCTGTATTTGGCTCCATCTATCTTTCCATCAACTTTGACCAGCTTCCCTGTCCATGCTAAAGAAAAGCATCCCCCCAACATGATGCTGCCACCACCATGTTTCACAGTGGGGACGGTGTGTTCAGGGTGATGTGCAGTGTTAGTTTTCCGCCATACATAGGATTTTGTATGTGTTTCGGATTGACAGTAGTGTGCAAAGAAATCTAGCACCCCTCTAACACCCCAAAGGCAGGGATGGGCTAGCATTTCACCCCAGGGCTGAGTCAATGGCTAAAATGGGGGGGACCGAGAAAGGATAATGGGCGCCAGTCTTGTTTTGTGTTTTTAAAGTTTTATTGCAGAACGCTTAAGGAGATGAGGGTTAGGGGTCTCAGATACAGTAGCAGATCACTTAATGTCCAGCTTCACAGGGTCAAAACCCTAATGCCGTCCCAGCAACACTGTAAGCACATTCCCAAATTTCAGTGCGTCCTCCAAGTGAGTCACCAGGCCCTTCTGAGAGACCAGCCTTCTTCCTGGCTGTCTAGAGCAAGGGGCCTCCCCTGGGTCTCCTCCTTGGCTCAGCTTCCTCCAGACCAGGCAAGACAGCTTCAGAACCACTTCAGCACATGTTAGGCCCCAAACCAGGTTATGGGGCCTAACAGCAGAGCTCAATCCAGCAGCACTTCTCTAGGTCTCAGCCCAGGGGAAGAAAGCCAGCACATGGCCTGTCCTAAATATTTATATCCTCCCCAGCATACACCAGTGGCATGAACCTGCTACCAGACTGGCTGAAGAAAACAGAAACACTCATCATTTTTTGTATGTAAAAACTTATACTATGACCTGTGATACCAGTGACATCTACTGGTGACCGTGAGAAATCACAAGCAAACTTAAAGGAGAAGTACAGCAAAAGCTCGTTTGGCTGTACTTCTCCTGTAGATCCCAGGAGTGCAGTTTGTTCTGCCCTCCTTTGACCCGTTATTTTAGCAGACAGCGTGCTGAATCCCATCGTTGGCTGATGTCACAGAGCCAGTCCAGGCTGGGGAAAGATTGCGACAACATGATCAGGATCTGAAATCAAAAGTATAAGTTATTCCTGCGCTACCTTGGAAAAAAAGTGTACACACGGACAGCTGCGGACACCAAATGGGATCAAACAAGGCCCATGGGCGGTAAAAGTATAAAAAGTGGGTGCTGCGCTGACCTAATAAAGTAAAGGGATATGATACCCTATAACAGTGTAAAATCAATACATAAAACTGTGAAATCGTATATAAATAATCAATAGTGAAAACCCAGATAGATTTATTTATAGAAGATTGTAATGTATTGTTTGGTTTTCACATTAGCACAATAGCACTTTAAGTTTTTGCACATGCTACTACGCATGCATGAGGATTGATTATGCTTGTTCCCTGCATGCTTAGCGTTGCCACATTGGACACATGTTGATGATTATAGCACGGGTTAGTGTTCTACAGATTACACACTGTGTGTATTGTTTTAATAGATACGACGTATGAGTTTTCACTATTGTTTAGTTATATACGATTTCACAGTTTTATGTATTGATTTTACACTGCTATAGGGTATCATATCCCTTTACTTTATTAGGTCAGCGCAGCACCCACTTTTTATACTATGATCGGGATCTGCCTACAACCCTGGACCAACACCTGGCTCAGCCTCTCAGTGAGTCACTTAGAGCCTGAGCCAGCTTCTTCTCCCCCTCCACAGCCCAGAGCTCCACTGAGCGGGGGGGGGGGGGGGGGGCAGAGCAGCCAGCAGTGATTGACAGACACCAGCTCTCTGCTCACAGAGTTCTGAGAACTGAGCGATTGGTTGTGTTTGATCGCTCGGCTTTCAATCTTATAGCTGGCGGGGGAGAGATGCAGCATCGGACCGATGCTGCATCCACCTAGGTAAGTATAAATCTTTAAAAAAATCTCTTACTTCTCTTTTAAGTTTAGGGAAAAACCAGATGCAAAACTACACGGTCAGTCTGCTCTAACTACAGCTCAGCCCAAAGCTAAATTGACATAGTAGTCCCTGTTTAGAACAAGGGGGCTACAGAAATAAAGTCCTGAATGGTGCAGAGTGCTAACCCTCCCCGGAGGAATATCGCTGCGCGGGTGATTACCAAAGATTAAAATCAAGACAGATCCAGGCACGTTTATTAGTTGAATCTAACATTACATTTCAATATTTTTTAAATAAATGTGTAACTGGTTTCAATTTTATCTCTGCCTACAGATAAGCTATAGTATATAGTACAAATAAACATAAAGCAACATACAGGTGAAGGTTTAGATACTTAGATTGCTCTTTTGATAAGTTAATAGTTAGGTTTCTGCCCTAGTGGGCAGACCAGATTTTTTCACCTCATTTTTCTGAGTGTGAAGATAACAAACAATTTTAACTACTAAAAAGCTATAAATCTTCAGTAACTTTTTTATTTTCTATTTTTTGCCCAATTTTTTTTTTCAGTCTGTTAACCATTCAATTACAGACTTTAGCCCAGAGACAAACAACTATTACAGACCCTAATTTTGGGTTATTGTATTTGCTGTAGATAAATAAAATGTACAAAGGTGTAAATAATATTTAACCCAACAAAGATAAGTTTTACTCTCAAGACAAAACACATACAATATAAACAATCAAATAGAGAAAAGAAATAACTCTTACCTAGCAATATAAATGAAAAATGTCACCTAGACTGTATGACAGATGATAGTCAAAGGTGTCATTATTTTAACCTGTTATTGTGGATATGCTATATTTTTGTAACAAAGGGAATTGGAAAATGTTTGATTGTGTAACAATACTAATAATAGGAACTAGAGAAGTGGTTGATAGTTTAACTCTGTCCTCAATAGCACTACAACACGTAATCGTCTGTCATACAGACAAGGCTTTCTGGCTACTTCTTGTCCTCTCCCTATTATCATCTCATTCCAGCACACAATATTGCTGGGAGGTTCTGCTAGACAGGACTACTGTGTACTTTGGTAGTGTAATCAATGTTTGGTTATAGTTCTACAACAAAAGAGCAGGCTATAGTTAACTTCTTCTGTGTGAACTATAAGGAAAGCATTAGTAGATAAGATATAGAGATGGACCTGGGATCTGCAGGAATTACTGTAGCATAAAGCTATTCACAGACCAGCCCTGAACAGGCAGGTGTCTCACCATGAAGGACAGCCTTTGAAATTACTTACACTGTTGTTCCCGACTCTGCCAACATTCAGATGTGGTGCAGTCACAATGAAGGGATTGTTGATGCTTTTTTCTCTGTAGATTTCTACACAATAACATTGCATGTTTCAAAAGGCTTTTAAAATCTTTGTGTGTTAACCAGCATTTTCGATTTTTCAAATTCCTTGTCATCGCTTGGAGTAAAGCAGCCCATACATTATGCAATTTTCTTTCCTTCTACCACGGATCACAAGAAAGAAAATTGCTCAATTCCCCAATCAACATTGTCAGTGTTGATGGGGGAATCTCTCCCGCAGTGCTATTGTGTTCTACTGGTGGGGAGTCTTCCCTCCCGGCACAACACATTAGTGTTGCCGGTTTATAGCCTGCGGCACTAATCGTTCGGGGGAAGACCCTCACAGGCTGGTTGTACACAAGTTGATCAATAGATCGACTTGTGTGCAACCAGGGTGCCCATCAATGGATTGAAATTTGGTCGGTTCCTGCTGAACCAACCCAATTTTGATCCATGTTTGGTCAGCTTTAAAGTTTCATTTATCTAGAAACAAAACCTTTTTTTTTCTTTTGGATAGCATAGGGGAGGATTAAAATGACTTTAAAGGTAAACTTTAAAAAAAAAAAAAGTGGGCTCTTTTCGGGTTCCCCGCCGGCGCTCATGGACCCTCTCCTCTGTCCAGTGCCCCCATGGGGAGCTGCTTCCCATAGGAGCACTTGTGCATGCTCGCACCAGAGCCCCGCTGCTGCATCCATTGATACAGACAGTGGGACTCAGTCCCGCACCCCACTCCCTCTTCACTGGCTTTGATTGGCAGCACTGCGAGCCAATGGCTCTTATGCCCCAGCAAAGCCAGCGAGACCCAGAAGTGAGGAGAGAGAAGAGCTGTAGATGTGCACAGCGCTGTATCAAATGAGGATTCAGGTAAGTAAAAGGGGGTGAGGGGGGATGCTGACATCTAAACAGGTTTTAGCTAGCTTATGTATTAGGCCTCATTCACACGCTTCCACGGAGCCCGCCTCGGTCCGCCGGCTCAGCGGGAGATCTCTCCGTTGATCTCCACTGAGCCGGTGCATGACAGGTCCCTCTCTGCTCACTGAGCGAGGAGGGGCTTGTCAGGCGCCGCTGCTGCCTATGGAGGGATCAGATGAAAACAGACAGCATGTCCGTTTTCATCAGATCTCACCCGATCCGATCCGCCAGCGACGGATCCGGACGTAGGGCCATCCGTCTGCTTTTAGCGGATTGGACGGGGTCGGATGTCAGCGGACATGTCTCCGCTGACATCCGTTGCTCCATAGGCTAGCATGGAGCGCCCGTTCAGGTCCGCCGTCGAAACTGACAGGCGGACCTGAACGGACCAATCGTGTGAAAGGGGCCTTAGACTGCAGTATTTGTAATCCAAGCAGGGAAACAAATAGAAAGCAACGGCAGAATAAATGATGCGCTGGTAACTGTGTAACTGAAGATATAGGACACTTAGAATATTTTCTCCTTATCAATGGGTGTAGTTCAGCTTTGACATTATAGCACAGGGAAGGCAAACCCTAAAATTCCACTGTATACAGCCTATGGATAAGTGAGATCACTTATCAGCAGTCTCATCAGCAGTCTCATCAGCAGTCTGTAGATAACACACTCAGTCAACAGTACACTTTACTGAAGTGGGCAGGTGCACTTCTCACCAAGTAGACCCAGAGGCTGTGAGGCTCCGTCCAGACTCTCCTCCTGGTGTCTCAATGTGATAAAAGATGGTTCCACCACGCTGTATCGCTCCTCCGGATAGCTGAGGTGCAGATGGCTTCAAATGCTGCGAAGCACAGACCAATCCTCCTGCTCAATCAGCAGGGCTGTTCACAAGGATCCCTCTGGGGTGGGCAATCCGCTCTCCGCTGTAGGCCACAGTAGTTCCCAGACTGAATTTAGCACAAGAGTCACTTCTTCATTAAACTACATCTCCCAGAATGCATTGTAACACTGCTTCACAAAAACTGTTCACAGAAACTAAACAAAAGTCTTAATAGCATTAAAAGGACACTAGAGGGAGCCAAACTCTTACTTAAAGAACATCACATTATTTATCATGATAACTTGGTCACAACCCCTGCGCTACATAGGGAAACAGAAGGAGTGCTTTGACAAACTGCATAGGGAGACATTAAAGTGGAGTTCCACCCAAAAATGGAACTTCCACTTTTTGGAATCCCCCCCCCCCCTCCGGTGTCACATTTGGCACCTTTAGGGGGGAGGAGGGAGAGCAGATACCTGTCTAATACAGGTATTTGCTCCCGCTTCCTGGCATAGATCACCGCTGTGATCTACTCCACTTCCAGCGCCTACTCTGTCCTCCCCCGCTGTCTTCTGGGAGACACACAGGTCCCAGAAGACAGCAGGGACCAGTGAGGATGCGCAGCGCGACTCACACAAGCGCAGTAGGGAACCAGGAAGTGAAGCCGCACGGCTTCACTTTCTGATTTCCTTACCGAGGATGGCATCGGCTGCAGCCGAGAGCCGATGGACAGATCGGCTTCGGCTGCCGACATTGCGGGCTCCCTGGACAGGTAGAAACACGAGAGTCGAGCTAAAAAATAAATAAAGTGAAGTTGGTGAATATGTGAATCATAAAAAGTGAATAAGCTAATTCGCATATACAAAATAAACTAGATGCTATAAATATAGTCTCTATGAGTGGTGGCATCTAATAATAACTACCCGTGCTGAAAACAGAACAACAAAGTCCACATAAGACGATCTTGATCCACTCTGTGAAAAATGTGATCCACCACCGAAAAGTAGAATTGGTAATTCCTTACCAGAAAACCGTGATTCCCCACCACAGAGGATCATAGCAAGCAAAAACAACTGTGACTTGAACTTGGCATCAATACCGGTCTGCTAGATCACTCTGAAATGTTACTTTCCTGGTCACTATCCATGGCAGCATACGCAAAATCCATGTATGTGCTTATGTGTATGGTATTGCAAGCAGTAATATCTGTATCACAGCTTTTTTTTAACTTCATAAAGTAAGCTCTCTCCTCATTCCTCATCCACCAAACAAGGTTCTCATTCTGATTAGAGAGTTGCTATGGGCATCATTGCTTGACATCTGGTGGCAGGAGTAGGATTTTAGAGGCTGTATGCTGTGCACAGTTGTTGCATGTGTCCAGATTAGGGAACTTAGGGTTCTTGCACTAATTTGCAAGCGTGCTGTATGATTTTTGTGAAATGGTCATTAAATATCAATCGGCTTCTCCCATCCCTGTACCCCTGTCCATATTTGCTAATAAATCAGACCAGCCCCTTTCATGTCTCCAGATTGTATTTCACTAGTGAGTGATTACCTTGCCTAGTAATTTAAGATAAACACATGACTAGGGTTCCATTGTTGTTTAGCAGAGGGTATGAAATTTTTCTAATTTTATTGTGAAAGACAAATCTTGTAAATGGCAGTGGAATACCACAGATATAATACATTCCAGATATGAATGTTATTCTTATAGATCTATCACCATCAATCATGAAGATCCCAGATCAAATAATAATGCATCTGATTTGCTCATCTCTGGTTACACATTCTAGTTTCAATCTTTTATTGTTTTTGCTTTTTGTTTTATTAGTAATGGCCAGGGGAGGGCTGGCAGCCTTAGGCATGGGGGGCAAGTCCATTCAAGTGGCCCATCGAGCCGGTGGTGGCAAAGTGATGGAATGGGGAAAACAGTCTTAGGTTTTCCATAATCACAAAGGTGGGGAGGAAAACAATTTGGCCCTCTAGAGACCCTGGCAGGGGCTGACTGGCAACTTTGGCCCAGGGGCAAGTATAACCCAGAGGCCAGTGGCGGAACTACCGCCATAGCGACACACGCGGCCGCTATGGGGCCCGCAGCTGTTAGGGGCCCCCCGGACCGGTGACAGGCGGCTCTGCGGGTGACAGCGGGTGGCTTTGCGGGCCCGCGGGTGAGAGCGGGCGGCTCCGCGGGTGACAGCGGGCGGCTTTGCGGGCCCGCGGGTGACAGCGGGCGGCTCCGCGGGTGACAGCGGGCGGCTTTGCGGGGCCCCGGGTGAGAGTGGGCGGCTCTGCGGGTCCGCGGTGAGAGCGTGGGCGGCTCCGAGGGCTGTCAGGCGGTGAGTCAGCTGGGCGGCTCGGCTCGTGTATGAGCAGGCTGGCCAATCAGGGAGCTGGCAGCCGGGGGTGCATAGAGATGACATCATCTCTCACCGCCCGGCGCCCTCCCTGCATCCCTGCAGTGCAGTGCAGTTTTCCCCCCTCACTGTGCAGGCAGCCTCGGGAAGCAGAGAGATGACCTTATCTCCCTGCTGCCTGACTCTGGGACACAGCATGAAAGTGACACAGGCAGCAAGTGACAAGGTGAAGTGGCAAGTGACAATCCGGGACGTGGCAGCAAGTGACAATCCGTAATGTGTGGCAAGTGACCATCCGAGACGTGGCAGCAAGTGACAATCCGTAATGTGTGGCAAGTGACAATCCGGGACGTGGCAAGTGACAATCCGTAATGTGTGGCAGGTGACGTGGCAAGTGACTATCCGTAATGTGTGGCAGGTGACGTGGCAAGTGACTATCCGTAATGTGTGGCAGGTGACGTGGCAAGTGACTATCCGTAATGTGTGGCAGGTGACGTGGCAAGTGACTATCCGTAATGTGTGGCAGGTGACGTGGCAAGTGACTATCCGTAATGTGTGGCAGGTGAGGTGGCAAGTGACAATCTGTAATGTATGGCAGGTGACGTGGCAAGTGACAACCTGTAACATGTGGCAGGCGACGTGGCAAGTGACAATCCGTAATGTGTGGCAAGTGACAATCCGGGACGTGGCAAGTGACAATCCGTAATGTGTGGCAGGTGACGTAGCAAGTGACAATCCGTAATGTGTGGCAAGTGACAATCCGGGACGTGGCAAGTGACAATCCGTAATGTGTGGCAGGTGACGTGGCAAGTGACAATCCATAACATGTGGCAGGCGACGTGGCAAGTGACAATCCGTAATGTGTAGCAAGTGACAATCCAGAAAGTGGCAAGTGACAATCCGTAATGTGTGGCAGGTGACGTGGCAAGTGACAATCTAATGTGTGGCAAGTGACAATCTGGGACGTGGCAAGTGACAATCAGTAATGTGTGGCAGGTGACGTGGCAAGTGACAATCCGGGACGTGGCAAGTGACAATCCGTAATGTGTAGCAAGTGACAATCCAGAAAGTGGCAAGTGACAATCCGTAATGTGTGGCAGGTGACGTGGCAAGTGACAATCTAATGTGTGGCAAGTGACAATCTGGGATGTGGCAAGTGACAATCAGTAATGTGTGGCAGGTGACGTGACAAGTGACAATCCGGGACGTGGCAAGTGGACAATCGGCAACATGTGGCAGGTGACATTCTGCAACGTGTGACAAGTGACAATCTACATCTGGTGGCAGGCGACGTGGCAAGTGGACAATCCGCAATGTGTGGCGGGTGATGTGACAAGTGACATTCCGTGACAAGTTGCATCTGGTGGCAGGCGACGGTGTCAAGTGACACGCTCAGGGCTCCCACTGATTCAGCATTATGGTGAGTTGAACTAGTTCATTTTATATAACAGAACAGAAATTGGTTAGAAGGCATGGAGGTCAGCAATGTGTGTCCTTTAGGGGCTGCATACAGTATACTGCATACTTTGTTGTTCATAATTAATATAAGCTGTTGCCTGGGTACTGTGCCACATGGGTGCGGTAATCTGTTGTTCAATGGCATTAGTTCTTTTTTTTTGTGGAGGGGGTGGTTTGCAGGGGGGGGCGGTTTGCAGGGGGGGGGGCCATACAACATTTTGCTATGGGGCCCTGTGATTTCTAGTTACGCCCCTGCCAGAGGCCTATGGACGGCTATTATTAACATCTAACACCACATTTCTTGAATATTATGTCTTACAGATATGAATCAACAGCTTATGATCATGGAAATGTTCCTCACTACAGTTATCTGCAGAATGCTTTATCGAAGGCGATACACTGACAATCCTGCTAATGATGAAGCTGCCAAAGATAATCTGCAAAACAGCACACTCTGTCTAAACGGAAAAATAATAGATGATGGTCCAGAAAAGGTTTAAAGCAAGACGCCATCATTGAATATACATGGAATATTTAACAATAATTCACTCGAATTTGGAAGATAATACAGTATAAAATTGAGCTTCCAATAGACTATTAGACATAAGTTTATATATACTTATACTTTTGTATATAATATTTGGTTTTACATGTCTATGTATACTTTTGTATCTCTTGAGAGACTTAAAAGACTTTACATAATCATTATTTTCCTTTTTTTTGCGACACATGACTGAATTGTCCTGGTTTATACTATTTTATATTCATTGGGGAAGAATACATACAATTTTACAGCTAACATATATATCAAGTGCTCCTAGTAACATCCAGATGCTATTACATGCAGCAGTGAGCCAGAAGGATGTTGATATGAGGACGTGTTTTCAATCCTGCAGAATGCCAGGTTGATTGGTTTTCAGTTAACCACTAATCATTCATTCTCCTTTTTGGTTCTAATTAAATCAAATATTGCCATACAAGACCCTTCCAGCTTTTCTGAGTGACAGCTGTTCAAAGAAGCAATAAGCATTTAAAAAGCATCGAGAGGAGACAAGTAAAATCATTCGGTAAATGTTAATGTCATTGAAAAAACATTGCCACTCTGCCAAAAACCATCAAACATATATATTTCGAGCTTCATATATAATTTTCACATTTGTAAAGAGAGCTTTCATTATACATCAGGGTTTGACTGCAGCCTCTTGCCAGTCATTCTGTATTGTGAAACTGTTTCCTGGAGACTTCAATAGGACACATCAAGCATGTGAATATTGACCAGGGGTGCACATCTACACCCTAATTTGCTGAGCATTTCCACACCAAAGAACAAATTTACACTGTTGCCTTGTGGATTATTCTTAATGAGTGTAACATTGTGCCTACTGAAAACTGAAAAGAAAATGAAGTGCTACAAAATACAACACAAAATAAAGTTTAATTTGTCAACATACTACAATGTTGTTGCATATTAAAAAATGTAAGTATTAAAGAAAAGGAACCATACAATATAAAACACTCTATTTATTTAAAAAATGTGCTGTATGATTGTATCAGTATTCACGCAAAAGCCACAAAAAATACCCTAATAAATGTTTTTATTATGTGCGAAATGTTATATTTTGTTAATTAAAGTGGAAGTTCACTAAGGTTAAATCTATTCCCATCCCCATCCTAAGCCTATTCTATCTAGAAAGGTGCTCCGGTCCAGTCACATGATCTCTCCAGCACCAGCTTCAGAGTAGAGGACAGATCGCCGACAATGGCTGCAGAGTCTATGGGGTGATGTCACCCAAAGACCTACTATTGGGCATCTTTTTTGGGCTATCCATCCTCTACACTGAATACCCAACTATGACCCAATCATGTGACTGGACTGGAGAGCCCTCAGAATAGGTAAGCATAGGCATATTTATTTTTACAGTGTAGACAGAATAGGCTTAGAATGGGGGTGGGAGTAGATTTAAGCTTAGGTTTTGACTGAACTTCCACTTTAACCTAGGCAGGGTGGGCCTTTCGTCAATCCGGATGGACGTCATATGACTTCCTCTTGGGTCACGCCTCACACGAGGCCGTGCTGCGGCTGTCAGATGACTGATCACTGTACCGGCTCGCTGCCGGCACCATGTGATCACTGTGACCAATCACAGCAGATGACATGACAATTGTAATCAATTGATGGCTTTCTTTTCATGCCATTCATTGTGTATGATTGTCTTAATAGCTGTGATTGGCCACAGTGATTATATGGTACAGACAGGGCCAATTACAGCCCATCCATACTATGTGCTTAGTTCTGACCAATCACAGCTAATTACAACAAAACAAGCTGAATGAATCGATTTATTTCAGTAAAATACTTGCTTATAGCAATGAAATTCAATGCTATAAGCAATCATAATTAGTAAAAAATCTATTCCCTAGGAGTAGTACATTATATTGCTCTGATAACAAAAAATGACAACTTCAAAAAACTTGCCATGCCTCTTACTAAATACCTTGGACTGTCTACTTTCTTAAAAAGGGGTGATTTGAGGGATATCTGTACTATTCTGACATTTTTGGGCCCAATAAATGAGCAGTCAGTACATCAGGATTGATCAATTTTCACTTATATATCATAGTTTGTAACCTCTGTAATTTTCCTACAGGCTCAGAAATGTAGCAGAATACATTTTAGCCTAAATTTATGAAGAACGATTATTTATTTGCAAAATTTGATAACAAAAACAAAGAAAAACTTTTTTTTTTCTTTTTTTTTTTAAATGTTGGTCTTTTTTCATGTATTTCGTAAAAAATAAAAACATCCAGTGGTGATTAAGTACCACCAAAAGAAAACACTAAGTGTGCAAATAAAATTATTAAAATTTAGTTTGGGTACAGTTTTTCATGACTGCCCAATTGTCATTCAAAGTGTGACAGCGCTGAAAGCTGAAAATTAGCCTGGGCAGGAAGGGGTAAAAGTGCCCAGTATTGATGTGATTAAGTTGGCCTAATCAAAGAACATTTGATTAGAAGTAATAGAATTAGCATAGATACCCTGTATTTTGCCCCATTCGCACAACAGTCACAGCTTGTGAAAAAAATCCATAAACTTTTGAAAGCTGATTAAGTCACACAGAATGAGAACACGTGCAATTTCACTTGACAAATAGCTATGCAAATTTTTCATAAATAGAATGTTTACCTTTTGAAAATGGCTGAAAGTAACTGTGTTGTGATTTTTACATTTCACTTTACTGTTCCACATTTCATGATTATTTTTAAAGCAAACCTATATTTAAAATGTGAAGATGTGTTGCCTTATAGAGAATATGTAGCAAGGCTAAGCAATACCCTGAAAAATCTTTCATTTGCCTTCAATTCCCCATAAAACCATTTCAATGTATATCTGTACAATTGACCACAAATATAAAGGACATTCTTCCTTCTGACAACTAATAAAAAAGGGCAATCCTTCCACTGACCATCTGTTAAGCAGCCTCACTGTTAGGAAACTATCTGCTCTGTACCCAAATGGGTTGGTGTCCAGGGAGGATGGCATGTCCCTATACTTCCCTACTTGTCTGGAACCTCTCCCTGCCTTGGTAGGGACAACCCCCCCCCCCCCCTTCCTGAAGTCTCCTGGGATACTCACATCACCCATCCCAGGAAGCTTTGTGGCAATGTCCAGCACAGTCAATCTCAGGTACACTGCGCATGTGCAACTGTGCATCATCAGGGACGCCCTCCACCACACTCGGGAAACACTCTTACTGAAAAGCGTGTGCCTAACAAAGAAAATTAAGCTTGCTTTCAGGTTTCCCTGCCGGCCCTTCTATGATTGGTCACAGCACAAGTTTCAGCCAATGATTTTGTCTGAAACCTGCTGATCGTGTATGTTCAATCACAAACACAAAACTCTGTGTGCAGTAAACAGATATCTGGCTGTTTCTTCTCTATTTTAAACAGGGAGAAAAAACAGCCAGATTAGAAAGTAAAGGCAGCACGCATTACACATGTTAGGCACTTAGTTAAACCTTGACGTTAACCCCTTCCCAACCAGTGACATTAGTACAGAGTCGATGTACAGTATTATCACTGATTATTGTATTAGTGTCCTTAGTGACGTCAGTGTCAGTTAGTGCCCTTCCCAGACAGTGTCTGTTAGCGCTAGGTTGCCTGCCACCCTATCACAGTCACACTATAGGTCGCTGATCACCACCATTACAGTATAGCATTTATAGCCATGTAAATTCCAATATATATATACCATAGTTTGTAGAAGCTATAGCATTTACACAAACCAATTAATATGCAGTTATTGGGATTTTTTTTTACCAAAGACATGTAGCAGAATACATTTTGGCCTAAATTTATGTAGAAATTAGATTTTTAGATTTTTTTTATTGGATATGTTTAATAGCAGAAAGTAGAAAAAACATTTTTTTGGTTGTTTTTCATTTATATAATAAAAAATAAAAAACCCAGTGGTGATAAAATACCACCAAAAAAAAGCTCTATTTGTGTGAAAAAAATCAAAAATTTAATTTGCGAACAGTGTTGCATGACCATGCATTTGCCAGTTAAATTAATACTGTGCTGAATAGCAAAAATTGCCCTGGTTATAAAGAAGGTAAAACCATCTGGAGGTCAATTGGTTAACCTCCCTGGCAGTATGATTATTTCAGATTTATGATGATGAAAGCTGTACAATTATTTTGCATGGAAATTTGGCGTTTTATATTGTAGGCCTGTAAATCTTAGGAATAACTCACTTAAATCTGTCCAAACAAGAGTCTAGTAGACATCCCGGGTATGATAAAGTTTGAAAAACGAAATCATAAATTATAATATAATAAATAACTATAAATAATTATAACAAATAATATAATAATAATAATAAAAATGATTCAATAATGTAATCAAATCAAAAACACAGAAATGTGCTCAGTTGCAGAATTGTCACTGTCATTACTTTCAGTGTTTGATGACGGATTTCCCTAGAAATCGCTATCGCTCAATTCTGCAAGTCTAATTTACTATCGCTGTTTTCTAGCTGGTCTATAACCGCTTTATGAAAAGGGATGGTTTTGGTTGCTATGGACAATCTCCAGTTTTCAGGCAGAAAGAACAGTATTTATAATATAAAACTGCATGCAGGGCACTGGACACACCACTAGGGACAAAAGGGATGTGAAATAAATTGATACAGTAATGTAATCTGTAAGATTATAGTGTACTGTAAATGTATTGTGTGTTTTACTTTTTGAATTTGGCACCGTTCTCCGTCCCCGTGCAAGATCGCAGTGCATTGCTGTATGATGATTATCCAAAGCATGCCCCTGACCTGCATGCTTTGGCCAATCACAGAGCGCTCTGCTGAGAGAGTCATAATTGGCTGCATCCAGTGTAGCCAATATTTACAGTGCATTCGGTAGTGTACTGTTTCTAATACACTTCAGGCGGTGTATTAATATATATATACACAGTCTAGTATTTTTATATATATATATATATATATATATATATATGTATATATATATATATATATATATATATATATGTATATATATATATATATATATATATATATATGTATATATATATATATATATATATATATATATATACACTCTGCATTTAGTGTAGCCTATATCTACAGTGCATTCGGTAGTGTACTGTTTCTAATACACTTCTGGTGGTGTACACAGTATATAAGTATATAATACAGTGCAGCCGCTGTACAGTTGCTAATACTGTGCGGGCAGTGTACACAGTATCTAATACAGTGTGTACAGTTTCTAATACACTTCAGGCGGTGTACACAGTATCTGATACAGTGTGTACAATTTCTAATACACTTCTGGTGGTGTACACAGTATACAATACAGTGCAGCCGTTGTACAGTTTCTAATACAGTGCAGGCGGTGTACACAGTATCTAATACAGTGTGTACAGTTTATAATACACTTCAGGTGATCTATTAATATATATATATATATATATATATATATATATATATATATATATATATATATATATATATATATATATATATATACATACAGTCTAGTATATATATATATATATATATACTCTGCATTCAGTGTAGCCTATATATACAGTGCATTTGGTGGTGTATACTTTCTAATACACTTACACAGTATCTAATACAGTATAGTGTGGTGTTGCAAAGGCCACCAAGGAGAGGTAGACGCTCACAGGCCACTAAAAGAGGGCAAGCAGCTTCTGTGTCTACAGTCAACAGTGGTGGTCATGGACATGGTACATACTCCGCAGGTGGCCATGGGGCACGCTTGTCCTTTTTTGATGCTGCTGGCCGTGTTATTGAGCCACAATATGCAGAAGAGTTGGTGGAGTGGATAACAAAGCCGTCCTCATCCTCCTCATCCTCTGTCACCCAGGCTCAGAGTAGTTTGCCTTCCAACGCAGCTGCCAAAGTGACCTATTCCACCGGCTCCTTGTCCACAGTCACTCCTTCCGTAGTGCCACCATAATGCACGGAGGAGTCCCCAGAATTATTCGACCACAGTGTCGGTTATATGTTGCTGGAGGATGCGCAGCAATTTAAAGGCTTCAATGTTGGTTCACAGGTTGAGGAAGAGAGTAATGTGAGCCTAGAGAGAGGGGGTGTCACAGAAGGACAAGAAACTGAAAGTCATGTTCCCCCAGCTGCAGCATACTGCCAGGTTTGCTCCAGTGACGGGAAGGGAGGGGATGATGAGGTCACTGACTGTACTTGGGTGCCTGAGAGAAGAGAGTAGGAAAGTGAGGAGGAGGAGGCACAACTCCAATGAGGCAGGATGTCCTCTTGGAGGCAGCTTAAGGGCATCCACCCTATTGCATCACACCACAGAGCTCCGCAGGGGCAGGGCGCTGCTGATTCCCCACTGACTTTTAAAAGTTCCTTGGTGTGGGCCTTTTTTGACACATGTGCAGCAGATCGCACCATTGCTGTTTGCAACCTATGTCTGAAGCGGATCAAGCGTGGCCAGAACAGCAGCCGCTTGAGCAACACACTTAACCAGATATATGACGACCTGCCATGCAATCCATTGGCAACAGCACTCAAAAGACCCACATCATAGAAAAAGGCGGACTTCTCCTTGCTCCTCATCTAGGATCTTCAACCCTACTATACCTCCAGTCCTCTCAAAAACCTGCACTGAGAGAAATGTACTTGCAGCCAATCTTCTAGCAGTACACCACAAATGGATTTTAGCAGGCAAATTTTCCTACCCCAGTTGCTGAACCATAAATAGAAATTCGGACCCAGCCATTCACATGCTCAGCGTCTAAATGGTAGCTTGGCTGAATTGATAGCACTGCAACTGCTGCCTTTTCAGCTGGTAGACGCTGCCCCCTTTCGTGAATTTGTGGAATGTGCTGTACCTCAGTGGCAGGTTCCAAAACACCATTACTTTTCATGGAAGGTCATTCTGGCTCTATACCGGCATGTGGAAGGCAATGTTTTGGCATTGTTGGACAGGACGGTTAGCCATATTACTGCTGACTCATGGCCCAGCAGGCATGGGCAGGAACGTTACCTTTCCTTCACTGCGCACTGGGTAACTCTGCTGGCAGCTGGGATGGAGGCAGGACAGGCTTCAGTATTAAAATACCAGAAATAAATGAGTGAATGTGACAATAACTGTGAATCAAAAAAATAATGACACAATGATTCTATAGTTATAAAATGTGAATATGATATATATGATATACATCACCCAGTGACAAATGAAAACAATGATATATATATATAGAGAGAGAGAGAGAGAGAGAGTCCATAAATAAAAGATGAGAAAAACAGCTTTAGTCTTCTCAAAAGTCTTAATCTTCCACCACACCAACGTGCTTGTGACACCTCTCCCTCTGAAAAACGCACTCACCAGCTTGTATTGCCTCCCACTCTCGTGTTTGGCTAAATAGTGATTTAAACCACACCTGGGTTAAAAAACGACCATCCGCTATATTTCCGTGACTCAAATCAAGATGGCTCCATATGTGAAAAATAAGATGAAAGAAGTGCTCCACATAGCGTGATAACGTTTCAACCAGTTTATTAAAATCACACCTAACACTCCAATGTTTAAACTCACATTTCAAACAATAAAACAAAGCCTCAAATGAATAACCACAGCAAATAGAAAACGATGGCTCAGCGTTGCATTGCAGTCACGGCGGACCTGAAGTGTGCGCCTGTGATGTATCTCTCACCCACTCCAAAGATCCTGCTTGCGGTGTCAGTGTGCTAATCTCAGTAGGCGGCGTCTCACGTCAGTAGGATTGATTACCGTGTAGCCACGCCCCCTGTTTTTCTCATCTTCTATTTATGGACTATATATATATATATAATTTTTTTCACTTGTCACTGGGTGATATATATCATATATATCATATTCACATTTTATAACTATAGAATCATTGTGTCATTATTTTTTTGATTCACAGTTATTGTCACATTCACTCAACTCCACTCATTTCTTCCTATATATTGCTATAGGTTGGATTTCTGGTATTTTATAATTTTTGTAAAAAGTGGCAGCTTTATACACACACAATATTATTATTTTTATTTGGTTCAGTGGTGGTATAGGATATTAGGGGTGGTTATATATTCTTACACCAACAGTTTATTGTCAGGGTTCAGTATTGTTGGAGCTTGTTCCACCACCACGCCTCCAAAATGGTAGTGGTGATTCTGCCACAGCTCTCTCCTCCATTCTCTCATCTTCTTCTTCCTCTATGGCCTCTTCTGCAGATTTGTCCTCTGAACCAGCAGTGCTCCGTAAGCGTTCAAGGGGCTATGCAAGCAGTCAGGCTAAAAGATGCCATGCGGTGCTTGAGTTGGTTTGCCTAGGGGACAGGAGCCACACTGGGGCAGAGATTCTATAAGCTCTGCAGGGGCAGGCTCAGAGGTGGTTGACCCCATGCCAGCTTCAGCCAGGAATGGTTGTATGCGACAATGGCACCAACCCCCCCCCTCGACAGGGGCACTTGACCCATGTTCCATGTTTGGCACACTTCCTGAATTTGGTGGTGCAGCGGTTCTTGACAAGGTACCCAGGATCTCCTAAGGCAAGCCAGAAAAGTCTGTGGTCATTTCCGCCGGTCATATAATGCTAGTGCTCGGCTGGCTGACATTCAAAGGGAATGCAACCTACCCACCAACCAACTCATTTGTGACATGCCCACCAGGTGGAACTAAACGTTGGCAATGCTGCAGCGGCTGCAAACACAGCAGAAGGCCATCAATGAGTACCTGTGCGAGTATGTTATGACACCAGGACAGGGTTAGATGGTTAGGGGAGCTGGGCTTCGATTCACCACGCCAGTGGCTACTGATCAAGGATGCATGCACTGTCCTGTCACCATTTGAGGAGACCACAAGGATGGTGAGCAGTGACAATGCATGCATCAGTGACACTGTCCCTCTAGTCTTCCTGCTGGAGCACACGCTTCAGGGAATCATGGACAGGGCACCTTTATCCAGATAGCATTCATGCGGGCCCGCCAAACACACAGGAAGAAGAGGAGCAGGAGAAGCACTATGAGGAGGATTGTATATAGGAGTATTTTTGGACAGATTCTAGAGACAGAGTATTGCATCCACATCCCTGGTGTAGAGTAAATAAAATACATTTAAAGAGAACAGATAACAATCTGTCCCTTAAGAATAATTGGTATTTTTGCTTTATCTTTCGCCCAGTCTATTACTCTGGCGAGAGCTATAGCTTCATTCAGTATTTCCGGACATCTGGTGCTCCCCATCCCCCTTTACCTTTGCCTTTTGTCAATTGTGTATATTTTAACCGGGGCATTCTTCCTCTCCAAATGAATCTTAAAAAAATCGAGTGCAATTTTCTAAGGTAGGTTTGCGGGAGCGCCACTGGCAACATTTGCATTTTATAAGTAATTCTTGGCAGTACAACCATTTTGTAGACATTTATTCTCCCCCTCCCCAAGATAATTGTCCTAGTGATATTCTATTAAGTTCTTGCTTTACCTCGTTAAGAAGTGGCAGAAAATTTACTTGAAAGAGCAACTCTCGTGAGGTTGTGATTTTTATCCCTAAATAATTTAATTCTTTTTGCCCCCACAAGAAGGGAAAGTGCTTTTGATATGAGAGATCACTAGTTTTGCAAGTATTAAGGCTTAATGTTTCAGATTTATTTGAATTCATTTTGAAGTTAGATAACTTCTTATACTCTAATAGGGTGCCCATTATATTCGGGAGAGATATCCTTGGGCGCGTTATGTAAAGCAGAATATCGTCCGCAAACGCGGCTAGTTTGTATTCGTCTTTACCTATCGTTACCCCACTGATATCTGGACTCTGCCTAATCCTAAAAAGGAGAAGTTCAAGAGACAGTACGAACAGGACAGGGGAAAGTGGACACCCCTGTCTTGTACCATTGTACATATCAAACAGCTCAGACAGAACTCCATTTATCTTTACTCTTGCTGTAGGTCTAGAGTATAATGCCCCTATCCTTTTACGAATCCTGTTCCCAAAGCCAATCTCCTCTAGTGTGCCCATCATGAAGTCTCAGTCTACTCTGTCGAACGCTTTTTCAGCGTCTATTGACAAGAGTAGACCTGGGACTCCACTCTGCTTGATCTGTTGCACTGCCAGGAGGGTTTTGATACTGTTATCTCATCCTTGTCGGCCTGGCACAAACCCGACCTGGTCTGGATGTATAATTCTACCTATTATAGGTTTCAGTCTTTCCGCAATCACCTTCGCAAATATTTTCGTATCTACATTTAAGAGGGAGATAGGCCTGTAACTTGAGCATAATGTACTGTCTTTGCCTTCCTTGGGAATAATAGCTATATTAGCTGCCAGAGCTTCCTTTCTCATTTCCCCTTTATCCCCGATGTCATTCATATAAGAACACATTTTTGGTATCAGGTAGTGCTGGTATTTTCTATAGTACAGCACCGTCAGTCCATCCGGACCTGGACTTTTTCCCACTTGCATCCCTTTGAACGCTTTTCTCACTTCCGCTTCAGTGAAGGGGGATTCTAAGGAGGTTTGTTCACTTCCTGAGAGTTTGGCCAAGCCACTTTCTTTTAAATAATTTTTAATTTTCCCTTGTTTTACTTCCCTTTCCTCAGTAGTTTTATTTTTATTTATAGCATACAGCCCCCCATAGAACTCCTGGAAGGTCCTCGCAATATTTTTATCTTTGTAGGCGATCTCGTCTGTTTTCGTTTTTATTTTATCAATATAATTATTATTTTTCTTTTTACTTAAGACCTTAGCCAGGAGTCTACCGGGTCTGTTGCCTCCTATATATCTTTCTTTTTTAACGCGGTTGTATACCTCACGGTTCTCTAATTCAATAAACTCACGCATGGCCTCTCTACTCCTATATAAGTCCACCAGTATCTCCTTATCCCCAGTTTGCTTATGTTGTTGTTCTAACTCCTGAATTTTCTTCTGTAGGGCAAGTGTATCCCTGACCTGCCTTCTTTTCCTTTCTGAACCCGCCTTTATTATAATGCCTCTGATGTACACTTTATGGGCCTCCCATACTACGGCCTCTGAAGTTTCCCCGACAGTGTTGGTTTTAAAGTAGAATTCTAATTCTTCTTTAATGCACTTATCGATATCTCTATCGTGTAATAGGTCCTCATTTAATTTCCAGCTGTTGAAGGGGTGTTTACCTTTACCTAATTTCCACTGAAGGCTTACTGGTGCATGATCAGAGAATGTTATTGGCCCTATTTTTGTACCCTCTACTTCATCAATATACCTGTGTTCCACCAGAAAAAAATCCAGTCTGGAGTACGTCGAGTGTACGGGGGAGTAGAAGGAATAATCTCTTTCATTCGGATGTTGCAGCCTCCAGACATCTGCCAGTTGGCATTGATGAAGTTTCTTTTTGAGTTTATTCATCCATATCCCTCCAGTCCCCCGGGCACTCGACGTACTATCTTTACCCGGGTCCAGGCACACATTGAAATCTCCTGCAATAATGGCCCTCCCACTCTTGAAGCCTTCAAACTTTGAAAGAATGCCCAATAAGTACCTACCAGGGTTAATATTCAGGCTATAGATATTTGCTAACGTACACTCCTCCCCATTTAGATTGCCCCTGAGAAATAAAAACTGTCCCTCTGGGTCAGTCATTCTCTCCTCCAGCCTAAACCTGACGTCTTTAGCGAAGCCAATAGCGATACCTTTTGAACTCCTAGTCGGGGAGTCCCCATATACCCACTTCGGGAAATCTCTCGAGAGTATTCTCTGGTTCTTACCCACGTATAGGTGCGAATCCTGCAAGAAGACCACCTCTGCTTTGAGGAGTTTCAATTCTCTCATTATGTTCGCACATTTTAGGGGAGAACCGATGCCCCTCACATTATATGAAATTAGATTTATCACCGTCATCTCGTTATTGAACCGTAATATAGGCTGAGCATTTCCTTATAGTTCTAAGAAGCGGGGAACAGTGCAATATGTACAGGTCTCTCCCTCCCTCTACCCCCCCTCCCACCCTTGTCTCTCCCTTATCCCCCCCACCCTCCACCCAGACCCTCCGCTCCCCTTGGGTAACATTGGGTAAAAATGGAGAAGGAAATTAGTGACACTAAGTTGAATAAAATAATTTGGATTCCACCACACTTAAGGAAATTAGGTACTAAAAGGCACGAGATTACTAGACACGCACTAAAAATATGGGATACTGTACACAAAAGGGAGCACTGGGGGTATAACTCTCCTCTAATTCCACTTAAGGATTCAGATTATTTTGCACCAGGGATAGGGGAGTGGTTTGGGGGGTGGCTACTGGACGAGAACATACAGGTAAAAGACGTAATGTATCAGAACAAAAGATGTACATATCAAGAGCTAAAGGACAAAAAAAACCTACTAGTTATTAATACTTGGCGGTACAATCAATTGAGTAATTTTATAGAAGCCCTACCACAACCAGATTGAGGGAGAATTTAAGCCCATTCGAGAAAATGTGTATGGATAAAGACAGGAAGGGTGGGTTTTCCCAGGTTTATAAAATGTTAATAGGGCGGGGGAGTACAGAAGCCCTCATGCAGAAATGGGAGAAGGAACTAGGAAGGAAGCTTACAGGCCCAGAGGGGTCACTGATCCTAAGGAGAGCATCTGCCACGTCGGTAAACTGCAATATCCTGGAGTTAAACCTTAAATGTTTGGCTAGTATGTATCTGACCCCGGACCGCTTAAACAAATTCCAAAACGGTTCCCCACAATATTGTTGGAGGGGGTGCAAGGAAACAGGATCAATAGCCCACATCTGGTGGCTATGCCCGACAATTAAACTATTCTGGAGCGAAGTGAGGGGATTTATTAAAGACATAACGGGAATCAACTTACCAGACGGCCCCTGGGTCTCCCTTTTTCATATGAGTGAAAAGCCCACGAAAGCCTATCTGAGAACGCTCTTACCGCACCTCATTGATGCCTCCAAAAGCCTGATACCTAAGTACTGGAGAAGGAAAGAAAGACCCGCGATGAGGGACTGGTTTAATAAAATTAATGAGATTCATAGTTTAGAATATTTTAAGGAATAGTGAAGGGATGAAAATGGGGGCCTTTGAAACAAAATGGAGAGTCTGGGTAGAATTTAAGGATTCCCTGAGAGCTGCCGAGATATGGACCTCCTAGGAAGGAAAAGATAGCGACCCACCGACTAGTGGAAAGGAGTGCGGGGAGGCTGAAATAGAGGTAGAAGAGAGGACATCCGAGGAGAAGGGGGGAACAGGCGGGGTACGGTCTCGGGGTAGAGGGGGAGGGGGGAGGGTAAGGGGGAGGGGGAGGGGGGATTAACACGTGGGTGTGAAGGTAAATTTGAAATACAAATATCGCATCGAAAAGTTTTGAGGTGTATAATGAAGGAATTATTACGGCCATGATGATGTGATGAAAGAATGGGACAAATTTGAATTTTGAATAATTGAAAAATGACTCCCAGAGAAATTATCTTGCTGAGTGGCAAAAAAGAAAAAAAAAAAAGAAGAAAAAAAATGAATAATTTGGATTTTTAAGGATGCATATGTCTGCCATAAATGCAAGCACAACCACAAGAGGTAATACAAAAAAAATCACTTATTACAAAATATGCAATTTAAAACAGTATTAATCATAAAACCAATGACCAAGATTAATACACATTTTCAAAGAGCTTGAACAGATGCTTGTATATATTGGGTAGCCGACGCCTTTTGCAGTCTAGATTCCTGCTTCTTCAGGGTTATTTCCCATGCATCTGCATAGTCCAAGTTACAGAGAAATATGCAATTAGTATCAAAGGATATACATAATTATTTTACAAACAGTATAACAATATTAATGGTGCTCACCCAAATAGTCTGACATTGATCATATCGCAACATCGGCGAGAGCGGACACCATCCTGTGACAAACAGGCAATGTCAGAATCACCTATATGGTCTTGTGGATGTCAAACCATATGTGTAAGTAGAGAAAATCTAAAAGTGCAAGAATATATATGTGTATTAAGCTGCAACAGCATCCCAGAATAATATATATATAGATATATATTGATATATATATATATAGATATATATAAATATCTATATATATAGATATCTATATATATCTATATATATAGATGTATATATAGATATATATATATCTATATATACATCTATATATATATAGATATATATATCTATATATATATATAGATATATATATAGATATACAGTATATATATATATATATATCTCCCGAGTGCAGCAGTGTCATGGATTGTATAAATATCCCATAGATGGAGGGTTAGCTCAATTTAGTATCCTCGCAAGCCTAAAATAAGGCTAAGGATAAGGGAAAAAAGAAAAAAAGGGTACCTTATTGCTTAAGCATACCATGTATAAAAACATGGAATAAGAAGAAGGGGGGAGGGAAGAGGAAAAAGGGGAGAAGAAGGGGGAGGAGGAAAGGGACCGAGGGGGGGTAGGGATTGGTTTTCTGAAGGATCGCTAAACAATAGCTACTTTACCCCAACTACAAAAATTGGCTATATATATATATATATATATATATATATATATATATATATATATATATAGATGCAAATGCAGACATATGTGAGCAATAATAAAAGTAAATATAAAGAAAAGCCAATTAATATCCCACCCTCCAGACCATTAAAAACATTCCCAAACAGGAAACCAATTGCTGCACTCAGGAGGACAGAACAAACATGCAAAAAAGATGTACCAAAAGAAGGAAAAAGGAAAGAAGCCGAAAGAATGATGGTAAGAGTATTTACCTAGTATGTTATAGCCTATAGGTACTCTGGTTTTGGGTACACCGTCTTTAGTGTTGGTTATATTGTTGGATGTTCAGGTGTCCCCTGGTAACGGGGAGGCTTCTGTCTCCTCGATTGTCAGCTCATCCTGCCTTTGCAGAGGGAGCAGAGGATGAAACATCTTCAGGAGGCCTTGAAAAAAGGTTTGTGTAATGCATTTCCAGACCCTGGGAGGTTACCATTTCCTGGAGCTTGACAACATGTTGCCGAGGCTTTGTTCAGTCAGAGGAAAAGCGATGAAGAAGGTGGCCGGCTGACTGATGCCTTTTTTTATTTATTTTAAATAAAAAAGGTGTTTATTGAACAAGTTTACATAGCTTCCATTGTACAAGCATCATGCAGCAACATACATTCATGTGAATAGTACATTCCAATCATTATTTATTACCGAAAACTCTATAACATTCCAGTGCTCTACCACTCTATGGTCAATAATCTTTTAAAGAACCTCATGCCCCCCCCCCCCCCCCAGGACATTGTAGCAGTCTGGACATTACCAGCTCCTTAGGACTCAGTCCAGGGGTATCCAACCATGGTGCCCAAATCCTCTCAAATCTATTAGAGCTGCCTCTATGTTGGTAAATGCATTTTTCCATAATCAAGGTGTTACCCATATGCATTATCCAAGATTTCACTGATGGCGGCGAGGTCGATTTCCAGTCAAGCAATATAAGTTTGCGTGCCTGGAACAGTGCCCTGGAACAATTCCATAATTAGGCGACTGAGCGCTGTACCCCTGCCACCCCTAGGAGAAGGGACTGGGGGATGCCTATCCAATTTAGGGTCTAGGTAGCAGTTAAAATCTCCCATGATCAGCAGTGGGACATCAGGTTTGCCCGCCAGGTACGTCAGCAACAACTGCAGCACCTCCCGTGAAAACGGGGGTGAAATATATATAAAGGCTATCAGCAATGTTAAGGTATATAACTTACAGTAAAGGAATACAAATCTACCAGCACTATCCACTATCCACTAGCGAGTCCAGTTCCTGGTATGTCAGAGCTTTGTCAGAGCTTTGTGTATCAGTACACTCACCCCACGAGAATAAGCAGTGTGAGTGGAATGATAGGACTTGCCCACCCAGGCATACTGCAAGCAACTCACATTGTCCCTCAGGAGGTGTGTCTCCTGAAGGGCAATAATGGCCGGATGGAATTTGCGCAAACCAGAGGAGATCATGGTCCTTTTTAAAGGGTCATTCACTCTGCGCACATTCCATGATACTATGGGTGTGGATACCATTGCAAATATTCAAAAATACATTTTGACCTGAAGGGCCTGGTATGGATTTTGGGAAGGCCATCCACGCCATTTTGATTTGGTATTTTTGGCGCAGGGTTCCCCTTAATATTCATACCAGACCCAAAGGGCCTGGTAATGGACTGGGGGGGGAACCCACGCTGTTTTTTTCAATGATTTTTATCTATATTGCTGGGATCCGACAATACATTACAGCCGCAGAGCAGTTTTGAATAAAATTTTTTCCAAAATATCATTTTGCGGTGGTACTGTTATAAACATGGGAAAGATGCGCTACTTTACAGGCATACTAAGGAGACCCCCAGGCACGATATTTAAAGGAATATTTAATTTTTATTGTTTCACTTTAAGCATTATTAAAATCACTGCTCCCGAAAAAAAGTCAGTTTTTAAAACTTTTTTTGCATTTAAACATGTCCCCTGGGGCAGATCTGGGTCCTCAAACACTTTTTATGGCAATAACATGCATATAAGCCTTTAAAATTAGTACTTTTGATTTTTCTTGTACAAAAGGTTTTATTGAACATAAGGACCATCAATAATACAGAAAAAAAGGAAATATTAATGAACACAACATGTATACATGTTTACAGAGGCTTTAAATAACACCAAAAACAATTCGGGATACAAAGAATTGCAGAAATTCCTGAGTGAATCTAGGCTGTTCTGTGAGATTGGCGAGTATTGTGATGTAATTACACGCTGGATCTCTTTTGTGTACCAATGCCATTACATAACTTTTTATAGCTTATGTGTCGAGGGAAAATATGCTACATAACCTTACAGTGATAAACAAAGCTCTAGAAAGGCAATGTGTGTTCATAAACGTTTTGTCATCATGCATCCTGGCCCAGCAGAACTAAGCCTGCGGGTCAGAGGGCATAGAAAGGAGACAAGAGATGAGGGAAAGGACTGAAGAAGAATAAAATAGGTATTTAGAATAGGAATGAAAGGGAAGAAACAGAAAGAGATAGATAAGAAGAGAGGGGGGGAGTCCATGGGGTGAGGGAGTGGAGATCTGCTAAAGAGAGAGTAGTGCTGAATCAAAGCGAGAGGGGTGGGTATGTACCACCCATGGTTGCCATGTCCGGAGAAATTTGTTGTGTGTATCTGATAACACGCCCGTCAGTTTCTCATTAACCATGATATCATTAACATGATTTTTAACCGCTTCGAAACTGAGGGCCGGAGTTTTCCAAGCCTTTGCAATAGTCAATTTAGTTGCAGTAAATATATGAAATGTCAATTGGCGTTCTGGTCGCAGCAATTCAGTGATTGGTTTCCCCAAAAGGGCCTCATAGGGATCCTTCTTTATATTAGTGTTAAAGAGGTTTCGAAGAAGTGCATAGACTCTGACCCACACCACAGTCTGCATACCCTGGAGCATTTCCACCTAATGTGTGCCATCATTCCCTCTTGAGAACACCCACGGAAGCATAAAGTGGAATAAGATGGGATAAAACTTGCTAATCTGGCAGGGGTATAGTACCATCTATAAAGTACTTTATAAGCATTTTCCAAGAAGAGAACATTCCTGGAGCACTTAGACAGTGCAATAGTCATAACCTGCCAGTCCTCTGGGTCCAGTTTTTTCCCCAATTCCACCTCCCACTGGAGATGGTATGGTCTTAAAGGCGGTTGTTTGGAACCTATAATGGCTGCGTATATTAAAGAAATCAGACCCGAGGATTGGGGTCTTGATCTACAAAGGCTTTCAAAGGGGGTTAAAGTATAAGGGGTAGGTTGAGATTTTAAGAGAGATTGGAGAAAATGTCGGAGTTGTATGTATCTGTAGTGCTCCCTGAGAGGGACGTCATAGGAAGAACGTAAGGCTGCAAAGGATATAATTCTGGTGGGGGTAAGCATGGAATGGACATCTACAAAGCCATTTTCAGTCCACCACCTGAATTGCCGCGAGTTATTGCATCCAGGTGGAAACAGTGGATACTGAAGAAGGTGAAGTAGGGGGAGATGAGGGGAGATTAGACCCGCAGAGTATTTGACCGTGTCCCATAACCGAAGTGAGTGGGCCAAACACGGACCAATAGTAGTTGGGCGGTGTGCTTGAGGGAGCAATGGGAGGGAGGCTAAGGGTATCGGGTGAGAGTGGCCCACAACGGCATTTGATATTTCTCATGAAGATGGGATAATGGGGCGATGGACGCTGCTGTATAGTAAGCCTGTAAATTGGGAACGGATAGGCCACCATTGATCCTACGAGCAAAAAGCACCTGTCTCTTGATCCTGGGTCTCGTGGGGCCCCAAATAAACTGCAAGATTTTGCGCTGATGTATACAGAGGATATGAGAGGGGACCTGGACCGGCAAGAACTGGAAATAGTAGAACAGTTTTGGGAGATAGGTCATATGGACAGTTGTAATCCTGCCTAACCAGGATAACGGGAGGGTGGACCAAGAGGAGAGCATACCTGCCAGCTTCCTAAACAATGCGGGAAAGTTGTCTTGATATAGGCCCGAATATCTTGGGGTAAGCCGGATCCCAAGGTAAGTTAGAGAATTTAACCATTGAAAGGAAAAGTTTGACTGCAGGGTTCCTAATTCAGAGGGCGAGAGGTTAATCGACATTGCTTTAGATTTAGCGGGATTGACTGATAAGCCCGAGAAGGTGGCAAAGGTATCAAAAAAGAGATAGCAGGTTAGGGAGGGTAATTCTAGGTTTAGTGATGGTCAATAGCATGTTGTCTGCAAACATCGACAACTTATGCGAAATACCCGCTATTTCCACTCCCGCTATATCTGGATGGAATCTAATGGTTTCCGCCAAGGGTTCAAGTGCTAGAATGAATAAAAGTGGGGAAAGTGGACATCCCTGGCGGGTACCCCTACTAATAGGGAAGGTATGTGATTTGAATCCATAATATTTCACTTTGGCTTGGGGGGAGTCATAGATAGCTGAAACCCAGCTCATAAGGGAGGTGCCAAATCCAAAATGTTTAAGTACTTGAGTCAGGTAGGGCCAGGACAGGGTGTCAAAGGCTTTGTTAATTTCTAATGACAAAAACATTGTTTCTAAGGACCTGCCATGAACAAGTTGTATTTGAAGAAGACGTCTTATGGCGTCACTTGCCTGTCTCCTTGGGACAAAGCCCACCTGGTCCTTCTTTATCAAACGTGAAAGAAAGGAGTTGAGGCTAGTGGCCAGGATCTTTGTTAAAATTTTCATATCTATATTAATTAGAGAGATCTGCCTAAAGTTAGCCCAAGATATCTGCTTTAGGGATCATGTCAATGTTGGCAGTCAGCAGATTAGATGTGAAAGGGCGACCTTCTTTAACTGAATTATACATATTAGTTAGATAGGGAGCAATGATTTCTGCCATCTTCCGGTAATAAAGTGCCGTGAAGCCATCTGGGCAAGGCCTCTTACCCACCTTCAACTCCTTAATGCACTGGAGGACTTCCGAGACCTGTATGGCTCGGTCCATCAGTGACCTACGGGTTTTGGATAGGGAAGGTAAAGATAAATTTGTCAAAAAAGCGTCGAGGCCTTGGGTGGAGAGGTGGTCCGGCTTGGAGTAAAGTTTGGTGAGACGATGCTGGAATTCGACCAGGACGCGCTGGGGGTTACCAGTTAGGGAATTGTGACGGGTGCGGAGAGTAATGGGAGCAAATTTCGGGGCAAAGGTGCGCAATCTATTAGCTAACATTGCAGTAGGTTTATTAGCTTTAGCGTACCATTTCTGTCGGGCCCAACGTAGGGTACGTTCTGCTTCATCGGTCAAGCATAAATCTAGTTCTTTGCGGGCTTTATCTAGTAGTGTGCGATTAGCGGGAGTGGGTGATTGCTTTTAACTCAAGATCGCGTCGAGCCTTTGCCCTTTCTTTTTTGCGTGTGGACGCTATGCGGATGAAATGGCCTCTAAGAACAGTCTTGTATGCTTCCCAGAGCGTGACTGGAGATTAAACTGGTCCTGCATTAAATCTAAAATATTCGACTGAAGCTTTGTGGATATCAGCAAGGATCTCCTTATAAGACAGAAGGGAATCATTCATCACCCAGGGAGAGTATTGTGGTTTGCTGAGCAAAGAGTGACAGACCGTTAGAATAGGGTCATGGTCCGACCATGGGGCAGTAAGGATAGAGATTGATTCTATTAAAGGGAGGTGTTTACGGAGGACAAACATATGGTCGATCCTAGAGTGAGAATGGTGAGGGTGGGAATAATGAGTGTAGTTCCTACCCAGAGGATGAAGCTCCCGCCAAATGTCTATTAAGTCGTGTTTTTGCAGGGAATGTAAAAATGTTTTGGCGGCTGGGGAAGGAAGTTTATGGTCCGATGGGTAGTTGTCAAGAGAAGGATTTATTGTTACATTAGAGTCACCCGCCAGCAGGAGGGTGCCTCTTTGGTGAGACCGTAAAAGGGAGCAGACGTGGGTGAGAAAAGGCCCTGGGTTCTTATTTGGGGCACAGTAAGTCATGATTGTTACCTCATTATCTTGAACAGTGCCCTGCAAAATTAGGTATCTGCCGTTTGGATCTACTATCTGTTTACTGCAAATAAATGGAACAGATTTGCGTATGGCGATCAGGACACCCTGTGTTTAGTAGGGGCGTTAGCCAAGAATACATCGGGGTATTCCGCCGCAAAATATTTGGGATAGGAGGTAGAAGAAAAGTGAGTTTCCTGCAAACATGCAATATCTATTTTTTGTTGTTTGAGGTATTTAAAAACCTTGACCCTTTTTTGGGGGGAATTCATGCCCTGAACATTCAGGGAGAGCCAGTGGAGAGTCATGTGAACAGAGGGGTACTCCTATGTAAGTTTCCAGCCTGACACCCCGTGGACTGGGGGGGAGAGGGAAGGCGACGGAGAGGAAAGGAAACAAGAAAAAAGCAGGAGAGAAAGAGCAAGACATGTAAAATAAGTATAATGAGAAGAACTCTGAATAGAGTAAGCATTAAGACTTTAATTGCTTTTGTTTGTGAGATGTAAAGCCCACAGTAGGGTCGGACATTGGCTAAGACAGCCATCTCAGCCAAGTGCCAACTCATGGGGGGAGCAGTGGTCCATCGGAATCGCCGGCCTATTACATACTAACATACTCATCTAAGACATTTTAAGAACTGTTAAAAACAAGTCTAGCAAAAAACAGCTAAACCAGTATAACTAATCAAAATGTATATAAAACGTGTAAAGGTATAAAAGTATAATTGGTCTTGCCCCCCGGCGCCCCAGAACCGAGACTCCGTAGGCTCCCCGTTTCCGGGGGACCTGAGGGGACCAACCCAACCCCGCCACACCTCCCTCCCGGCCGCCCCCTAAATGGAGACGGAGGAGGAGGGCGCAGGAAACAATGACCTAAACCACAGTGAAAAACCTATGAAGGTTGCCCCTATGGAGATGGCCTTACCCCCCCCCCCCCCCATACCATGACGGACCCTGGAAGAAATAAAGACGTTAGTGTAAAAACAAAACAACAAAAAAAAAGAAAAAATTATTAATAAAGGTCTTTCTTCAAATGTAGGTTGTCGTCCGCAATGAAAAGGTTTGGGGATTTCATCCAATGTCCGTGTCTCTGCGTCAAACTTAAATGTAGCAGTTTACACCCATCACCGCCATCTCACAATTGGGGCGGCATTTAGCAGGGTGTTCACTTGCATCACCAAAATAAAGAGCAGAGCAAGGTGCAATTTAAGACAGGGGGCGTGATCCCAAGCGCACCTGTTTGTTCCAGGTGTTAAGCTGGGAGATGAATAAGGTGGATCGGCCATGTCCCGGGGCAACAAAAAGAGGGATCAGATAATATAAAAATAAAGTACCTTCATCTGTTGTTGGATTTGTGGAAGCGTTGGGCCTGTAGATCTCGCAGAGCTTGGGATCTGGGTTGAGAACGCTGGGAATATTGTCGAGGAGGCCTGGAGGTTCCTGGTCTAGAAGAGGTCGGTGTTGCATCTGCTTGGGAGGAGGGGAGGTCCAGCTGCAGATCCTGGAAGTGGCGTCTCAGATCAGACGGGGAGAAGGCCTGGAATTGACGACCTGAGTGGGAGAAGGATAACTTAAAGGGGAACCCCCATCTATATTTGATCCCCTGGGTTTGTAGAATTTGAAGATAGGGTTTGAGGCCCGCCGTCTGGCGATAGTGACCGGTGAAAGATCGGCAAATAGCTGGAGGGAATTACCCTGAAAGGAGAGGGTTGCTGTTCTCTTGCAGCCTGTAAAAGCTTCTCCTTGGTGCGGTAATAATGAAATTTATTGATGACATCTCTCGGGGGACCATCTGAGGGTTTAGGAGTCAGGGATCTATGTATACGATCAAACGCGAGCCTGTCCACAGGAATTTCTGGGGCCAATTCCTGAAAGAAGGCGGTAGCTGTGCCCTGTAGGTCTGTAATAACCTCAGGGATACCCCGAATACGCAAATTGTCCCAGGGGGCGCTATTTTCTGCGTCTTCTAGTTTATCTTTCAGGATCTCAAGCTCAGCTGTCATCTTATCTACTTCCTCTTTGTGGCCCTCCAACACTGTTGTGGCTAGATCCATACATTGCTCTAGTTGATTGGTGCAGTGGCCTATCTCTTTAAGGCCCCGCACCAGGTCAGAGGAGAGTTTGCGAGATGCTGCAGTAATTTCATCCCTCACTATACTGCGAAATTTAGCCAGCAGATTATCAGGGTCTATAGGGAGGGGGCTCGCCAGGTCTGTAGGGAATTGCTGTAAACTGTCCGCTGGAGACGCTGGGTTCTCATCAGAGAAAAGAGTGGCGTCATCTGGCTCCAGAGGCTCAGGTGCCATATTGAGTTTCCCTTTGTCTGGGGCTGAGGAGGACTTATTGGGCTGCCGGGCTTTTGGCTTGGTTTTAACGGAGCGGTAGATTACCAGCTGCATCCAGGGATGTTCCAGAGCCCGCGGAGGTAAGTTGGCTGTGTCTCGATCCGTGCTTTATAAGGCCGGCTTGAGGATTCTGACGGCGTGGAGCGGAGAGATCAAGTGGCCATCTCCTTCACTCGCGTGCATGCGCCCAGCACTTTTTATTTTTCATGTTCGTGTTCCATAGACTTTGACGTTGTTCGCACAAATATTTTGCCTGTTCGCAAATTCTGGTGCAAACCGAACGGGGGGGGGGGGTGGTGTTCAGCTCATCCCTACCTAGTACCAAAAGGAAAACAATTATAGCGGCTAAAAAAACCCTTCCTTACTGGCCAGTGGTAGATGAGATAAGCACCACACGCCAAATCACAGGTTGAGGATGGAAAGGTGACCTAACTGTACTGCTTAAATGGGCTCTGTCACTCACCCACTGATACTCACCTATTTCAGACTTCTCTACTGCCTAATTTCTCTGATGGAGTCCTAACCTTGCATAAGTTCCCAATTGGATGATGTCTGAGCTTACAGAGTTATTTTTTTTCTTCACCTTGTCAGTTGAAAGAATTCAGACTTGCAACTGGCCTGAAAACTGCACCTTGGGAAGAGGCCACATGCTCCCACATACCCAGAAGCACCAGATATTTATTAAAGACTAAGCAATGGAGCTGCAGGAGAATACAACAAATATCCCTTCTTACAAGAGAATGAACAAAGTAACAGATTCTCTTTTTCACCCAGGTTGACTAAATTGGCCCTAGTATGTGCATGTATGCATGTGAGAAAGGGATCTTAGATTGTAAGCCACTTCAGGGCAGGGAATGATGCGAAAGTACATGTAAAGGGCTGCGTAAATGGTTGTAAATACCTGTTGTAATCAATAAAAAAGCAATGAGGTCCATTTCACACTTCATTATCTGTGACCACAAATATGGTAGATACCTACAAAAAGAATGTGGCATAGCTGAAATTCTGAAGAGCATTATAATTAGATTTTAGGTCTCAGCTTAGGGTCATCACACCCACCTTTTGCAGATAATGACTTGGGTATCTCTTCTTTATCACTAAATCAATCTTCTATCTCAGAAAAGATCTGTATATTTTATAGCAGCTCACTTGTTTCAGCTGCATCAAAGATAGTGTTGTGTTTATAGCTTATGATGCAATATGAACATGTGAATGACAATGACGCACCTTATAGACCTCTCACCTTTCATGCACACCCAAATGATGTGATTATACCCAATAAAAACCCTAACGTTAAAAATGTCCATGTGTTCTTAAAGCTGAACTCCAGGAATTTTTGTATTGCATACTCACTGTCACGGAACCCCGTCGCACTCTGATTAAGTGCTTCCGTCAGAATACAGCCTCCTCCAGTCTGAACATCAGATATCAGATACTGTATTACAGCCACATATTGTAACTAAAAACCTAAAAACCAGACGAGACTAGCTCAGTTATACAGCTTGAACATGGAAACATTTATTGGACAAACTCACACAAATATATACACCAGGAAGACATTTCCCCACCCCCCTTATGATCATATTACCTTAGCAAACTGTAACCAGAAACAGAATTAACATAGCTAATTAACTAATCATTTAAACAGCCTAGGTGACTCAGAGGTATGACCTTTCAAGGCAGACTTGCCGTCTTTTAGCTCAGAAGACACAACAGGCAACAGACATAAACACAGGACGCCTTCACATAATAGCAGGAGCCCCTAGTAGCAAACGGACCGTCTCCTAAATTGTACAGAGGCCAATGTGATCAGTTTCAATTATCACATGTAGTTCAGACTCAAATATACCAGGAATAGTCTTCGTATAATTCCTGGGAGATATGGGGAATAAATATTACTGTTTCATTTTAAGTAATCCAAGCCACATTTTCTTGGTCACCCTGTGCCCCTAATAGACACAGAGTGAATTAAACATAAGAGGTGCATGGGGAGCTGAAGCAAGAGATTCCCAACCTCTCCAAGGGATTCTCGGTTCCACCAGCCCCCCCCCCCCCCATATTTTCACTGTGGATGGTTGTTGGTGCGGAATCACAGTGATTCCAGCACCCCCAGCCACCCGCATAGATGTGAACTGAGCCTCAAGCCTAAGATGTAACTATTTTACCCTGGCTCATACTGGACTATACAGTTCAATAATCAAAATCCTGAATTAATAGGAAGATGACTAGGTTTTACTTACCAGTGTTTATGGTATATACTGGACTATGTTTCTCTGACCAGTGATTTATGGTATATACTGGGCTATTATTTAATAAAAATGTTGGGACTTTATATGAGACAACGACTGCTGTAGAGTTCGTGTATCCCCATCCCTGAATCATAATGAAGAGAGAGGGGAGTATAGGAATGTGGGAATGGGGAACTTTGTGTGAAGCACACCACCGGAACCAAATGAATCACTTAATATGTATTGTTTAATGATGCACATGGATGCATGTGGGACAATAAATACATATATACAATATATAACATAAAATAAATACACATATATACACACACACATATGTGTTCCTACATAGTACATATAGACATCATTGATTAAACACATGATATTATAAAAGTGATAAAAAATTCTTCAAGGTAGTCTCATAGTAGACACATAGTAGCTGTGACAATATATCAATGGAAAGCTCTACGCAAGTTTTATGTATAACTTCCACTCATCACCAGGGGTGGCCCATCCATTAGGGGCATCCAGGTGCCGCCCCCTCTCTCCAGGCCACCCCCTCTCTGCAATGGATAGATTCATGCATAGCATGTTTCCGGCCCCTTTCAGGGCATTGAGCACATGAATTACAATCGGGAAGAGGGTCTAATACCCGTCACCTGATTGGCTGAAAGGACAGGCGATCCTATTGGATGCCTAGGAGGAGGGGAGGGGATGCACAGCGGAAGCCAGGAGAAGAGCCGCTGGCCGATGCCTGGATGCCCGGTCCCCGTTGCGGACAGCGGTGGGGGGATCGGTTGTTTGCAGCCCCCCTTCAAACAAAAAAACACCAGCTGCCACTGCTTATCAGAAGCGATATAGGTATGTCTGTAATGAAATATAAAAATGCCAAATGGTATAGTAACTAAGATAACAGGAAGAGGGGGAACCACATCCTAATCCCAGCACTCTTACCTAGAAGTAAGCTACAGTATTCAACAACATGGGTAGTATTGGTAGCTGGAGGCACTATGGGAACATCATCCCCAGAAACTGAGGTGGCGATAACTGCGGCAACATAGCATTGAAGAGAGATCAAGAGGTTAACATCAATAGTGATTTAATTCCCAATGAGTAACTGTGGTTGTAATAAGTGTTGAGTAAAGGTCCATAGGGCTTCTGTGGAAAAAATTGTAAATAAATAAAGTGTATCAGCAAAGTGACTACACAATAAAAAAAATGGGGAAGAGACGAAAGCCATTACCAAAGAGAAGAAAGACAGAGAACAGATCTAGAGTGTAGAGTGAAAACAGGTGAGTGCCTCACCATAGAATGATGGTAAGATCAAAAATAACACATAAGAACCATAGATACATAGAAAACCAAATATTACCCTTAGTATGAAGTGGAAAGCATTGTCCAGAGATGTGCAGTGTCATAAAGGTGCAAGGAGCAGACTAGGTATGTGCTCCATAGGGGTGTGGAATATATACCCGCCCCATAGCCACAGGACCCCACCAACATCATAACCACATGCTGATGAGAAGGCAGAGCCAGTGTTCGAGCGACCATTGATGCCCGGCACTGGACACCACAACCTCCCTCATAATGCATGCAGATGGATAAACAACGTTGGCCCGCGGCGTCAAGATTGACGTCAAAGCACAAAGTCACAAAGTAAATAAGTAAAATAGTAAAAGCTTGTTGAAAAGGAATAATTGTGGTGCATGTCGTAAGCCTGACGTGTTTCGTGTATCAAAACACTCTTCAGGGGCGATTTTGCACCAGAATCTAAAAAAGAAAAAAAGGGGGGAGGGTATTCTAAATAAATGAAATTTAATATGCATTGTGGAAAAATAAAAACATGCATGTAGGGGAGGCGAGAAGCCACAAACCCTGAATGGATACTCACATGCCAAAGGAGTGTGAACTCCATGAGGTCCGTGATCACAGGGCCACCAACTAAGTCAGGTCTGGGAGCAAATAAAAGGGACACAGTCAAAACCAAAAACATATTTTGTAGATTTGGAAAGGGTCAAAACATTTAACCTTTTTTTATTAATGTCCATGACTTCCTGCCTCGGGGACAACTGTTCCATTCCTTGTATCACAGGGACAGGAAGTGAGGGAATATCTCCCCAATATTTTCCCAATGAGTGTTTAAACTTCACCACTCTATCCAAAACTAAAAAAGTGGCTGGGGTAAGGCTTTAGTTGTAGGGTGGACAATAATTAATCTGCTATCATGGAAAATGGATTACAGAAGGCGAGTCCGTGCATAGTGAATGCAGGACATATATATCCAAAGAAACTATTACAAAAGTATCTACTATAAAAACAAACAGAACTAAGAAAATAAATATATTGCACAACTACAGTACAAAGCAATCTGGAATGATTCATAGCATATCTTTGAAGAACACAAAGTACATTTTAAGCACACCGGATTGAATATTGTCTTATGAGTGCCATATAAGACTATAAACTCTGATAAGTGGGGCATATAAGCAGCATTTACAAAGTTAAGTTTTAATACCACTGCAAGAAATAAAATGTAAGATAGGTGTGTCACCAGGCCACCTGACTCACATAGATAGACCCAAGAGAATTGTATTTCATTTTCATAGTTTAATACATAATTATGATTTGAAGCTTTGTATAATTAAGTGACCTTGAAATGATATAAGGAGTTGCGGTTTCTAAATGATTCGTAATGAAATTATGCTCATTGCATCAAGAAAGTCCTTGAGATAATGAGGCACAAAGATAGCACAGATGCAAATTCCTGAAAACATCACTTAAACATATCTATTATAAAATGAACGAAGGCTTGAAAGGAGCAATGATCACGATATCTAATATGAAGAACAATATAGATGGCATATTGTGCACTCTAATGTGTGTTTTAAGGATATTTGGATATACACAGGACTTCAGCAACCATGACCACATAAATGCCAAGTCCAAAAGGTTTCCATTCCCCTCCCTGCCCCCAAATTTTAAAACATTAAAGCATATATACCAGCAAAATAGTATTAAACTCCAAAACAAAAAATAATATATTGCAGCTTTTAAATAATAAATAAAGCAAAAAGCCTAAAAAAAAAAGTAAACTGATACAGCCACCACATCTAAGAATTGGTAAGCTGCAATATATTATTTTTTTGCTTTTATGTTTAAATACTGCTTTAAAGCAAATGTAAAGCCTGTCACTGCTTACAGACTTTGCCATGCAAATTTCATTTCAAAATTAAATTTTAATATTTTAAAGTGTGGAAATATCATTAAAGTAATACCTACCGATCCTGTCATGAAGGTTCTTCTTTCACAGTTGTGCTCCTGAGTTGTCATCCTATCACATGGGTTTCTGATAGAGGTTACAAGTGGCCATGTTTTGTGCAACCATGGTACACTGTTGTCAACATCAGGAAACCAAGCTGTACGATGACACTGAAACCAGGGGTGTGTCTTTGACAGCCTGAGTTCATAGGAAGGGGTTGGATGTAGCTGGGTGTCATTCAACTTGGAAGTGGAGTGGTGACTACTGTTTGAATATGACACAGAGAGCAGTGTTGGAGCATAGAGTGGATGAGTATTGCATTGTCTTTTTTTTTATTTTATTATTCTTATTAAAAAAGAGGTATGGGTATAGGTAAAAAAAAAAGTTATACTCACCTAGGTGGATGCAGCATCAGTCCCTCGCCGGCTCTAAGACTGGGAACTAAGTGATCAAACACCACTGATTGCTCAGCTCTCGGTCTTCAGCCTGCAGTGAGCCGGTGACTGTCAGTCACCGGCTCTCTGCTCTGCCCCTCCAGTGCTCGCTGGAGTGCTGGGCCTTGGAGACGGAGGGAGCGGCTGGCTCAGGCTCCCAGCGGCTTGCTGAGAGCCTGAGCCAGCTGCTGGTCCAAACATCTGGGTGGATCCCTATCATATGGTCAGGAGCTTTTCAGAGCCTGGACCAGCTCTGTGACATCAGCTGCCAGCAGGCTTATGGCCGCTGGTGGCTGAAAACGGGTCACAGAAATGCAGAACGATCTGCACTCCTGTGATCCATGGGAGAAGTACAGCCAAAAAAGCTTTGAATATACTTCTCCTTTAACTGCTTGCTGCCTGCCCACCGTCAAATCCTGCACACCCGCTGGGTCGAAAATTAGTTTGGGTACAGTGTAGCATGACCACGCAATTGTCATTCAAAGTGCAACAGCGCTGAAAGCTGAAAAATGGCTTGGGCAGGAAGGGGGTGTTAGTGCCTGGTAGGCAAGTGGTTAATTGGAGGTTAAAAATATTTCATTTATTTAAAAATAAGCTGGCAATGGGCTTTAAAGTTAAACTGCAGGAAAAATTAAAAACAACCCTTCTACCTTTGCAGTGGGGCTACCCAGTGTGTGAAATGGTCCTTTTTTTTCTAGGGCAACTTTATCCCTTCTCCCACAGGCTTCTTCTTCTCCATGTGACCAGTCCCCCAATGCTTCTTCTCTTTGGTGCTCCATCCATTGGTTGCACTCTGAAGTCATTGCGTACAATGCAGGACCAGCAGTCTTGCTTTGTAAATGAGGATTCCCCCAACAACCCAGAGCATTGAAGGGAAGAGAAAAGAGCTGGCTCCTGGGAGAGTGACTAGAAAGATAAACAAAACTTATTTTAAATGGTACCCTAGATCAAAATGTGCAGATAACCCTTTAACTGTAGTTTTTAATTTTCCGTTCAGCTTTAATAACACACACCAAATCAACTGAATTGTGAATGCATGCTACAGCTTCAGATCTCTATCTATCATATTATGATCAATAAAAAAACGGTCAGAAGCCCAAGTGACAGAATATGTTGTATGAGACTGGAAGAACATGTGTATGTTGTGAATCATCTGGGTTTTAGGTCTTTGCTTTAAATATATTTCAAACTCCACTAGTAGTACCTGCATCTGCCTGCATACTCTACATTGACAAAAAGGGGGGCTTGTCTGACAATCTCTATAATTATTTAAACCTAAGAATTTCCTATGTTTTCAATGCTTTTATAGAAAAAACAAATAAATTCAGTGTGCGAATCTTGCCTTAACTCACACTTCCATACTATTTTATCCAGTATGCCTTCCTTTTACTTTTTTATGACTTTTGTATTTTCATCTGAAATATTGTAGAAAAAAATCTGACTCTCATGTTTTTTCTGTCATTTTGGTTACAAGTATAACACACAATACATATTATGTAATACACTCTTATTTGTCATATGTAAACTATGTTCTTAAATTTAAATAAAGAAATTTTTGGTTAAAAGATCAGCTAATCAATAATTTTAGCAGTTTGCAATTAGCAATGTCAAAACACATATTTTAGATATATACTAAATGGTGAATTTGGAAATTACTTATCGCTTTACTATAATCGACTTAATAATATTCTTTTAGACCCCTTTCACACTGAGGCATTTTTCAGGCGCTACAGCGCTAAAAATAGTGCCTGTAAAGCGCCTGAAAAAGCCTCAGCTGCAAACCCAGTGTGAAAGCCTGAGTGCTTTCACACTGGGGCACTGCGCTGGCAGGGCATCACAAAAAGTCCTGCCAGCAGCTTTTTTGCAGCGGTGGAGGAGCGTTGAATACACCGCTCCTCCCATTTGAAAACAATGGGGCAGAGCCGTGATATCGCCAGCAAAGCGCTGCTGCAGCAGCATTTTGCCAGCGGGTTGCACCTCTTTTCGGCCGCTAGCGGGGGTTAAAACCGCCCCGCTAGCGGTCGAATAGCACCGCTAAAATGCCGGTAAATCGGCGCTAAAAATATGACGCCCGGTGCGGCTCAGTGTGAAAGGGGCCTTAAACTTAAAATAGAACTAAAGGCAAAACTTTGTTCTCATTTTGAATAAAGTAATGGAGTTTTAAAACCCCTGCCAGGTTTTTTTTTTCCATTCACTTCTTCCCCAATAGCTCAAAGAAGAAGTGAGAGGAAATCTCTTTAAAGTGAGTCCCTGGTTGTCAGTGGGGTCACCAGATCTAATGTCCCATTGGAAAATTTCCCATCTCCTACTTTGCTAGGGACAACTTAAAAGTTTGGGATTTTCTTTTACTTTCATTTTCAATGAGAATATTATACAGGACAATTAGAGAGAGTGAGTCTCCCTAACGTGGCACAGACAGTAATAAAAACCTGACAGATGTCCTAATCCCTCTCCACCCAGTTTTGCCTTTAGCTATACTTTAAAGCACTAAGGATATGCTAAAATAAAAATACCACAAACTGGTCTCATCGTTCCTTCCTTTTAAAAAGTTGAATACAACATAGTTGAAAAACTAGTAAAATATTATTTAGTAAAGTACTTATTGATTGACTTTAGCGTAGTATAACAATCTGCCACCAGATGGCAGTAAAGACTGGTTTCAAGATCAATCCTTATTATCAGGAGGTAGATCCCATACAACATGTTCTTTTGGTGATTTTAGAAGAAAAATTAAAAAATTGGTACTGGTCAGTTGTATCAAACATATTGTGTATTTAATTAGGGGAATGAGGAAAAGCACTGCTTCACATTACAGAGATAATTGTAACGCAAGTAAAATAAATAGCAAGATGAAATCTAAAATTACAAAAAAAAAAAAAACATTTTTTAAAAGTAGAAGAGAAAAGATTTTGGCTACTTTTGTGCTGGGAGAGTTAGTGGACCAGGGCTGCACAGTGCCAACTCTCTAGTAATGATGATTAGGAACTATAGCAAAAATACAGAGGCAGTCTTTAGATTTAAAATTCTACTAAACAGAAAAGTGTTAATTACCATTATTCATTCCCATAAATCATATATATCATGCCACTGTATGTTGTTTTTTGTTAAATCGTAGTATCCTATATCTGTAGCGCTGTTGTGTGTTCACAAGATCTTTTTCTAAATCTTTATTGAACATCAAATATGTAATTTTTGTGCATTAACCACTTAAGCCCCAGACCATTTGGCTGGCCAAAGATCAGAGCACTTTTTGCGATTCAGCACTCCGTCGATTTAACTGACAATTGCGCGGTCGTGTGACGTGGCTCCCAAACAAAATTGACGTCCTTTTTTTCCCCACAAATAGAGCTTTCTTTTGGTGTATTTGATCACCTCTGTGGTTTTTATTTTTTGCGGTATAAACAAAAAAAGAGTGACAATTTTGAAAAAAAAAGCAATATATTTTACTTTTTGCTATAATAAATATCCCCAAAAAATATATAAAAAACCATTTTTTTCCCTTAGTTTAGGCTGATACGTATTCTTCTACATATTTTTGGTAAAAAAAAATTGCATTTATTGATTTGTTTGCGCAAATGTTATAGCATCTACAAATTAGGGGATAGTTTTATGGCATTTTTATTAATATCTTTTTTTTTACTAGTAATGGCGGCTATCAGCGATTTTTATCGTGACTGCAACATTATGGCGGACAGATCGAACACTTTTGGCGCTATTTTGGGACCATTCACATTTACACAGCGATCAGTGCGATTAAAAATGCATTGATTACTGTCTAATTGTGACTGGCAGTGAAGGGGTTAACCAGGAGGGGGTTAAGTGTGTCCTAGGAAGTGATTCTAACTGTGGGGGGGGATGAGCTACGTGTGACACGACACTGATCACCGCTCCCGATCACAGGGAGCTGTTATCAGTGTCCTGTCACTAGGCAGAACAGGGAAATGCTTGTTTACATCAGCATTTCCCCATTCTTCATCTCCGTGAGACGATTGCGGGTATCCCCGCAGACATCGAGTCTGCGGGACCCGCAATCACACTCATGGAGCTCGTGGCACACAATGGCAAATTTAAAGGAACATACCTGTACGCCCATTTGCCTGTCCGTGCAATTCTGCTGATGTAAATGTTCGTGCAGCGGTCGGCAAGCCGTTAATATAGTGTAGGCAGAGTGAAAGATGATTGACGCTAGCTTTCATTTTGTTCAGACGGCATATGCATCCAAGGCTATTTTTTACTTTTCAGGTATTAGAAAATAAAAATACGCTTTTTGTGAGTTTCTTAGTGAATGTAATCGATCTGCATACTATATCTCACCACCTAATAGGGCGTACACACGGTCGGACTTTGTTAGGACATTCCGACAACAAAATCCTAGGATTTTTTCAGACGGATGTTGGCTCAAACTTGTTTTGTCTACACACGGTCGCACAAAGTTGTCGGAAAATCCGATCGTTCTAAACGCGCTGACGTAAAACACGTACGTCGGGACTATAAACGGGGCAGTGGCCAATAGCTTTCATCTCTTTATTTATTCTGAGCATGCGTGGCACTTTGTCCGTCGGATTTGTGTACACACGATCGGAATTTCCGACAACGGATTTTGTTGTCGGAAAATTTTATCTCCTGCTCTCCAACTTTGTGTGTCGGAAAATCCGATGGAAAATGTCCGATGGAGCCCACACACGGTCGGAATTTCCGACAACACGCTCCGATCGGACATTTTCCATCGGAAAATCCGACTGTGTGTACGGGGCATTAGTGTTTAGCAATAGGAGGCCATGAAGGAAGGAAGGAGGGAGGGAGGAGAGTGTCATTTGCCACTGTGTATATGCCCACATGTTTGACTCTATAGTCATGTGAGCTGCACAGATAAGAAAACAAAGTAAATTAATAGCTTAGATGGAATACTAAAATTGGAGCATGCTCCATAGAGGACACCAGCTGGTCTACACAATCTCAGGCTGTAATGGGGACACAGAGAAGATGGGAGGGGCAGCTGAAGGAGGGATCAATCAGGTATATTTCACTCTACACAAAACAAATGCTTTAGGTGTCCGTTTATGAAGCAGTGATCCCGAGGATCACTGCTGATCACAGTCCATAAACAGTTTATGAAACAGAGATAATCAGGGGGAGAAGTGTTTGAACATGTTCTCCCGCCGATGATCTCCGTACACGGAGAATTTTCATTGATTGACACAGTCAGTCGGCCAGTTTATGAAGCTGCAAACTCAGCACTTCACTGCCGATCTGTGTCAGAATTCACCCGAGGTGGAGAATCGGGGAGTGAAGAGGAAATCTCGGGGGATCTGAGGGGAAAGGAGGAAGATTTTTAACATCCTTCTACCTTGTTCAGACCCCCCAACACTATAACCATGTCCCCCTGTCATATTTATGTGTATATATATATATATATATATATATATATATATATATATATATATATATATATACATATATACATATATATATATATATATATATATATATATAATGTGTGTGTATATACATGTATATATAATGTGTGTGTGTATACATATGTATATAATGTAGGGGGACTCGTTATTTTTTTAACATTAACCACGTCGTCTGTCAGTGTATTGAGCGGTGATAATTTATCACCGCTTAATAAACTGACATCTCTGTGTTTCTGTGAATTTCTGGTAGTGTCATCTCGTAAAGTCTCACAAGATTCCAGTATCAGGGGCCGTTCTCCACTGTTGGAAGCGTTTGTAGATCGCTTCACTCCTCCAAAGGTGAAGCGATCTACACCGCTTCATAAACAGGCACACAGAGGAGAAAGATCTCCTCTGTGAATGCCGGAGAACGAAGCAGTAAATAGATTTCACTGCTTCATAAATGGACATCTTAGTGTGTAGTGATGTGATAATTTCTTTGCCCATTTGCCAAGTGTATACTCCTGTTATGCGGCGTTTGTTTTGCCCTTTTCCAATATGGCTGCTATGCTCTCGCTCTGCACCTAGGATGAGGTCATCAAGAAGAGCAGAGGTATGGAAAGGATTCTTGGGTAGGTGTGGGGGAGGAAAGAGCACATGTTGCAGAGAGAGAACAGTGGATTCCTCCTGAGAGAGCACAGACTGTAAGTTGCTGCAGCCTCTCCTCACTGAGACATGCATAGAGACTGTTAATGATTTCCTGTTCCTGTTTGGACAATACCTTATGCTGGATGGTTCACTGAATGTTATTTCTTAAATACATGGACTTTCAAATACAATGCTGTGAAGATTACTGTCTATGTGGATGATACATTTCTCAATTGGGATTTCACTTGCTGTTCACTAGTCCCAATTCAGTTGAGGCACTAGCGCTTGTTAGAGATCCTGTCCTGATTACACAGATTATAAAGACTCTGCTCCTAAATACTATACAGGTGGCGCCATCATACCCTAGTAGCCACAGAGAGTAGAAAAGAACAGCGCTACATTTGGAGGCGCTGCTGAGATAAATATCTTGGATCAGGAAATTAAGGAACGACCATGTCACTGTCATCAACAGAAGCTGTGAGGCAGTGGGCCCTGGAAGAGGGACTGCCACCTAAAAGGACATTTCCTATTTCGTATGTACCTATCACTGTGAGCGCCCATAGACTGCAGGAGGCGCTAAAAGCAAATGAAACCTTGCAGTCTGCCGCTCTTGTGGATAAAAGAGAGGAAGATTAGAGTTATGAACTGTATAACCATTATCTCTGTCTCAGAGAGGTGGATTTAAATCCAGTTAAAGGGCCCTTTTGCTTATGTCCAAAAGGGGCTGAAGTAATTGGTTGTGCTGTAGTATTTCCAGTAATTTCACCTCCAGTAAGGCAGAAGTTACCAGCCCTGCCTATACAGTATGAACCATTGAATACAACTAACAAAAAACACAAAAAATCAGTGCTTAGGGCTAGAAAAAAGAGAGAGAGAAGAAGGTATGCAGCCTCCCCTAATAGACCCACGAGGGGGCTAATCTGTATGGATAAATAAAGGATGGGGTGAATGGCGCTCCCTTTTGAGGGGGTATGTGAACTAAATGTGCAACACAAATACTATCAGAACCACTGTGATGATAAACACATAATATAAATAATATAAATAGCCCCCTATAAAAATATTACTGGTTTAAACTAATCATTCAGTGGAAAAAATCAACAATGAAAATACAATAAAGCAGTTAAAAATAAGGTGATTAATTAAACCATCAATAAATAATACATGACACCAGCATGTATACTGATGTGCAGGGGCGTTGCTAGGTGGCAAAAAGACCAGGGGCTTCAGCCCGAAGTCAGAGCCCGGCACCGGGGGGGGGGGGAGTTGGTGGGGTTGTATGGAGGGGGGCATTACCTACCTGACATACACTGACCTACATGACATGCCTGACACATACTAACCTACCTGACACACACTGACAACATAGTTGCCAACATTGTGAAAAAAAAATATTAGGGACACTGTTTTGCATGTAGGGGGAGCCTTGCTATAATTAGGGGGCGGGCCATTTGTTTGTAGGCGTGACATAGCAAAATTGTAAAATGCGGCACGCAAAGAGCGCTGCGGCGAAAATTGGGCATGGTTTACGTGGAATAGTGGGTGTGGCTTAAATGGGCGTGGCTCAAAAGGGGTGTTGCATCAGGTGCCCCCAGCAGAGTCTGTCCTTGCATCAGGTGCCCCCAGCAGCAGTGGTGTAGCGTGGGTTGTCAGGGCCCGGTGCAAGGCAAGAAATTTGCATCCCCTAACCTATGAACTTTTAGCACTCCCCGGGTCCCTTCCTTTCCTACAATAGTACTTACCACAGCCTGATTTCTACACTGACCACTACACTGACCTACATGTTTATTAGACTGACCATTACACTTACATACCTGTCCACTGCACTGACCTACCTATCCACTACATGGACCATTACACTTGCCTACCTGTCCACTGCACTGACCTACCTACCTGACACATATTGACCTACCTGAAACACACTGACCTACCTATCTGACATACACTGACCTACATGACATGCCTGACATGTACTAACCTACCTGACACACACTGACCTACCTATCTGACATACACTGACCTACCTATCTGACAGACATACACTGACCTACCTGACACACACTGACCTACCTATCTGACATACACTGACCCACACGACATGCACTGACCTATCTGACACACACTGACCTATCTGGCTGACATACACTGACCTACCTGACACACACTGACCTACCTGGCTGACATACACTGACCTACCTATCTGACATACACTGACCCACACTGACCTACCTGACATACACTGACCTACCTATCTGACATACACTGACCCACACTGACCTACCTGACATACACTGACCTACCTATATGACATACACTGGCCTACCTGGCACACACTGACCTACCTGACACTCACTGATCTACCTATCTGACATACACTGACCTACCTGACACTCACTGATCTACCTATCTGACATACACTGACCTACTTGTCCTTGCCCCCCTTAAAGCCCAAGTTTATTTATTTAAAATTAGCCAAGGGGCAGTCAAATGCAGCCACTGTGCCCATCAAATGAAGCCACTGTGTCCGTCAATTGCAGCTACTGTGCCCCGTCACATGAAGCCACTGTGCCCCGTCACATGAAGCCACTGTGCCCGTCAATTGCAGCCACTGTGCCCCATCACATGAAGCCACTGTGCCCCGTCATTTTCAGCCACTGTGCCGCGTCATTTGCAGCCACTGTGCCCCGTCATTTGCAGCCACTGTGCCCCGTCATTTGCAGCCACTGTGCCCCGTCATTTGCAGCCACTGTTCCCCGTCATTTGCAGCCTCTGTGCCCCGTCATTTGCAGCCACTGTTCCCCGTCATTTGCAGCCACTGTGCCCTGTCATTTGCAGCCACTGTGCCCCGTCATTTGAAGCCACTGTTCCCATCAAAAGAGAGAGAGAGAAGAGAGAGAGAGAGAAATACAAAAGAGAGAGAAAAAAAGAGAGAGAGAGAGAGACAGTGACACAAAGTGAGAGAGAAACACCTTTTTTTTTTTCTTTAATCTTCGTCGTTCTGTCTCACTCACAGGCAGCCACCATGGGCGTTATCCAGCATGACTGGAGGTTGAGCGTGAGGGAGAAGAGGGCGTCACCGCGCCGTCGCCGCGCCGTCATTCTCCTGACCTCCTGCGGCATATCACTCCGCCTGCTGTCAGTCAGTGGGCGGCGCCGGAATCGAAGCACACAGAGTCTGTGTAAACTGCCGCCACTGCTGTCTGCCTGTATCAGTCTGACGGCGACCTATTTTTTTCCTTCTCTGACACTTGGGGGACACTCGGGGCTATTAGCCACTGGCCAGACATTCGGGGCTTCAGCCTCAATAGCCCCATGCTAATGACGCCTCTGCTGATGTGATCTGCAATGTTAACCTATTGTGCAGTCCGTGCAAAAAACCTTTATGCAAAAAAGAAGTGAAAAAGTCTATATACTCAAAAAAATATATATATATATTTTGTTTGGCAAAAAAGAATATGTTGCAAAACGTTCCTAACAGTCTGGTGACTCTTGTGCCAAGAAATAAACTGGTGACTTCTGTACTCCCTCTATGGGTCCCCACTCACCAGCTCCTTATACCCCTGCAGGGGTGACAGGCAATATGGAATATCATAGGAAGTCTCCAGATGGTTCCCTGTGGTCCCTTTAGCAATGGCTCCTGCTTCCACTATCCCAGGACATCCAGATCAGTCATCTGTGCATCACAGCCTCTGTCACCATATGCAGGAAAAGGGGATCTCCAGGAATGAGTCCTCATGTGAAGAGATGACACTCCATAGTGTAGTATGTTGAATAAAATGCTTTTATTTAGATAACCATAAAACAAAAGTACTTCCCATATGGGAATAACAGCTACAAAACACTACATCATGCGTGTGTTCGATAACCAGGAAGAGCCGTCTCGCAGTTTGCGGTCCAGCTGCGTTCCAGGCTCCCTGATTCCGTACCGGAAGTGACGTAAGTGCGTAGCCCCGACTTATGCTTTGGCATTGCCGTTTTCAAAGGCGGCGCCATCTTGCTACACCTCACAGTTTATATAGTGAGCGGACATGCAAGATCCTCCCTTCTCCCATTACTGCGGAGGACATGATTGAATATTCAGGATGAACTAAACCCTCCCTCAAAAATAAGCCCTATTAGAGAGTGGGGGAACGTAAACGTCCATCTAAATTCGACTCATCCCATTATAACTTATTGCGGACCTTGTGCATCTCCGCTCGCCTAAACAAATATATCGGCAGACATTAACATATGCAGTCTATGTATATATATTAAGAAGAGGCATCATAAATTTTCATACTGGTAAACACTATTAAAAATTGAAAATATATACAGATAAATTAAAATAAATTTGTGCCCATACCTATATTAGGTCATAGGCCATAAGCAGGGCCCCCAGTGGTAAGTGCCGGCATTACAAGTATACTTCCCTGCAAAGCCAGATATCTTGCAAAGGTGATAAACGCAAAACTAGGATATCATAAAAACAATAATATGCAAATTATAAACATCTTAAATCATAAACTCTACAAAGAAAATGTAGAGAAAATGCCAGTGAGGTATTGAGTATGTATTATAAATAAATAAAACTATATTTTCTACTATAAAAAGGTTGTAAAAATAATAACCAATAAGCTAGAAAGGGTACATCCTACCCGATGTGTGAATACAACTGCTTCATCTTGACAAACTGTAATGTTTTAATGGTAAAATACACATTTTTTTGTGTGTGAGAGTGTGAGAGTGTGTGTACTTTAGTGAAGCCATCTGTTGACTTTACTGTGGAAATGATACAGTGGGGCAAAAAAGTATTTAGTCAGCCACCAATTGCAGGTGCAAGTTCTCCCACTTAAAAAGATGAGAGAGGCCTGTAAGTTTCATCACAGGTATACCTCAACTATGAGAGACAAAATGTGGAAACAAATCCAGACAATCACAATGTCTGATTTTTGAAAGAATTTATTTGCAAATTATGGTGGAAAATAAGTATTTTGTCAATATCAAAAGTTCATCTCAATACTTTGTTATATATCCTTTGTTGGCAATGACAGAGGTAAAACGTTTTCTGTAAGTCTTCAAAAGGTTGTCACACACTGTTGCTGGTATGTTGGCCCATTCCTCCATGCAGATCTCCTCTAGAGCAGTGATGTTGTGGGGCTGTCGCTGGGCAACACGGATTTTCAACTCCCTCCCTCCACCAAAGGTTTTCTATGGGGTTTAGATCTGGAGACTGGCTAGGCCACTCCAGGGCCTTGAAATGCTTCTTACGGAGCCACTCCTTCGTTGCCCGGGCGGTGTGTTTGGGATCATTGTCATGCTGAAAGACCCAGCCATGTTTCATTTTCAATGCCCTTGCTGATGGGAGGAGGTTTGCACTCAAAATCTCACGATACATGGCCCCATTTATTCTTTCATGTACATGGATCAGTCGTCCTGTTCCCTTTGCAGAGAAACAGCCCCAAAGCATGATGTTGCCACCCCCATGCTTCACAGTAGGTATGGTGTTCTTTGATTGCAACTCAGCATTCTCTCTCCTCCAAACACGACGAGTTGTGTTTCTACCAAACAGTTCTACTTTGGTTTCATCTGACTATAAGACATTCTCCCAATCCTCTTCTGGATCATCCAAATGCTCTCTAGCAAATCTCAGACAGGCCCGGACATGTACTGGCTTAAGCAGGGGGACACATTTTGTTTCTGGTGTCCTTCGACAGCTCTTTGGTCTTCACCATAGTGGAGTTTGGAGTGTGACTGTTTGAGGTTGTGGACAGGTGTCTTTTATACTGATAACAAGTTCAAACAGGTGCCATTAATACAGGTAATGAGTGGAGGACAGAAGAGCCTCTTAAAGAAGAAGATACAGGTCTGTGAGAGCCAGAAATCTTGCTTGTTTGTAGGTGACCAAATACTTATTTTCCACCATAATTTGCAAATAAATTCTTTCAAAAATCAGACAGTGTGATTGTCTGGATTTGTTATCACATTTTGTCTCTCATAGTTGAGGTATACCTATGATGACAATTACAGGCGTCTCTCATCTTTTTAAGTGGGAGAACTTGCACAATTGGTGGCTGACTGAATACTTTTTTGCCCCACTGTACAAGTGGCTGTGAAGCCGCCTATCATTTTCACTGCCACCATGATGTACCGCACCCCCCCCCCCCCCCCCCCCGCCGGCGCCATGTTCACCAGGCTCCGCGGTGTTGTAATTGTGGGTGTCACTGGGAAGGGCAGCAGGCGCTCAGTGGACATCCTTTTTGCTCAGCCTCACTCCTGCACACAGACCAGTGTATGACATCACTGCCTGGACTGAAGCTGTCATTCTCTGGGATCAATGCTGGGTGAAGCAGCTGATGGAAGATAGTCTATGTTCCATCAGCTGCTGTGGATCAGAGAGGAGACATCCAGGGTCTAATAGACCCTGAGTATCTCCATAAAGAGTCACCTATATGCTATCACATAGGGGGCTATTGGTTCCCTATGTGATAGCAATAAAAGTTATGTAAAAATAAAAATTAAACCAAGAATGTTTTAAATACATAAGGAGACATATCATTTTTTTTTTTTTAAATGTCCTTACAACACCTACAATAAATGCGTGCGTTGGGGCACCTATGTATGAAAACAGCGATTGTCCTACACATGTAATATATGAGCATGCACGCCAGAGTGAGAGCAATAATTTTAGCACCAGTGCACCTGCGTAACACTAAACTGATGACCTGTAGAGGCTTTTAAAACATTGCAGGCGCACACAATTTTAAGGTATGACATGGGTATCTATTTACTCGGCACAACCTCATCTTTTATATTTAAAAAAAATTAGGTAATAAATTGTATTTATGTGTCCAAAAATTTACTTTAATGTATTGTTTACTGAAATATTGCCTTTCATAAACAGTTGTGCTAATGTCAAATAACATAGAAAATTAGAACTACCAACATTTTATTCTCTAGGGTGTCTGTTTTCGAAAAAAAATAAACATAATATTTTGGGGGTTTTAAGTAATCTTCAAGCCTAAAATTATTTTTAAAACATGTAAACAAAAAATTTAAAAATTTTAAAAATAGCTCCAGGACTGCTGTTGTGGAGTCGGTGGTGGGTAGAGAGGGTGGCGTGAGGACAGTAATGCCGCGTACACACGATCGCACATTCTGACAACAAAATCCATGTTTTTTTCCCGACAGTTGTTGGCTCAAACGTGTCTTGCATACACACAGTCACACAAAGTTGGTCGGAAATTGCGAACGTCAAGAACGCGGTGACGTACAATGCGTACGACGGCACTATAAAAGTGAATTTTCAAATCAAGTGCGCCACCCTTTGGGCTCCTTCTGCTAATCTTGTGTTTATCTCATGTTAGTAGAAGTTTGGAGAGAGATGATTCGCGCTTTTCAGCCTTGTGCTTTTCAGATCGTTACTGCTCTTCAGTGCTTGTGGGTTCGTATCTGTTCTTCAGTGCGTGTAGTCAGCTTGCATTTGTTTGACAGTGCGTACTATTATTATTATAGTACGTATTTGATTTTTAGTGCGTTCTTGTCCGCTTGTTTCTGATTTTCAGCTCGCTCTTCTCAGGCCTTTCTGATTTTCAGTGCTTTCTGTTAGTTCGTTCTGACCAGCCGACCGTTTTGAAGCCATGTTGCGGTTACGTACTCGTCGTAGAGTTCATGCTGTGCGGGGGCTTGGTGTTGGGGTTCTTACTTTGACCCAAGCTCAGTCCATGAACATGGTGGGGAGGAGTTCATGGACGAAGAATTGGCTGCTCCAGCTTGACCAATTCTCTCATATGCCATCACTCCGGAACAAAGGCTAGTCGCCACCTTGCGGTACTTGGTGACGGGGAGAAGTCTGCAGGACATCAAGTTCTCGACAGGCATCTCCCCTCAGGCTTTGGGGATCATTATTCCAGAAACCTGTTCTGCCATCATTCAGGTCCTGCAGAAGGACTATATTAAGGTAAGATTTCTCCTTTAACATCACATTCTATGTATATAATGTTTGCTAATGTATTGTATTTATTTCATCATTCCCTAATTACTATGATTGTAATATGCTGTGAATGTCCCCTTTGTTCTCATGCATGCTGGAAGCTTTAAAACTTCCTTTTTTTGTCCTTCATGCATATTTGCCTTCACTAATCTCCCCAGCATGCTATCCTGGGCTCATACACACCTAGTCTAGTCACTTAATAATGTACAGTATTTTGTCAGCTCCATAGTAGTGCTTACCCTAAATACCCCCTAAAATGTGTACAAATGTTATTTGTGTCCTTAAATTCATGCAGAGTGCCAGAGGCTTTTTTTTGGGGGTCCCAAAATCATTTTGAACCCTCCCTCCCCCCCCCCCCCCCCCGCCTGCTAAGTCAAGTGATACCAATCCCCTGTCTGCTGACTTTGCCAAACCCATACACACTATACCCACCTCTTTTGTGGTCAGATTTCTGTATGAATTCCCCAAAGCATGTAGTGAAAGAGCCTGCCTGAATACTTTCAAATGTTTAAAGTTTTGTTCTCCTATTATCTTGATAAGTAATTGCAGAATGTAAAAAGGGTGCTTCAATTTGTACAGTGTGTATTTCTATTTTTGTATTATGACACTTCTTACCTGTCCAGTGGGCTGCCAATAGTATAAGTAAGGAGGAGCTGGCCAAAGTAACACACATTATGTATGCATTCAGCTCTCAATGAAGTGGAGAGGGTTACCTGTCCAAAACATCTCCCCCCCCCCCTAAAATTTTTTACAATGGGCCATCAGAGGGGGTGAGGAATCTGATAAGTGGACCTTATATTTTTGTCTTTAAATACTCCTTAAAATAAATGTTATACTGATGTTGGCCAAGAATGGTTGTGTCTAATCTGCTTGCACTGTTTATGTGCAAAATTACTATTTTTTTTTTCCGTTTGACTCCTTCAACGCCACAGGAATGACAGACTGTGGCTTTCCAATTTGCCCAGCAGTGGGACTTTCCCAACTGCGGAGGGGCAATAGATGGGAAGCACGTCCACATCGTCCCACCCCTCAACTCGGGGTCATACTATTATAACTATAAGGGGTTTAATAGTATTGTGATGTTGGCGGTGGTGTCGGCGACATATGAGTTCCTGTATGTGGACGTGGGGAAGAATGGCCGGATGTCGCATGGTGGAGTCATCGCCCAGACCGAATTTTACAGACGGCTCCAGAATGGTGGCTTGGGATTGCCACCTGCTGAAGAGAACGTGGAAGGACTCCCATTCATCTTTGTCGCTGATATAGCATTTGGTCTGGGTGAACACCTGATGCGGCCGTTCCCGATGAGGACCCTCACCCAGGACCAGAGGGTTTTTAACTACCGGCTGGCCAGAGCCAGAAGAGTGGTGGAAAATGCCTTTGGAATAATGGCCAGCTGGTTCTGCCTATTTCTCACTGCAATAAACATGGCGGAATATAAAATCAATCCTATCGTTATGGCATGCTGCATATTGCATAACTTTTTAAGAAAAAATGCATCAAACTACGTGGCCTCAATTGGGACTGAGGCCGGCTTATTACATTACTTATTAAACGGAAATAATATTTACTTTGATTTACTGCTTGTGTTTCTTTTAGCTGGCTCCTAGGTTATCCAATGGACTTTTCTTTTTTCCCTTTTTCTTCAATATTGCAAACGTAATTTTTTGGATACATGAGGTGACAATCTCTTCTTCAGCGAACTATTATGTTGTGGGTCTGCTACACACACACACCTTGTTTTTGTTGTTAATATATGTAATGCATTACTGATAAAAATATTCATCATTTTCAGCACCAAGACTGAAATTTGTGAAGTCACGAAAATGGCCTGATTGTGGCAAATTATAAAGCACTGGGTGTTATTTACTAAAGGAAATTCCACTTTGCACTCCAAGTGCACTGCAAAAGTGCACTTGAAACTGCACTGAAACTGCACTTGTAGTGCAAAGTGGATTTGCCTTTAGTAAATAACCATGAAAATATATACTAAATATATACGCTCGTGCTAATGGTGTATCAAACAACAAAAAATTGCAGCTGCTATACACAAAGTGCTAATCACTTGAAAAACATATAAATATAAATATAGCGCTCGCAAACACAATAAGTGAAAATATATGTTGACCAAAAAGAAAGTCCAAAATACAATAAGTGAAAATAAAGTCCAAATAAAGTGACTAACGGTGCTCCAATCCAAAGTGAAGGAAATTTAAGGTGCTTCAGAAAAATTCAGGTGTGCAACACCCCCTTATGTATCCCCACTCACCATATCAGAACGACCCCCAGTTTTTCAGTCTGGTGGGTCATTTAAAGCTTGGTAAAGAAATCCTGGGATGGCGGATATGGTGATAAGTCTTCAGGTCCAGAATTCCTTAATAGAGTTTCTCAGCCAGAAAACAGCAGGTACCCAGAAGCAAAAACAGAAGGAAACTGATAGTGAAGTACCATTAAAAAGGTTTTATTGTAAAAGGGAGTGGGTACTTGCAACAAGTAAGATAAAACAAGCCTCAAAATGGAGCTGTGGGTGTAAAAACGTCAATCCTGGCGTGCGTTCCACGGGACCGGAAGTGACGTCAGTGATACCAGAAATAGCGTCAATGTTTCTCCCTCCCACATGGCGTCATCAAGGCAATTTTACTCAAAGCACATTCACATATGCGTTAGAAAAGGGTTTTTGAGCAAACCAACATCTTTGGTGTATAACTTTTTTTTTTTTTTCATATTAGAAATATCCTTTTTTTGGTTAAACAGGCATGTTTCAAATAATAAAACAATACACAACTCAGGAACTTACAAAGTTCAAGTTTGATAAAGTGAAGGCAATATCAGACATTAGTATGTTTAAACTGTGTTGATATTGCCTTCATCAGATGGGGTGATGTCACCCCTGTAAAAGTCAAATTTTGAAGATGCACACAAATTGTGATTCAAAATGGGGATTTCCCTCCTGATCCCATGCTTAATGTCAATATGTGCTAGCTCCCATCATGGGGGATCAATGGACGTGTTTTGGGGGTGCAACCCCTTCCTCTAACCTACTTGAGTTGCGAGGAAGGGGTTGCACCCACAAAATGTGTACATTGATATCCCATGATTGGCAGATAGCACATGTTGACACACCATGTGCATCTTCAACATTTGGCTTTTAAAATACTTTAAAACTTGTTTTTAAAAGCAAAAATACACGATAAAACGGTACAATTTTTGTGTGTTTTATATTCTGCCTAAAACATCAACGATGTTCTTCATTTTTTGTTGAACATCATTGATGTTTTCCTTTATATTTTCAAAATCACGATCGTAAACTTCTCCTTCCTCCACATCCTCTGCTTGTGGTTTTGGGATTTCCCCTTCTTTAGGAGGTGGGGGGTCCCTGGTGTCCTCAGATGTCCCAAGCCTTTTTTCCCCTATGTGAATAAAAAAAGGTATACTTAGCACACAGATATTTGATGGCAGAAATAGGAATGAAACATTGCTTGGAAGTGTCGTACAATTGTCTGTTTTGGCAGAGTTCCAAGCTGAAGAAATTTGTATTTCCTTTGTAAAGCTGGAACACTTACCCTTTTTGTTAAAGTTTCACCATGGAGACACCCCTAGTATCCACTGGAGCACCTGTGTGGGATACCCTAAAAAGTTTGTTCTGATGTCCCACACTAGTGCTCCTGCGTCCAGATGTGTAAACAGCTGCTGAGGGTCCTCTCCTTACACTGAATCAAGTTTCCATTTCATTCTAGTTACAAATACATCTAGACAACAAACTTATTTTAATACAAATGGGCCTGAACAAATGTAGTTAACCTGTATCTGCCAAAAACATCTTATAAGTGGGCGAACAAACGATGTTTCCTACGACTGATTACTGTGCCCATGAACATGAAAGTTGCCATTTTAAACTGTACAACAGTAAAGAAAAGCACATGGAGCAGCATGCAAGTAATAATAATAATAGTAACATACGACAAATACTTTTTAGAAGCAGTTTCCTGATCTTTCTGTATTGATCGTGCTCCCTCAGTTTCAGGCCTGACCAGCGTTTCCTCAGTTGATCCTTGGATCGTCGTACCCCAAAAGTCCTGTGCAGACTTTTCACAACTTTAGTCATGATCATGGCCTTTCTCACATTTGGGTTTAGGTAAGGTCCATGCTTCCCATCATAGTCAGCCCTCTTCAAGATGTCCACCATCTCCACCATCTCTACAAAAGACATATCTGAGGCCTTAAATCTCCTCCAGGATAGGGATGTTCGTGGCTTCGGGCTTTCGTCGTTGCTGCTGCTGTCTGCACCTGCTGTGTCTCCGCCATGTGCTCTCCCCACTGCGTCGAAAGACAAGGGGCGGGGAATACACTAGAAAGAATGTCAGGGGTGGGCGGAGTTTCAAGCATGTGCAGTGTATATAAAGCGTAACACGCGTGTGTCATACGTACGATCTGTGAGCAGTGGAGTACCGGAAGCGACGATCGTGATAACGAAGGTACAATTTTAAGTTGGTGCATAAGTGGTCTATACTGCTTAGGGATTGAGGCCTATATTGGGTCAAGATTATGAGAGTCTTGACATTAGGGTTTGTCTTGTGTTGTGTCTTGCAGAGAAAATGGATCCCTTCAATGATAGGGAATTTCTAGCAATATTCATTGATATGTTCAGGGAGCTGCCCTGTCTGTGGCAGCTGAACCACCCATTTTTTTATAAGCAAAGAAAGAGGCAGGCAGCGCTGGAGAAACTGCTTGAATTTGTGAAGGTGATGATCCCCACGGCAGACATCAAGTATTTAAAGTCCAAAATTGGTGGCATGAGGAGTACTTATAATAGGGAGCCTAAGAAGGTCCAGGATTCCCTGAGATCCGGAGCTGCAGATGACGTTTATGTACCCAGGCTGTGGTACTATGACAGACAGCATTTTCTGTCAGACCTGAGTGAACCCGGGCCAGCACGCTCCATTCTTCCTTCAAGGCTTCCTCCCCCCCCAGCTGAGGCTCCCGATGACCAACCTGGGCCTTCCAGGCAGCACCATGTGGAGGAGCCCAGCTTGAGTAAGGTATAGCATTCTTAAAAATATTTCTGGTTGTCAAATTAATGATGTTAAATAGATGTTATTTTTGATCACTAATTTATGATTTCATAAAGTATTTTACATATCAATAGACAGTAGTAGACAAAAATGATTGTGACAAAAATGAAAAATGCTGGGGTCAGAATGATAGTCTTTTCTATTTATTAACATTCAATTTGCAACAGTCATGAGCTGAAAATTGTTTGTGATTGCTAAACAAAAAACTAAAACTATGTCCCTTTTTCATACACAGGAAAGCCTCAGCCAGGCAGTGGTAAGAGGCAGCCAGGAGGTGGCAGGGGTAAGTGGCAGCCAGGAGGTAGAGAGTAGAAAGAAATCCTGGAAAGAACATCTTTATTTCAATAAAATCCAACAATACAGTCAATTGCAGAGACGTACAGGGTGGTAGAGCAGTCTTGACTGTATTGTCAAGAGTGCGGCTATCCAGGATTTCTTTCTACTTCACTGCAAACCAGCAAAGCCAGCACCTGGAACTAGTTCTCACTAGGGCGGTGTCATTCCAGAGCAAGAGTGTTTGTGAGCTGCATCTCCTTTTTTCCTGGCAGCCAGGAGGTGGCCGGGCCCAGTAGCCTGCCCGAATCCCAGGTCCCTCCCCTCTGCATTCCAACAAAAACTCCCAGGAAGAGGAGTAACCTGGAGGAGGCTGCAATTGGCCTATTTCGGAAGGCTACTGCGGCCCTCAGAACCCCCCCCCCCCCAATAATCAAGAGAAATATGCCTACATGGCAGCTTGCAAAATGCAGGAAGTGGAGGAGGGCCAACGCCTCTTATGTGAGTATCTGATCTTACAAGCCCTAAATAAGGGGTTGAGGGGCAAACTCACAAGCCAAAGCCACGTTCATGAGTTCAACCATGGTACTCCTCCTCCTCCACCATCTCCTGCCACAATTACAACACCACAGCCACAGCCTGAAAGGAAGCCTGGAAGGAAGTGTGTAAGGAAGACCAGAGAGTGATGGCTTGGGTTCAATCTGGTCTGACAAAAGATGCAGGCTGTGGTATGACCACAGCCTGGGGACATATATGTCATCTGCTGCTGTTCCTGATCTCTTGTAGTGCTGGACCGGATTGTGCTCGCTATTATAAGGACTCCTCAGGCCACCAATTTTGACTGTAAAATTATTGATGTCTGCCCTGGGGTACAAAGGCTTCGCAACTTTCTGCAGTTACTCCAGCGTTGCCTTCCTCTTTATTTTGTTATTACCCATAATAAATGGATATTTTTTTTTCTGAAATACTTGGCTATGTGTTTTAATTCAAAAAGGACCATTTGTTTATGAGTAGGCAGGTACATTTCCAAAATACAATGTCAAATTAACAAGGGACACCAACACAAACCAACCTCCTTGAGATTAAAAAATACAAGATAATAATGGTGTTGTGGTAACTTGACACACAGAACGAGAAAAAATATTACGGAGATCACTATAAAAAAAAAAAAAATAGGAGATCTTGATAAAAAAAAAAATCAAAAAAAATATATATAAACAAAAATTAGAAACATTATTATGGAGATCTGACTAAAAAAATAAGTAATATGATTCAGGAGATCACGAGAAATAATAAAGAAATCAGTTTGTCAGAACTCTGTGTGAATATGAGCAACAAAACAACTTCATTTTTCTAGCATTCTAAAGAAGAAGAGAATGCGCTGCATTAAACTATTTAAAAAATTGCAGTGTGACGAATGTGCTATCTCCATTACGAACGGTAGTTTTACCAGACCGAGCGCTTCCGTCTCGTAATTTATTCTGAGCATGCGTGGCACTTTGTGCATCGGAATTTTCTACACACCATCGGAATTTACGCGAACGGATTTTGTTGTTGGAAAATTTGAAAACCAGATCTCAAATTTTGTGCAACAGAAATTCCGTTGGAAATTGTCCGATAGAGCCTACACATGGTTGGAATTTCCGACAAAAGGCTCCCATCGAACATTTTCCGTTGGAAAATCCGACCGTGTGTACGAAGCATAAGAGTAGATGACCAGCATTAAGGTATAATGTTTTCAGAGGTGTGACATAGCAGTTTGGAATGTGCACAGGTGTGCCTAAAGCTTAATTCCAGCAGAAAAAAAAACTGAACATTTATTTTTACTCATGTATACGTTACAAATAATTAAATGTATTGTTTAATACACTTAGTATTAGTAACTGTCTTTATATTAGCTTCCTGTAATCCCTTGAACATTGTGATTCAGACTGAGCGGGTGTGAGATGGTTGTGTAAGTCATTTAGTATAGTGCATTGCATAGAAATGCCAATCTGACAGGAAAAAGAAAGCATAGTGGTGATCTCATCCACGTGGTAATGTTTCTTTGCTAACAATTAACAGGCTGGGGTTGAGTCAGGAACCAAGCTGTATTGCTCAAAGAAGACTAAGCATCAGATGTTAAAGTCAAAGTAAAGGCTGTATATACAGTGCCTTGAAAAAGTATTCATACCCCTTGAAATGTTCCACATTTTGTTATATTACAACCAAAAACGTAAATTAATTTTACTGGGATTTTATGTGATAGACCAACACAAAGTGGTATATAATTGTGAAGTGGAAGGAAAATGATAAAGGGTTTTCAAACTTTTTTACAAATAAATATCTAAAAAGTGGGGCGTACATTTGTTTTCAGCCCCCTTTACTCTAATACCCCTAACTAAAATCTAGTGGAACCAATTGTCTTCAGAAGCCACCTAAATAGTAACTAGAGTCCACCTGTGTGTAATTTAACCTCAGTATAAATATAGCTGTTCTGTGAAGCCATCAGAGGTTTGTTAGAGAACCTTAGTGAACAAACAGCATCATGAAGGCCAAGGAACACACCAGACAGGTCAGGGATAACGTTTTGGAGACGTTTAAAGCAGTGTTAGGTTTTAAAAAAATATCCAAAGCTTTGAACATCTCACGAGCACTGTTCAAACTATCATCCGAAAAATGGAAAGAATATGGCACAACTGCAAACCTATCAAGACATGTCTGTCCACCTAAACTGACAGGCCGGGCAAGCAGAGCATTAATCAGAGAGGCAGCCAAGAGGCCCATGGTAACTCTGGAGGAGCTGCAGAGACCCACAGTTCAGGTGGGAGAATCTGTTCACAGGACAACTATTAGTCGTGCACTCCACAAATCTGGCCTTTATGGAAGAGTGGCAAGAGGAAAGCCATTGTTGAAAGAAAGCCAAAAGAAGTCCCGTTTACAGTAAAGCCATGTGGGGGACAGAGCAAACACGTGGAAGAAGATGCTCTGGTCAGATGAGACCAAATTGAAATTTTTGGCCTAAAAGCAAAAACGCTATGTGTGGCGGAAAACTAACACTGCACATCCCCACCGTGAAACTTGGTGATGGCAGCATCATGTTGTGGGGATGCCTTTCTTCAGCAGGGACAGGGAAGCTGATCAGAGTTGATGGGAAGATGGATGAAGCCAAATACAGGGCAATCTTTTACGTCTGCAAAAGACTTGAGATTGGGGCAAGGGTTCACCTTCTAGCAGGACAACGACCCTAAACATACAGACAGAGCTACAATGGAATGGTTTAGATCAAAGCATATTCATGTGTTAGAATGGCCCAGTCAAAGTCCAGACCTAAATACAATTGAGAATCCGTGGCAAGACTTGAAAATTGCTGTTCACAGATGCTCTCCATCCAATCTGACAGAGCTTGAGCTATTTTGCAAAGAAGAATGGGCAAAATGTCACTATCTAGATGTGCAAAGCTGGTAGGGACATACCCAAAATAACTTGCAGCTGTGTTTGCATGAAAGGTGGTTCTACAAAGTATTGACTCAGGGGGGCTGAATACAAATGCACACCACACTTTTCACATATTTATTTGTAAAAAATGTTGCATACCTTTTATCATTTTCCTTCTACTTCACAAATATGTGCCACTTTGTGTTGGTCTATCACATAAAATCCCAATAAAATTAATTTACGTTTTTGGTTGCAACATGACAAAATGTGGAAAATTTCAAGGGGTAGGAATACTTTTTCAAGGCACTGTATGTTTGCTTAAAACCACTCCTTCCCTCCTATCTATGCTATATACTGTTGATTAAAAAAAGATCTGTGTAAATACCTTCTTTCAATCTACTCCTCTGTGGTCACAAAACCCCCCCGCTCCCCTGCATCATGGTGCGCTCAACAACAGGACTGAATTCTGCCTGGCCAACTTGGTAAAACTTGATAAAAAACCAGAACAATTTTGGCCCTGTTCACACTACAATGCTGGTGTGATGCGCATTACAGTGCAGAAAAATGCACACATGCTGCATTTTTCTAAACAACAAAAGTAACACTGTCCACACTACATGCCAGATAAAAACAAGACCACCAGCAGTGTGACAAAAAAAAATTGGGGGGAAAATGATGATTGATGAGTATCTAACTATAGTCCCAAGTCTTTGATAAGAACTGAAGCAAAGTCTTCTGCAGCTGTCCAGTGGTATTTTGGGGGTGAGGGGCGGCAAACTTACAGCAGACACCCCCCCTCCCGGGGGGAGACGGACGGGAAGACGATGGTCGGGTCCTAGATAAAAGGTACATCTCCTCTGTCACCAGTACAGATTGCTAATTACACAGGGCACTGGGCAGCTATTCAGCCTGGTGCCAGCTGACAAGTGACACACACCCGCTGCTGGGACTTCGGATTCCCTCCCCACAGTGTACCCAGCGATCTCCCTGGCGAAGAGGGCTGATCGCCAGCTGCATGCACTAACCTCGATCTGCTGCCGGTGACAGATCCTTCTCCAGCTACAATCCGAACACCATCCAGTAAGAGCAGCAGCCAGAGACTCCGGGAAAGTCCATGAGTAGCCTGGGAGAAGGACGGCTTCTGATCAGTCAGCACTCCCTCTCCTCCCCTCCGCATATCCTCCTCCCAGCCTATCGGATGACGGGTCTCAGGACCGGCTGCCTGATTGGCCGGGAGAAGAATCAGGAAGACAATAGCGAATAATAATTCGCTATTTTCACACAACTGGGTGGGCTCAGGGCGCAATGCTCTGCACCCAGAGTCCACCCATTTTTTAAGACAATTAGAGCCTCTGGCTCTAATCATGTGCTTCTATAAAAAAAAACCCCATTGGAATCCATACATCTGATGCCCTGCATGTAGATTGGGATCCGGGCGCAGGGATTAAGGGGGCCGCCACTGCAGCTGTCCCTGATTACACAAGACATGTGCGATTCATTTTGTTACAAAAATTCAAATAACATTTTAATTATTTGGATATTCAGATGTATTCAAACTGTGGTGGCTGGTGCTCAAAAAATATTTTTTTTTTGGGGGGGGCGCAAACAAACTGAAAAATTCTGCCATCAATTGCAGTCACTGTGCCATCAAATGCAGCCACTGTGCCCATCATATGCAGCCACTGTGCCCATCATATGCAGCCAACTGTGCCCATGATCTGCAGGTAACTGTGCCCATCATATGCAGCCACTCTACCTATTATATGCAGCCACTGTGCTTATCATATGCAGACAACTGTGTCCATCATATGCAGCCAACTGTGCCCATCATATGCAGCCAACTGTGCCCAGAAAATGCAGCCAACTGTGCCCATCATATGCAGCCAACTGGGCCCATCATATGCATATGCATTTTAATTATTTGGATATTCAGATGTATCCAAACTGTGGCGCTGGTGCTCAAAATGTTCTTTTTCTTTTTTTTGGGGGAGGGGGGGGGGCGTAAACAAACTAAAAAATTCTGATAAATACAGAAACAAAAACATTTTGCAGCGACTGTGCCATCAAATGCAGCCACTGTGCCCATCATATGCAGCCACTGTGCCCATCATATGCAGCCAACTGTGCCCATCATATGCAGCCAACTGTGCCCATCATATGCAGCCACTCTAACTATTATATGCAGCCACTGTGCTTATCATATGCAGCCAACTGTGCCCATCATATGCAGCCAACTGGGCCCATCAAATGCAGCCAACTGGGCCCATAATATACAGCCACTGTGCCCATCATATGCAGCCATTGTGCCCATAATATGCAGCCATTGTGCCCATAATATGCAGCCTACTGTGCCCAGAAAATGCAGCCAACTGTGCCCATCATATGCAGCCAACTGTGCCCATCATATGCAGCCAACTGTGCCCATCATATGCAGCCTCTGTGCCCATCATATGCAGCCAACTGTGCCCAGAAAATGCAGCCAACTGTGCCCATCATATGCAGCCAACTGGGCCCATCAAATGCAGCCAACTGGGCCCATAATATACAGCCACTGTGCCCATCATATGCAGCCATTGTGCCCATAATATGCAGCCATTGTGCCCATAATATGCAGCCTACTGTGCCCAGAAAATGCAGCCAACTGTGCCCATCATATGAAGCCAACTGTGCCCATCATATGCAGCCAACTGTGCCCATCATATGCAGCCTCTGTGCCCATCATATGCAGCCAACTGTGCCCAGAAAATGCAGCCAACTGTGCCCATCATATGCAGCCAACTGGGCCCATCAAATGCAGCCAACTGGGCCCATAATATCCCGCCAACTGTGCCCATCATATGCAGCCACTGTGCCCATCATATACAGCCACTGTGCCCATCATATGCAGCCATTGTGCCCATAATATGCAGCCATTGTGCCCATAATATGCAGCCAACTGTGCCCAGAAAATGCATCCAACTGTGCCCATCATATGCAGCCAACTGGGCCCATCATATGCAGCCAACTGGGCCCATAATATCCCGCCAACTGTGGCCATGATATGCAGCCACTGTGCCCATCATATACAGACACTGTGCCCATCATATGCAGCCATTGTGCCCATAATATGCAGCCTACTGTGCCCAGAAAATGCAGCCAACTGTGCCCATCATATGCAGCCAACTGTGCCCATAATATGCAGCCAACTGTGCCCAACATATGCAGCCAACTGTGCCCATCACATGCAGCCCCTGGGCCCATCATATGCAGCCACTGTGCCCAGCAAATGCAGGCAACTGTGCCCATAATATTCAGCCTCTGTGCCCATTATATGCAGCCACAGTGCCCAGCAAATGCAGCCAACTGTGCCCAGCAAATGCAGCCAACTCTGTCCATCATATGCAGCCTCTGTGCCCAGCAAATGCAGCCAACTGTGCCTATCATATTCAGCCTCTGTGCCCAAAATTTTTGCAGCCACTGTGCCCCCTGCCTGCTTGCCCGTCCGCTGTCTGCCCGGCACTTACCCCATCGTGGTGGTGGGTCAGGCAGCGGGTGATGGTGGCGAGCTGTGGGACGGGTAGCACGGGTCAGGCGATAGCTCCTATGTCCTCCCTGCGTCTCTTCTTCTTGTTCTGCTAGGCGGCCAATGTGATCGCCTCTGCCTTTAGCCAATCAGGTGACCGGTATTAGATCCACGCCTCCTGATTGGCAGAGAGGTGGTTCAGTGTTAGAAAAGAAAATATTAATTTGCTTTGCTAACACACCTGGGTAGACTGCGAGCTCAATGCTCTGCGCTCGCAGTTCACCTTTTTTGCAGCCAATTAGAGCCAATGGCTCTAATCAGGTGCTTCAAAAAACACCCCCCCCCCCGCCGCTGGAATTCAGGTGCCTGGTGTCTGATAAGGGGCCGGACACCTGAATAGGGGGTGGCTACAACGGCTATGGATAGATTCATGCAATGCACGAATCTATCCATTTTACATAGAGGGGGTGGCTGGAGAGAGGGGGCGGCGACCATGCGCCCTTAATGGACGCACCGCCACTGTATCCGAATATTCAGATCACAATAGTAACAAATTTCAACTAATCTGAAATAAATTATAATGAAAAAAATGTGTGTATTCATATTCATTCCTTTTATTTGGATGACATTATGCAATAGTTTGGGCCTATTGTTAATGCATCCGAAATAACACAACAAATTATCTGAATTGATTCTGGTCCATTTCGTTTTTATGTTGTATTAACATTTTTCATTATTATAAAAAAAAATGCACTGCATATGAAATGGAAACATATTACAATAAATACAGTAAGGTATAAAAGTGAAATAAGATGATGATTCTTACTTATTGTGTTTGGTTTGGATGGAGGTGGCTCCAACACAATCTTCGATTCATAACATAATGAATGAATCTGAAATTAATTTAATTCCATTTGTTATGTTATGATTCGGCGATTCTGATGGATCCACCGCCATTCAACCCAAACAGAGTGCATAAGTAATCTGCCGAAATAACAATTTAACACAATTAATCTAATATAGCCAATCTACCGAAATAACTTCCCAGAATATGAATTGATTTGGATCAATGAATATACAAAACAAATCCGAATATACAAAATGAATCTGAATATATGAAACTAATTCCAAAAACAAATCATTCTAACATAACGAAAATGACGAAGCCAAATAATTAACTTAATGAATAAATCCGAAACAAAACAAAATACATTTTTCTGTTGTACACATCTCTAGATTACGCCACGATGGGCCGGATTTAGATAGGGGCTATTGGAACTGTAGCTCCAGGCCCCTACCTTAAAATAAGCCCAGCCCAGTTACACAGAGGCAGACGGCATTGATATGTAAATCACGGACGGCAGGCGGCATTGAAACCCTCTGTAGTGAAGTGAATGTCCCACACATAAAGTACATACTACAATGGCTTGTATGCACAGAACAAAGGTGTCCCTGGAACTTTTTTGAAATCTTGGCAACTATGTTCTATGTGACAGTATTCACACTATATACATAATGTCCTCAGCCCACCACATCACAGTTCTCAGCCCCTCCACTTCACAGTCCTCAGCCCCTGCCAATTCAATGTCCTCAGCCCACCACATCACAGTCTTCAGCCCCCCACCACTTCAATGTCCTTAGCCCACCACATCACAGTCCTCAGTCCCCCCCACTTTACAGTCCACAGCCCCCCCACTTCAATGTCCTCAGCCCACCTCATCACAGTCCTCTACCCCCCACTTCACAGTCCTCAGCCCCCCTACCACCACTTCAATGTCCTCAGCCTCCCACTTCACAGTCCCCAGCCCCCCCACCACCACTTCGATGTCCTCAGCCCACCACATCACAGTCCTCGTCTCCCCCACCAATTCAATGTGCTCAGCCCCCTCACTTCACAATCCTCAACCCCCCCACTTCACAGACCTCAGGCCTCCCCCACTTCAATGTCCTTAGCCCACCACATTACAGTCCTCCGTCCACCCACTTCACAGTCCTAAGCCCCCTACTTCAATGTCCTCAGTCCACCACATCACAGTCCTCAGCCCCCCACCCTTTCAATGTCCTCAGTCCACCACATCACATTTGTCAGCCCACCAAATCACAGTCCTCTGCCCCCCCCCACTTCACAGCCCTCAGCCCCCCACCACCACCACTTCAATGTCCTCAGCCTCCCAACTTCACAGTCCTCAGCCCCCCCATCACAGTTTTCAGCCCCTCCACTTAAATGTCCTCTGCCCCTCACATCACAGTCCTCAGCCCACCACATCACATTCCTCAGCCCTCCCCCACCACTTCAATGTCCTCAGCCCCCCACTTCACAGTCCTCAGCCCCCCCACTTCAATGTCCTCAGCCCCCCACATCACAATCCTCAGCCCCCTACTTCACAGTTCTCAGCCCCTCCACTTCAATGTTCTCAGCCCCCCACATCACAGTCCTCAGCCCCCCTCCCCACTTCAATGTCCTCAGCCCCCCACATCACAGTCCTCAGCCCCCCCACATCACAGTCCTCAGGCTCCTCCAATTTTAATGTCATTAGCCCCAAATATCACTGTCCTCAGCACACACATTCTCACTACTTTTTAGCCTTTCACATTAGTGTTTTCACCCCCTGTAACTTCACCCCTTCCACACTGTCTTACCTTACACAGTGCGGTGATCGGAGGGAGGAACAGCATGTCTGGATCACTCCTGCACTATATGTACACTATATTGTATATTACATTACATTGTATATTAGATACTTCTCACCAAAGTATATATGATCTCAACAGTTGCTGGTTGCTAAGGAGTCCCCGACTATAAGGTAGGCTAAGATAATGTGTTAGCTCTCTATTTTCAGTGCACACAAAATCATAAGTAATGGCAGTGTTTCATTTTTAAAATAATGATTGTACTGAGGTTCCAGGACAACGTTATATGATGTTGTCCCACTCTTGCTATGCTTGCCCACCTGTGAGGGTGCTTGCGTGGCAATTGGTGCTTTGTGGTATCCCATGGACATGGCGCATCACCGATCTAGGTAAATGCACCTAGATCGGTGATGCGCCAATGATGAGGATCTTTACCAATGTGATCAGCTGTGTCCAATCACAGTTGATCACATGTAAAGGAGGAAATGCTGGTTATCGGCACACCTCTCCACACACTGACAGCGTGTGAGATGAGGAGAGCCGATTAGCTGCATTTCCTCACAAGGGAGACCTGCACAGATAATTAGGGCACAGATCAGCCCTAACAGTGTCCAGCAGTGATGCCAATCAGTGCCCAGCAGTGATGCCAGTCAGTACTCAGCAGTGATGCCAATCAGTGCCCAACAGTGATGCCAGTCAGTGCTGCCTTTCAGTGCCCATCAGTGCCTGCCCATCAATACCGCCAATCAGTGCCCATCAGTGCCGCCTATCCATGCCACATAGCAGTGCCCATAAGTGCCACCTATCAGTGCCACCTATAAGTGCCCATCGGTGCCACCTAGCAGTGCTCATCAGTGCTGCATATCAGTGCCGCTTATCAAAAAAAGTCCAACAAAATGCTCACCACCAAGCCCATGATGCTCCTAATCTGGCCCTGACACCATGCACAAGGTAATGCACTGGATCTGAGCAAAAGACAAACAAGAGAAAAACAGGGAAGCACATACCTTGCAGGTTAAACCTTTAATGATGACATTTTTTAAATCAGCAATGACTGCACTCACATATTTCATAAACTACAAGCGCCTTGAATGCAGCCCCCTTTTGCTGAAGTTGTAGAACTGCTCACATCATGGCCAGTGATGTCCAGTGAATATTTCGGCATTAAGTCTGAATCTTTCACTGCAGGCTGACAGGCTGAAGGGAGGTAAACAACTCAGCTTACTGGGCTCAGCTACACATCGGAGACTGCTGCCACTGGGCTCACACAGGTCACTCCTACTTTCGGGTGGACACGGCAACATGTTTAAGGGGTGCGTCTCCCTTTCTCAAGCCTGTCTGCTGCATGTTGAATGGCACTGCAGGTCACCATACTACAGTGCAGAAACCTGAATGGGTTGTACACTCTCAAAAAAGTAAAAAAAAAAAATTGTAAACAGTACACTGCACAGAAACAACACAGGACCACCACCTTACTGCCTGTCGAAATGGACACCAGCCCATATGCTAACATGGAGTGTTTTGGTCAGTGGTGTCATTGGGGTTGGTGTCACCTGGTGTGGTCAACCCCCTCCCTGGGCTCTCTCCTGACACAGTGCCCTAAAGAGCACTGGACAAGCTAGTTTTGGGTTGGTACTGCGCGGTCACGGTGCACATCCCAAACTGGCCCTTGTAAATGGTGCAGTTGGATATCACTTCATACTTGATCCAGGGCCGTCTTTAATATTGATGGGACCCTGGGATAACATTTTCTTGGGGCCCCCCTGCAGGCATGGCATAAGAGACAGTCAGAGACTGCAGGCATGGTACAGGAGACAGTCAGAGACTGCAGGCATGGTACAAGAGACAGTCAACGAATGCAGGCATCATGCAGGAGACAGTCAGAGATTGCAGGCATCATACAGGAGATGGTCAGAGATTGCAGGCATTATACAGGAGACAGTCAGAGAATGTGGATGGTATGGTGATGTTGCAGTCAGTGTACACAGTTCTGGGGAAGCCTGTCCTTCCCCCCTCTAGAATACCCCTGTGTGATCCCTGCCCCCTCCCCCTTCCTCTGTGTGCAGCCAGCGCTTGAGCTCTGCTCATTTACATTAGCAGTGTCCCAGTCTGGATTGCTCTCAGGTCACCTAATGCCGCGTACACACGACTTTACAGCATACTTGGTTCGGCGGACCGGAGTCCGACGGACAATTCGATCGTGTGTGGGCTCCAGCAGACTTTTTTTCCCCAAAAGTTCGACGGACCTAGAAATGAAACATGTTTCAAATCTCGTCTGTATGCTAGTCCGACGGACAAAAACCAACGCTAGGGCAGCTATTGGCTACTGGCTACTGGCTATGAACTTCCTTGTTTTAGTCCGGTCGTACGTCATCACGTACGAATCCGTCGGACTTTGGTTGATCGTGTGTAGGCAAATCCGTTCATTCGGAAAGTCCGTCAAAGTCCGCAGGACAAAGTCTGCCATAAAGTCCGCTCGTGTATACGCGGCATCAGACTCCTGGCCATCCAGCTCAGCAGCACTATCCTGGTCCAGATAGAAAGTCTCCTCAGACTCCCGAACCTTCTGTTGTCAGTGCGAAGTAGGTGAAGGCGGAGCAACTCAGGAGGAGGAAGTTACATCTTCCTCCTCTGAATGTGATTCCCGCATCTAATTCGCAATAGCAGGAGAATGTGACCGGCTCTCTCATGTATCTCCAATGCGGCTCCGGTGCGAATTTGCACAGGAGCCCTGTGCGTCTTCGGGTCCGTTTCAGGTCCGAATTCAGCCCAAAATTCGGGCTGAAATCAGACATGAAATGGTGAACCAGGACGCACAGGACCCCTGCTGGGAGACGCATCGGCATCCAGTGTGAACTGAGGCTAAAGGGAGAGCTCATAACAGAGGAGGGAAGCTTAGCAAAGCCACCCACTCTGTTATTATTGGATAAACTGAGAGCTTCAAATTTAAAGACCAGCAATGCAGATGCCTTTTTTATTTTAAAGGGACCTTGAACAATATCCTTACACAGCAGGACTTTTTTTCTCAGAGAATAGGTGCAAGTACTCCCTCCTTCCAAGTGACCCCTTGTCTGACCCCCCTACCCACTTCCCTGTACCATGTCTTTTAGAGAATACTGAACCTAGTATAATTTTGTGGTAATTTTTATAGAATTTTCTAATGATAACAAGAAAGGCATTAAAATAGATCTCTTGCAGCCAGCAACAATAGACCTCCAGCAACAACAGGCCATCCAGCAACAATAGATCCACCCTAGCAATGATAGACTCTGCCAGCAAAAATAGATCTCCTAGCAGTCACCATCAATAGATCATCAAGAAGCCACCAACATTAGACCCCTCCCTCATCAACGGTAAAAACCTTTCAAGCAACAATTGACCCCCCCCCCCCAAGCAGCATAAGTCCCCCTAGCAACAATAGGCTCCTCTACAGGGACAATAGATCCCTTTAGCAGCCAGCATCAATAGACCCTCCAGCAAACTCCAACACACCTTGCCATTACATACTTTTAGGGCTGGAGTTGACGGAATTGCGTTCCTCCGTATTGCAGCTGAAAAAAAAGGCCTGATACACAGACACTATTTAATAGCGCTGTAATCTATTTTTCATTAAATCATTTGTAGCGCACCCCCTAAGGAGCCACAGTTAAACTGGGATCGCCCACCCTGCACAGCCAGGCACACTGAATCTTTACAGGCACTCTTGAGACAGAGAACAGTCCGTGACTTCATTTTTTTTTTAATTAGAGGGTTATAACTTGGATAGGCATGGGAAGTTATGGGATGTGCACTTAACTTTAGCAGAACTTCAGGGACATTCTTCCTATATAAAGCCTCTACATACAGTCTCTATATACAGCTCTATTTCTTCCTCCATTACACACTTGCTTGCAAAACCCAGCTGGATCACTGTGTAAAGATCTAACAGTCACTCAGGCAGATTAAAGACAATGGTCCATTACAGGCAGGAACCCTATGCCCCTTGGTTGTGTAGCAAAAAGATTACAGTGTCCAGCTTACTATTCCTCCTTTGGTCCCAGCACCACCGCTTCAGGCACTGCCAACCCACCTGGCTGTAGCTTCTCCTTTCACTAGCCCTCTGAGCTAACTTCTCCACAACAGTCCTCCAGACTGACACTCACCAGCCCACTCGGCTGATTCTCAGGAGATCTCACAGTAGTGCTGACCTGCTCCTGCTGTCCTCTCTCCTTGCTCCTGTGCCTCCAGGAAGGGCTTCCGCCATGTGTTATGGCAGGATCCTTCCAGCATCTAAGCCCTGGCCCAAGGTCACCCCCCAGACTAAGGAGCACCCCTGAGGGCCACTGACAGCCTACTCAGCACTCCATCTTCCACCTGACTTCCCTTGCTGGCATGACTCATGCCTAATAATGAGGTGGCCTGCCAGCCCTTTACTGGGGATTGGATGAGGCCCTCATAAATATGCCAAGCAGCTCCACCCACTATGTCTAGAACATTCTCCAATGTCCCAGAAAACGGGGGGGGGGGGGGGGGGGAGGCACCAGAGACTGCTAGGATGAGTCATCCAGCTCTGAGTCACTGAACCTTGACCCAGATTCACAGCTCAGGCTTAACCTTGAGCTAAAGAAATTTGCTTACACTAACAGCTAGCACAACTATAGGGTGCTACACATTTCTTATTTATCTACTTCTTTGTAATGTGCACTGTTCTGTGTAGCACTTCCCCTTAATGGCTGCTGGATTTTTTGGGTCCCCTTTGCAAGCACAACCAGGCAAGAGGTATTTTCAGCATCCTGTCAGTATTCAAAAACCAGTCCAGGGTTTTGTTTTGTTTTTAGTTTCTTGGGGAATAAACTTGGATGGGGATGGGAAGATATGGAATGCCCAGAAATATAGTTAAATGGAATCTGAGGATTAGGAAAACTGTCTCTGGCTGCTTGAAAAGATCACAGTGCTGTTTTCCCTTAGGACAACTGATCAGCCCAACTGATAAAGCACAACTCCAATTTCGGCCTGCAGACACTCTATCTGTGTAGAATAATGCTAAGGCATCTGTCTTCTCTTTAGTATTCCCAAGCAAGAAGTGCAGGGTAGCTGTAGGGGCTTTGGTGCCTCTAAGCTGTCCCTTGTTCATAGCTAGCTGGGTATTGCACTTGGCTGTTTCTCCTCTATAGGCTCTGGGGTGTAGAATTGAAGCTAATCACTCAGTCCCTTGTAAAGATTCTGTAGCTTATGTGGTGACTACTGAACAGGCCTCCTGCTAGACAGGTCCCAATGGTTCCCAGGGTGACTCAGCTAAGCCTAGCTGAGGCTCAAAGGGTGTAAGGCTTCCTTAACTGTTCTCTCTCTTCCTCTCTGGCTCCTTCTGCCTGGAGGCAGAGCCCCCAGCACTGGGGTCCCCTCCCAGGTCACTTGACCCTAGACTCTTGCATGGCCAGGCTCCAGACTACTTATGGGCTATCTCTCCACCTTCAGAGCCATCCTCACCCAGGGATTAGAGGAGACTACATAAATATTCAGGCCTCATCTCTGCCCCCCACCCCTCCAGGAAGTTGGATCACAAAAAAAAGAGGATTTCAGAGATTTGGAGAAGGCTGAACAGGATGTACTTTTGAAATTAATCTAACTAACCTGTCCAGGGATCCAGCGCTGTTCTCACCCGTCTACTTCTTCACTTTGTTCCCTTCTTGAAGACTTAAAGTGGTTGTAAACCCCCTTGACCTATTTTTACATATAGGTAAGCCTATAATAAGGCTTACCTATATGTACTGAAAATATCTCCTAAACGTGTGCCATTTAGGAGATATTTGCCTTGTAGTGCACTGATGATGTCATGGGCGCATGGACAGTGAAGAAATGGCCCCCTGTGCCGTTTCTTCCCCAGCGTGTGCCGTAACTGGCGGCTCCCGCGTGCAAGCGTAGAAGTGACGTCACGCGGCTCCGGCTAGTCACAGAGCCGGAGTCCGTGGCCCCCGGAAGGAAGAGGGGTGAAGATGGATGCTTCCACCAGTGGGGACATCGTGGACATTGCGGGCTTCATTTGCAGGTAAGTGCCACATAATGGGCTAGTATGCAGTGCATACTAGCCCATTATGCTTTTACGTTGCAGGGTTTACTTCCTCTTTAATATCTAATTTAAATAATTATTTTCGTATTCAATACATTTTCAGAGTTTTTTTCTCTCAAACTCACTGTATAATCAAATTCATTATTGTGTGTATATGTATGTATGTATATATATATATATATATATATATATATATATATATATATATATATATATGTCTAAACCGCTGGCAACCAAAGTGAGTACACCCTTAAGTGAAAATGTCCAAGTTGGGCCCAATTAGCAATTTTCCCTCCCCGGTGTTATGTGCCTCGTTAGTGTTACAAGGTCTCAGGTGTGAATGGGAAACAGATGTGTTAAATTTGGTGTTATCGCTCTCGCTCTCAACATGGCACCTCATGGCAAAGAACTCTCTGAGGATCTGAAAAAAATAATTGTTGCTCTACCTTAAGATGGCCTAGGCTATAAGAAGATTGCCGAGACCCTGAAACTGAGCTGCAGCACAGTGGCCAAGACCATACAGCGGTTTAACAGGACAGGTTCCACTCAGAACAGGCCTCGCCATGGTCGACCAAAGGTGTTGAGTGCCCGTGCTCAGCATCATATCCAGAGGTTGGCTTTGGGAAATAGATGTATCAGTGCTGTCAGCATTGCTGCAGAGGTTGAAGGGGTGGGGGGTCAGCCTGTCAGTGCTCAGACCATACACCGCACACTGCATCAAATCGGTCTGCATGGCTGTCGTCCCAGAAGTGTGTTGAGTTTTTTGAGGGGACATCAAATTTACACAGTTATACAAGCTGTACACTTAGTACTTTACATTGTAGCAAAGTGTAATTTCTTCAGTGTTGTCACATGAAAAGATATAATAAAATATTTACAAAAATGTGAGGGGTGTACTCCCTTTTGTGAGATACTGTATATCTATATACAGTGGGGCAAAAAAGTATTTAGTCAGCCACCAATTGTGCAAGTTCTCCCACTTAAAAACATTAGAGAGGCCTGTAATTGTCATCATAGGTATACCTCAACCATGAGAGACAAAATGTGGAAACAAATCCAGAAAAAACACTTTGTCGGATTTTTGAAAGAATTTATTTGCAAATTATGGTGGAAAGTAAGTATTTGGTCACCTACAAACAAGCAAGATTTCTGGCTCTCACAGACCTGTATCTTCTTCTTTAAGAGGCTCCTCTGTCCTCCACTCATTACCTGTATTAATGGCACCTGTTTGAACTTGTTATTAGTATTAAAGACACCTGTCCACAACCTCAAATAGTCACACCCCAAACTCCACTATGGTGAAGACCAAAGAGCTGTTGAAGGACACCAGAAACAAAATTGTAGACCTGCACAAGGCTGGGAAGACTTAATCTGAAATAGACAAGCAGCTTGGTGTGAAGAAATCAACTGTGGGAACAATAATTAGAAAATGGAAGACATACAAGACCACTGATAATCTCCCTCAATCTGGGGCTCCACGCAAGATCTCACCCCGTGGGGTCAAAATGATCACAAGAGCGATGAGCAAAAATCCCAGAACCACACGGGGGGACCTAATGAATGACCTGCAGAGAGCTGGGACCAACGTAACAAAAGCTACCATCAGTAACACACTACGCCGCCAGGGACTCAGATCCTGCAGTGCCAGATGTGTCCCTCTGCTTAAGCCAGTACATGTCTGAGGTTTGCTAGAGAGCATTTGGATGATCCAGAAGAGGATTGGGAGAATATCATATGGTCAGATGAAACCAAAGTAGAACTGTTTGGTAGAAACACAACTCGTCGTGTTTGGAGTAGAGAGAGTGCTGAGTTGCAACCAAAGAACACCATACCTACTGTGAAGCATGGGGGTGGCAACATCATGTTTTGGGGCTGTTTCTCTGCAAAGGGAACAGGACGACTGATCCGTGTACATGAAAGAATGAATGGGGCCATGTGGCGTGAGATTTCGAGTGCAAACCTCCTCCCATCAGCAAGGGCATTGAAGATGAAACGTGGCTGGGTCTTTCAGCATGACAATGATCCCAAACACACTGCCCGAGCAACGAAGGAGTGGCTTCGTAAGAAGCATTTCAAAGTCCTAGCCAGTCTCCAGATCTCAACCCCATAGAAAACCTTTGGAGGGAGTTGAAAGTCCGTGTTGCCCAGTGACAGCCCCAAAACATCACTGCTCTAGAGGAGATCTGCATTGAGGAATGGGCCAACATACCAGCAACAGTGTGTGACAACCTTGTGAAGACTTACAGAAAACGTTTGACCTCTGTCATTGCCAACAAAGGATATATAACATAGTATTGAGATGAACTTTTGATATTGACCAAATACTTATTTTCCACCATAATTTGCAAATAAATTATTTCAAAAATCAGACAATGTGATTGTCTGGATTTGTTTCCACATTTTGTCTCTCATAGTTGAGGTATACCTATGATCACAATTACAGGCCTCTCTCATCTTTTTAAAGCGGGGTTCCACCCACATTTTGAACAATATCTGTATGTATTCTCTTCCTTGCCTAGATGCTGACATGCCGTTTAAAAAAATTTAAATCGCTGTAATTACCTTTTATTTTTCTATTCTTCTTTGCACTTCCTGGTTCTCCTCCCATGGGAGTAGGCGTGTTTCTAGCCTCTCCCAGACTCCTGGGAGCTAGTCTCAGGCTTCCCAGGATGCCACTGAGCATGTGCGGGAACGAGCGGTGAATGCTGGGAGCACAGCATTCACCACATCCAGGAAATAAATGCTTGTGGGCTTCAAATGCCCACAATGAAGATGGAAACCGCCTGCAGTGAATAATATAAGTTATTCTTTCCGACGAAATCTGACACAGGCGGACATATTACACACAATATGTGAGTATTTAATGCTGAGAAGAAAAGTTTGTGAATGAACTAAAAAAAAACAAAAAACGATAGATAGGTGGACCCCCGCTTTAAGTGGGGGAACTTGCACAATTGGTGGCTGACTAAATACTTTTTTGTCCCACTGTATATACTGTATATACACACATGTACATGAGGTAGAGTATTGGCTTTTTAACAATATGGGTGTTTGTGTGATGTGGTACCAATTTGATGGTTACATTTTTCTTCATTACTTGATTTCTAATAAACATTTTTTTCTGGTGAATACAGTGAGTTGAATTAAATAATTTTTCCATATGAAGGTTTGAGCTTAAATCAGGTTTTTTTATCCTCAGTTATTATATTTCTTCACTAGCCTGAGAGTTCCCGGCAACGAAAAATTAACTGTAGGCAGCTGGCTGTGCTGTTTTTGGCATCCGCGCCACGCTTTTTAAATGGTCCCACAGGCTTCTGGGGCATGTGACGTGTCCCAGAAGACTGCAGGAAGAGAGGGGGAGAGGAGAACTTCCACTTGGATCACCTAAGCGATCAAAACTAGGTACCTGCCCCCCCACCCCAAAAAAATGACATGCCAAATGTGGCAGAGGAGGGGTGGAGGAGGACTTAAAGGAGAACTTCCCCTTTTGGCTGAAGTTCTTATTTAAGAACACATACTTTAATCGATTTTTTTAAAACCAGAGTTGAGTGTCATTTTAAGCTTTCAAAATGTAAAAGACAATTGGACTTCTTGGGTCAAATACACTAACTAATGAAAAAAACTGTGCATAAAAGTTACCAGTGGCCATCCGCATGTATATCTGAATAGAAAGGCAGGCATTCTTCCATCCTTAATATATGTAGTTGAACTCTGATGTCCTTTTGATGTCCCGATTGCCAAGTGTTACATGTAGTGCATGACATTCCAAGAGCAATGTGGTGGAAGAGACGCAGACAGGTGTCAGCCTTCAAACAACACGTGTCACATTTTGTTTTCCTAGCTGGCTATCTTTTTACACTGACCTCATATTGAAAGCCAACACTGTTAGAACAGTAGTATGCTAAGGGGCTTTTGTTCAAATGTTTTGCTCTGTTGCAATTCCTAGCATTGCTTTATGACCCTGACAAGAGCATTACAGCCTTATAGTAGTAAATCAGCCATATACAGTAGTAGTAAACCAGTCCAGGTACTTACCAATTTTTCAAAGTTGTAAAAAGAAAAAACATATTTGCATTGAATAAATGTTTTAAGGTCAAGCCAGTTCAAGTGCAGGCTCCTCCAGTCTCCTCTATTTATAAGAATGCATTTTTAACATTTTAATTGTGTTTTGTGCACTTGTACTGTATGTTATGAGATGGATCTAAAGCACTTTACAGTGTATAAAAGCTTGAACATTAGTTTTTGGTACAAAGAAACAAACTCTGGAAAATGAAAAGGAAGTTAGGAGGTAGGTGCAGATGTGGGAGGGTACAGCGTGGTGCGGCAGCGGTAACTCACGCACGGTCCAGTTGCAAATAGAAAAAGAACTTATATTGTAGTCAGAATACAACAATTCACAACAAGCTCAGCGGAAGGCAGCCCAACCAAGAACACTCACAGGTGTACAGCAGATTGTAACAGAGCAGAGCTCAACTGAACTGATAGGGGTTGATTTACTAAAACTGGAGAGTGCAAAATCTGGTGCAACTCTGCATAGAAACCAATCAGCTTCGAGGTTTTATTGTCAAAGCTTAATTAAATAAGCTGAAGTTAGAAGCTGATTGGCCAGCATGCACAGCTGCACCAGATTTTGCACTCTCCAGTTTTAGTAAATCAACCACACAGTGTCTCTCTTCAGGGGTGGACTGTGGCCTGGACAATCCGAGCCCAAGCATAAAGGTTTTTTGCAGGAGAAGTTGTGGATCCCTATTCTTTTCCTACTCATCAGGAACCTTCATGTGTAAAAAAATTATCTGTGCTAACGCAAAAGAAAAAGTGGTAGAAAAGGTGCTGCTGCTGCTTCAATAGCCTAAACACTAAGCTACACAAGTATATATATATATATATATATATATATATATATATATATATATATATATATATATATATATATATATATATATATATATATATATATATATATAAAGTGCGCAACCAATAGTGAGCAAATATATAAAATATATACATACAGTGGGGACGGAAAGTATTCACACCCCCTTAAATTTTTCATTCTTTATTATATTGCAGCCATTTGCTAAAATCATTCAAGTTCATTTTTTTTTCCTCATTAACCACTTCCATACAGGGCATTTTCACCCCCTTCCTGCCCAGGCCAATTTTCAGCTTTCAGTGCTGTCGCACTTTGAATAACAATTTCGCGGTCATACTACACTGTACCCAAATGAAGTTTTTATCAATTTTTCCCCACTAATAGAGCTTTCTTTTGGTGGTATTTGATCACCCCTGCGGTTTTTATTTCTTGTGCTATAAACAAAACAAGAGTGACAAGTTTGAAAAAAAACACAATATTTTTTACTTTTTGCTATAATAAGTATCCCAATTTTTTTTTAAACAAATTTTTTCCTCAGTTTAGGCTGATACGTATTCTTCTACATATTTTTGGTAAAAAATATCGCAATAAGCATATATTTATTGGTTTGCGCAAAAGTTATAGCGTCTACAAAATAAGGGGATAGATTTATAGCATTTTTATTATTATTATTTTTTTACTAGTAATGGCAGTGATCTGCGATTTTTATCGTGATTGCGATATTGCAGCGGACACATCGGACAATTTTGACACATTTTTGGGACCATTCACATTTATACAGCGATCCGCGCTATAAAAATGCATTGATTACTGTATAAATGTGACTGGCAATGAAGGGGTTAACCAGGAGGGGGCGCTGTATGGTTAAATGTGTTGCTAGGGAGTGATTCTAAATGTGGGGGGAGGGGATTCACAAGGAGAGGAGACCAATCGGTGTTCCTCTGTACAAGGAACACACCATCAGTCTCCTCCCATCTGACAGGACGTGGATCTGTGTGCTTACACACATAGATCCACGGTCCTGCTCGGTTACCGGGCAATTCAGACCCTTTGCTCAGTATTTAGTAGAAGCACCCTTTTGATCTAATACAGCCAAGAGTCTTTTTGAGAAAGATGCAACAAGTTTTTCACACCTGGATTTGGGGATCCTCTGCCATTCCTCCTTGCAGATCCTCTCCAGTTCTGTTAGGTTGTATGGTAAACGTTGATGGACAGCCATTTTTAGGTCTCTCCAGAGATGCTCAATTGGGTTTAAGTCAGGGCTCTGGCTAGGGCATTCAAGAACAGCCACGGAGTTGTTGTGAAGCCACTCCTTCATTATTTTAGCTGTGTGCTTAGCTTCATTGTCTTTTTTGAAGGTAAACCTTCGGCCTAGTCTGAGGTCCTAAGCACTCTGGAGAAGGTTTTCGTCCAGGATATCCCTTAACTTGGCCGCATTCATCTTTCCCTCGATTGCAACCAGTCGTCCTGTCCCTGCAGCTTAAAAACACACCCACAGCATGAGGCTGCCACCACCATGCTTTACTGTTGGGACTGTATTGGACATTCTCTCTCTGGCTATGGGCTGGGGCTCGTCATGTAGCCTGTGTCTCCACCTTCTGGCCCCTATCATCTGGCCCGTTCAGTGTTTTTACACTGTGTGCTAGGTGGCACCACCAGGGGGAGATCCCAGGCTTGTTTCCTACATGGGGACGCTCCTTCCACTTGTCCCCGCCGTTCGTAGTTGATTCTTTTTACTGCGCATGCGCAGGCTCACGGGGATGAGCGCGCACCCCTGGTCGGCCGAGTCAGGTGTTGCACTGTGTGCACACCTGATTGGGGCGGGTACTAAAGGCTCCTAGCGTAGCCTAGTACCACGCCACTTATGTCTTTGGCGCCCTGGCGTTCGGGCAGTCTGCTTACTGTCAGTCGAGCCTGGTAAGTGTCTGCTCCCCTTGCCTTGTTCTGAAGGTTGATTGATTGTTATGCTAACGCTGTGTTTGGTAACATTGAGTTTCTGGGTTACCTATACAGATTACCTGGGCATATCGCTGCACCACCACACTGGGGGCTTTGTACATTATTGCAGTTTAACCCTATCCATCGCATATCTATTGCTGGGAACTATATTAAAACAGCCCATGACTATTGTGTACAGGATTGGTTGGGTACTTATCCCTGCAGTTAAGGTGAGATCCCCTTTTCTATTTATAGTGCTAGCCGCACCTCTTCAGTTGTTAGTTTGTGGAGTGACTATTTCACAATAAAAAAGCTTTCTTTCTTTGTTGTTGTTTTGTGCAATCTGGTCGTTGTATCGTTAGATGTTTCTACAGCTTTATCAACTGGTAGCACAACTTATATCTTATTGTTTATACTCAGATTTTCTACCATCTACTGCGGCGAAGCCACTTTAGGCTGAGCTTGATAGCAACTGATGTTCAGCGACTTTTGATAGCATCTGACGTTCAGCGATTTTTGTTCTTTTATCTTTTATTGAGGTAGGCTTTACCTATATTAGCTATCATATTACCAGTCCCCTCTCTGTCTTTACCCTCCCTTTTTCTTCTTTTTTTCTTATATTTTTATCTTTCCTTCACCCCTTCCCCCTGTGTCTCCCCTTTTCCCTCCCTGCTGGGTCCCCCTTTCTTTGCCCCCTTTCCTTTTTCAATTCCTCCCTTTCCCCTTTTATACTCCTTCTCCCCCCTCCTCTTTTCCCCCCCCCCCTTTTTTTTCCCCTTGTCCCTTTCCCTTTCCCCCCCCCTCCCCCTTTTTCCCCTCTCTCCACCCCCCTTTTGTTGTGTCTCTTCTATTGGTCCCTATTTTATCTTCATGTTCTCAAATGCTTTTTCTGTTTTGTTCATTGGGACTTAACACTTCATTCTGGCTCCAGGCTCAAGCACATCTTGCTTATTTATCTCTTTCTACCGTACACGTCCCCGCATGTGACTGCTGGTTACCATATGCTTGCTGGTTTCTAGCTCCACTGGTTTGTTGCCACATTTTGCCCTTGAATGTTATTTCAAACGCACTGACTAAAATGTTAATTGATTATTAATACTATGTATTATGTTGTATGTGGTATGTCTTCTCTCTCTCTCTCCAATACAGGTGACTCAAACTGCTCCTGAAGAAGCATTCAATTGTGAAACATGTAGAGTTCTCTTTGAGTTTGTTGTCTCGTTTAACATTAGAGGGTTATGGTTCCCCGCCACGGGGTGAGGGTTATCCCTCTTTAGGCGGCTACTTGTATGTGAGAGATTACGAGTTACGGCTTTGCTGTTACTGCAATGCAGTGGTTTTTAATATTTGTGTCTGTTGATTTTTGTATAATAAAAATTGTCTTTTTACCATATCTTATGACTGGTGCCTACAAAGTCCATTTTTTTCCCACTCCCTGGGGTGTAGTTTCAAATATTTGTATTGGACAGGTGATGAGCAGTGCCTGGTTTTCTCCACACATACCGCTTAGAATTAAGGCCAAAAAGTTCTATCTTGGTCTCTTCAGACCAGAGAATCTTATTTCTCACCATCTTGGAGTCCTTCAGGTGTTTTTTTTAGCAAACTCCATGTGGGCTTTCATGTGTCTTGCACTGAGGAGAGGCTTCCATCAGGCCACTCTGCCATAAAGCCCCGACTGGTGGAGGGCTGCAGTGATGGTTGACTTTCTACAACTTTCTCCCATCTCCCAACTGCATCTCTGGAGCTCAGCCACAGTGATCTTTGGGTTCTTGTTTACCTCTCTCACCAAGGCTCTTCTCCCCAGATAGCTCAGTTTGGCCGGACGGCCAGCTCTAGGAAGGGTTCTGGTCCTTCCAAACATCTTCCATTTAAAGATTATGGAGGCCACTGTGCTCTTAGGAACCTTAAGTGCAGCAGAAATGTTTTTGTAACCTTGGCCAGATCTGTGCCTTGCCACAATTCTGTCTCTGAGCTCTTCAGGCAGTTCCTTTGACCTCATGATTCTCATTTGCTCTGACTTGCACTGTGAGCTGTAAGGTCTTATATAGACAGGTGTGGCTTTCCTAATCAAGTCCAATCAGTTTAATCAAACACAGCTGGACTCAAATAAAGGTGTAGAACCATCTCAAGGATGATCAGAAGAAATGGACAGCACCTGAGTTAAATATATGAGTGTCACAGCAAAGGGTCTGAATACTTAGGACCATGTGATATTTCAGTTTTTATTTTTTAATAAATCTGCAAAAATGTCAACAATTCAGCGTTTTTCTGTCAATATGGGGTGCTGTGTGTGCATTAATGAGGGTAAAAATGAACTTAAATGATTTTTGCAAATGGCTGCAATATAACAAAGAGTGAAAAATTTAAGGGGGTTTGAATACTTTCCGTCCCCACTGTATATGAATAAATTATAGCCTGGAAGGGCAAAAAGGGTGCATGTGACTAATCACACACAAACTGTGCAAAACAAATAAATTAATCGAAAAAATGATAAACAAAATTTGAAACTGGCAGTTCATATAAGTGTAAAAAACAAAGTCCATAAACATCCAAGCATGACAAATTGAAGCAAAATATTCGTCCGGTGCTCCGGTATTTAGAAAAGTGATAAATCACTTGCTAGTGATCACTTGCAAGATGTCTTGCTAGTTAAAGCAGACGTCTATTCTCTATATACCATAATTCCACACGTGTTGGGCAGGATACCAGGTGGCTAGATATTTTTAACCAGAGATCCATCCTTGAATACTTCTTACTTGGAATTTATCTTGGGGGTTTTTGCAATTTGTTATGGAGTACAATTATTTTTTGTTATGGAGGAGATTACTATTTACAATGTACAAGCGTGGCGATGGGGCTAAATTTGCTCCTAGCCTTGCCATCCTTTTCATGGCCCTATGGGAGAATGACCATATTTTTTCTTGCAGATGTCCCCACCTCCTTTTTTGGCATCGCTATATAGACGGCGCCTTCTTTTTATGGACAGGGGATGAGGAAGCTCTACTATTCCTTTATGAGAACTGTTAATGATAATCAGTGGGGTATTAGATTTACGTAGATGAACTTAGTGGGACATAGTGGGGCATCTGTTAATTTTTTAGATCTAGTTATCTTTAAAGATCAAGGATGGTTATTAACCAAGACTTTTTCAAGTCCACTGATAGGAATGGTTATACACGTACAGATAGCTGTCATCATCCTAATTGGCTTAAAGCCATACCCAAGGGCCAATTTCAGCATATCAGAAGAAATTGTTCGCGAATAGGTGATTATGAATCTCAAGCAAATATACTAAAAGATCGTTTTATAGAAAAAGCATATGACCCCAGGATGTTAGTAAGAGAATTACAAGATATCTCAGTTACAGATAGAGATACATTTTTGGCCCCTAAAAGGATTTGGGAACTAATCGTGATTTTGAGTGTGCTTTTATAACCACTTTTTCTTCTCAATATTGGTGGTTGAACAAAGTAAGGAAAAAGCATTGGAATGCCTTAAAAACCGTAGAGTATTAGGGCCTTTACTCCCTAACAAACCAAATGTTATATATAGGAGGAATCAAACTTTGAAAGATGCGTTAGTGCCAAGTGCCATCGACCCACCAAAATCAATATGTTTGGGAATTTGACTGGTTTCTTTCCATGTAAAAGATGCAAGGTATGCAAAACTTCTAGAACTCTTAGGACCTCCTCTTTTTCCTCACAGGTCACCTCTAAAACTTATAATATTAAAGATTTTATTACATGTGGAACTATAGGGGTCATTTATTTACTCAAGTGTCCTTGTTGCCTTCAGTATGTTGGGAGGACCACAAGGGCACTAAATGTCTGAATAGGGGAACATCTAACAAATATTCGCAAAGGGTTTATAGAACACAGAGGGGGTTATTTAGTAAAGACAAATCCACTTTGCACTACAAGTGCAATGCAAGTGCACTTGGAAGTGCACTACAGGTGCACTTGGAAGTGCAATCGCTGTAGATCTGAGGAGGACATGCAAGGAAAATAAAAAAACAGCATTTTTGCTTGCATACGATCTTCTAAAATCATCTATCCCCTTTTTTAATTAATTAATATTAAACAGTCATCAGTGGTTTATTGTATACATATTTTTTAATTCTCAATTTTAGGTATTCTGTGTTCATGTGGTTCCATTCTGGAGTCTTGTGTATTGCTATTTCAGGTGGATATTATGTACCTATCGGATTAGTGGCATACACCCTAACTGTATTGATATCAGATGGGTAGTTGGAAATATTAATACTTTTTTCAAACTTTTTATATAGTATTTTTTACTAATATCATTACTATTTATCCCGTCATATATGATATCTTAATTAATACTGGAGGCTTAATTTACCTTGGAGAAACAACCTTTTTTATAATCATTTTTTAGAAAAAAAAAATTATTTTTCTAATTATAATTTTTTATTACTTATTTTTATTAATGTTTAAGTGTTTTTTCATTCACATAATATGCTTTGTCAATTACAAAGTGATTACTGTTATTTAAATCCTATGAAACGGATGACACTACACAGGAAGAGCCAGGAATGGCTCTTCCGGTGTCTCTCCTGCTTCACTAGTATTTAATAGCCTTCGTTCCCAGTCTATGCCTTGTACGTTACCAGCCGTGGCTGTTTTTGAAAGTTTTACTTGCTACCGTTTTCTAAGATGTATGTGCCGACATATTTTTTTAAATAAATCAACTGGATATAATACACCATGAAGTCCCTTTCCTTCATCCTCTGCTAACGAGATTACATAGGAGTACCTAGGAAAGGATCATTTATCCCTTTGAGTTTGCAATCTAATTGGATATATGTGAAAAATTGCTGCGCTAAACCCCAAAATAAACAAAATAGTGAAATGTATACAGCTGCTAAAACTAGAACAAAGTCCAAAATAAGTAAAATAAAAAAGTGTAGCGCTTGTGGGTTCAAATCACTGTGATAGTGAAGTAAGTTTCATATCAATGGATATGCACAAATATAAAAAAAAGTGAAATGCAACATGATAAAACAATTATATATACCTGTATATAGTGACTATAACATAATAAAGTCCAAATCCTGTTGAACAAAAAGATCATAAATGGAAGTCCACTCAAATAACTGAAGTATTATCCTTTGTGGCGAATGGTGAAAGTGATATAAATGTAATGATGACTGTATAACACGGCAGGTAACAGGCAACAGATGTACATTCACCAAATGTAAAATAATGGATGGGTACTTCTTATCGGACTCGGTGGGCACACCTGTCGTACGACGGTGGGCCAATCAGGCATGTGTTATGACCGAAAGTCAAACGCTCATCTATGCTCCCAACTGGAGGTAGGACGAACTCGATGAAGAAGTCCCTCCAAGGCCAGGCGTTGTATAGATCGGCCAATCCGGCTTGAGGTATAGTGACCAGATATCCAAAAACACAGGCAAATCTTCCAAAGGTAATTTGAACCGGACCTCAGAAAGGGGTCAGTGGGTGTATGAGTAACATACACAATCACACGGTGCCACACTCAGACCATAAAAGAAAAAGAAAAGAAGGGGGGCTCCAAATAGTTCAGGTCATAAAAAATAGAAGATTTTAATCTAATATATAAAAAATGCTTACAAAACATCAAAATGACAGCATAAAAGTGATGACTGAAAGAATAAAAGTAATATGGGAAGCATGTGTAGCAAGGCCTACGCGTTTCGACCTAGTGGTCTTCTATTTTTCTATGCCCCCGTTTTTTTTCTTTTTCTTTTATGGTCTGAGTGCCTCGATCTGGATTGGCCAATCAATTTATTTGGTGAATGTACATCTGTTGCCTATTACCTGCTGTGTTATACAGTCATCATTACATTTATATCACCTTCACCATTCGCCACAAAGGATAATACTTCAGTCATTTGTGTGGACTTCTATTTATGATCTTTTTGTTCAACTGGATTTGGACTTTATTATGTTATAGTCACTACATATCATTGTTTTATCACGTTGCATTTCACTTTTTTTTATATTTCTACATATCCATTGATATGAAACTTACTTCACTATCACAATGATTTATACCCACAAGCCCTACACTTTTTTATTTTCAATCTAATTGGATATCCCGCTACATCAAAAAAGGTATTTTCCTCTGAGGAGGATCTGATCCCTGCCGGAAGGCCTATGCGCCAGTGTGTTTGATCTCTTTAACCTGAGATCCACAGAATCTGGAACCTTTGCCTGTCCATGACAAATGGTTGACCTGTCCCTACACTACCTATGCGCTAAATGTGTGCCAAACCCAGGAGCCAGGGTATTAAATAGAATCTGTCTGCCCCAAGATGGCCGCCGGAGTCACATAGGCTGTCAGCATGCAATCTTATTGTCCCCCCCCCCCAGTGACCCAGGAAACCATATAGGAACCATGTTCCTCTTGACTTCCTCTTCCTCTGCACTGCGGCCGCAGTTGAGTGCCACCTGCAGTGAAGAAAACAGACTGCACATGCCTACATGGACCTGCGGTGGGGGGGAGCTAGGTAGAGCAGTTGGGTGAATTTTTTGTAATTTAAAGGCTAAGTTCACCTTTCCAATAAAACTTCCCATGCATTTAAGCATCGCCAGTAGCCTAAAAATGACTGTGCAACATTTAAAGGATCTTCTTTTCAATTTCATACCTGTAGGCCATGTGCAGCCCCTCTCCCAAGCCTGCCAGAAAAATGCCTAGTGTGAGTGACCCTCTCTGTCCTACCTCCCTACCATACATCTGGTGCAGACCCAGCACACAGCACATGCATGGGTTTTGAACTCAGCAAAGTGCTCATTCCTGCAGTGCTGGTGGGGTGTGCTCGATTTATGGCACAGGGGATGCTTTAATGCAGGAGAACCTTGGAAAGCTGTACTTAGCCTTACTCTCTGCCTGTAGCCTTCTGACTGGACAATAAAAAAGCAGCGGCAGGCTGCTGAGGTCTTACCTTTACTCACTCTGCTCTCTCCTCCTATCAGCATGTTCTTGGGAAACACATTTTATTGCAGTATACCAGATTGGTTCCCCAGTCCTTCCCCTCCATCTCCCAGTTTAAGAGCTGCTGTATAGGGCAGTGCCAGATTTAGACCATACCTCCCAACTTTTGAACTTCAGAATGAGAGACAATTGAAGGGAAGCGAGCTATGTGTGCTGCTGCAAAATGTGGGTGTGGTCAAGGTCTTAATGATAGGGGGGGCATGGTTAAGCAAATCCCAGGCTGCCTTGTACCTATAAAATATGCTTTGATTGCTTTGTTTGAGCCTACCTTAAAGAAGAACTTCATTAAATCTGTCACTATGAAAAGTTTATAATGTACAGTATTGTGTATATAGTGCAGGAGTGTTGGGAATGCCCCATGCACAGTGCTGCAGTCAGTGTTGGGTTTAGGATACATAACACAGACTGCAGGTGTCCACGGTGTGTAATGTAATGTGTTCAAGGATCAGGAGTATGTAATGCAGATAGGGCTGTAGTCAGTGCTGGGTTTTCGGAGTACATGACACACAGAGAACAGGTTCCAGGAGTACATAATGCACAGAATGCAGGGGACAAGGGGCCCCTTTGAAGACGTCTACTAATGACGAAACATGTAGGGCGTGGCTACGTCGTAAGCTGTCACGATTGCCCCATGTTATGCACGGGTTATTGCGATTTTTATATGCCGGCTTGTTTTTATTTGTATCTTTACCTCACGGAGCGTGCACTCTCCGTAGTGGTTTGTACTTTTATTCAATACATTTCAAAACTTTTTACACTATTGGAGCCCTGCTCTTTTGCTTTTTCCTTTGCCACACTGGGAGCAAGAGAGCTTTCCTTTCCCCCCTCTCCAGGAGTTTTACTTGGACCAGCCCGGACCGGAGACAGCATTCCTGACGGCTGCTGGGGAGATCTTCTCATCACACAGTCCCTGCAGAGGGCAAAATCTGCATGCCTGATAGACCCTGCCAGCGAGGGGGTCCAACACGGAGGGTAAGAGTCCACCTTTATCATTATTCTTACTTATTGGAGTCATCGCCAGTGGAATTGTACCACCCTGCACAACCCTCTCCTTTGTCGATCCATTCATAGGGAGATTGGTTGCTGCAAAGCTGCATAGTGGATGGAAATATTTTCACTGATGAACTTTTTATGTTCAAATTTATGGACTGAGCTTGTTTGATTCTTACTTTTTCATATTCACATAATAATTGTTGTATTTCACATGTACACTCTTTTTGTTTCTCTTTGCTTTTTTATTGAGTTTTTATGATTTGCACGTACACTTCTTCACCATTTATTGAGTTATTAACTGGTTCTCAGTAGATTGTGGTTTTCACTACCACTTATATGCGTTCATATTTATGTGTACATTTTCTTACAGTTAGAGCACTTTTTATTTTTTATTTTTCATGGTATACACAGATATTGGTGTGTTTTAGGTGCAGCTTTTTACTTTTATTCTTTTTGCTCTGCAGCGCGGTTTTTCTTTTTATTTTTGATACAAGTAGAGGCGCAAGATCTGGAACAGTAGATATCCCACAGCATTAAAAAACATACATTAAAACGCATATAAATTATGCATAAAGGTGGTAATATGGTAAATGGAGTCCATAATAATGGTGGTATATTAAGAATCCAAAGACCAAAAAAGGAGGAAGAGATGATGATACAGGGGTCCACATTCAAGGCTTCCTTTAAGGGTGAACCAAAACCATGTTCCAAAGATTCTGAGAAAAATACAAGGGGAGAGGCGCCTCTGGGTGGAGATGTAAAACCATTTATTCACAATTAATATGTACAGGCAACTCACATTTATGAAGTTATCAGTAAGCATTTGGTTTAAAATAACCCATCGTGGGGGTAATCATCAGGTTCGTCTGTCTGTTCCTGCTTGCTGGGCACTGGCTGCTTGCTGTAGACACCGCAAGATGGTAAAAGCCAGTCGCGGTGGATGAAAACTCAAAACGAGACTTGGGGCAGAGTAGGAAGGCAGGCGAGGAGAGATGACATCACTGGTAAGCGGCGCGTTTCTTGAGCGTACAGGCTGCGAATGACATAGCAGCCGCACTCCTTCTTCAAGCTGACAGATGGATTTTAGGCTTACATGGCGGCAACTAGCACTGCGCTCTGGCTAATGTCTGTCTAATCATTAAAGATAAAGCAATGAATACGTGGCCATATCATAACTTTAACAGCAAAAATTATGCAATAATGGATCAAAGAATAAATCTGTAAATGAACAATGTTTAAAATATATATATACACGAACAATGTTAAAAGGGGGGGGGAAAGGAGCATACATAGAAGAACATATATAAATATATATAACAAAAAATAATAATAAAGATAAATGACAATACATAATGTTACAACAAGCACATCATGAGGGGAGGGGGGAGAGACAATTGCTTAGGGGATTGGTCGATCGATCACAAATACATCAATCGATTGAAAAATTAATTAATCTGGGGGAGGCAATCGGTGGCAGTCCAATGATTGGCCGGCTCCAGAGCATGGGGCAATCGTTGGTAGCATAATTAATTGAAAATGGGAGAGAGGAAACGGGAAGGGAAAAATATATCTAATAGATATATAATAATATGAAAGTAAATAAATATATATAGGGGAGAATATATATATATATATATATATATATATATATATATATATATATATATATATATACACTTGCTGGGAAGCTAATTAATGGTGATGGTAATAAATAAGTAACTGGGGCATTGGTGTCTGTAGGTTGGACAGTCAGCTGGTTGGCTACAGCCAACCAATAGGGGGAGGGTATATAGTTAATTATTTATTTTAATTTGAATAAATATATATAGAGAGGAAATGAGAATGTTCAGTTGGGGGGAGGGGAGAGACAAGGGATTGTGCACTGTACATATGGTATATTGCACATATACAGATCTCTTATCCTAGATTTGAAAGATAAAAGCTGGATGGTATGTCAGGAGATATCAAGAAAAATCGGGACAATGCCATAACCATACTTACAGGTACCCACCGCCCCCACATGAAAAAGAGATGAGACAAGGGAAGGCCAACCTGTAAGTGTAGATATACATGATTAGTCACAGTATGGGGACAAGAAAGAGAAACCATATATGAAGTCTGAATCTAAATTAATGAAGTGTGGTAATGGTGTCTATTTTGATGCCCTCATTGATACCTCCTGGTGAGAGAACATCTAAACTATAGATCCAATAGGTCTCTCTGGCGCAAAGTTTTTTGAATCTTTCAGCCGCATGTAGAGATCTTGTAATCTGTTGGGAGTTATGATTAAGACATTGAGGGGCATGGGGCACTTCAAGTTTGGGGGCCCCTCAAAATAGGAATTAAATTATATGACAAATAAAAAAGTGAACTAAAATGAATGATAAAATTAAACCAAAAAGGTTAATGCTGCGCTTAAAAGAAAATTAAATAAAGCTAAATGGGTTGAAAATGAAGCTGCCAGCACCAAAACGTTTTCAATACAAAACTAAAATCAGCGTAAAATGTGGGGGTGGGTGCAGCGCTGAAAATATTAATCAGAAAATATATATACAAAAACCAAAGGAATTGTCATTCAGTAGTGGTGAAAGATGTAAAAGAAAAACTAAAGCAGTGTACCTATACATCTGGTGGGCGGTGCCGCTGAGCCGTGCTCCCGGAAGTGTCCTGATGCGGTTTGCTCGGTGTGGGATTGTAGTGATAAAGACCCAGCTGATTAGGATATCCGTTCAGGTTTCTGGGAGACCCAATTCCCTGGGCTTGGTGAGACCGCCATTGCGGTCATCCCTGCGGTGGGCGGTGCCGCTGAGCCGTGCTCCCGGAAGTGTCCTGATGCGGTTTGCTCGGTGTGGGATTGTAGTGATAAAGACCCAGCTGATTAGGATATCCGTTCAGGTTTCTGGGAGACCCAATTCCCTGGACTTGGTGAGACCATTGTGGTCATCCCTGGGGGTAAGTAGACTACATGCTCACTTTGGGTGGACACCCTATTTGGATGAAGGCTTTCCACTATCCCTTTCACGGCGATCAGCTGTTTATAGTCTCATGAACATTCTTTAACAATTTTTGCTACCTCTTTGGGACTTTTCTATAATCATTTTTATATATTTCATGACCATCCCCCTTTTTTATGGATTTTCTTTGATGTTTTGTCAATTTATATTCTGCTTTTATAGTTGTAACCCACATCATTGTCACTTATAGGTTTTTATTTTAATTTTTTTATGTGTCTTTCACGAGATTCATATTATTTTCAATTTTTCACTTATTCTTTTCATTATCACTGTATGATCATTTAACTGATTGCTTGTGGTTAAAAAAAGTTTTTTCACCCTTCATGTTTCACCACTACTGAATGGTAATTCATTCTTTATAACCAATCTTTTTGATCTACATTTTTGATGTATAGGGACACTGCTTTAGTTTTTCTTTTACATCTTTCACCACTACTGAAATGAATGATAAACTGCATTTGTTCTAAAAAAATATTTAAAACAGAACAGTGTATAACTCGGCCTATAGTACACCACTCAGCGCCACAGAACCTCTAACCACATTTATCAAGAACCTTCAGTAGACAAAATGACATTCATAGACTATCTACCAGACCCTCTGAAATAAAAATATAAAAACCAAGGGTATGGAGAAAAAGAAAGCAGCTGTTTAAAAAAGCAAAATAGATGTAAATAAACAGTATATAGGGCATACATATGGTAATATAAATAATCATATACAGAAACAGCGCTATGTTGAGCATAAAGCAGAAGTGTGGCCAACTACACACATAAAAAGTCCATTAGACTAGTGCAATATCAGTAGTGATTCAGAGGGTGTTCAAGTAGATCATAGAGCATGTCACAGCGTGCACCTTCCACCTATCAATCTAACTTCACCATATGTGAACACACTCCCCTTCGGGGGTCAAACTCACCAGAGCTTTAAAGGATCAAAGCATCCAAATTAAGGGATATTCTGGACCACCTCAATACAGCACTTCTCTAGGCAATAGGGAGATGAAGGGGCTCCAAACCATTTAAAAACGAGATAAAGGCGTATATAGCGTAATTCCGTTTTATTCATGAAAAGCACCCATTACATACACACTTCCCCAATGCTAGCAACGTACCAGATTAAAATGAAAACATAGCAGATCAAATTAATATCACCATGCACTGCACCATGGCCGTCTGGAACCGATCTCCGCAATAGGAAAGCGGTGATGATTTCCTCGTTCCGGGTCCGACCTCGATGGAGCGCAAACGTGACGCCCTCTGTTGAAGTCAGGATATGACGAAACGCGTCAGTACTACAACTTGCATTTACACAGACCTTCCATGACACAATAGTCTGAGAGAGCCCTCAAGGGTATCATTTTAGTATAATGGAAGCAGAAAGACCTTCTTCACATATGTACAGTACATTGCAATAGATTACTATAAGATTTTTGTAATGATTTCAGGAAGTTGAATAGCGTGTCCAAATTCGTTGCGTACCCAATGCCTTGGGTCGACGAGCTTGTTGACAGATTGGGAAGTGCCCGGTACATAACTACCTTATATCTGACTAAAGGTTACTTACTGGCAGATACCCCTAACAGAATCTGCAAAAGAGAGGACGGCCTGGTTTGCATTGTGCTCTTGCCTCATTCCAGAGAATGATGGACAAGACATTGAGACCACATCGCCAATACGCAGCTGCCTATTTGGACAATGTCATCATCCACAGCTCAGATTGGGAATCTCATTTGCCCCGGGTGCAAGCAGTAGTAGATTTCCTTAAGAAAGCAGGACTCACACCCGACCCCAAAAAAGTGTGCCATAGGCTTGGAGGAGGCCAAATACCTTGGCTACATTATTGGTCGAGGGCTGATCAAGCCTCGGATCAATAAGACTGAGGTGGTACAAAAGTGGCCCCAACCTATAAATAAAAAACAAGTTCATGCCTTTCTGGGGATTACAGGGTACTACAGGCGTTTTATACCCGATTTAGCGACCATTGAAGCCCCACTGACAGATCTGACGAAGGGTAGAGAGTCGGTCATGATTAATTGGAATCTGGAGGCAGAGAAGACATTTCAAATGTTGAAGCAGGCTCTTTGTGTACAACCTGTGCTCGTGACCCCGGATTTTACAAAGGAGTTTGTGGTACAGACGGACGCCTCTGATGTGGGACTGGGTGCTGTACTATCCCAAATCAGACGGGGAGGGGCACCCAGTGGTCTACCTGAGCAGAAAGCTTAACAGACATGAGAAAAACTATGCCATTGTTGAGAAGGAATATTTAGCTATCAAATGGGAATAGATGCCCTGAAGTATTATCTGTTGGGGAGACCATTCAAACTAGTCACTGATCATGCCCCTCTCAAATGGATGCATGATAACAAGGTGAAAAACAGTCGTGTGACAATGTGGTTCCTTGCTCTTCAAGCATTTAAGTGTACAGTGGAGCATAGAGCTGGGAAACTTCAGAATAATGCAGATGCCCTTTCCCGTGTCCATTGTCTGGTTGGGAGAGTTGCTCAGCCGCTTAAGCGGGGGGGGGGGGGGGAGTGGGGTATGAGACATTATAAAAGACAAGGTGATTGATGGACGTTATATTTCACCTCGCATGCGTTCATTTGCTGAGATCTAAGGTGCAATCCGGTCCAGGTATTACCAGCCACCTTGGCAGGGTTGGTTCTGGACCAGATTTTGTGGTCCACTTGTGTGTCCACCAACAGGTGGTATAAAGAAAGCAGGACTGGAGCAAAGAGTTGCACTATCTCCTGACTATAAATATATATATATATATATATATATATATATATATATATATATATATATATATATACACAGTATCTCACAAAAGTGAGTACACCCCTCAGATTTTTGTAAATATTTTATTATATCTTTTCATGTGACGACACTGAAGAAATTACACTTTGCTACAATGTAAAGTAGTGAGTGTACAGCTTGTGTAACAGTGTAAATTTGCCTTCCCCTCAAAATAACTCAACACACAGCCACTAATGTTTAAATAGCTGGCAACAAAAGTGAGTACACCCCTAAGTGAGAATGTCCAAATTGGCCCTAATGCCGCGTACACACGAGCGGACTTTACGGCAGACTTTGCCCGGCAGATTTTTCGACGTACTTTCCGACGGACTTTGTGAATGAACGGACTTGCCTACACACAATCCACCAAAGTCCGTCGAATTCGTACGTGATGACGTACGACCGGACTAAAACAAGGAAGTTCATAGCCAGTAGCCAATAGCTGCCCTAGCGTGGCTTTTTGTCCGTCAAACTAGCATACAGACGGCGGACTTTTCGACCGGACTCGATTTCAACGGATAAATTTAAAACAAGTTTCAAATCTAATTCCGTCGAACTTTTGAGAAAACAAAGTCCGCTGGAGCCCACACACATCGAATTGTCCGACGAAATCCAGTCCGCCGGGCAAAGTCCGCCGTAATGTCCGCTCGTGTGTACGCGGCATAAGTGTTAATATTTTGTGTGGCCACCATTATTTTCCAGCACTGCCTTAACCCTCTTGGGCATGGAGTTCACTAGAGCTTCACAGGTTGCCACTGGAGTCCTCATCCACTCCTCCATGCCGACATCAAGGAGCTGGTGGATGTTAGAGACCTTGCGCTCCTCCACCTTCCATTTGAGCATGCCCCGCAGATGCTCAATAGGGTTTAGGTCTGGAGACATGCTTGGCCAATCCATCAGCTTTACCCTCAGCCTCTTTAGCAAGGCAGTGGTCGTCCTGAAGGTGTCTTTGGGGACGTTATCATGTTGGAATACTGCACGGCAGCCCAGTCTCAGAAGGGAGGGGATCATGCTCTATATTGCCTTTACATCCATACCAGACCTGAAGGGCCTGATATGGATTTTGGGGGTCACTGCACACAAATTTTTTTTTTTTAATATGCCGGTTTTTTTTCAATGATTTTTATCTATATTGCTGGGACCCGACTATACATTACAGCCACTATCAGTTTTAAATGACTTTTTTTCCTTTAGAAATGTCATTTTGCTGTGGTACTGTTATAAACACGGGAAAAATGCGCTACTTTACAGGCATACTTAGGACACTCCCCCCCCCAGGCACGATATTTAGAGGAATATTTCATTTTTATTGTTTTACTTTAGGCATTATTAAAATCACTGCTCCTGAAAAAAAGTCAGTTTTTAAAACTTTTTTTGCATTGATACATGTCCCCTGGGGCAGGACCCGGGTCCCCAAACACTTTTTATGGCAATAACTTGCATATAAGCCTTTTAAATGAGCACTTTTGGTTTTTCATGTTAGTGACCCAAAGACTTTAACGGCGTTTCGCGGCTTTCGAATTTGCCGCGAACGCTGCATATTGGTCGCTGTTCGGTGAACACCGAACACCCGACATCGGGCTCATCCCTATCAATAAACACTTCTTTTGTAATCACGGTTGTATGGTGAGTGAAGTCATAGACATGTGCTACCTTTGGGTTGGTTGAGCTATAACAGGTTTTTATTTTTGAGTTTCAGCCAGAAATCTTGCTGATTGATAGGGGATCAAATACTTATTTCACTCATTTAAAATGCAAATCAATGTATAACTTTTTTGAAATGCGTTTTTCTGGATATTTTTGTTATTCTGTCTCTCACTGTTAAAATAGACTTACCATTAAAATTATAGACTGATCATTTTTTTGTCAGTGCGTAAACGTACAAAATCAGCAGGGGTTCAAATACTTTTTTTCCCTCACTGTGTATGCTGTAGCATTAGAGAATGCATTAGCTAGAAAAAGGTGAAGCGGCAAGAAGAAACACAGATTTATAGAGATAACAAAAAGTCATAGCAGATCAAAATTAAAGCCAGGCATCAAAGCTACATAGTGTCAAGCATAGCCATAGATAATATGCTGAAAATAGCAGCTTGCAGAGGTTTGTATTCCTAATGCCGCGTACACACGGTCGTACTTTTCGTCTACAAAAGTCGGACAGCCTGTCCGACAGACTTCCGGCAGACTTTCGGTGGACTTGCGGCGGACTTGCGGCCTACTTTCTAACGAACGGACTTGCCTACACACGACCACACAAAAGTCTAACGGATTCGTACGTGATGACGTACACCGGACTAAAATAAGGAAGTTCATAGCCAGTAGCCAATAGGTGCCCTAGCGTGGCTTTTTGTCCGTCGGACTAGCACACAGACGAGCGGATTTCGGGGTCCGTCGTAGTTACGAAGTAAAGTTTTAAAACATGTTTCAAATCTAAAGTACGTCGGATTTGAGGCTAAAAAAGTCAGTTGAAAGTCCGGAGAAGCCCACACACGATCGGATTACCAGCCAGCTTTAGTCCATCAGCGTCCGTTGGACTTTTGTAGACGAAAAGTAGGACCGTGTGTACGCGGCATTAGGCTGCCCGATCCAGCATCCCTCCAGCTCAGATGGTATTTCATCAGTGACTCACATCCAGTCTAACCAATAACCTGTACAGTCAGCTTGACACTCAGTTATACATATATTACTTTGAAGCTTCCAAATGTAGTAATTGTGTGCTAACCATTGATTTTTTATCGAATAACAAGACGCACAAAGTGAGCAGCACCATCTTTTTATTCTATCAGTCCTGTGCTTTTAGAAAATGTATGTTTTGGGGGCCTTTTACAAACTCTCAAAGCTGTAAGTAAAAAATAGTAAAATTATTAAAAGTGAAAAAATGTGCGCGCATGCGCGAGGCGGCCGGAACGGACATGCAGTGACTGAGCTCCGCACAACGCCAGCTTAAATATAGCAAAAACCAGTGCAGGAGTCAGTGCACCAACCCAAAATCGAGCCACAGGCTTACCGGAACCCGCGGGACTGAGATGAGATGCCGAAAGCATCAATATAAGCAGACGATTAGGAGAAATCAGCCGCGGCTACCTCCCTCTGCACAGACTCCCTCTCCCAAGATGGCGCCAGGCGGGGCGTTGCTAGGTGGCAAAAAGACCAGGGGCTTCAGCCCGAAGTCAAAGGCCGGCACGGGGGGAGGGACCTCTAGTGGCGCTGGGTTTTTTTGGTTGGGCGGAGGGGTTGTGTGGTTGTGTGGCGGGGTAGGCTGACTTGCTGGTTGCTGCCTGGCTTACCAGTGCCCCTCAATGCTGACCATTAAACTGACCTACCTACCTGACCCACACTGACCTACTTGACCCACACTGACCTACCTGACCCACACTGACCTACATACACCGACCTACCTGACATACACTGACCTACCTGACCCACACACACTGACCTACCTGACCTACATACACTGACCCACACACACTGACCCACCTGACCCACACACACTGAAATACCTGACCCACACTGACCTACACACACTGACCTACCTGACCCACACACACTGAAATACCTGACCCACACTGACCTACCTGACGTACACTGACCTACATACACTGACCTACCTGACATACACTGACCTACCTGACCCACACTGACCTACATACACTGACCCACACTGACCTACCTGACCCACACTGACCTACCTGACCCACACTGACCCACACACACTGACTTACCTGACCCACACTGACCTACCTGACCCACACTGACCTACCTGACCTACCTGACATACACTGACCTACCTGACCCACACTGACCTACCTGACCCACACACACTGACCCACACTGACCTACCTGACCCACACACACTGACCCACACTGACCTACCTGACCCACACTGACCTACATACACTGACCCACCCACACTGACCTACCTGACATACACTGACCTACCTGACCCACACAGACCTACACTGACCTACATACACTGACCCACACACACTGACCTACACTGACCTACCTGACCCACACACACTGACCTACACTGACCTACCTGACCCACACACACTGACCTACATACACTGACCCACCCACACTGACCTACCTGACCCACACTGACCCACACTGACCTACCTGACCCACACACACTGACCTACATACACTGACCTACCTGACCCACACTGACCTACCTGACATACACTGACCTACCTGACAGACACTGACCTACCTGATACACACTGACCTACCTGACATACACTGACTTACATACACTGACCTACATACACTGACCTACCTGACCCACACTGACCTACATACACTGACCTACCTGTTATACACTGCCCAATGTTTTATTGTTATTATGTTTTATCATGTTTGCTTTTCAGGTATGCAATTTTTTATACTTTACTGTTTACTGTGTTTTATTGTTAACCATTTTCTTGTTTTCAGGTACGCCATTCAGCTGCAGCGCGGATTTATTTATCTTGACAGCAACAGGGTTTGCTCCCACGATATATAAAACCATGACTCCAGCGGAGGTGATATATGCCGAAGCATGGGGGGCAGCAGGGGCGGAGGAGCGATTTGCTCCTAACTTTTGGGGCGGATGCCCCATGCTTCGGCATGTATAAATGGTGCATGTATGCCCATCATTAGAAGTGGGTGGATGAAGGGAGGTATTCTAATGGTGGGCATACCCACCAATCAATCTCTTTTTTTCGTTCAGCCCACAGGCTGCATGAAAAAAAAAGATTACAATATATGCCCAACAAGGACCAGCAACGTACTGGTATGTTGTTGGACTTTGAGTGGTTATACCAGAATGATGCCTGTAGGTTTAGGTATCATCTTGGTATCACTCTTTTCAGCCAGCGGTCGGCTTTCATGTAAAAGCAATCCTAGCAGCTAATTAGCTTCTAGACTGCTTTTACAAGCAGTGGGAGGGAATGTTCCCCCCTCCCACCATTCATGTTTTTCTCTGGCTCCCCTGTCCCAACAGGGAACCTGAGAATGCAGCCGGTGATTCCGGCAGCTGACCATAGAGCTGATCAAAGACCAGAATGGCTCCAATCATCTCTATGGCCTAAGAAACCGGAAGTTACGAGCATTTCATGACTTAGATTTCGCCGGATGTAAACAGCGCCATTGGGACATTGGGAAAGCATTTTTATCACACTGATCTTGGTGTGGTCAGATGCTTTGAGGCAGAGGAGAGATCTAGGGTCTAATAGACAACATTTTTTTCAAAAAAGACTACCTGTCACTACCTACCTATTGCTATCATACAGGATATTTACATTCCCTGACATAACAATAAAAATGATTTAAAAAAAAATAAAAAATGAAAGGAACAGTTTAAAAATAAGATAAAAAAAATAATAATAAAGAAAAAAAAAAAGCACCCCTGTCCCCCCCTGCTCTCGTGCAAAGGCGAATGCAAGTGTTGGTCTGGCGTCAAATGTAAACAACAATTGCACCATGCATGTGAGGTATCACCGCGAAGGTCAGATCGAGGGCAGTAATTTTAGCAGTAGACCTCCTCTGTAAATCTAAAGTGGTAACCTGTAAAGGCATTTAAAGGCTTTTAAAAATGTATGTAGTTTGTCGCCACTGCACGTTTGTGCGGGATTTTAAAGTATGTCATGTTTGGCATCCATGTACTCGGCCTAAGATCTTCTTTTTTATTTCATCAAACATTTGGGCAATATAGTGTGTTTTAGTGCATTAAAATTAAAAAAAAGTGTGTGTTTTCCCCCAAAAAATGCGTTTGAAAAATCGCTGCGCAAATACTGTGTGAAAAAAAATGAAACTCCCACCATTTCAATCTGTAGGGCGTTTGCTTTAAAAAATATATAATGCTTTAAAAAAAATTTTTTAATGTAAACAAATAGTGTCAGAAAGGGCTTTGTCTTCAAGTGGTTAGAAGAGTGGGTGATGCGTGACATAAGCTTATAAATGTTGGGCATAAAATGCCAGGGCAGTTCAAAACCCCCCAAATGACCCTATTTTGGAAAGTAGACACCACAAGCTACTTGCTGAGAGGCATGTCGAGTCCATGGAATATTTTATATTGTGACACAAGTTGCAGGAAAAAGACAATTTTTTTTTTTTGCACAAAGTTGTCACTAAATGGTATATTGCTCAAACATGCCATGGGAATATGTGAAATTACACCCCAAAATACATTCTGTTGCTTCTCCTGAGTACGGGGATACCACATGTGTGAGACTTTTTGGGAGCCTAGCCACATACGGGACCCCAAAAACCAAGCACCGCCTTCAGGGTTTCTAAGGGTGTACATTTTTCATTTCACTCCTCACTGCCTATCACAGTTTTGGAGGCCATGGAATGACCAGATGGCACAACCCCCCCCCCCCCCAAATGACCCCATTTTGGAAAGTAGACAAGCTATTTTCAAAAACAAATGAGAGCTGCAAAATACTCACCATGCCTCTCAGCAAATAGCTTGGGTGTCTACTTTCCAAAATGGGGTCATTTGGGGGGGTTTTGTGCCATTTTGGCATTTTATGGCCTTGGAAACTGTGATAGGTAGTGAGGAGGCCCCGTACGCAGCTAGGCTCCCAAAAAGTCCCACACATGTGGTATCCCCATACTCAGGAGAAGCAGAAGAATGTATTTTGGGGTGTAATTCCACATATGCCCATGGCATGTTTGAGCAATATATCATTTAGTGACAACTTTGGGCAAAAAAAAAAAGTTTGTAATTTTCCCACAACTTGTGGCAAAATATAAAATATTCCATGGACTCGACATGCCTCTCAGCAAATAGCTTGTGGTGTCTACTTTCCAAAATGGGGTCATTGGAAGGGGGGGGGGGGGGGGTTGAACTGTCCTGGCATTTTATGGCCTTCAAAACTGTGATAGGTAGTGAGGAGTAAGATCAAAAATTTACGCCCTTAGAAATCCTGAAGGCGGTGCTTGGTTTTCGGGGCCCCGTACGCGGCTAGGCTCCCAAAAAGCCCCACACATGTGGTATCCCCATACTCAGGAGAAGCAGCTAAATGTATTCTGGGGTGCAATTCCACATATGCCCATGGCCTGTGTGAGCAATATATCATTTAGTGACAACTTTTTGTAATTTTTTTTTTTGTCATTATTCATTATTAAACCAATAAATATACGCTTATTGACATTTTTTTTACCAAAGACATGTGGCTGAATACATTTTGGACTAAATGTATGACTAAAATTGAGTTTATTGTTTATTTAGTTATTTTTTTATAACAAAAATTAGAAAATATCATTTTTTTTCAAAATGTTCGGTCTTTTTTCGTTTATAGCGCAAAAAATAAAAACCGCAGAGGTGATCAAATAGCATCAAAAGAAAGCTCTATTTGTGGGAACAAAAGGATGCAAATTTCGTTTGGGTACAGCATTGCATGACCGCGCAATTAGCAGTTAAAGCGACGCAGTGCCAAATTGTAAAAAGTGCTCTGGTCAGGAAAGGGTAAATCCTTCCGGGGCTGAAGTGGTTAAACAAGAAAAACAGAGCTTTGGCCTTAGGCTGGACACCATTGAAACAAAAGTTGATAAAACGGTAAACAGAATTAACCAAAATTCCAGGTTGGCAGCAGAACTACAGGGACGATTGGAGGAGGCCTATGCAAAAATCGAAGATTTGGAGAATAGGTCCCGCCGTTACAATATACGCATACGGGGACTGCCAGGAACCCACACAGACCTGGAAGGAGCCATGCAAATCCTCATGAAATAACTAATACCTGACATATTACCACATCACCTAGAAGTCGACCGAATTCACAGAGCCTTGACAGCCCCGAGGTCTGACGGACTACCGCGAGACATAATAGTGAAACCGCTTTACTTCAAGATTAAAGAAAAACTCATGGCGGCCTCCAGGTACAAACAAGATTTGAATTTACTTTTTAGCTCCGATACAACTATTCACAGATCTTGCCCCTTCCACGGTACAAAAACACTGCAACCTAAAGCCCCTCCTACAGCAACTGCTGACCTGTCAAATTAAGTACTGTTGGGCTTTCACCTTCCATCTCTGCTTTACATACAGAGGAAAAAATGATTCCTTTTCAAATTACCACAATGGAGAAGGGCTTCTACTAGAACTGGGAATCATCTCTAGGGACCACCAGTCCCCACCGTCTACCACTCATCAGAACCATGCTTTATCCCTCATTTGGTCCTCACAACGCCCCAGAAATAATGGAAAGATCCCACCACCCACCTGAGCGGAGCAGATTTAGCCCCCCAGACAAAGGGACTTGCTTCTATCTGCAGTGTTTATTCCCCCCTAGGCCCACAAAGGGATCCATGTCTAAAAAAAACAAGTTAAGCCCACTTGCGGAGATTACTACCTTAGAGGGAAGTCAGGCATTAAGGCCTCGAAAGTTAGTTTGATGATGTTAAAGTTCAAATGTCTAAGCTTTCTTGTTTACCAGGCTGCATTTCAGGACATTAAACTAGACGGGGTGAACAAGATTACCAAACAGAAGTGAGGTCGGCTGACCCACTCCATTTACTTTGAGGAGTGGGTGGAGGCAGGAGTGCCTCAGGTACACATAATGGACTTCTGTTAGATTAATCGGGTACAATGATCTTCTGTTTATATCCTGCTTATTTAGGATTAAGGTTTGAAGCCGGGGTGGACACACAAACCACTCGAGTGAACTTGCTCTCATCCTTTGGTGAGCGCAACTCCATGTTTGAGCTCCCAGAATATTTTAACCTGGGGTGGACTTTGTCCCCTTGGAGCAAAGGTTACTTGTTGAAATGTTATACTTCATGCTAAACGTTAAGTTGTGGAGTTTTCTAATTGCTAATCTTTCTTATCATTTTCTTTTCTTTCTACTTGTTCTATTGGGCGGTGGTCACGGGGAACGGGGACACAGACGGCTCCATACCTAGGTCTGGGTAAGTGTGCTCTGCAGAACCACGATGGAGGTTGACCACCTAACTAATTACACCATCATCACACGTAATGTGCAGGGTTTCAATTTCCCTATTAAGGGAACAAAGGCTTTCCTATATTACCATAAACAAAAAGCAGATATCTTGATGTTGCAGGAGACTAATTTTTCCAAAACCTTGACCCCAAGATATCTCAGCACAAAATACCTCTTTTGGCCCAGAGAAAAAACTTGGTGTAGCCATATGCTTCTCTTGCAGAATACCGTTTGTCCCCACCACCATAATTAAAGATAAACAGGGTAGAGATATAATGGCAGTGGGTCACATTAACGATTAGGTAATCACCCTCATCTCGTACTATACCCCTAATACAGGCCAAATGGTATTCTTCCATAAAATGTTTACAGTACTACTTCCAAAAGCGCAGGGGCAGGTAATTCTGGGTGGGGACCGCAACCTACCATTAGATTAACTGTTAGACAAATTGTCACCCAGTAAACTAACGTATAAATGTGTACCCAGAAACAGCAGTAGCTTAGCATGGTTGTTACACAGCAATGTCCTCATTGATGCATGGAGAGAGGACAACCCCTCTGTAAGGGATTATACCCTTTATTCCCACGTTCACCGTACATATTCAAGAATTGGCCACATATTCATAGGGTCCCCACTATTACCATATATAACCTCAGTTAGAATACTAAACACACCATGGTCAGACCATTCGCCGGTTAGGCTTTACTTTTCTAATTTATGGAAAAAGCCCTACCCATCCCCGTGGAGACTAAAAGCAACATTATTAAATGACCCGGGAACGATAGCAGAAATAGAGAAGGAGATACGCCTATTCTTTAGGGAAAATCTGCCCACAACAACTTCCCCCATAATAAACTGGGCAGCCCACAAGGCCACCATTAGAGGCAAATTATTTCAACTAGTCGCTAGGAACATACGATCCTGAGACAGCACAGTGACACAACTAGAAAAGGTATTAAACGACACCAGACACAAAATGACATCAGACACAAAATAAATAAGGTTAGATTAGCGCTGAATCTCAGTCTTACCACCTAGGCGGAAAGTGAATACGATGGTCACGACACAGATACTATATGATGGGAGATAAACCCACCACACTACTAGCGAGAAAATTAGTACCCCGCCCCTACACATCAGCATTACCTAGGCTGCGGGCAGCTAAGTCAGAACCCAGAAATAGTAGTCTCTGAGTTCACAAAATTCTACACCAAATTATATAGTGCTTTAGCGAAAGTAGAACCAAACAAAATGGAGGAATTTTTTAGACATTCCTCTTCCCAAATTGACAAACAATCTCTGAATTGGAACATTCAGATTTAATGGATCAATAATTCACAGAAGCAGAGATAATAAGGCAATCAAGAGTCTTAATCCTTCCAAGTTCCGGGTCCGGATGGGTTCTCAGAACTATACTATAGAAAATTCCAAGAGGTTCTGACCCCACATCTTTGTACCTTTTTAATGCAATCAGGCAGGGCACAGCCCTTCCAGCTCAAGAAAATAAGGCATTTATACATGTTCTCACGAAACCAGGAAAAGATCACGGATGTTGCGCGAATTACCGCCCCATTTCGTTGATCAATACGGACCTAAAAATTATGACAAAGATCCTTGCGGTCAGACTGAACTCATTCTTAGCAAAATATATTCACCCAGATCAGGGGACTTTGTACAGGGGCGTCAAACGACGGACCAAACAAGAAGGGTTATAGATATTATCTCTGCGGTCCACTCGGATTGGGACAGGAAGACAGGGAATGCTGCTATCCTTAGATATTCATAAAGCATTCCATTCCCTGTCTTGGGATTATCTCTTTTTTGTCCTGACCCGATTAGGGTTCCAAACTCACTTTCTAGCCACACTTCAAACCCTTTACAGTTTCCTGACAGCAGCATTTCCAGTCTAAGTTTACTTTTCAGGCCCAATTAACATCCAAAGAGGGACACGTCAGGGCTACCCACTGTCCCCGCTACTTTTTGTGCTGGCATTCGAACCGCTTGCAAAAAAGATATGAGCCTCACTAGACGTCAAGGGAATAGAGTGTGCAGACAACGAACATAAATGCATCCTCTTTGTGGGTGATATATTGATGTTGGTCTCATCCCCTATCACCTCCTTCCCCAACCTATACGCCATACTCAAACCATTCTCTATAATTTCAGGCCTCAAAATCAACCGCGACAAATCACAGGCCATGAACATTTCGTTAGAGGAAAACACAATTTCCATTCTAAAATAATCTTATAAATTTATATGGAAAACCGATACCCTCCCATACCTAGGGATAAACCTCACCCCATCCTGGAACACACTTTACACACAAAATTACCCTGCCCTGTTTAAAAGCATAGGGGCTAACTTGACAAGATGGTCGCTCCATCCGCCATTGTGGTTTGGCAGACTACACTCGGTTAAAATGAATGTGCTACTGAGAATACTCTACCACTTCAGAACACTGCCATCTGCATTAGCCAAACTAGACCTGAAATTGTGTGAAACTAAACTTCTCTCATTTATCTGGGGGGGGGGGGGGGTATAAGAGTCCTAGGGTGAACAAACACACGGTGCACACTCCAAATAGAAAAGGTGGACCAGGCTTCCCAGATCTGTTGAAGTACTACTATGCAGCACAACTGGCCCACATTACCAGATTTCACAGCTCAGGACCCCATCCAATTTGGATGTAGATAGAGGCCGGAGCCTGTAAAAAACACTCAATCTCATCCATTCTTTGGTTATCTCCTAAGAAAAGGCCCCCAATTCTATGTCAGGCACTTTCATCTCTTTGAGCATATGGGACAGGCTACTTAAATCTCACAAATTTCAATCCTTGCATACCCCATTAGCCCCAATATTGGGAAATGTGAACTTCACCCAAGGCCTCACCCCAAGAGCATTTGAATAGTGGACGAACAAAGGGCTATTGAGAATTGCAGATTTATGCAATCATAAGGGCATCCTAACAAGAAAGGCACTAGAGGAAAAACACGTTACTGACCTCAGAACTCTTTAGATATACACAAATAGTACATTTCTTGACCACTATATCAAGAAATTCAGACATAGATACGATGACACCTATGGAACATTTGTGCATGCAGTACTATAAGATCAAAAGGCATATCTCTGAATTATATACAGTCCTAACAAATTTTTCTGAAAAATTAGAATATATGAAGAGATGGGAAGCAGACCTCCAGGAGAGTATTGGGCTGGACGTGTGGCACAAGATAGCCCAAGGGCCACAAAATCTATCATAAATATATCTTTAATAGAAGCAAATTACAAAGTCATAATGAGATGGTACATGGTCCCGGCAAGACTAGCAACCTTCATACCCGAGGCGTCTCCTCAATCTTTTCGTGGCTGTGGACAACTGGGGACGATGTACCACATTTGGTGGCAGTACCCCAAGGTGAGATGCTACTGGATGAGGGTGTATAATTTTATATACACCATCACCCAAGTAAACCTGGTTAAATCCCCTAGACAAGTACTGTTGGGTGCTGAAGTAGAACCAGTCTCAAGATTCCGGAAACGTCTCATAGTGTATGTATTTACAGCAGCAAAAATCAATAGCGAAATCATGGAAATCAGCGGTAGTGCCATTTGATCAGCTCAAACACAAACTCTCCTGGATTATGCTTAATAAACGAATGACTGCAACCTTAAACGATAAAGTGCAACAGTTCAAAAAGGTATGGAGTCCCTGGATCCGGTACTTAACAGGAGACCCCAGAGCCATATCAGTGTAGACTGGCCGATGGGGGGCGGGAATCGGGATGCGGGGGTCACTTTCTAAATCTCTAACTCCTACTCCTTTACTTCTTCTCAAACTGTCATTCTTTATGTTCACTCATCTTTTCTCCTCACCTCTAACTAGACTCTGACAAATTAATGAGGGTCATATTGCAGAGATCTAAAAATGTTAACTTTGTCTGGGCATAGACCCCACACGAAAAGCACTAATGTAGCAATAATAAAAAAAAATTGTATCTCAGGTGGCAAATGTCAGTACAATTTATAGAAAGTTTACATATGTTATGATGTGTGATGCTGCAAATATCACAATGAAACTGTTTATTCACTTTGTACTTTTATTTTACTATGGAAATTGTGAAAACTTGATATAAAAACCATTGAAAAAAAAAAAGTGAAAAAATCCGAAAATGATTTAGCCACCTGAGGTGAAAATGGAGAGCAGTGCCCGGTAAATAAGATGTTTCAAACACAAAAGGCTTGATAGTTTTTAGGAGAATTGGTTAGATGAGCATTAAGAACTTAACCATGCTTCTGGGGACTGTTGAACAGATTAAAAGAAAAATTGCAGGTTCTGAGAATGGTTTAATACTTTTTCAGGGTAAAGCACATATAAGCCATGGGACACACCAAAGTAACCAAGTACTGGCTCTAAAGAAAAAACATATATTTTAAGAAAAATATACAGGGACAAATAGGCTACATACAGCACACATGGCTACTGGAAGCAGTATAATATTTACTGACCACGTATTTCTCTATTTGGCATGTGCAATTCTCAATCTCCTGCCAGGGTAAAAGAGGTTTTCATTCAAATCAGTAAATTAAAAATATGTTTATTGTATAGGTCAGTACAACACAAAGTGGTGACCAACAAACTTGAACATCTGTACTGGACTACAGGCCTAGCTATCATTTAGCAACATAGGACACTACTGTGACTCATTTTTTGCAGTGGCCATATACTTATTACTATTACTTAATACTTGTGTGATGTCAGACATCGCATGTGATTCGCAGCCGCACTGCGGTGACGATCACATGCAATGTCTGTGCAGTGCGAGTTCAGCCATACATCTATTTTCACATAAAAAAGGTGCAGGTACTTTTTTTTCCCCACACCAGAATCGGATTGCATGGGTGTTTAACTTTATGTTGTGTGCTAACTGTCTCATTGCGCTCTGTCTCATTTCCCAAAGGCATCCATGATCCACAGATGCAGGCCGTACTACTGCTGCTTCTAATTTTTTTAACCAGTTTTATTTTCTTCAACATAATTCAAAAACAAACAAAAAAATAATATACCAGCTCTTAGATGTGGTGGTTGCATCAGATTCATTTTTGAGACTTTTTTTCTTTTACCTAATAATTCTTGCAGAACTCGGGTGGCAATTCTAACTCACCATAATTTATCTATGGGGGAGCAGCATCATAACCCTTGGCTGCTCTCTAGATTTGAACAACAAATTTTTGTATTAAATTGGGGGCATGAGAATCTTTAGTTGATAGGGGATAGCTTGGAAGGAAGATATAGTAACATTGTTTGTGACTTTAGCTCCATTCACAGGAAGTTACTGTATTTTTGGCAGGATCAACAGGTATTTTCTGTATATGCAAAACATTTTCTTAGCCTGAAAAATGAAAACGTATGCAACCACTAAAACTAAGGTCTGTTAGGTTGTATTGTATTACATTTTTGTTCTTGGGTTTAGATGTCCTTTAAAGTTGAATTTGAATCATCTATGTTTTGCTGTCCCTGGTTCCTCCTTTCTCTCCTCATCAACAAAGTAATACCATTTTAAAAATCAAATCTTTTAAATAAAACATTTCTGTTTTCATTACATACTTTTTTCTTTTTTTTTTAGACACAGGGATGCCACCATGTGTTTCTGTGCTTTTCAATGCTAGCAGATTATAGGTGCTAGGAGAGTGCTGCACATAACTTCCTGCAAACATCAGAGCATTATGCCTTAGTACTCCTCTCAACAGCCCTCAGCCCTGATGCAAACAGGCGAATGGTCCTTGAGAGAAGTTATGCAAATATCAAAATGCCTTGAGGAGTGGATGTCAGCCTAGAGGAGTGGCTCTAGACAGGCTGCATTTGCATACAGACTGCTCTATGCAATGCTCACATGTGATGTTGAGCCTCCATAATGGAAAGTACTGAAATCCAATAAATGGAATGGGAGGGCCAGCGACAATAAGATTTGGAAGGAAAGTGTTAGACAATACTGGATGTCCTCCAGCCAGGAAATTAGAATGGCCCTGTATGACTTGCTGCAGCTTGTGATGCACACTATGAGATAATCACAGTGTAAAGCAAAATCAGAGTAAACAATTTCAATACAGAAGAAGAGCCTGTGCCACTGTGCAAGTCTGAAGATAAAGCTGAAGTTAAGCTTTAAGCAATAAGCTCACAGCAATGCCTGTTCTAGAACTTCAGGAAGAGCTGTGTTAGTTATTCCTGAACACACTTCCTTTTCAGTCTCAGTTAAGTCACCTGCCCGGGGGGGGTGTGGCTTGGCAATGGCGCTGTGACAGGGAGCGTTCGGGGTGAGAGCCTTTCCCAGTGAGCAGACCTCAAAAATCTCCCATGTCCGCTGAAGACAAAGCCTCAGGGACACCTGCCACATACAGAGGACCAGACATCTCTGCATATTTCATCCGAAATTCGGCGACATCAGTCCCGGCCTCGGAGTCCAAGATGGCGCCGCCACGAACCAACACCGCCGGTTCCACTACACAGAAGAGAATGTGCTACCAGTCCCTGCTCTCGAGGCACAGCAGCCTCCAGATCGCCCGGGCTCTCCGATCTTATCTCCAGATTTTCCAATGGCAGCCTCAATAGTAAGTACACTCTCAAGAGAAATACATGCCCTTAAGCAACAAATTGACACTGCGGACTCGCGGGTTTCCGCGGTCGAAACCTCCATAAACGTGATGGAATCCACTTTTCTACATGTGCTGGTTCCCCACCCTCCTCGCAGGGGGGGCTCCGTTGGCTCCCCGGAGGGGGAACCTCTCCCCTCCCGGAACCAGGCTGGGCTTCTCTCCAAACTCGAACTCCTGACTCACCATGTGACCCGGCTTTTTATATGAGAGTCCCACCTCCTGCCAAACAAATTAATGATTGGCCAGAACTCGCACACAAACTACCTGTCACTCAAATCTCAAATAAACAAACAGGCCTGCTATAATGGTACAAGCCTCCCTAAATTTTACCTGAAACTCTAAACTAGCAAAAAGGTCACATACTCAAAAGTAGGTGCCCGCTACATACACCCCCCACTTCAATCACAACTGTCCCCAGTTGTGGGGAATGAATTTAGAGTGTAATCCTGTGGTTATAATTATGAAAAAGGCGCCACTACTCAAAATACCGGCACTGCGCCTCTGGATATATACACAGTATGTGGAGGCTGCCACTTAAAAGGATCAAATATAAAAGCTGAATTTTAACTACTGGTCAATCTGGGATAATGACACAAAGTCAAAATAGCAGCGCTAAATGTTTGTGCACAAGGAGTATTAAATCCCCTAAAGTGACATGTGACTCACAATTTACAAATGAGAATATAACTGACATGTGCTAAAATATAATAAATGCTATAGCACTAAATTGACAAATAGCACTAAACACCCTGTGACAAGTGAAGTGATATGATGTAGCTAGTGAAGCTACAAAAAAAAAAATCCCATGAGTAATCCTTGTGACAAAACATGTTGGGGGCGTGGCTGTACGGCAATCAACATCATTGAGGCAGGACGTTGCTTGATACACCAGCAAGTTGACGAGCAGGTTTAGATCCAGGACCAAAGGAGGGGTGAGATTCAACCTTATGCCTGCACACCTTGGGTCCGCCGTGGCCGTTTTATCCGCTGCTCTGGAGGCTTTGAAAGGCTTACCTTAGTCACTTTTGCTGTCTTTTAACTTGTACCATGTGAGTTTAAATCTTGAAGGCTGTTTAGTGTTTTCATTAAAGCTTTGTTTACGGTATTACACTATTGGTACACTTTTTTATTCACATGTGGAGATTATATGAGACGCACGGCTGGAGTTTGGATGCTTGCTCTAAAACCCTATCCATGTGGTTTAAATGCGCTTTAGCCTAACATGAGAATGTAGGCATTGGAATTCGGTGAGTGCGTTTCTTTAGGGGAGTGGAATCACAGACACACTGGTGTGGTGAATGGATTAAGAGATCTTCACATCGACTATAGATCCTCTTCAATATTTTATGGACTTTATTTTTTATATTTTGGAAAAAAATGTTTTTTTTTTTTTTGTAGCTTCACTAGCTACATCATATCACTTCACTTGTCACAGGGTGTTTAGTGCTATATTTCAATTTAGTGCTATAGCATTTATTATATTTTAGCACATGTCAGTTATATTTTCATTTGTAAATTGTGAGTCACATGTCACTTTAGGGGATTTAATACTCCTTGTGCACAAACATTTAGCGCTGCTATTTTGACTTTGTGTCATTATCTCAGATTGACCAGTAATGAATATAGAGTGCCTCCTTAGTTTTAAGGAGGAAAGAGCATCTCACTACATCAAATGGAATGGGGAAAAGGAAAATAAACTTGAAAAACAATATCGTCAATATCACTGTACACAATAGCAACATAACATATTTTCCTATACAATTTACATGGCCTGACTGTAGATCCCTACAGCTAACATTCCATACAGGCGGAACCAAAGCATTGCTCCCGCAGGAGGAATACTCTGCTTACCACAGGCCTTCATCTGTAAAATGGACAGCCGTCACATCTTTAATATACCTAAAAGAAGTCACAAACATTTCTAGGGGACCCCTAACAGTAAAAAAATTTTCGTAGCGTCGGGTGTCAGCACTGAAGGCAAGACAAGTAATTTGCGCCCCAAACCCATTAGGATATTTAGCACTCCCCGAGTCCCTTTCACTTGTACAGTATTAAAACTCTCCCTTCCATGTATTCCATTCCTTTTCCTCTCCCTTCCATGTATTCTCTATTTTTATTCCTTCTCTTACTCCTTGGTGGGGGGAATGGGATGAGTGGCAGTGCTGGCAGGGAGTTGGGATGAGTGGCAGTGCTGGTGGGGGGTGGGATCAGTGGCAGTGCTGAGGAAGTTCTGATTAGCCAACTTAGGTGCTCTTGATCAAGGTCATCTGCTGATCTGAGAACTGTAGTGGGGACTTTTAATGGCAACTATAATCACAGGTAGTGTTACTCACTGTGTCTCTGATTTTGTGGTGTCTCGCAGCAGTAACCCCTATGCCGAAATCAGGAGATAGGGTCTCCTCCAGCCCCTCCCACTTCACATTTCTCACCAGTCAGTTGAACTCTAGTCTCTGCCCCCCAGCCATGCTGTGAACTGAATGGGCGGCTGCGAAGAGGCTGAGTGGGCGGCCGCAGGCTCCATGAACAGGCCAGCTGGGTGGCCACGAAAAGGCTGGGAGAGCCTCAGGAACAGCCCAGGATTTGGTGACCCATGGCAAATCGTCATTCGACCCCCGAGGGGGTCCCGACCCCCAGGTTGAGAACCACTGCCCTAAACAGACATGCTAAGCAATTCAATCCGTCTGCCCTTGGCAAATAAACTTTCTGTTTGGCTCTTAAACAAGAGTCCTTGTAGAAGTACTTGTATAGCAAAGGGACTTAGCAGAAACAGCACACTCTAGTGTCTATAACTTTGTCCTTGTTAGGCACCATGAATGTGAGTCTCCTGCTGGGCAAAGTATTTGGGGAAAACCCACCCTAACCCATCTGCCATCCTGCAGTCAATCTGGGTTATGAAATACACTTGTGAATTCACTTCCAACAATCCTGCTCACAAATAGTACCTCGGGTCAGGCAACCTTTTTTGACTGTCCCCTGGTCCTCTCACCGAGATAGAGTAGCTACGGATATTTTGTCTGGCCTTTACCACTAACACTCTATTCTTGTGAATTGCTCTTCCAAGTCTCCATTCACGGTGGATGTCTTTAAATCGGACCCAAACCTCACTGTCAGGTGTCCTTTTTGGTTTAAGGAACTGAAGATAATCCCAAACAAAATCGTCCTCCCATGTTTCTCAAGAACTTTCAACAATCTCCATAATCTGTTCAGGAACATAGGGATAATCTAGGCACCACTCCTGAGCCACTTTCCTTTGAACCTCTCTCTGAAATCTTGAAAGCCTGGGCAAATCTTTAGCCTTTCGTCTGCCAGGCAAAACACATGCGTCAGAAGCTCTACTGACCCACTGTTTATACGTGGCTGCCCTGGTAGGAAGGGTAGTGTTTGAAATGTTGAGAGGGGGGTACTGGAATTTTAGATGTACCAGATAATTTTTCTGACACTCCTGTGGAAGCCTCCACTGAAATAGAACTTTCTAGGAAACATTCTTCCTCATCGCTTGATTCAAACTCTTCAGGGGATGACCATTAAAACAGATTGTCCACCGATCCAAATTTTTGCAAAATCTGTGGTGATTCCCAATCTACAGCCCGGCCTTCGTCTGTCCTGTCCGGCTCACCCGAGGGATCCCCCTCCTGTAACTTAGGCTCCTTCCAGACGAACACAACAAAGGGCTTACTGTCAGCTGGCTCCCCAGGGGTATCTTCCAAAGACTGGGCAATAACTTCAACAGTCCCTGGGTCCCCAGCCAGGCTGCAGGCTTTTCTATTAGATCCTACCTGATCTTCTGGTGGCTCCGATTCAGCCGAATTAGATGGGAGCTCCTCTACTGCTGCAGCAGGCGATACACGACCCTCTCCGGCCTTCTGAATCACCTGTTCTTGCGGCAGACAAAGTCCTGTTGCAAGACTGGCAGAGTAATACTTGACTTCTTGTTGAATAGATCCCAACCGTGTCAATTGAACACCACAATGTCCACACTGAGCCCAGGCGGTGACTCCAACCGTAGGCCTGTGACATCCGGGACACAACATGCAAAGTTTCTCCACTCCGTCAATCACTCCTAGTGCCAGTCCTCCGGTGAGCTCTAATCGAACACCGGTGTCGATCAGAACCCGATCCTGCAAGTCAGATAACTGCTGCATGACGAGTGTATTCCCAAAACCTTCTGCCATCTTTCTCTGCCTGTTTCGGTCTGGTGCGTGGCACGCTGAACGCTGAAGAATTTTCCTCTGGGGCATGGCTCCACCCCTCACTTGTTGGTTCAGCACGCGAGGAACTGTAGCTGCACATTTTCAGAGTCCTCCGCAGCAACCCCTGGTGGCAGGTACTGTGATACTGCAGGCTATCTTGGCAACAGTTACTGAAATGCTGACCTTGTTGCTATGGGAGATGGCTAGCTGCAAACGTGAAACAGATATCCCGGACGATGCCCCCACATGTAACGCTTACCCCCGAAGGAGCTGCTGATTAATTATTATATCCATAATTCACGTTTACCACCTGACCCATCGCAGCCCATACAATCAGAAACAGTCCATATTGCATTTTTCTCTTGCTTTTATCAAAGTAACATGAACTGGAATAGGAGAAGGGTTTCTTTTGAGATGCTCTTTTGTTGCTTTGTAATATTTTCTTTGCCTCTCATGCAAAGACCTAGCAGCATTGCAGATAATAGGAAATCGCTCTATGTGATTTCTTCATCGGGGAAGATGGAAGTAGATTTGATAGAGAATAATTGAGTTACTCTGAATAACGTCTTCATCTGCAGAACCTTTTTAGAACAGTCTGTATCTCTTTATGTGTACTTGCAGCTTTACTGCTACCTTTTTACCACTACTTCCCATCTGCATGGTACTTCCAAGTTGAGCTAAAGAAAAGTCACTCTGAATAACTCCTCCCGCTTGACTGATTGGAATCCCGGGGCATTGTTGAACCCAAAGTCACAGGCCATCACCATCCATCTCACTGACTTGCGTACCAACATCCCTCAACCTCTGGCAGTACCCTTTCCTTGGGCTTTCACTCACGTGATCAATAGTCCATATGCCACTCATAAATGATTGATCGCCCAGTTTCCTTTCGCTTAGTTGCTACTTCTTCTGCAATGATTCTTTGTTCCCTTTTTCTCTTTTCTGGCACGCTCCCTTCCCCGCAGGGGCGGCCAACGACACCAGCGACTACATGCTGTACGGTGTCATCCACTTCTCTACGGGTGCCGGTTCCCCACTCTCCTCGCAGGGGGGGCTTTGTTGGCTCCTGGGAGGGGGAACCTCTCCCCTCCGGGAACCAGGCTGAGCTTCTCTCCAAACTCAAACTCCTGACTCACCATGTGACCAGAAGTCGCACACAAACTACCTGTCACTCAAATCCCAAATAAACAAACAGGCCTGCTATAATGGTACAAGCCTGCCTAAATTTTACCTGAAACTCTAAACTAGCAAAAAGGTCACATACTCAAAAGTAGGTGCCTGCTACACTATATTTTGAATGAATGAATACGTGATGGACCCAAAGAGATATACAAAACTAACAATATAAGTGCCACAAACCATAAAGGGGTGGTAAAAATTAGTCCCAACAATAAGAAATGTGGATGTAATAATAAAAAGTCAGTGAATAAAACCATCCAAAAGTGTTCGAAACAAATAAAAGATGAGGTTAATCGGTCACACAGACACCAACATGTGAGGAGATCCACCACCGTATGTATTGTACGCTTACCAGACGGCAAGCTTTAGTAAGCTTGTATGGCAACCTGACATTCAGTAGCTGGTAACGTCATACCACGGCTTTCCAGTAAAGGGCCAGAGACAAACAGGGTAGCTCCATCCAGTACGACAGTCTGGTATAATGTGGACTAGGGTCCTGCAGACACTTCTTGTACAGCAGTTCAGCTACAGCTACAAGAACTGCTGTAAAAGAAGGTGGTGGATCTCCTCACATGTTGGTGTCTGTGTAAAAGATTAACCTCATCTTTTATTTGTTTTGAACACTTTTGGATGGTTTTATTCACTGACTTTTTATTATTACATCCACATTTCTTATTGTTGGGACTAATTTTTACCTCTCCTTTATTGTTTGTGGCACTTATATTGTTAGTTTTGTATATCTCTTTGGGTCCATCACAGATCCTTTGACCGTATTCATTCACTTACTTTTTATATACGTTTTTCACTTTTTGTTTTTGTAGCGCTGCTCACATTTTTTATATCATTTACTGTATTTGTGTATATCTCACATTTTTGAGCTGCAGCTTTTTATTGATTTTTTATTTTTATCAGGTAGCGCAGTAAACATTTTTTTCTGTTTTACTATATTTTGAGTTATTGGGGACTAGGTAGAATCTTGTGTGTTATGTTTTCTTGGGTTCATACGCAGGTTTATGGCACCTTTACGAGATATATACCAATTGGAATAATATCCACTCAGTTATCCTATGGGGCCAATACCCTTAGTCATTAGGGGGTCCTCTGAGGCACCTCCTCTACACAATTGAGGTCCTAGTCTAGCCTATACCCATTAGCCCTCACCCGACAGCACGTCTCCCACTGCTTTACAGAGTCAGTTTTTCACTCCCCGCACATTGGCCGCGCTGACATGTGCTAGGCTTTGTACAGCCAATGTTAGAGCACCTTATACTCCTTTTCTCTTTCCTTTTCAGCCTTTGGTGCTCATTTCTCCTATCTCTTCTCTCCCCCCCCCCCCATCCATCCACTTTCTTTATAGGGAGGTTGGTTTTCCTTCCCTCTCACCTACCCTTCCCCACCCCCCACCCCCCTCTCTCTTTTTCTTTTTTTTTGGGTCATAGTCCCGGGTGTGTACAGGCAGCATTCCACTCCAGAGAAGCAGTCCAGACTTCTCACTGATCTTAAAAAGCTCCGTACTCAGGTGGTGTTCTTGCAGGAAACCCACCTTAAACAGCAGGCAGCACCTAGGCTTTATAATCGTGACTTTCCAATTGCGTACCACGCACCCTCACCTTTGTCAAAGTCAAGGGTGTCGTTTTTTTGATCGCGAAGTTGGTCCCCTGGACCTTTTTGGAGGTGCATGCAGATCCCCAAGGCCGATACTCGCTCTTAAAGGGGAAAATTGTATCTGCCACAGCGTCCCTGGCTAATGTTTATTTTCCGAACTCGGATCACCTTACCTTTATTTAGGTCCCTAGTCCCAATTCTATTGGAATTCAGTGAGGGTACCTTTCTGTTGGGTGGGGGTTTTAATTACTCCCAGGAGCCGTTACTTGATGTCTTGAGAGGGGCATCCCATCTTTCATACTCCTATCCAAAAAAACTAAAAGCAGAATTGTTTAACCTAAATTTGGTTGATCCATGGAGAATTATGCACCCGAAGGATAGGGACTTTACTTATTTTTTATCGGTACATCGCACATATTCCAGACTTCTTCCTAATTCAGCATAAAGATTTGCCTCTTGTGGCCTCCTCCCAAATCGACTTCATCTCCATTTCCGACCACGCACCGATTCACGTGACTTTGCGATGGGAAGCTACCCCCCTCAGTCCCCCGACTTGGAGACTCAATGAGTCTTTGTTACAAACCCCGGGGGTGCGTTGTGAATTAGACAAGGTATTTTCCGGTTACTTCTCAGAAAACGTTGACCCGTCTTTGAATCCTGCGACCATGTGGGAAGCGCATAAATGCGTGGTGCGGGGCATGTTGATCCAGGTAGGGGCCCAAAAGAATCGAGAAACATCTGGGCAGACTCATTTCTCAGGTGCGCTCCTTCGAGCTACTGCATAAACGATCATTGGCAGAAGCCCATCTAACAGCCCACTTGAAGGTCAGGGAAGAATTGAATGACCTGATTTACCAGAAGACCGCTCATAGTCTGGCCTGGGCTAGGCGTTCTTTATTTGAATTTTCGAACAAACCGGGGTCAATGCTGGCTAGAGCCCTTTGTGGCCCACGGAAGTGCACCTTCATTCCATATATTACAACCAGACAGGGGACCAAGGTAAACACTTCTAAGGATATGACACGGGAATTTTGTGATTTTTACCAGAAATTGTACAACTTGCACCCCACTGAGACCATAGAGACTGTTGAGGCAAGGACAGAGTCAGCTAGTGAATACATCAGAGCCTCCGGCATGCCCACATTACTGGATGAAATAAGAGACTCCATGGAGTCTGAGATTACAGCTGAGGAATTCAACGTAGCCTTAGCTTAAACCAAGCCCTGGAAGGTGCCAGGGCCAGATGGCTTCATGTTGACTTATTATCACACCTTCTCGACTACTCTGACTCCTCATTTCTTGACAACCTATAATACCCTGAAGGGGGAAGGTTCCATGCCAGCGGACACATTGAGGGTGTATACATCACTTATACTCAAAGAAGGGAAGGAACCATCCCATTGTGGAAATTTGGATCAGGGGGGTTTTGTGCCATTGGGGGAAGCAAGGGACAATACCGCCAGGGTTTTCAACCTTATTCATAAGGCCCGTTTCACCAGAAGCCCCTTTCTCTTGCTTTCAACAGACGCAGAGAAGGCCTTCGACAGGGTGGCCAGGCATTTCATGCGGGCCACCCTGGATCACACTGGACTGGGTCCAAATATGCTCCAATGGAGCCTATCTCTCTATTCCACCCCTTCAGTGGCTGTACGGGTAAATGAGTGGCACTCTGACTTTTTCAATATAGCGAACAGGACGAGACAGGGCTGCCCCCTCTCCCCGATTATTTTTATATTGAGTCTAGAGCCTTTCCTGTGTTTCATCAGAGACAACCCCAATATTGTTGGCATACAGAAGTCCTCAGGGCATCATAAAATTGCCGCCTATACGGACGACTTAATTTTTTTTTGTCTCAAACCCACTAGTTTGCCTTTCCAACATCCTAGCGGCCCTTGGAGTGTATGGGGAACTGTCAAACTTTAAGGTTAACTTTGCTAAGTCGGCGGTGCTGAACATGACGGTCCCTAATTCAGTATGCGCTCAACTTTTGCTTTTCACTGGGCAGACAAATCAATATGGTATTTGGATAGCAACATCACCCCTGACCTGGTGCACCTGTATTCTTCAAATCTGCTACCCTTGCTGTACGGACTGAAATCTGAACTCCAACGTTGGCATACCCTGACTTGAGTGATGCAACGCCTTAAAAATGACAATTCTCCAGAGGATTTTTTATCTATTCCAAGCTATGCCTATCCGCGTCCCTTTGGTATTTTTCAAACAGATTTGGGCGATATTTAGGGACTTCATTTGGTCCCATAAGTCACAGAGGATAAAAATGCACCTATTATCTTTGCCAAAGGCGAAAGTAGGCATCGGCCTTCTTGACCTTTTCAAGTATTACAGGGCGGTTCACCTTCCAAGGGTCGTAGATTGGCATTGTAATGCAGACTCCAAGCAGTGGGTGGCGATGGAGATTGAGGATGCCTCCCTCCCTTTATTGACATCACTATGGCTCACTTCTCCATCCTCAGAGGACATGTGGGGTCACCCCCTGATCGGTGCCACTCTCACAGTGGTTAGGTCGACCTTCCGCACCACAGGCCTTTCACCGTAGCCTTCCCCTATGACTCCCATTATAGGAAATCCTGACTAGTTTGAGCACTAACCAACTTAGACACTTCCTGCAGTCCCTTCAGAGGGCACATTATATGCCACGTGATATCATTCCTTTTAAATCATTGTGTAGTTTGGGAGAACCCTCTAGTCACACGTTGTCTCTGCTATACAGCTACCTGACTACACAGACTGACGAACCAACCCCAACATTTGTTCAACATTGGGAAGTGGACTTAGGTATTCAGTTTACTCCACGACAAGTGGAAAAATTCTTCTTTTGGCACATAAATTCTCCATAGCGAACCAGGAAGTTGGGTGAAAAATCTTATCCTGATGGTAAAGAGTTCCTTATATACTTCACATGATGGATTGGGCTTCGCCCCGATAAGTGCTGGTGGTGCAACGCAGAAGTAGGTACGATATTCCACATCTTTTGGTCCTGCCCCACCTTGAGACCTTTTTGGAGGAGGTAACAACAACTATTAAACATTTGACCTCAGTAGAGTTAAAATGAAACCCGGCTGCATGTCTCCTACACCTGACAGAAAGACCTCTTCGGATGTACAAGAAAACGCTAACGATGAAGCTCCTCTATGCAACAAGGGCATATGTCCCTGCCTTGTGGAGGCAGTCTCAACCACCAACCAGGTTCTTGTGGTGCTCTAACATTAAGTATATTCTCCGTATGGAGGAATTGACAGCTACACTTCATAATACGGAAGAACAATTTAGAGATAAGTGGAGGCCCTGGAGACATTTCACTTGTACGGAAGCTTACCTGCAGAAAGTGGGCCGTTCCAAGTCCTAATTGAACTAAATCTGGCAGCAGCACAGAGTTGCTTGCCGGGGTTTCTGTGTGCTTTGCGGGAGTTTGACCCATCCGCTCTGCTTTGCTTCCCCCCTCTCCCTCCGTCTTTTTCTCTTTCTTTGTTTCTGCTAAACTCTTGCAACCTAGCCGTCGTAATGGCAAATATACAATCACAGTGATCATAAAAATCGTTGGACCTCTCAACAAAGACGTGCTATGTGATAATATGTGGACGACTCAACGATGCACGAAGTTGAATTGCTAATATATCTATCTGTTCTTTTTCTTCATTAGATTTACTCATTCATATTTGTTGAAACTTCATTGTTTGACTCTTACGGTACGTGTACCTAATGGGCCTTTAAGGCCCCTGGGCTTCACTGATCATAGATGCTCCAGCATATGCAAAGCAATAAACAAACTGTCAACAAACGTTTTCATAAGTCTTGTTTGTTTTCTGTATTTGGCATCTGCCAATTAAGTGTTTCTTCATTTGTGAAAATGACTTGACTTGTATCTGAGATGCTTTGCCATAGAAAGTCACCTGCCCCTACTATGCTTTCTAATCAGACCACTAACTGACTCCCATTCTAACCTCATCATGCAGTTGTCACGAAGTCCCTTGTAGCAAGATTATTTAATTTAATCACCATGTCAGAGCTCAGATAGAGAAAGATAGGTTACCACTTTTTGCATCCAGACAATAGCTCCAAATCCCCATGAAGCCTAATTTCCTTTCACAAAGAAAGTTTTCCTAGTTTTTGAGGCTGTGGCCAAGATTTCACAGCTGAGTATGATGGAAAACCTGTTTTCTCAGCCATCAATTGCTGCACACGTACATTGGGCATGTTAATCACCGTGTTTAAAAGGTCACGGAACTCGGCAGCACCAGGAAACACTGGGGTTTTCCTTGATAAGCACTCAATTATTTCCTACTCAGATTGGTGGTGCTTTGAATTACCCTAATGGAGCATTAAGTGAACACAACAAGAATCTCAGCAGATAGACTCTGATACATTGCTGATTGTTGCTTCAGCTGATTGGTACTTTCTAAATCCAATCATTCTGTTTTAGAGAACTTGAAAAAAAGTAAAAGTCACATGTTAATTCACCAAAGTGTTTATTCTTCTGTACTTAATGTCACTTTCTGAAAATCATGTCTTTGTTGACTTTCTAGAAAAAAAAATCAATCCTCTTTCTTTTGCAGTTAATTGTTTTCGTACTCCCTGCAAATAGCAATGTAATTGGCTCATTATTTTATATTTTCCACTCTTGACATTATCTCCAGGAGGCAGGAATATTGAACCCGCCTACCAGCAGCAGGAGCAGGATCCTTGCTATGAAAGCTGCATTCCTTCTCTTGATTAATTCCCATATTGTTTTAAAATGAAAAATCTGTACCAAGCTGGTATTGTATTCCACACACAGATGGTAGTTAAGCATGGTGTTACAAACCATATTACTTATATCAAACTGTAATGCTAAACTATCTGAATTCAACAACATGTTATGGATTCATGAAAAGATAGATATTAGAGGCTTATTTTCTGCTAAGAATTATTGTCGGATTTGGGCAGTAATGGACATTGCTATCCTGAGCAAAATGGTATGTACAGTACGTACAGTATTAGATTCACACTATACGTGTAGATTGGTTTCTAAAAACTGGCATGGCTTTTCAAGTATTTTTTTTTGCAGCAATACAACGTGTTCTATCTCAGGAAACACACAAAACTTAATTTAACCACCCCCCCCCCCCCCCCCCAAATGAAACAGTCAGTTACCTAACCTCTAAATTCAACTTGCCTAGCCAAAATGTAAAACTACATATCTTGAGGCCCCATAGCAAAATTTTGATGCCCCTTCCCTAATGAACCCAATAATAAGCTGGATTGAAATCAGTGGCTGTCTGTCCGTTAGGGGAGCACGGGCGCCACCCCCCCTATCCATGCTTCCGGCCCCCTGATCTACATGCAGGGCATGGATTCCAATCAGGGGGGTTTAAGCATATGATTAGAGCCAGAGGCTCTAATAGGCTTCAAAAAAGGGTGGACTTGGGGCGCAGAGCACTGTGCTCCAAGCCCACCCAATTGTGTTACAATAGCGAATGAATATTCGCTATTGCAACGCTTATTCTTCTCCCGGCCAATCAGGAAGTGGGTCATGAGGCTTGTTACCTGATTGGCCGAAAGGGGATACGGCCAGATTGGCCGCCAGGAGGAGGGGGGAGGAGATGCTGGGGAACCGAGACGAGCCCAAAGCCCGGACAAGCCGCCACTGCTCCGAGAAGCCGCCGCTGCCCGGAGCGCTGCCCTGACTGACCGATGGAGGGGGGTGCCGCCCATAACCCCCGTGACCCGGCCAGCTGGGGGGGCTTTGATGCCGTCCATCACCCAACCAGGAGGGGTGGTGGCGGGTGGATTGTTTGCCTCCTTCCCCACAAAAACAAAACACCACCTGCCACCGATTGGAATGGAAGATTGGAAACACTATTTTACCCCTTCAAATGTTGGCCAGTTGTGGATTTGGCACTGTTTTTTTAGCCCTTAAAAAGCTGGTGATCACTGGTGGATCAGGCACCCTTATTTATTATTTGTTTTCAGTGGTGTCATGATTTCTGCCTCAGTTCAAAGGAGATGGCAATGGTCACAGAAAAGACACTGTAGATTGACAGATGATGGACTGCTGTACTACTAGTAAGCTGCACCAATTAAGTTTATGTTTGGGCTTTGCTGTCGACTGTTCAAATGTTGAACTTCTCTTCCATTGAAAGGTCAGCTAGAACTAATCTGGCATTAGCATTTGGATAAATGCACAGTAAAGACCTCCCTCATTTCCCACTGCTTGGGATATACTGGTGGTATTCAGGTCTGTGACGTAACCCTGAACCTTAAGCTAATTCAAAATTGTATAACTTAATCCTAAGTTTTCTAAACCAAACTTGACGCTTAACCATTTTCCTTGAGGTTTTCCAAAACCTCAAGGAAAATGTATACTGGTATGCCAATAAATACTAAATTATCATGGCAATAAATGGTGATAATGCTATCACTTAAAAAAATGTAAATCTATATGACAAATATTTTAGCACATCTTATTTTAAAATGAAGCAAAAACTTTAAGTGTAATCTACAAAATAAAACAAACAGCCCAACCAGACTTACACTTGAAAGCCAACAGCCCAGCTTTAAGAAAGGTCTCCATTCATATGTGTGGCTTCATTCTGCAGATTTGCACCCCCCAGAGTTTGCAGTTAACTTGCAAGAACAGCAGGAGTGGTCTAAAGCAACCTAATTTGTCCAAATATGAATCAGTACATTTTACGTTATGCTTGTCCAAGGAGTACAATAATAACTGACCGACCACTTAATGTTTTTGTCTGTCATTAAAGGGATATACAAAGGAAAATAAGCCCTCCACCCTATACAAATCAAATCATCATGTTTTCTGAGTAGTAAGAAGGGGTGATTCCTGTCTTCTGCATCTGACATTTACATACAATAATGGACTCTTTTGTTTATATTTCTTGGAGTAAAAACTATATGGCTCTATGTCAAATTATGGGGCCATTTTTCTTTTGCCATGTGGTGACACAAATATTTTCCATACTTTTATTGCATATTGCACCTCTGACAAAGCTCTTTTTAGAGTGAAACATGTTAGGTTCTTCTTGGGTATGCGTACTTTAAATTACTTTATATTTTGATAGGTTTTTTACTTTTTACACATGGTTATAGTTATGGTTAAAAGAGATACTGCCTATCACAGTAAGTGGTTTTTGAATCTGATCTACATTATGCAAGTAAATAGTGCATGAATGGGCAGGGCTGGCACTGTTGGTAAGCTGGGCTTCATAGAGCTAGACTAAGCCTTTTACCATTTGCAGTGCCTTTAGAGCATAGAGCCAAAGCGTTTTTACAGCCTGAAGAGGACAGGTTTGACCTCTATTGTCCACAGTCTCACTGCACCTTTAGTTGTGGACACTATGAGGGTTATTTACTAAAACTGGAGTGCAAAATCTGGTTGGTCTCTGCATAGAAACCAATCAGCTTCCATGTTTTTTCATCCATGTTTTTTGAACAAGCTGAAGTTAGAAGCTGTTTGGCTACCATGCACAGCTGCACCAGATTCTGAGTGTTCCAGGTCTAGTAAATCTACCCCTATGAGACCAGTTATGAGCCAAAGGTGTGTCACCTCCAGTTGTATCCTTAGGGTCTGCAGTTTCTCACTCAATTTGGCATTTACATTATACTATATGGCACTATTTTTGCAATTTTAATTGGGTTGAATAAAATTGATGTTTTTAGATCAGTGGTTCGTGTGCACAGGTAGGTGCACCCCCGTTCACGTTACTGCATATACAGTGCCTTGCAAAAGTATTCACCCCCCTTGGCATATTTCGTGTTTTGCTGCCTCACAACCTGGAATTAACATGGATTGTTTGAGGATTTGCATCATTTATTTACAGAACATGCCCACAACTTTGAAGATGTTTTTTTTTTTTATTGTGAAGCAAACAACAAATAGGACAAAATAACAGAAAAAGTCAATGTGCATAACTATTCACCCCCCCTAAAGTCAATACTTTTTAGAGCCACCTTTTGCGGCTATCACAGCTCCAAGTCGCTTTGGATAAGTCTCTATGAGTTTGCCACATCTTACCACTGGGATTTTTGCCCATTCCCCCTTGCAAAACTGCTCCAGCTCCTTCAAGTTGGATGGTTTGCACTTGTGAACAGCAATCTTTTAAGTCTGACCACAGATTTTCTATTGGATTGAGGTCTGGGCTTTGACTAGGCCATTCCAACACATTTACATGTTTCCCCTAAACCACTCAAGTGTTGCTTTAGCAATGTGTTTAGAGTCATTGTCCTGCTGGAGGGTGAACCTCCGTCCTAGCCTCAAATCATGCACAGAGTGGTACAGGTTTTGCGCAAGAATATCCTTGTATTTAGCACCATCCATTTTCCCTCAACCCTGACCAGTTTCCCAGTTCCGACTGCCGAAAAACATCCCCATAGCATGATGCTGCCACCACCATGTTTCACTGTGGGGATGGTGTTCTTTGGGTGATGTGATGTGTTGGGTTTGCGCCAGATAAAGCATTTTCTTTGATGGCCAAAAAGTTCAATTTTAATCTCATCAGACCAGAGCACCTTCCTACATACATTTTGTGAGTCTCCCACATGCCTTTTCGCAAACTCAAAGCAAACTTACTTTTTTGCTGAAAGTAATGGCTTTCTTCTGGCCACTCTGCCACGAAGCCCAACTCTATGGAGCGTATGGCTTATTGTCGTCCTATGTACAGATACTCCAGTCTCTGCTGTGGAACTCTGCAGCTCCTCCAGGGTTACCTTAGGGCTCTGTGCTGCCTCTCTAATTAATGCCCTCCTTGTCCGGTTCGTGAGTTTTGGTGGGTGGCCGTCTCTTGGCAGGTTTGCTGATGTGTCATGTTCTTTCCATTTGGTTATAATAGATTTGATGGTGCTCCTAGGGATCATCAAAGATTTGGATTTATTTTTTATAGCCTAACCCTGACTTAATAACAACATTGTCCCTTACTTGTTTGGAGAGTTTCTTGGTCTTCATGGCAGTGTTTGGTGCCTGCCTACATCACCCACAGCGTCCCACACCACCTCGGGACCCCGCACTGAGAGCTGCTGAGGTTTTCCCTATGGGCCATCTCTATGTATTACATGCCTTATCCCCACTGATCTATTGTGAGTAGCCATTTGGCCGTTCTTTTTTTTTATACATCTAATAAAGTTTTTTGGATACTGCACTTAGATTGGCGCTCCTTTTTATCTTACAGTGTTTGGTTAGAGGTGCCTCTTGCCTAGGTGTTGCAGCCGATGGGGCCTTTCAAAAAGGTGTGTATATGTAATGACAGATCATGTGACACTTAGATTGCACACAAGTGGACATAATTTCACTAATTATGTGACTTCTGAAGGAAGTGTTTGCACCAGAGCTTTTTATGGGCTTCATAACAAAGGGGGTGAATACATACGCACATGCCAATTATCGTTTTGTTATTTCTGAAAAATAGTTTTATGTATATATCTTTCTATCTTTACTTCACCAACTTAGACTATTGTGTTCTGATCCATCACATATAATTCAGATTTAAAAACCATTGAACTAAAGGCTGTAATGTAACAAAATAGGTAAAAAGCTAAGGGGGGTGAATACTTTTGGAAGGCACTGTACTTCTTGGAGGACTCAAGCCCATTTATAAAAATAACGTAATAGGCAGATTACTATAATATATTCAAAGATTGTGAAATTAAAAATTTCAAACATGCCACCCTGAACTCATGAGATACACCCTCTGCTTTTCCCAGATAAAAACACAGAAACCCTCAAAACTCTTTATAGGATTTAATGGAGACTGTGGCATGCATAAGCATTGCAGACCTGACAGATGAGATTCTGATGGAAGGATAGCCACAAAGACTGATGGCAGAGGGGCTGCTAAAATAGGCGTAATTGCAATAAAAGTGAATATACACTTTACATTCAAAAAGCAAGCATACTTGGAAGCTGGATTTTCATTTTTGGTACAATAATTTCAGCTCATGAGCATGTAAATGGCTACTGGTGTTACATGTATTTGTAGTACAACACTATGAATGATCATGTGATTATTGTAAAGACATATTCTCATACACATTGCAGTTTGAGGACCAGCAAGGCATGCATCATTTTTTACAAAACAGAAGCTTGTAGGAACTGTAGCAAAATTTACTGAAACTCTTGCAACATATTTAAAGAACCTGGAGGATGTTTTTCCTTATCAAAACTGGAGTTTCACTTTAAGTTTTCCATTTATTATAATTCAGTATAGAAGGTTACAGGATATCATAACAATCACTATATAATATCACATAGCAGTATAAAGCCATAATCCCAGCAATTTAACAGCAGCATCTCAGTTAATTCCCAGTAATTTAACAGCAACATCCTGGTAAAAATGCGGCAACATCATATAATAATCCCAGGAATTTTCCAGCAACACCCCAGCATAATCCCAGCAATTTACCACAACCATCCTAACATAATTACAGCTATTCACCATCAAACCCTCATTGCCATGCCCACACTGCACAGTACACATATGGAATCTGAAATCTACAAAAGGAAAGAAACATATAAAATAAAATAAAAAGGAAAAGATAAATATCAGCTTTGGCTGTTCTGGAATATGAAGATTACCGTTTATGTTTGTCTACATGACCAAACATGCATATACACGCAGCGGCCACCTTATTAGGTACACCTGTTTAATTACTTGGTAACACAAATTGCTAATCAGTCATTCCCATGGCAGCAACACAATGCCTTTTTACAGTGGATATAAAAAGTCTACACACCCCCTGTTAAAATGTCAGGTTTCTGTAATGTAAAAAAATTAGACAAAGATAAATAATTTCAAAACTTTTTCAACCTTTTAATGTGACCTATAAACTGTACAACTTAATTGAACAACAAACTGAAATCTTTTAGGTGGAAGAAAGTAAAAATAAAATAAAAAAATAATAATATGGTTCCATAAGTGTGCACACCTTTAACCACTTGACGACCGCCTCACGCCGATGCACGTCGGCAAAGTGGCACGGACAGGCAAAATCACGTACAGGGTACGTGATTTGCCTTCCGCGGGGGGGGGGGGTCCGACCGGACCCCCCCCCGGTGCCCGAGGCGGTCGCCGTTTGTCCAGCGGCGATCGGTGGTGAGGGGGAGACCATCCGTTCGTGGCCCCCCCCTCGCGATCGCCGCCGGCCAATCGAATCATTCCTTTGCTGCTGTATGCTAAACAGCAGCAAAGGAAATGATGTCATCTCTCCTCGGCTCGGTAATTTCCGTTCCGGCCCGAGGAGAGAAGACATCAATGTGAGTGCACCAACACACACACAGTAGAACATGCCAGGCACACAAAACACCCCGACCCCCCCCCCCCCCCGATCTGATCTGATCCGATCAGATCTATACTAGTGTCCCCAGCAGTTTAGGGTTCCCAAAAACGCAGTGTTAGCGGAATCAGCCCAGATACCTGCTAGCACCTGCGTTTTGCCCCTCCGCCCGGCCCAGCCCACCCAAGTGCAGTAACGATCGATCACTGACACTTACAAAACACTAAATGCATAACTGCAGCGTTCGCAGAGTCAGGCCTGATCCCTGCGATCGCTAACAGTTTTTTTGGTAGTATTTTGGTGAACTGGCAAGCACCAGCCCCAGGCAGCGTCAGGTTAGCGCCAGTACCGCTAACACCCACGCACGCACTGTACACCACCCTTAGTGGTATAGTATCTGAACGGATCAATATCTGATCCGATCAGATCTATACTAGCATCCCCAGCAGTTTAGGGTTCTCACAAACGCAGTGTTAGCGGGATCAGCCCAGATACCTGCTAGCACCTGCGTTTTGCCCCTCCGCCCGGCCCAGCCCAGCCCACCCAAGTGCAGTATCGATCGATCACTGTCACTTACAAAAGACTAAAACGCATAACTGCAGCGTTCGCAGAGTCAGGCCTGATCCCTGCGATCGCCAACAGATTTTTTGGTAGCGTTTTGGTGAACTGGCAAGCGCCAGCGGCCTAGTACACCCCGGTCGTAGTCAAACCAGCACTGCAGTAACACTTGGTGACGTGGCGAGTCCCATAAGTGCAGTTCAAGCTGGTGAGGTGGCAAGCACAAGTAGTGTCCCGCTGCCACCAAAAAGACAAACACAGGCCCGTCGTGCCCATAGTGCCCTTCCTACTGCATTCGCCAATCCTAATTGGGAACCCACCGCTTCTGCAGCGCCCGTACTTCCCCCATTCACATCCCCAACCAAATGCAGTCGGCTGCATGAGAGGCATTTTCTTTATGTCCTCCCAAGTACCCCTACCCAGCGAACGCCCCCAAAAAAGATATTGTGTCTGCAGCTAGCGCGGATATAGGCGTGACACCCGCTATTATTGTCCCTCCTGTCCTGACAATCCTGGTCTTTGCATTGGTGAATGTTTTGAACGCTACCATGCACTAGTTGAGTATTAGCGTAGGGTACAGCATTGCACAGACTAGGCACACTTTCACAGGGTCTCCCAAGATGCCATCGCATTTTGAGAGACCCGAATCTGGAACCGGTTACAGTTATAAAAGTTAGTTACAAAAAAAGTGTAAAAAAAAAAAAAATATATATATATATATATATAAAATAAAAAAAAATAGTTGTCGTTTTATTGTTCTCTCTCTCTCTATTCTCTATTGTTCTGCTCTTTTTTACTGTATTCTATTCTGCAATGTTTTATTGTTATTATGTTTTATCATGTTTGCTTTTCAGGTATGCAATTTTTTATACTTTACCGTTTACTGTGCTTTATTGTTAACCATTTTTTTGTCTTCAGGTACGCCATTCACAACTTTGAGTGGTTATACCAGAATGATGCCTGCAGGTTTAGGTATCATCTTGGTATCATTCTTTTCAGCCAGCGGTCGGCTTTCATGTAAAAGCAATCCTAGCGGCTAATTAGCCTCTAGACTGCTTTTACAAGCCGTGGGAGGGAATGCCCCCCCCCCACCGTCTTCCGTGTTTTTCTCTGGCTCTCCTGTCTCAACAGGGAACCTGAAAATGCAGCCGGTGATTCAGCCAGCTGACCATAGAGCTGATCAGAGACCAGAGTGGCTCCAAACATCTCTATGGCCTAAGAAACCGGAAGCTACGAGCATTTTATGACTTAGATTTCGCTGGATGTAAATAGCGCCATTGGGAAATTGGGGAAGCATTTTATCACACCGATCTTGGTGTGGTCAGATGCTTTGAGGGCAGAGGAGAGATCTAGGGTCTAATAGACCCCAATTTTTTCAAAAAAGAGTACCTGTCACTACCTATTGCTATCATAGGGGATATTTACATTCCCCGAGATAACAATAAAAATGATTAAAAAAAAATAAAAATGAAAGGAACAGTTTAAAAATAAGATAAAAAAGCAAAAAAATAATAAAGAAAAAAAAAAAAAAAAAAAAAGCACCCCTGTCGCCCCCTGCTCTCGCACTAAGGCGAACGCAAGCGGCGGTCTGTCGTCAAACGTAAACAGCAATTGCACCATGCATGTGAGGTATCACCGCGAAGGTTAGATCGAGGGCAGTAATTTTTGCAGTAGACCTCCTCTGTAAATCTAAAGTGGTAACCTGTAAAGGCTTTTAAAGGCTTTTAAAAATGTATTTATTTTGTTGCCACTGCACGTTTGTGCGCAATTGTAAAGCATGTCATGTTTGGTATCCATGTACTCGGCCTAAGATCATCTTTTTTATTTCATCAAACATTTGGGCAATATAGTGTGTTTTAGTGCATTAAAATTTAAAAAAGTGTGTTTTTTCCCCAAAAAATGCGTTTGAAAAATCGCTGCGCAAATACTGTGTGAAAAAAAAAAAATGAAACACCCACCATTTTAATCTGTAGGGCATTTGCTTTAAAAAAATATATAATGTTTGGGGGTTCAAAGTAATTTTCTTGCAAAAAAAAAAACTTTTTCATGTAAACAATAAGTGTCAGAAAGGGCTTTGTCTTCAAGTGGTTAGAAGAGTGGGTGATGTGTGACATAAGCTTCTAAATGTTGTGCATAAAATGCCAGGACAGTTCAAAACCCCCCCAAATGACCCCATTTTGGAAAGTAGACACCCCAAGCTATTTGCTGAGAGGCATGTCGAGTCCATGGAATATTTTATATTGCGACACAAGTTGCGGGAAAGAGACAATTTTTTTTTTTTTTGCACAAAATTGTCACTAAATGATATATTGCTCAAACATGCCATGGGAATATGTGAAATTATACCCCAAAATACATTCTGCTGCTTCTCCTGAGTACGGGAATACCACATGTGTGAGACTTTTTGGGAGCCTAGCCGCGTACGGAACCCCGAAAACCAAGCACCGCCTTCAGGCTTTCTAAGGGCGTGAATTTTTGATTTCTCTCTTGACTGCTTATCACAGTTTCGGAGACCATGGAATGCCCAGGTGGCACAAACCCCCCCCAAATGACCCCATTTTGGAAAGTAGACACCCCAAGCTATTTGATGAGAGGTATAGTGAGTATTTTGCAGACCTCACTTTTTGTAACAAAGTTTTGAAAATTGAAAAAAGAAAAAAAAAAAGTTTTTTCTTGTCTTTCTTCATTTTCAAAAACAAATGAGAGCTGCAAAATACTCACCATGCCTCTCAGCAAATAGCTTGGGGTGTCTACTTTCCAAAATGGGGTCATTTGGGGGGGTTTTGTGCCACCTGGGCATTCCATGGCCTCCGAAACTGTGATAGGCAGTGAAGAGTGAAATCAAAAATTTTCACCCTTAGAAATCCTGAAGGCGGTGATTGGTTTTCGGGGTCCCGTACACGGCTAGGCTCCCAAAAAGCCCCACACATGTGGTATCCCCGTACTCAGGAGAAGTAGCTAAATGTATTTTGGGGTGCAATTCCACATATGCCCATGGCCTGTGTGAGCAATATATCATTTAGTGACAACTTTGTGCAAAAAAAAAAAAAAAAAAATGTGTCACTTTCCCGCAACTTGTGTCAAAATATAAAATATTCCATGTACTCAATATGCCTCTCTGGAAATAGCTTGGGGTGTCTACTTTCCAAAATGGGGTCATTTGGGGGGGTTTTGTGCCACCTGGGCATTCCATGGCCTCCGAAACTGTGATAGGCAGTAAAGAGTGAAATCATAAATTTACGCCCTTAGAAATCCTGAAGGCGGTGATTGGATTTCGGGGCCCCGTACGCGGCTAGGCTCCCAAAAAGTCCCACACATGTGGTATCCCCATATTCAGGAGAAGCAGCAGAATGTATTTTGGGGTGCAATTCCACATAGGCCCATGGCCTGTGTGAGCAATATATCATTTAGTGACAACTTTTTGTAAATATTTTTTTTTTTTTTTTTTTTGTCATTATTCAATCACTTGGGACAAAAAAAATAAATATTCAATGGGTTCAACATGCCTCTCAGCAATTTCCTTGGGGTGTCTACTTTCCACAATGGGGTAATTTGGGGGGGTTTTGTACTGCCCTGCCATTTTAGCACCTCAAGAAATGACATAGGCAGTCATAAACTAAAAGCTGTGTAAATTACAGAAAATGTACCCTAGTTTGTAGACGCTATAACTTTTGCGCAAACCAATAAATATACGCTTATTGACATTTTTTTTACCAAAAACATGTGGCCGAATACATTTTGGCCTAAATGTATGACTAAAATTGAGTTTATTGGATTTTTTTTATAACAAAAAGTAGAAAATATCATTTTTTTTCAAAATTTTCGGTCTTTTTCCATTTATAGCGCAAAAAATAAAAACCGCAGAGGTGATCAAATACCATCAAAAGAAAGCTCTATTTGTGGGAAGAAAAGGACGCAAATTTCGTTTGGGTACAGCATTGCATGACCGCGCAATTAGCAGTTAAAGCGACGCAGTGCCAAATTGGAAAAAGACCTCTGGTCCTTAGGCAGCATAATGGTCCGGGGCTCAAGTGGTTAAACTAATACTTTTTTGAATCACCTTTTGATTTTATTACAGCACTCAGTATTTTACAGAGTCTATCAGCATGGTACATCTTGACATGGCAATATTTGCCCACTCTTCAGATTGCGAGGGCATCTCCTGTGCACAGCCCTATTCAGATCACCCCACAGATTTTCAATCGTATTCAGGTCTGGGCTCTGGCTGGGCCATTCCAAAACTTTAATCTTCTTCAGGTGAAGCTATATTTTTGATTTGGATGTATGCTTTTGGTCGTTGTCATGCTGAAGTTCCTCTTCGTGTTCAGCTTTCTAGCAGAAGCCTGAAGGTTTTGTGCCAATATTGACTGGTATTTGGAACTGTTCATGATTCCCTCTACCTTGACTAAGGCCCCTGTTACAGCTAAAGAAAAACTGCCCCAAAGCATGATGTTGCCACCACCATGCTTCACGGTGGGTATGGTGTTTTTTTGGTGGTGTGCAGTGTTGTTTTTGTGCCAAGCATATATTTTGGAATTATAGCCAAAAAATTCAACCTTGATTTCATCAGACCATAACACATTTTCCCACATGCTTTTGGGAGACTTCAGATGTGTTTTTGCAAAAGGTAGTCAGGCTTGGATGTTTTTCTTGGTAAGAAAAGGCTTCCATCTTGCCATTTTTAACCATAGCCCAGACATATGAAGAATACGGGAGATTGTTGTCACATGTACCACACAGCCAGTACTTGCCAGATATGCCTACAGCTCCTTTAATGTTGCTGTAGGCCTCTTGGCAGCCTCTCTGACCAGTTTTCTTCTTGTATTTTCATAAATTTTGGAGAGACGTCCAGTTCTTGGTAATGTCACTGTTGTGCCATATTTTCTCTACTTGATAGTGAAGGTCTTCACTGTGTTGCATGGTATATCTAATGCCTTGGAAATTCTTTTGTACCCTTTTCCTGACTGATACCCTTTAACAGTGAGACCCCTCTGATGCTTTGGAAGCTCTCTGCGGACCATGGCTTTTTCTGTAGAATGCCACTAAGAAAATGTCAAAGACTAGAACAGCTGAACCTTATTTGGGGGTTAATCATAGGTACACTAACCATTTCAATACATAGAGAGAAAACTAGATCAGCAGCTAACTGTAAATTGTGCCACATCCAAAATTAGAACAGCAAAGAAAAAGAGTATTACTCTTTTACGATTTCTTATATGTGCCTAAAAAGTCCACCAACAGGGGACCTTTTTCTTTGCTGTACCATTTCAATACAGGGCACTTCCCCCCCTTCCTGCCCAAGCCAATTTTCAGCTTTTAGGGCTGTTGCATTTTAAATTACAATTGCACAGTCATGCAACACTGTACCCTAACAAAATTTTTATCATTTTGTTCCTATAAATAGAGCTTTGTTTTGGTGGTATTTGATCACCACTGGATTTTTTATTTGTTGCTAAACAAATAAAAAAAAGACCAACAATTTTGAAAAAAAAAGTTTTTCTTTGTTTCTGTTATAAAATTGTAAATTTTAAATTGTAAAAGTTTTCTCCTTCACTGGTGGGCACTGATAAGGTGGCACTGGTGGGCACTGATAGGTGGCACTTGTATGCAGCACTGATGGGCATTGATAGGTGGCACTGATGGGCATTGATAGGCGACACTGAAAGGCTGCACTGATGGGTACTTATAGGTGGCACTGATGGGCACTGATGGGTGGCACTGATGGACACTGATGGATGACATCACTGATGAGGAGGCACTAGCAGGCATTTATGATGGGCAATGATTGGTATCATTTATGGACACTAATTGGCATCATTTATGGGTACTGATTGGCATGCCTGGTGGTCATGGGTGGGCATACCTGATGGTAATGGGTGGCATCATTGGTGGGCATCCCTGGTGGTCCTGGGTGGGCATCCTCGGGGGGGAAGCTGCACTGATAATCAATCAGTGCAGACCCCCCTGTCAGGAGAGCAGCCGATCGGCTCTCCTCTGGTACACAGCTTTTCCTGTTTACACTGTGATCGGCTGTGATTGGACACAGCCGATCACGTAGTAAAAAGCCTCCGTCAGAGGCTCTTTACCTAGATCGGAGTTGTGGTGTGTTATATGACGCCCAGTCAGGATAACTGAACCACTTCCCAGCCATCATTCTGCTATAGGCCGGGACAGGAAGTGGTTAAATGATGGCAGGTGTTTACTGACTCCTATTTAACATGAGTTTGAATGTGATTGCTTAATTCTGAACACAGCTATAAGAGAGTGTGCACACTTATACAACCACATTATTTTAATTAAAAAGATTTCAGTTTATTTTTCAATTGTGTTGTGCAGTTTATAGGTCACATTAAAGGTGGAAAAAGTTCTGAAATTATTTATCTTTGTTTAATTTATTTACATCACAGAAACCTGACATTTTAACAGGGGTGTGTAGACTTTTTACATCCACTGTAGGCATCTAGATGTGGTGAAGACAACTTGCTGAAGTCCAAACTGAGCATCAGAATGGGGAAGAAAGGGGATTTCAGTGACTTTGATGCCAGACGGGCTGGTCTGAATATTTCAAAAACCTCTGATCTACTGGGATTTTCACGCACAACCATCTCTAGGGATTACAGAGAATGGTCCAAAAAGAGAGAATATGCAGTGAGCAGAAGTTATGTGAATGAAAATGCCTTGTTGATGTCAGAGGTCAAAGGAGAATGGGCAGACTGGTTAGAAATGTTAGAAAAGCAACAGTAACTCAAATTACCACCTGTTACAACCAAGGTATGCAGAATACCATCTCTGAACGCACAGCACATCGAAACTTGAAGCAGATGGGCTACAGCAGCAGAAACCCACACCAGGTGCACACCTGTTATCTAAGAAAAGGAAACCGAGGCTACAATTCGCACAAGCTCATCAATATTGGACAATAGAAGATTGGAAAAACGTTGCCTGGTCTGATGAGTCTCGATTTCAGCTGCAACATTCAGATGGTAGGGTCACAATTTGGGATAAACAACATGAAAGCATGGGTCCATCCTGCTTTGTATCAACGGTTCAGACTGGTGGTGGTCTTGTAATGGTGTGGGGGATATTTTCTTGGCACACTTTGGGCCTCTTAGTACCAAATGAGCATTGTTTAAAGGCCACGGCCTACCTGAGTATTGTTGCTGACCATCTCCATCCCTTTATGACTACAGTGTACCCATCTTCTGATGGCCACTACCAGCAGGATAATGCACCATGTCACAAGGTTCAAATCATCTCAAACTGGTTTCTTGAACATGACAATGAGTTCACTGTACTCCAATGGCCTCCACAGTCACCAGATCTCAATCCAATAGAGCACCTTTGGGATGTGCAAGAACGGGAGATTCGCATCATGGATGTGCAGCCGCCAAATCTGCAGCAACTGCGTGATGCTATCATGTCAATATGGACCAAAATCTCTGAGGAATGTTTTCCAACACCTTGTTGAATCTATGCCACGAAGAATTAAGGCAGTTCTGAAGGCAAAAGGGGGTCCAGTGAGTGTATTTCATGAATTAATAATGTGTTAATAGACATAAATATTAAGCATGAAGAACCTGTACTAAGTGTTTGTAGGTTGCACATTCTTTCTCTGTGCACTATAGGAGTATTTACATAATTTATTATTATTAAACAACTGGTTGCTTACTATGAAATGCAAATATATACTGTACATTTGGCCAGCAGAGGCAGCCTGAGTAATGCCCTGTACACACGGTCGGACTTTGTTCGGACATTCCGACAACAAAATCCTAGGATTTTTTCCGACGGATGTTGGCTCAAACTTGTCTTGCATACACACGGTCACACAAAGTTATCGGATCCGATCGTTCTAAACGCGGTGACGTAAAACATGTACGTCGGGACTATAAACGGGGCAGTGGCCAATAGCTTTCATCTCTTTATTTATTCTGAGCATGCGTGGCACTTTGTCCGTCGGATTTGTGTACACACGATCAGAATTTCCGACAACGGATTTTGTTGTCGGAAAATTTTATATCCTGCTCTCAAACTTTGTGTGTCGGAAAATCCGATGGAAAATGCCTGATGGAGCCCACACACGGTCGGAATTTCCGACAACACGCTCCGATCTGACATTTTCCATCAGAAAATCCGACCGTGTGTACGGGGCATAAGGCTACTGTCATCTTTGGTACATTATAGATAACTTGATCATCGCTGTGTCATCATCATTTTCCTTTACAGTTTTTGAACATTCTAGTAGTTAGGCTCATGTAAGGCTAGTTAGGAGTAGTTGGTTGATGTAAACCCTAACTGAATGACATTTAGAAGGCATTATTAAAGCCATACAGCATATACAGATATATACTTTCTCAAGCAGAGACTGCATTACCACATCTCTGAAGTAGAAGCCTGAGTAGGATACTTAAAGGGCAAGCTCCAACCTACTATCAAAGATTTTGTATCAATAAACCAGTCCTCTATTTGGCTACAGAAGATGGACGATTTAGAAAATCACCTCCAACAAATAATGTTAGAATTACTAGTCTACCTGAGCACACAAAAAGTGTGGACCCAGCTGTCTTTGCTGAGCAATGGCTTTTGGATATCTTTGGGCAACAATGCTTTCTCACCTACCCAAACTGTTGAAAGGGCACACAGAGTACCTACTAAACTATTATTACCTGGTTCTCTAACCCACCCCTTGCTTGTTCACTTAAATTACTGTGACAGTGCCACAACACTGGGCTGTCTGGTCCGAAAATTCATAGACATCCTAATTAATGGATCTAAAGTCTCCTTCTTTCCCAGGTTGTTCAATAGCAACATTCTACATTTCATGTCAGATGTTATGAGACTGCAATCACAAAAAATCCTATATGTCATGCTCTACCCCATTTCTATGAGAGTAGTTGTTGATGGCAACACCATTTTCTTTGATAACCCTGAGGAAGCTGCTACATGGCTTATATACAGCCCTATGTTTTGCAACACTGGCAACTATCTTGGATACTCCGTTATCTGGTTTCCCTCTTGTCTGTCTTGTTTATAACACACTTTACCTTACCTGTTATCTGGATTGGCTCTTACTAGATGTGCCTATTTCGGTGTTTTTTATCAGCGCAGTCATGCCCTGGCAACTATTTCATATAATACTGTGGACTTTGTGTCTACCCATCCATACACAGTCTCTGTATATCATCGTTAACATAATGAATGTCACAACCCCAAATGAGGACCCAGCTCCTCTGTGCCATTTCTTTGTCTGAGAGTGGAATCTAAGGGGTAGCTGGTGTTCAGCCAGGGACCTCTTCATGGTGGTTTGGGCTTGGCTGCAGGCAACCTTAATGCTTCGTTCACACCTAGGCATTCCAGATCGTGGGCGTAATTGCTGCGATTCTGCCCGCGATTCCCGAATCGCCACAAAACACGGAACGTGCTTGCGATCTGGTTGCTTTCAATGGCACCCCAATCAAGGCATGATTTTGGCATGATTGTCGCCAAACAAATTGCGATAAAATCATGCAAACAAAAATGCGGGATGCTGGTCGCCCAAAAGAAGTACTTCTTTTGACCGACAGGCGTCCCACAATTTTGTTCCCACAATTTTACCGCAATTTGTTGGGCGACAATTGTGGCAAAATCGCCCAGCGAGTAGGGTGTCACTAAAAGTAATAGGAAGTAAACGCGCCCCGCGTTTTGTAGTGATTGGGAAATCACGGGCAGAATCGCGGCATTTCTGCCCAGGGGCTGGAATGCCTAGGTGTGAACTAAACCTTAAAACAGTATTAAACCCAAAAGCAAACATTTTATACATTGCAGCTTACTAATTCTCACACGTGATGGCTGTATTAGTTTCCATTTTTAGGCTTTCTTTCTTCTATTTTCATCTGATGATCCAACAAGCAAGTCTGCTGTGTTTCAAAACAAAAGCTCTCTTGCAGTTACAGGGATGAGACCATTTAGCACTGGCAGGCGTGCTTAAATTCATCAGCTTTTGTTTATGTAGCCTTTATCCCAAAGTGAAAAAAAAAACAGTTTTCTGTAACTGAATATAAAGTATTAGCTGGATTTTGGGTTTGTTACTGTATTTCAATTAATTAGTACTTTGTCCCCCCCAGACTCACAATTCTGCTATCCAAATATGTTCCCTGTGCTCCTTTATTCAGAGTGGTGTCTGTATAATACAAGAGGTGTGTTACTGGCCAGATCACCAGGGGAACACAGAGCGAGAAAAAAGCCTAAAAAGAAAACTAATACAACCAATACATCTAAGCTGCAATATATTACAATTTTGGTTTGGGGCTTACAGATATCCAAACCTGCAAAAACTTCAGGGAGGTGGCAAACTCATTTCAGGGAGGTGACGCTTCACACCGGCGCAGACCCCGTTGACTGGGCACACATCAGGGCACGGGTCACACAGCAGGGCATGGGGCACACATCAAGGCCCAACATGGTGCACACAGCAGGGCATGGGACACACAGAGGCATGGGGCACACAGCAGAGCATGAGGCACACAGCAGGGCACATCATGGGGCACACATCAGGACATGGGGCACACAGCAGGGCACACAGGGGCACTGGGCACACATCAGGACATGGAGCACACAGCAAGGCATGGGGCACACAGTAGGGCACACATCATGGGGCACACAACAGGCCACAGATCAGGGCATGGGGCACACAGCGGGGCATGAGGCATACAGGAGAGCACACAGCAGTGCACACAGGGGCACTGGGCACACATCAGGACAAGGGGCACACAGTAGGGCACACATCAGGGCACATCATGGGGCACACAACAGGGCACACATCAGGACATGGGGCACACAGCAGGGCAGGGTGCACACATCTGGGCACAGGGCACATCATGGGGCATTCATCAGGACACAGAGCAAGACATGGACACACAGCAGGGCATACAGCGGGACATGGGGCACACAGCGGGACACTGGGCACACCGCAGGGCACACAGCGGGGCATGGGGCACACAGCGGGACACTGGGCACACAGCAGGGCATGGGGCACACAGCAGGACACTGGGCACACAGGGCACACAGCGGGGCATGGGGCACACAGCAGGGCATGAGGCATATAGGAGGGTACACAGCAGGGCACATCATGGGGCACACATCAGGACATGGGGCACACAGCAGGGCACACAGGGGCACTGACCACACATCAGGACATGGGGCACACAGTAGGGCACATCATGGGGCACACAACAGGGCACACAGCAGGCATGGGGCACACCTCAGGACATGGGGCACACAGCAGGGCAGGGGGCTCACATCTGGGCACAGGGAACATCATGGGGCATACATCAGGACACAGGGGACACAGCAAGACATGGGACACTCAGCAGGGCATACAGCGGGGCATGAGGCACACAGCGGGACACTGGACACACAGCAGGGCACGCAGGAGGGCATGGGGCACACAGCAGGGCACACGGCACACAGCAGGGCACTATGCACACAGCAGGGCATGGGGCACATAATGGGACACACAGCAAGGGCACTATTCACACAGCAGGGCATGGGGCACATAATGGGGCACACATCACAGCAAGATCATATACAATCAGAGAGGTTATGTAGTGGGATTTTGTGGGCGCCCGGCAAGTTAATTTAGACAAACATCAAGATAAAAAGTATAAATTAAATTTTATTGAACACAAAACAAAGTTAAAAAATTATTATGCTGGCTATACATAGCGATACATATCAACATAAAGAATGGGGGGTCACTCAGCACTATAGTCCCAACATGTTTCGCCCGTTGGGGCTTCCTCGGGGGATATGTGTTGAGGGACCAAGCTGGATATGTCACTGCATAGAGTAAAATACAATTAGAAGTCATTCAAATATTAACCAAAAATATATAATTAAAGAAAAAGAGAAAGAAAAAGAAAAATGTTAGCGACTGTCCAAAGCTAAATTGTTCAACTGCCAACTATTGAATAGTTACCTGCTGTAAAGATGAAACCAGACGTAGGAAAACGGACATTGCGATGTATTGGGGAGAGTTGGCCTGGGTGGGCCCAGTTGAGGGCCATGGGACCAAAGTCTGCCACATAAGAAAATAACACCGTAAGATCCAAGCAGCTGCTATTACATTACTTGCAGAGTAGCGTGGGAAGCGGCTCTCATTACCTCTCGTAGCATGCTCCTCCCCACCAGCCTGTCCTCTCTTCTAGTCTGTCTGAGGTGATGACAGATCTGGTCCCTGGAAAGCGGTAGTCATTTTACCTCTCGTGGCACGCTCCTCCCCGCCGGCCCCTCCTTCCCTCCCGTTCACCCCAGAAGAACCTGGGGTGGATGGGAGGGAAGGAGGGGCCGGCATGGAGGAGCGTGCCATGAGAGGTCTCAGCGCAGCATGGGGCGTCTCCAGATCTCCCAGCTCTGTCCCGCCCCCTCCCCTGGCCACAGACAGGAGACGGAGCAGCTCGAGCGGCCGACGCGGCCGTACTCCATTCGACCGCTCAGGTCGCAAGGTCTGTGGCAGTCCCAGCCGGGAGATTGCCCAGCGCTCGCGGGTGTCCGGCAGCCAGCAGTCAAATGCGGGAGACTTGGGAAGTCTGGGTTTATTACCGCTTAAAGGTCATTCAACAGGACTCAAAGACACCAGGAGGGAGAAAATGAGCTGTAACGAGTAACTGGACTGGATAGCTGAAATCCAGGGAGAGGCTAGAGACTGTGATTGCAGAGCTGGTGCACCGGAGAAACAGGCCTAGAGACTGTGGGTATACAAATGGCACAGGTGAGGCTTTGGGTGCTGTGGAGACCATGAGGCTGTTGGGGAGCAGCAGAAGCTGAAAGTGCAGTGGAAATGCAGCAAGGAGTTAAAGTGGACCATTTAAAAAAAAGTGTAGCTGCTGACTTTTAATAATCAGACACTCATCTGTCCCACGGTCTAGTTATGGGGGTGAACAAAGCCCCGCTCCTCTCTCCCCTCCTCTCTGCAGCGCCGGCATTGTAACTGTGGGCGCCCGGCTGTGGCTTCACAGCCGGGCACACACTGCACATGCGCAAGCCGCACTGCGCGCTGTGAATGGCCGGCAATCTTCCGGGACCTGAGACGTGTGCCAGAAGATTTCAGGGAGGGAGCGGGAGAGGTGAACTAGGTGAACTTCCTTCTGGCGCAGTGATGCCCAGGGAGGAAGGGGGAGCTGGGTGCCTCTAAAAAGAGGGTATCCGCTCCCCCGCCCAAAAAAAATGACATACCAAATGTGGCATGTCAGGGGGTCGCCATCACTTAAAGCGGAAGTTCCATTTTTGGGTGGAACTCGGCTTTAAGGGTGTAGTGGGGACCTGGCTGGGGTGCTGTAAAAACTTAAATAGGAACTACAGTAATTTCTCCAAAAAAAAAAAAAAAAAGTCAGCAGCTTCAGGTCTGCCATCTTGTTTGTAGTAAACCAGCTGTGACTTCCTGCTGTTTCCCAGCTAGCTCCCCACTGCACATGCGTGAGGCGTGTTGCACTTTCGGACTGGTGCCACAGCCTCCCAGTATGTGTGATGTATCCCAGGACGTTGCAGGTGGGAAGGGGGGGAACTTTCGTTGTTCTTGCCTAGGTGAGAAGAGCAGAAGTGGGAATGGGTACCTGTCAGAAATAGGTACCTGTTCCCAGAAAAAAGAAGGGAGAGGAGGATAAGCAGAACTTCCTGTTTTAGATTAATTTCCACTTGAAACTGTGGGTGCAGTGGTGACTGTGTTGCAAACAAAACAGAGACCTACCTGGGGTGCTGGAGACATAATACTGTGCGCACAGAAGAGATTTGGCTTGGAGGCAGAGGAGACCTTGGCTGAGGATACAGCACAATTTTGGCAGCTCAGGGAGTGTGAAGATTCTTTGCTCGAAACTCTATGCTCGAGTGGTGACAGCACATTCTGCTTGAATTTAAGTAGCGGAAACTGTCACGTGACACATCATATGATGCGGCCTCAACATTCCAGGTACAACCTGGAAGTATCTATGGCTGCGGTAGAATGAGAAGGTGCAGCCATTGGAGTGTTAAATGTATTAGGAGAGGTATGGACAGCAGAGAGAGATATCATTTTGCCCCTGTACAAATCATTAGTAAGACCTCATCTGGAATATGCAGTCAGTGTTGCCAACCGCCCGTAGATTTGCGGGCAGCCCGTAAAAACAAGGCACTTTTCTCGTGCCCGTAATTGCCCGTAGTAAGGGAAAAGTGCCAGTAAAAATGGCGGCGATCGGACCGGGTCAGAACTGCGCATGCGCAATTCCGGAAATCCCGAGAAAATCCGATTCTGAGCCGACAAGTCTGACTCCTGCAGCCTCTGCTCAGCCCACCTGACGCAGCGCAGCCAATGATGTCAGCCTATTTTCCCGCCAGCCTATAAACAGGCAGGAGCCAAGCAGGCAGACGGAGGAGCCTCATGTGGAGTGGAAGGAGCAGACGTAGTGGGGTTTGTAACCTGAGCCTGACCAATCGGGAGACGCAGCGGACTGTGGAGTGGACACACTGGACCACACACACACACCGTGACCTCACCAACCGGAGCAAGCGACGGACCCTTGCCCTGACTGATGAGCCTGCCCTGCTGCCTGGTGTGTCTGCCTGGTGAGTGTACCTATCAGTAAGCAGCTGTAATCGGGGAACAGCAGTTGCTTTTGTGCCCTGGCATTTACACATATGAAGTATTCCTGGAAAGTTGGAAATTAGTGATGTATTTTTTTTATTTTTTTGCCTGTAGTAAGGGAAAAGTGCCACAGCAGATTTGTGCCTCAAATTTTCTATGTGAATGGGGTCCATGGCGTAAAATTCCTGGCATTTCCTGAGCCTGGGGAGTCACAGACAGCCGGCCATAGAAATGAATAGCTGTATGCGTATGCGGCTGTACTCCTGTAAACTGTGATTTTATGCTGCAGCATATTTGCACCACAAACCATTCATGTCCATGAACCCTCAGGAGTCTGCAATATGATCCCATGTGTGAGAAAAAAACAATGCATCTCAATAAGCCTTGTTCACACCATTGCAGTAAAAAAAAAAGTTCAGCATGCTGCGTTTTTTTTCTTAACAAACGCACTGAACTCTGTAAGGGCTTGTCTTGTTCACAGGGGCGGCGGTAAAACTGCAACAGAGGCTAGACAGGGTTGTATACATGCCGCAGCAAACATTGTAACCCACATCACATTCAGCTGGCAGTACCGCTGCCAAACGTCACCCAGTTCAGTGAATGGGGCCACGCGGCATGGTGGCGCAGGATTTACAGGGTTCAAACAGGCAGTGAGCAATAAACATGTCACCTCTCTGTTGCCTTTCAAATATCCTCTGAAAAGCAAACCACTGTGGGATGGCAAGAGCTAGTGTAAACCAACCCTAAATAAAAAAAATTAAAAATGCAGTAGACTATATATGACCATCTCCTGTATCCTGTCTGCATGACCATCTCCTGTACCATGTCTGCAATCTCTGACCATTTCATCTTTTATCATGTCTGCAGTCTCTGAGGGGGAGTCTGGAGAGGAGTCAAGAGTGTGAGCGCCGCCAGATTGGGGATCACAAGAGAAGTCAGACATGTGTGGACTGTGTAGAGATAAAACCAGAGCCGCCAAGCTGGAGTTGCCTGACTGAGCCCTGCTGCCCTGCAAGGTACACCTGAGAGGAGGTCAGTCTGAGGAGGGGTCACTGATGTAAGGGGGGGGGGTGAACACAATGTAAGGGGGCACTGAAATAAAGGTTAACCCTTATATCAGTAACCCCCCCCCCCCTACCCTAATGTATTCACTCTGCGGAAGGTAATCTCTGGTCACCAGAGTTCCCCCCCCTCTCTCATTAGAGTTCCCAACGTTCCCCTTTAAATCAGAGTCTGCAGGATTTCCTCTTATAGTGCAAGAGAGAACTCTGCAGACCCTGATGTAAAGGACAATGCTGCAGACTCTGATGTAAGTGGGAACTCTGATGTTAATGGGAGCGCAGAGCCCCCCTTACATCAGAGTTCCCCCTTAGATCATGATCTGTGGCATCGTCCTTTACATCAGGGTCCGCAGAGTTCTCCCTTGCACTGTAATGGGGAACTCTGTGCTGGCTGTGTTATATTAACATGACCTTCATGTAAATAGAGAAATTCATTTTTTGACTTTTGTTTAACTTAAACACATTGCTAATAGCACTAGCTACATGTTTATAGTTTAAATACTAAAAGTTGCACAGTTTAGCACCGAAAACAGCCATTTTAGGTACTTTTTTGAAGTGTCAGTAAAAAATTGGTGTCGTTTGTAATTTTTAGGCAACTTGCCAGTAAATTTTACTTGGGGGGGTTGGCAACGCTGTATGCAGTTCAGTTTTGGGCACCAGTTCTCAAAAAAGATATTGGGGAACTGGAAGAAGTGCAGAGAAGGGCAATCAAACTTATAAGAGGCATGGAGGAGTTCAGCTATGAGGAAAGATCAAGGTAACTGAATTTATTCTCTCTTGAGAAGAGGAGATTAAGGGGATATGAGCAACATGTATAAATACATAAGTGGTTTGTAAAGTGAACTTGGTGTTGAGTTATTCACTTTAAGGTCATCACAGAGGACAAGGGGGGCACTCTTTACGTCTGGAGGAAAAGAGATTTAATCTCCAAATACGGAACGGTTTCTTCACAGTAAGAGCTGTGAAAATGTGTAATAGACTCCCTCAAGAGCTGCTTCTGTCCAGCTCAGTACATTGCTTTAACCACTTCAGCCCCGGACCATTTGGCTGGCCAAAGACCAGAGCACTTTTTTGCGATTCGGCACTGCGTCGCTTTAACTGACAATTGCACGGTCGTGTGACGTGGCTCCCAAACAAAATTGTAGTCCTTTTTTCCCCACAAATAGAGCTTTCTTTTGGTGGTATTTGATCACCTCTGCCTTTTTTATTTTTTGAGCTACAAACAGAAAAATAGCGACAATTTTGAAAAAAAAAAAAACGCATTATGTTTTACTTTTGCTATAATAAATATCCCCAAAAAATTTATGAAAAAACATTTTTTCCCTCAGTTTAGGCCGATACGTATTCTTCTATATATTTTTAGTAAAAAAAATCGCAATAAGTAATTATTGATTGGTTTGCGCAAAAGATATAGCGTTTACAAAATAGGGGATAGTTTTATGGCATTTTTAGTAATATTTTTTTTGACTAGCAATGGCAGCGATCAGCAATTTTTATCATGACTGCGACATTATGGAGGACAGATCAGACACTTTTGGTGCAATTTTGGGACCATTCACATTTATACAGCGATCAGTGCAATTAAAAATGCATTGATTACTGTGTAAATGTGACTGGCAGTGAAGGGGTTAACCACTAGGTGGTGCTGTAGGGGTTAAGTGTGTCCTAGGGAGTCATTCTAACTGTGGGGGTAGGGGCTGTGTGTGACACGACACTGATCACCGCTCCCGATTACAGGGAGCTGTGATCAGTGACAGCGTTACTAGGCAGAACAGGGAAATGCTTGTTTACATTAGCATTTCCCCGTTCTTCCTCTCAGTGAGACGATCGCAGGTATCCCCTCGGACATCGAGGCCGTGGGACCCACGATCACGCTCACGGAGCTCCGGATGGGCGCGCGCAAGCCGCTTCCTAAAGGGCAGCGTACAGGTACGTGATTCTGCCTGTATGTGCCATTCTGCCGCAGTATATCTGCGTGAGGCAGTCGGGAAGCGGTTAAAAAAGGCCTAAATTCTTTGCTAAGTGTACATAATATAACTGGATACTAAAGTTGAACCAGGAAATAACCGATCACTTCTCGGGGGATCATGAAGGAATTTGTTCCCCCACTGGAGCAAATTGGATCTTGCTTTGCTGGGGGTTTTTTATCCTCTGGATCAACTGCGGGTATAGGATTGTGTATATAAGATCGTATGATTTTTTTTCCCTGTTATTGATTGAACAAGATGGACTTGTGTCTATTTTCAACCAGACCAACTATGTAACTATGTAACTATGAATGTAAGCAACCAGTAACATTGCATTTCACCTTCTACATGGTTCGGATGGTCCTGAGGTGGATTGGAATATTATTATTCATGATTGCTCTTTGATTTCCTGATGCATTATCTCTGAACATTTTGACACTCCTCTCCATTACTCTTGGATGTCAACACGATTTTCTCCAAACTGCTCTCTTAGGTAGGTGGATTTATATTTTCTGGTGTTATAATATGCTCTCTTCCTATACCTATAAGTATAACTAATAAAGTCTGTTTTGTCTCCTGGAATATCCAGAGATTTAATGACAAACTTAAGAGGTCTAAGGTATTCCCTTTTCTAACAGTGAAAAATCAGTATCCTTTGTTTAAAAGACATCCATGGTATCAAAAATAACCTTCATTACTACAAGAAATTATAGATTGACTGTTTTTACTACTCTAAAATCTCTATATTTGTATGAGGTGTTTCAGTTTTCACCTCCTAGATTGTAAGTTATCAAAAATAACATTATGTATTTTAACATGCCTCCCTAGCCTTCAGGACTTTACAAAAATTATTGGTTAAATACACATGGTGTGCATAGGTGAATATAATAACGCTTGCCAACACTAGATCGTTTTTCTCTACCTAGGACTGTTTTTTCTGATAATCCCAAGTGCTGAGAGGGCTTGCCTTTCAGCTGTGTGCAGGGCACCCATGAAGGTGGTAACAAGGAGTGTTATTCCCAAAGAAGCAGGGGTTGCTAGCTGCAACAAGATGACGTGATAGGATGTCTTCTGGATGGCGGCTGGACAAGCAGGATGCACTGCTGTGCAGGAGTCCCTCAGATGTACCAGATGAGACTGGGCAGAAAGGAGAGCCGGAAGCAGGGTCAGGAGCCAGGCCAGTAGTCATACACGGAATATCAGCCAGGGGTAAAAAAGCAAGCAGAGTCAGGAGAACGCCAAGGTCATACACTGATAAACAGGCAGCAGTGGAGTGCAAAGAGCAAGCCAAGGTTATACAAGAATCAGCAGGCAGAAGCAGTGTCAATGGAACAAGCCGAGGGTCAAAGCCAGGAATGGAGAAAAGACAGGTCAAAGGCAAGCCGGGTCAGTGGCAGGATATCGAATAACAACGGGAAAACACAGAGGAACTAAAGATCATCCAGCAACTAGTGACTGATCCTGCTGGCCTTAAATAGGGCACTGGGCACCAGGATCTGTATCTGTCGCACATTGCATTTGCACATCTTTGCGGCAAATTCTTGTGTGCCAATCTGCAATGCTGTTGTGCATTAGCAGATGTGCCAGTTCTTCTGCAAACTGTTCTCTAACCATGGGCCTTCTGGATGTTTGGAAATTTCATAACCCTACTGCTACACAATATACTTTCTTTTATAGCACTCGTATAACAACATCCTGTGTCAGTTTAGTTCTTATTACCAAACATGCACTTCACAGTAATAGCAATATTATTTTTGAACCCAGATATACTGTATATCTAACCACTCCCTGGTGGTATTTGCCTGGATGTTGCTGACTCCAGGATCCTGCCCTCTGTGGAATAATTATCCACAATGGCTAACTAAATTCCCTTTTACTAAACTAACCGTACCTTCATATAAGACTTTTTTACGCTCAATGTGGCCCTTAATTTTGCCTCCTTGATTACTGCTATCGAGAAAAGCCTCCACACTAGAGGAACACTCTCTGATAGGTCGATTTAGCCTCTCTAACTCTGTCTATCCTATTAACCCCACACCTCATACTAGCAATCTTCTACAACTTGCCAAGGCTACCTTGGCTATTTGCCATGCAAGGAAACAACACCTAATGAAATGCTAAACTACCAGTTTGGTGCGACAACGGGATTCCTGTTGGCTTGGATGGCTAAAGTTGGAGAAGAACCCTGGCCAATTTATGCACTCCAGGCAGAGCTGGGTAGTGTTTTTTCCTCTCCACAATTAAATATTGAAGAACCTGTTAAATATTATAAATCTTTATATACCACCAGAGCCATTTAGTCTGATTTAGATCTTTCTAATTACCTTTAGTCTGCTGTTATGACTAGCAAGAAGGCGCCAGGCTCAGATGAGTTCTTCTTGAAATTTATAAAAACCTAAAGATTGGTGCCTCTCCCACATTTATTTCAAGTATTAAATTAAAAGCCTCACAATTGTATGACCCATACAGTGATCACACACTAGTATAGAAAAGTATACAAAATAATAAATATTATTAAGTACAGTGAATTGATAAACAAAATTCTGCAACCAACCTAATGATAACAATGGCATTGCTGTCACAAGAGTCACCGCCTATTGTCTGGACTAATCACACTATGTTTCTATCATTTATTTGCTCACAGTAATACCTACAATTCCACGCACAGTTTTTGTTATGTTCCACTTATGCCGCGTACACACGATCGGACTTTACTGCATATTTGGTCCGGAGTACCGGATTTCGACGGACAATTCGATCGTGCGTGGGCTCCAGCGGACATTTTTTTCTCCAAAGTTTGACGGACACACGGTCGGACTTTTCCTCTACAAAAGTCAGACGGACGCCGACGGACAAAATACGGCTGACAATCCGATCGTGTGTGGGCTTCCCCGGACATTCAGCGGACTTTTCCAGCCGCAAATCTGACAGACTTTAGATTTGAAACATGCTTCAAATCTTTACGTCGTAACTACGCCGGACCCAGAAATCTGCTCGTCTGTATGCTAGTCCGACGGACAAAAACCCACGCTAGGGCAGCTATTGGCTACTGGCTATCAACTTCCTTATTTTAGTCTGGTGTACGTCATCACGTATGAATCCGTCGGACTTTTGTGTGATCGTATGAAGGCAAGTCCGTTCGTTAGAAAGTCTGCCGCAAGTCCGCCAAAAGTCCGCCGAAAGTCAGTCGAAAGTCTGTCGGACAGGCTGTCGGACTTTTGTAGCCGAAAAGTCCGACCGTGTGTACGCGGCATTAGATTTGAAACATGTTTCAAATCTGTCCAACGGACTCTGCTTTCTAGCGTACAAACCGGTCGTCTGTGTGCTAGTCCGACGGACCAAAACTGACGCATGCTCTGAAGCAAGTACAAGACTGAAGCGCTCGGTCTGGTAAAACTAGCCTTCGTATTGAAGCTAGCACATTCCTCTTCTGTGATCTTTTATTACAGCGCATTCTTTTTTTCTTTATAATGCGAGAGGAATGAAGTTGTTTTGCTGCTTATATTCACACAGAGTTCTCACAAACTACTTTCTTCATGATTTATCCTCATGCCATGACTAATATGATATTTTTTAAAAGCCAGATCTCCAGAACTAAAGTAGAAAATTATTTTTTGGACTCATCTTTATTTTTTTGAGATTTAAACAATATCTATTTTACAATGTGTGCTAAATTATACAAAATGTTAGGGTTTTTTTGAGTTTCAAGTTACCACAATAACCTTAATAATTTTTATTGTTTTAATGAACCTTAATGAGGTTGGTGTCCCTTGTTATTTAGACATGGGGGGTTATTTTCAAAAGGCAAATTCATTTTTCACTACAAGTGCAAATTGTACTTGGAATTGCACTGAAAGAGCATTTGGAAGTGCATTCGCTGTGGATCCGAGGGGCACATGCAAGGAACCCCAAAAAAAAACAAAACATTTCTCTTGCACATGATTGTATGATAAAATCCGCAGAGCTTCCCCTCATTTCAGATCTTCCCCTCAGATTTACAGAGTCTGCACTTCCAACAAGTGCACTTGCAGTGCAATTTATAAAGTGCACTTTGCACTAGTACTTTGCACTTGAATTGCAAAATGATTTAGCCTTTTGTAAATAACCCACATAGTCTTTTTGACCTGTACCTGCCTACTCACAAACCAAATGTCCTTTTTGAATCAAAACACATAGTCAATAATGTAAGCTAACGAAAATATGCATTTATTTTGGTCAAAACAGAAATGAGGAAGGCAACACTGGAGACACTTTTGGAATGTGTGAAGCCTTTTGTCCCCCAGGACACACATCAAGTTTTAGGACAATAAAATTGGTATCTTGCGACTAGGGAGCACAGTCAGAAGTCAGACCAGACAGAAGCCATGCAATCACCTTCGACTCTTCTGTGGAGCCTTCCCTGCACACTGCCCTGCAGCATTCCCTCCACGCTTCTCTGCAGCCTTCCTTGTAGGCTGTGCCTCTGGTGGTGTACTTGGGGCAGGAGGAGGAGGAGTAGCAGGAGGAGGGGCTTCATCTGCTATATATGTTTTTTCAGTAAGCTCCCCTCTCAAGCCCTTCTGATATGCTTGAAAAATAAGACCCTTACAGAGGAGGCGTTGCCCCTTTTCTAGTTCCAGCAATCTGGTGACCATATATGTTCCATACGCCTCTTCAGCATTGGGTGGTGTGCTCAGGATTTGGCTGGCTTCCTGAATGAGGGCTAGTGATTCCTCCTCTGTTCGGGTCACCTTCCTGGGCCTTTTTGTGCTAATGCGGAGGGGAAGCACCTGACATTCCGTGAGGCTTCTACTGGGCCCAGCCACGGCCTCCTCCTCTCTCCCACTGGGCAAGGCCTCCTCCTGTATACCTCTGGGCAGGGCCTCCTCCTGGTTGAGCTCATCCTGGGTAAAAAAAAGGGACATACCGGTAGTTGTAATTTTGGGTTACGCAATCGCACACAATTTTCTGCTCATGACTTGCAAATATAATTCTAAACAAATAGTAAAGGCTATCTTTTTGACCCCACCATTATTCTAGCTGCTCACCAATATTTGAAGTATATTTTTGGCCACTACTGTCTAGTGATATGTCTACATATTAATAATTGTGATGAAGTCATTTTTGGCACTTCAAAATTTTTAACGTTTACATCATTAATATTTACACAATCCCAAATTCACAAAAAAGTATACCTGGCTGAAGCTGGGCGCATCCACTTCATCAAGGATGAAAGGGCCCAGTTCTTCCTGGGACTCTTCAGCTGTGGTGGAGGGAAGGGTGGAGGGAAGGCTGGAGGGAAGGGTGGAGGGAAGACTGGAGGGAAGGGTCGAAAGTGATTGCCTTGCTTCTGTTTGGTCATCCAGAAATCGCAGTTTTTGGTAGTACCACAGCTTGGGGACATAAACCTGGTCTGCTGCTGCTCCTGATCTGCGGGACTCCTGGATCCTATTGTGTTCCCGCTTGTACATATTGCGCAAGATACCAATTTTACTGTCCAGAAACTTAAGGTCTGCCTGGGGGACCGAGTCTTCACAAATTCCAAAAGTGTGCCCAGTGTTGCCTTCCTTGCATCTCTATTCAAATATAATGGGTGCTTGACCTCCCACAGGTTTCTTTTTTCTTGATACAGATCAATGAAACGTGTCAAAAATTCAGCATCCTTAAATGGATTCATTTTTGCTGAAAGACAAGACACAAGATAAAAACTGTAATGTCAGTCCAAACGCCCAGTATTATTTTTTGCAGAATCTAGGGTACACATATACACACACACACACACACACACACACACACCAAACACATTCATCAAACACACACCCACGTTTAATCTTACCTTAGTTTCTGACGCTCGCTACTTCCGCTCGGACATATGTAGGCCAGCGTAATAGCTTTATATACACTGCGCATGTGTCATGCTACACCTGCGTCGCCCGCCCCTGACGTTCTTTAGTATGATTTGTCCCCGCCCCTTCACTCTTCGTTGTGCAGTGGCAGTATATAGAGAAAGATGGCGGATTGATTATCTGCAAGTAGCGCGGAGGAAAGCCCGGAGCCAAACCATCCAGATCCAGGAGGAGATATAAGGCCACCAACATGGCCTTTGAAGAGATATTGGAGATGGTGTCCATATTGAGAAGGGAGGACTATGATGGCAAAAAAGGACCGTACACCTGACCCAATATGCGGAAGGACAAAATAATGGCCTCAGTTGTCACCGCTTTTGACCAAAAATTTGGCACTAAACAGGCTAAAGAACAATTGAGGAAGAGGTGGTCTGACCTCAAAAGTAGGGAGCCTGAACAATATTGGCGAATAAAGAAGCTGCTTAAAAAAAGTAAGTACTTGTTGTGTGTTCTGAATGAGATACTTAACTTGCATGGTGATCCATATGCTTTTAGTTTATAAAGCATCGTTCGTAAAGACCGTTCTTTTGAAAATTACATATGATACTAAGAAAATGACCTTTGTTTTTCGCCAAATACGATGGTACAGGGTTGGACATACATTTAGGTCTTGAAAAATTTGTCTTATTCCAAAAATGTGGTGATGTTGTGTAGATGTGTTTGAAACTATAATGCTTCTTCAAAAATGATTCAGTGTAATGTAAGTACACAGCAGCTGTTTCCACATCTGGACTCACAAGCACTAGTGTACTATGTGACACCAGAGAAAATTTTGGGGGGTAATACACATAGGGGCTCCAGGGGATACTTGAGGTGTCTGCATCTGTGAATCTTGCATGAAAATGTGTATTGTTTTGCATTTTTGGTCAGAGTAAATTTTAATCCTGTCTTCCCAATTTTTGGGGCAACAAAATGACAATTGTCCACAACTTCTAACCAACGTTTCATATTCGTTTTTCAAGACTGAAATATCACTGTTTTAACTATACCTTTTGTTGAATTCTCATAGGGGAGAAAAGACTCAGACAACAGTCCAAGGATCCCAGGACCCCCCCAAGTCACCAGCCTGAAGCTGAAATTACCCCAAGCCCCAGCCCAAGACCACGCCCACCCGACGAGCTGGAGGAAGGAGAGGTGGAGGAAGTGTGCGATATTTCCAACCCCTCCAAGTGAGTGACTGACACTCCAGCTTAAGTTAATCTATTTAGGTGTGCATATTTAACAAAATTTTTTTATCCACACATTTTAGGTGATGTTCTGGTTGTGGAAGGCCAAGCGACGGAGCCATTTAGCACAGACAGTGCACAAAGACTCATTGGCCAGACAATGGTGTGGAATGGCCAAATTGATAGAATGCGTGACCAAATTGACAGCATGAGAAATCGGCTGGACAGCATGCACCAGGAAATGAAGAACATGATTGATGTTTTGGGCAGAATCTAATAACTTTTTGCCTAAAAACATCAATCATGTTCTTCATTTCTGTCAGGATGCACATTCCAGCAGAGAAGTCCACCCTCCTACAAGAGCTTTGAGGCACAGAAATGCACGCATTCCTGTTGCCCATAGGAATTGGGCCGTGGCGCATAAAAGTGCGCATGCGCGGACTGGCGCGCAAACAGAAGCCGTCGCGCGCACACGTGAGTGATGCAGGCGCCAGTAAGTCTATTTAGCACAGCCAGTAGCTGGCCCCAGTGCTGCTTTGTCTTCAGTTCTGTGCAACCTGTTTTCCTGAAACCTGTATCCTGATCCCAGTTACCTACCCGGCTTGTCTTGACCATTCCTTGATCTCCGCTTGCACCGACCCCGGCTTGTTCTGTGACCATCCTCTTGTCTCTTCCTTGGCTCCTGTTTGCTGATCCGGCTTTTGACCTTGGCTTGCCTCCTGACCACGATCCTGCCTGCACCCTGCATCTGTTTGTCCTAGCCGTGCATGACCCAGCCTGCCTGACCTTGCTTCTTCATTGCTACCATCCGCACCAGTTGCCTGCCTGTCGGTCCTTCCTGCTCAAGCCTGCCACTGTCTTCTCAGCCTTTCCAGGATTACTGTTCAGCTACCAGTTAAAGACTCTTGGCACTCGTGCGACTCTGTACCTTGGCGCCCTCTGTTTCCACTATCAGAGGCCTCAAGTCAGAGCTGTAAGAGAGGCCTTGCTCATCCATTCAGGCTCTTCTACCAGGTACATGATAATTTCATTGTCAAGTATTATTTTTTAAAAATGTTTGAACTTGATAAATACTAATGTAAAAATTTTGCAGATGCACACGGTGTGTCATCATTAGGGGATATCAATGTAATTGTTTTGTGTTTGCAACCCCTTCATCAGAATAATGTTAGCTTGTGAGAGGAACAAAGGGATTGCACACATAAAACACGTCCATTGCTCCCCCATGATGGGACATAGCACATGTTGACTTGAACCTTTTTTAATCCCAAATTGTGAGCATCTGCAAATTTTTTGTTTTACATGGGTGACATCACCAGCACCGTTTTTAACATGTTGAACTTTGAAAGTTCCTGTTATTTTTTGTTCTTATGTTTTCAAAAAACCCTGTTGTCAAGCCAAATTTTGTAAACAATGTATATTTTTACAAATATGCCTAAACTACAAAAAAAAAAATATTGTTACAAAAAAAAACAAAAAAAAAAAAACAGAAACACGTTCAAACAAAATGCACCTTTCAATGTGCACACAGTAAAATGTTTTTACTACTACAATGTGTGTGGCTTATTATTTATCAATAACAGTTTGTTATTTTTTTGTGTGGTTACAGTGACAAAGGGCCTTATTAACTAAAGGGAAATGCACTTGCCACTACAAGTGCACTAGGAGACAGACAAAACTAAATGCAAACAAGAATCAAAACAAGAGATTGTTGCCAAAATTTTTTTTTTTTTTTTTTAATAAAATCTTAAAGCTCTTGTTGCATTGCAATGGCCCCCCGACCATTAAAATAATTGACATATCTGTCACGCACTTGACGGGCGGTTTGGGGGGCCAGGTTAATACGGCCACTTTCCAGGCCTGTGAGTGGTTCTTCAACACCAAGTCCGGCCTCTGGCCCAACAAAAGTTATATATGTCAAAGAATGACGTCTCAAGAAATTATGCAGAATGCATCAAGCCATGATCACATAATTGATCTTGTATTCTGCAAGATTTATTGCCGAGAGGAACAAACGGAACCGGCTGGCCAGAATCCCAAAGGCATTCTCCACAACTCTTCTTGCTCTGGCCAGCCGGTAATTAAATACCCTCCTCTCATGGGTGAGTGTCCTTTGGGGGAACGGCCTCATCAAGTGCTGGCCGAGAGCAAACGCTTCATCATCGATGAAAACTGAGGGGAGTCCATCCACGTTCTGGTCATCAGGTGGCAATCCCAGGCCACCAGTCTGGAGACGCTGGCATAGCTCGGTCTGTGCAAAGACTCCTCCGTCAGACATCCGGCCGTTCTTCCCCACGTCCATGAACATAAATTCAAATTGTGCCGAGACTACCGCCATCAAAACTACACTATGGAACCCCTTATAGTTGTATAAATAAGACCCCGAATGGGGTGGTGGCACAATGCGGACATGCTTCCCAAGCGATAGCCCCGACACAGTTGGGAAAGTCCCAAAGGTCAGCGAACTGGGAGGCCACAGTCTGCCATTCCTGTGTGTTCGAAGGAAACTGTGGAGTCAAACAAGAAAAAAAATATAAGTACGTGGGGGGGAGGGGTTCTATATGTAATATAATATGTGGGGGGGGAGGGGTTCTAATTTGGCCAAGAACACACCTGACAGTTGCAAACAATTGAGGGGGTGGGGGAGGGGTTCTAATTTGGGCCAAGAACACACCTGACAGTTGCAAACATTTGAGGGGGTGGGGGAGGGTAAAACAGTACAATGGAGTTGACAATATACATTGTTCAAGGGACTATAGGCTAGAGGTATAAATAGACCCAGGATTGCATGGTGGGGAGGTTATTGAAGGTAAATATGCATGTAGGGAAAAAAATGATTAATGTAAAAAAACAGGCATGCATGAAGATAAAGGGGACATTCACAGCATATTCCAAGCATTATAATTAGGTAACGAGGACATTTAGACAATACATTAGCAAACATTAAATACATATCATGTAATGTTAAAGGATAAAACTTACCTTCATATAGTCCTTCTGCAGGACCTGAATAATAGCAGAACAGGTCTCTGGGATTATGATCCCCAGAGCCTGGGGGGAGATGCCTGTCGAGAACTTCAAGTCCTGAAGACTTCTCCCAGTCGCCAAGTAACGTAAAGTGGCAACTAGCCTCTGCTCCGCAGTGATGGCTTGCCTCATGCAGGTATCCTGCCTGCTGATATAGGGGGTCAGCATAGCCAGCAGACGTTCAAAAACGGGGTCCGTCATCCTGAGATAATTCCTGAAATTCTCAGGATTATTCTCACGGATCTCACAGAGCAAAGGCATGTGACAGAACTTGTCACGCTGGCGCAACCAATTCTTCGTCCATGAACTCCTCCTCGCCCTGTTCATGGACTGGACTTGGGTCAAAGTATTAACCCCAACACCAAGTCCTTACGCAGCACGAACTCAAGAACGAGTACGTCCACGCAACATGGCTTCAAAACGGTCAGCTGGTCAAACAAACAAACTTAGAACAAACGCACTGAAGAACAGCAAGGCCTATGAAGAGCGACCTGAAAATCAGGAACGAGCGGACCAGAACGGCCTGCTAGGCAGGTTACGAACTGACCAACACGCACTGAAAAGCAGATACAAACCTCACAAGCACAAACTGAACCGCAGAAAACGATCAAAATAAGCTGAAGTGTGAAAAGCGCGAATCATCTCTAACTAAACTTATACTAACACGAGATAAACACGAGATAAGCAGAAGGAGCCCAAAGGGTGGCGTAGTGGGGCTTGAACTTCCTTTTTCTAGTCCCGTCGTACGTGCTGTACGTCACTGCGTTCAAAACCATCGGACTTTTGGAGTTATCGTGTGTGTCCAAGTCCGTCCGTTTTTAAGTCTGCCGCACCTACGCTACAAAGTCAGTCGAAAAGATCGCCGGACCAAGTATGCCGTAAAGTCCGATCGTCTGTACGCGGCATTACATATATTTTTATGTGTTGTATTGAACTGCGTTAGGTTATTATTTTTTAATAGTTTGTTGATATCTTGTGGAGGTTTTGGACCACTCACAACTTGTTTACTATGTGATTTTGGTTCCTTCCTCCCTGACCCTTTGTTTAGTGCTAGTTAAATTATTCCTAGCTAGGCTCTTCCCCATTTCTTACATATTTCCTTGGTTAGTGTTTTTACCTCACAGAGACAGGACTTAGGAAAGTCATTGTCGTCTTACATTTCAAAATACTGGAAAAACATCCTCTGTACTGCAGTTAGCTAAAATAAAATTTCCTGTGGATGATGACAAGTCAGCAGGTGACCATACTGTCCAGACAAACGGGTTTATTTACTAAAGCTAGAGAGGGCAAAATTAGTCTCAATTTTTCTTCTAACCTCAGCTTGCTCAATTAAGTTTTGGCAATAAAACCTGGAAGCTATGCAGAATTGTGATTCATTTTGCCCTCTCCAGCTTTAGTAAATAAACCCCAGTGGGTCTAAGGAGGTAGGTCAATGCATAAGGTGGCATTTGAAACAGAATAGCAGGAAGATACATTTCTAAAGCCTTCTACACACTCTGCTTTATCTGTTGTGAAGTTGTACCTGTATCTCAGTAAGCACATGGTCTTGTCTGCACTCTGTGTAAGCCCCTGGTGCCCAACCTGTGGCCTGAGAGCCACAGGCAGCCTTCTGGTATATGATGTGTGGTCAGTGGCGTATCTAAGCTATGGCAGCCATGGGCGACATGGGGGGAAGGGGCAGCAAAAAGCCGCCCTCCGCATGAAATAAAAACCCCACCCGTCCTCCCGGACTAATAAAGCCCTCGGCGCCGCGGCCAGCCTGCTGGATCGTGGCTCTGGTGTTCTCATCAGATAGCCGGCTGTTGGGCTCGGCTTAGGCCGAGGGAGGCTCTGTCAGCAGGGGGGGTTGGGCAGGGAGCTCCACTGACGCTCTGACCCTGCCCCACCCCATGTACTCTGTATGTGCTCGGAGCACTGAGATCACCTCTTCTGGACCACGAATATTCCCGCCCCCTCCCGTGAAAGCCATGCCCCTACCTCCATAAGCCCCGCCCCTACTGTGGAAAGCTCCGCCTCTGGACCTCTGAGAGCGGGAGGTGAGTCCGGCTGGCCAGGTAGGTCTTTCTACATATAGACTCACTGTTACTAAACAATCCCTGGCAATGTTGTCTACCCCCCTGTATAGCTGTGCATTGCTGAAAGTTTAAATTTTAAAACTGACTACTTGGTCATCTCCTGTAGTATGTCACATTCGCAGTCTGGTCATCTCCTGTAATATGTCACATTCGCAGTCTAGTCATCTCCTGTAGTATGTCACATTCGCAGTCTGGTCATCTCCTATAGTATGTCGCATTTGCAGTCTGGTTATCTCCTGTAGTATGTCGCATTCGCAGTCTGGTCATCTCCTGTAGTATGTCGCATTCGCAGTCTGGTCATCTCCTGTAGTATGTCACATTCCCAGTCTGGTCATCTCCTGTAGTATGTCACATTCGCAGTCTAGTCATCTCCTGTAGTATGTCACATTCACAGTCTGGTCATCTCCTGTAGTATGTCGCATTTGCAGTCTGGTCATCCACTGTAGTATGTCACATTCGCAGTCTAGTCATCTCCTGTAGTATGTCACATTCGCAGTCTGGTCATCTCCTGTAATATGTCGCATTTGCAGTCTGGTCATCTCCTGTAGTATGTCGCATTCGCAGTCTGGTCATCTCTTGTAGTATGTCACATTCGCAGTCTGGTCATCTCCTGTAGTATGTCGCATTCGCAGTCTGGTCATCTCCTGTAGTATGTCGCATTTGCAGTCTGGTCATCTCCTGTAGTATGTCGCATTCGCAGTCTGGTCATCTCTTGTAGTATGTCACATTCGCAGTCTGGTCTTCTCCTGTAGTATGTCGCATTCGCAGTTTGGTCATCTCCTGTAGTATGTCACATTCACTGTCTGGTCATCTCCTGTAGTATGTTGCATTTGCAGTCTGGTCATCTCCAAAGAGCAGCCCACCAAGAGGTGTCCAAACAGGCTCAAAGAGCGGTCCCGAATGGGGCCGCTAAATGAGCTCCCAAACCCGGAAGTCAGAGGCACGCCGCCGTAGGCGGCATCTGACGTAACCGGGTCTGTTTACCCGCACTGCGCAGGTGCACAAGGCCGTGCTACTGCGCAAGCGCGCGCTGCCGTCAAAAGGATCGAAGTGATTCAAGACTGTGCAGTGCAAGCAGGTGAGACCTGCCAGGGTAAGCACATGTCCGCCGGGGGGGGGGGGAGAAAGAACAAGGGATGCCACAAAAACCAGAACCGCTGAGGGAAAACAAACGAGTCTTCTGAACAGCAATAATGTACAAAATAATGAAATAAACAAACACAACAACTAATTATTTAACCAGAACCTGTCCACAATCCCCTGTGTCCGCCATGGGGGGATTTGTATGGGGTCCCACTTTCCCATTGAATTCGTTTGAGTTGGTGAGCCAGTCGTCTATTTTGTTACTATTTTTGTATTGTGCTCATTATCTTTTTTGCTGTGTATTTTTTATCCTTGTTTAAACTAAAGTTTATTCATTTTAGACTTATCCCTCCTGAAGAAGCGGTCCTAACCGCGAAACCGGTTGAGGAAACAATCCTATATACCATTCTGTACAAGAAACTTTACGTTTTTTTCCGTCAATGTTTATGTCAAGTGTGGTGTATTTAATTGATTTTAATATGCTATATATGTACTATTTTGTAATAATGGTCTGCAATGTTTGTAATTATTAAAGTTTATATATTTTTTACATATCCTTTCTTACTCTTATGTCATTAACAAAAGCCGAGATAGTCCCAATCCCTAATCCCTAGAGTGTATGCGTGGTTAGGCAAGTGGCAGCAGCTGCCTCCACCTCTGTACCCATAGAGAAGAGGTGGAACATTGATCAGATGCTTGGCAGCGTGATACCCTTCACCATAAGGTAAAGGCTTACCAGAAAGCCAGCGACCTCCCTTACTCAAGGTGGTCACAAAGTGCTTTGTAGGATCAATGATCCACTGAAGAGGTGTCCAAGCGTCTCTCACCACAAGCCTCTGTTAGTATACACCAGGATTGATCAGAGCCTGATGTTTAAATAGCCCTTTGCGGTTGCTTTTAACCCTTTATTTGGCAACTAGTGGGGGGTTTAAAGTACCCTGCTAGTGCCTGAAAAGCATTGCAAAAACGACAGTAAAGCGCTACTAAAACTAGCGGCGCTTTACTGCCAACGCCCGGGCGCTGGCAGTGTGAAAGGGCTCTAAGAGACAATATCACACTATTTGGAGTCTTTTGTCTCTTTGCATATTTTAACCACTCCGCGACTGCTGCACTCTGATTTTTGTTCGCAGAATGGCACGGGCAGGCAGAAGGGTCCCACGAACTTGGTGAGGAGAGGCAGAACAGAGAGATGCCTATGTAAACAAGGCATTTCCCTGTTCTGCATAGCAACATGACAGGGAGCTACTGCTCCTTGTCATCGGGAGCAGTGATCTCTGTCATGTTGTAGTGAGCCCATCCCCCCTACAGTTAAAACACATCCAGGGAACACACTTAACCCCTTGATCGCCCCCTAGTGTTTAACCCCCTCCCTGCCAGTGTCATTTATACAGTAATCAGTGGCTATTTGTAGCTCTGATCACTGTATAAATGTCAATGGTCCCAAAATAGTGTTAAAAGTGTCCGATCTGTCCTGATAAAAAATCGCAGATCGACGCCATTACTAGTAAAAAAATATAATAATAAATATACCATAAATCTATCCCCTATTTTGTAGACGCTATAACTTTTGTGCAAACCAATCAATATACACTGTACAGGACACCATGGCTGGGTCCTGGAAGGACGCTATGTTCCCCCTCTGTTTGGACTGTGGTCCCTTTAAGGGAACAAAAAGGGTTAACTCACCTGTCAGAGGAAGTGGGTTTAAAACAAGACAGGAAGCTGTAGGTGAGTGTGGAGGAGCGCGGAGGAGCGCGGAAGAGCGCGGAGGAGCGTAGAGGAGCGTAGAGGAGATTGTGGATGGTGTTTTGTGTGCAGCAACAAATGTGAACAGCAGTGTCCTGCCTGGAAGCCTCCTGGCAGGGGAAGCAGGGGAAGCTACCTGCAACAGAAACCAAGGACTGTTGTAACTGCGATAGCAGTTCTGGACTTTCTGGACTGGAAGTCGGTGAGACTGAAATCTCTTTCTTCTTGTTTTTGCTGCTGTAAAGCTATTTAAGTTCAATAAACCTCCTTTTGACCGAAAAGCCTGTGTCCTGCGATCTAGCTGTTTCCCCGAACTTTACAATACTCATTGCGATTTTTTTTTTTTTTTACCAAAAATATGTAGAAGAATACATATTGGCCTAAACTGTGGAAGAGATTAGTTTTTTTAGATATTTTTTGGGGATATTTATTATAGCAAAAATTAAAAATATTGCTTTTTTTTTCAAAATTGTTGGTCTTTTTTTGTTTATAGCGCAAAAAATAAAAACCGCAGAGGTGATCAAATACCACCAAAAGAAAAATCTATTTGTGGGAAAAAAGGGTTTTGGGTACAGCGTCGCACGACCGTGCGATTGTCAGCTAAAGCGACGCAGTGCTGAATTGAAAAAAATGCTCTGGTCAGGAAGGGGGTAAATCCTTCCGGGGCTGAAGTGGTTAAACACTCCGATGCTGAGGCTATTTAAACATCCAGCTCTGATCAATCCCTGGTGTATACTAACAGAGGTTTCTGGTGAGAGACGCTTGGACACCTCTTCAGTGGATCATTGATCCTACAAAGCGCTTTGTGGCCCACCTGAGTAAAGGAGGTTGCTGGATTTCTGGTAGGCCTTTACTTTATCTATGGTGATGGGTATCACGCTGCCAAGCATCTGATTAATGTTTCACCTCTTCTCTATGGAATCTCTTCTGTTGAATATCAGTCCTTTTCAAACTTTTTTTTCTTTTTTACTATTTCCTTTTTTTTTATTCAACTTATTTCAACTTTTATGCACCTTAAATGTGATCTAACATTGCACATAGGTTATAGCTGATTATTGCACATTGTATTATTGTACACTTGCACTTTACAGTTAGCCACATGTCATTTACATGCATTGTGTTACCATGAATTGCACAGTTTTGTCCTAGCGCTGCACTTTATATTTTTAATTGAATGTTATGTGTGACCTTTTGGTGATGTCAGGGGCTGCATTTAAGGCCTCCTTTAGCTCAAAAATTGACAACCACTGGTGTAAGCACACACTGCATTACAGACTCTAATATCTGCTCGGAAGCAGATGAGGATTAAATTAAAATCTGCTACATTTTCCTGTGTCTCACTAATTAGAAGCAAATCTTTCTACAGTTTGGAAAGCTGTGCATGCATGCATACACAGGAGTTTTCTGTGTATTGAATTTGCTTGGAGAATTGCATCGACTGTTTCTAGAATTACACTTGCTGCAGACATTTATGAGCTGTGATAGACTGATTTTTTGCTTTGCACAAACACCTGCTTTCTGCATATCTTGTGACTGCACACATACCCAAATGGACAGGTAAGCTTCCTTGATGCTTAAAGAGAATTATGAAACAAATGGGGCAGAAATGTCTGATAATCTATCTGATCTGTGACATATCTTTACATCACTGAGACAGGAAGAGAACAAGGATAGAACTACATACACTGAGAGAGATAACACTTCCTCTGATTACATTACCATAGATACGCACTACAGTGCCACCTGCGTCAAAGATAGGTATAATGCATGTATATAGTTCACATTAGTAAGCAGATTGCTGTTGTTCTTTCAACAGCATGTGCTTTGTCAAATTATATTCAGCTTCTTCTGGATATAACTATGATGTTTCTTCAACAAAGGCTTGGTGAGTGCATCAGCAGTCATCTCCTCTGATGGGCAGTACTGAATGTCAATAACACCTTGCTCTAGATTGTCCCTCAGTAGGTGATACTTGACATCAACGTTTTTGGTCCTAGGTTTGACCCTTTCTAATTGTGTAAGCTTTTACAACCTTGGTTGTCTTTAAAAATGGGAATTGGTTTGACATGTCTATCCAAATGTCCACAAAAAGTTGACGAATCCATATTGCTTTTTGACCTGCGTGTGCTGCTGCAATGTACTCTGCTTCAGTTGACGATAGAGCAACAGTTGCTTGCTTTCAACTAGACCAACGTATGGTTCCTTGCCCATACTGGAAGATAAATCCACCTGTGGATTTGCGGTCTGTGCAGTCCCTGGCCCAATCAGCATCCACATATCCGACCATTGTTAGATTTGATGTTGCCGGTAACCGTAACTTCATCTGAATTGTTCCTCTGTATTGCATTACTCTTTTTACTGTGTTCCAGTCACGCTGACAGGGAGATGATACTTTCCTGCATAGAATGCCCACTGCTGCGGCTATATCTGGTCTTGTCAGAGTGGCAACATATAGCAGCTTACCGATTGCTCTGTGATACACGTCTTTGTTGAGTAGCAAGTGTCAGGAAAGGTTCCTTCCGCTGGTAATATCTATCATTTGGTGTGCAGTACTGAGGTCCACCAGCAGGTGTCTCCTGGCAGTTTGGAACTGTCAGAAGAGCTTTTTTTTCTGCTGGTATTATGTCACCTTTGGGCTGCAGTACTGGCGTCCACCAGCGGATGGATCCTGGCAGTGTGGAGCAGGCATTACCTTCTGCAATTGGGCATCACCTGACTTTGATAGCAGCTATAGTATAAATACCATGTTTATCTGTGATCCTGACCCTGTATCCTGAACCTGTTTGTTTCTGTTCCTGTATCCCTGGATCCTTGCCCTGCAGCCTGATTCCTTCCATCTTGTTCCCTGTCTGTTTACTCCTGGCCCCCCATCTGCTGATCTCCTGTTTATGACCCCGGCCTGGCTTGACTACGATTCTGGTACTCCCTTTTGCTATATATACTGGTTGGTTGTTCAGTTTGTTCACTCTGTATTGGTGGTGTGTTCACATTTATATGCATTTACTTTAATAAACGTATCTACTTTCACCTATTTATGTCTGGTTCACTCTGTCGCAGTCACACAGTTCTGGTCACATCTGGTTTATGACAGAATACCAGGGCCATCCCTGATCAGAAGTGGCTGCACAGGGGAACCATTTTGATTCAGTTTGGTTGCAAACATGAATGCCTTTGAGGTTATTTATTTTTCTCTGCTGGCATCTGAAAGTAGTGATCATTTCCACCAGGCTTTGAAAGGATGGTCTAGTGACCAGTTGTTTGCAGCTATCTGTTTGGCTCACTCCCTGGTCGATCAGGGTTATATATTGTTTGGGGAGGTGCAGCCTTTGATCAAGATCTGTACTGAGCTGGCCCTGCCCTGCATTCCAGAGGGCAATGATGATTTCACTCCTCCTTTTAATGTGAATCAGGTTGTATCCCTAGTGTGGCTTTTTGAAGATGATCCCGCCAATTTTTGTGAACACTACTCAGCCTGTTCCCCACAGGTTGCTAAGTGCATTGTGTCTGCTTAGTCTTTTGTTAGACAGGGAGATTTTAAACTACAGTTTGTACAACATATACTTTCGGCATTGTCTGACATGGTGCAATTAGCCCCAGCCAAACAAACCACCTCTGCCATCAGACACCAGCCTACCCAAATGTATGTTTCCCCATCAGCCATGTCAACCTCAGTTGCAGCCCAGTATACACTGCTCCCAACCAAATACTCATCCGGTCTCTGCTCCCTGTACCTATCCTGCATTCAACCCACCTGCCTCTTCCCCGCTGCCTACAAATATATAAGATCTTCCCCCAGCTACTGTTACCTCTTCTCCGCCATATCCCATTCCTCCTTTCCAGTCTGCTGGACCTCCTTTCCCTTACCTACAGTCCTGCTGTCACCTATAGAGCTTCAGTGGCTAAGCCAAAGAAAAAACTAAAGTTTTTTTTCCCAACCAAAACGATCCTGCCATTAACCCAACCTGCTTCCACATCCACCAATCTGTCCCAGCTTGAAGTTCCGGTGCCAGTATCCCAGCCGGAGGTTTCCAGAGTTCCAGCCGGAGGTTTCCAGAGTTCCAGCCGGAGGTTTCCAGAGTTCCAGCCCGAAGAGCCAGCGTTGCAGCCCGAAGTCCCGGTGTCTGTTTCCCGGTCTGAGGGTGCGTTGCCATTTCCCGGCCTGCAGAGTCTGCTGCCCAGCCTGATGTGTTCCTGTCTGCTGCCCAGCCTGATGAGCCTCTGTCTGCTGCCCAGCCTGATGAGCCTCTGTCCGCTGCCCAGCTTGATGTGCCTGCTGCCCCGCTTGATGTGCCCATGCCTGCTGCCCAGCTTGATGTGCCCGTGCCTGCTGCCCAGCTTGATGTGCCCATGCTGGCGGCCCAGCTTGATGTGCCCGTGCCTGTTGCCCAGTTCGGTGTGCCTGCCACCCAGTTCGATGTGCCTGCTACTCAGATTGAGGTTTCTGTGCCTGCTACCCAGCTTGACGTACTTATTGCCCAACCTGATGTGACTTTGCCCGCTGCTCGGCTTGACGCCATGGACTTTCCCCAGCAATGGCTAGTTGGAGCGTCTGGAGGTCGCTCCTTCGAGGGGGGGGGGGGGGGTACTGTCAGGAAAGGTTCCCTTCGCTGGTAATAACTATCATTTGGTGTGCAGTACTGAGGTCCACCAGCAGGTGTTCCCTGGCAGTTTGGAACTGTCAGAGCTTTTTCCTCAGGTATTATGTCATCTTTGGGCCGTAGTACTGGCGTCCACCAGCGGATGGATCCTGGCAGTGTGGAGAAGGCATTACCTTCTGCAATTAGGCATCACCTGACTTTGATAGCAGCTATAGTATAAATACCCGGCAAGTGCACACCTTGCCCTGGTATTGTCCTTGTGCCCTGACCTGCAGCCTGTTTATCTGTGATCTTAATCCTGTATCCTGAACCCTGAACCTGTTTGTTTCTGTTCCTGTATCTATATATATTGGTTGGTTTATTATCACTGTTTGGTTGTTCAGTTTGTTCATTCTGTATTGGTGGTGTGTTCACATTTATATACATTTACTTTAATAAACTTATTTACTTTCACCTGTTTGTCTGGTTCACTCTGTCGCAGTCACACAGTTCTGGTCACATCTGGTTTATGACAAGTTTTCTGTTTCATTGCTCTTTTGATAGCCTGGTTCCATAGGAGTTTTCACTTCCTTTGCATCTTGCATATGGAATTGTTCCAAGATTTCAGAGATTTTCCGAGATTGGTTGAGAAGATAACTTCCATCTTCCTCTCTCTCTCTTTATTTGGATTCCCAGATAGTAGCTAATGTTCCCAAGTTCTCTGATTTCAAATTTTTCTTTCAGCTTGTGAAATATCTGATTGTAATCCCCCTTCTTGTTTAAAACAAGTTATAATGTCATCAACATAGGTAAGGATGTATATCCATCTGTCTTCTTAATTCCCGTAGTAGAGACAGGGGTCTGCTCTGCTTTATTTCCTGAGAATCCCTCTCTGGTAAGCACCTCATTCACGTTCTCATTCGACATCCTTGCAGATTGTTTAAGACCGTAGCTGCTCTTCTGAAGTTTACACACAAGGTTGTCTCCTTGTTCAAACCCTGGTGGTTGCTCCATGTAGAGACCTTCCTTAATTTCTCTATATAGGAAAGCAGTTTTAACATCTAGGTGTTTCACTTACATGCCCTTCCCGAAGATTACGATGTTTTATCATATTTGTCACCGAATTTCTTGGAGTAACCCTTGGCAACTAGTCTGACGTTGTATTTGTGGATATTCCCTTCTGCGTCTGACTTTACTTTGAAAGTTCACTTATGCCGCGTACACACGGTGAAGTCCGATGGACGCCGACGGACCAAATACGGCGGACAATCCGATCGTGTGTGGGCTTCCCCGGACTTTCAGCGGACTTTTCCAGCCGCAAATCTGACGGACTTTAGATTTGAAACATGCTTCAAATCTTTACGTCGTAACTCCGCCGGACCCAGAAATCGTCTGTATGCTAGTCCGACGGACAAAAACCCACGCTAGGGGTGCTATTGGCTACTGGCTATCAACTTCCTTATTTTAGTCGAGTGTACGTCATCACGTACGAATCCGTCAGACTTTTGTGTGATCGTATGTAGGCAAGTCCGTTCGTTAGAAAGTCCGCCGCAAGTCCGCCAAAAGTCCGATCGTGTGTAGGCGGCATTACTTAGTTAGCAGGGAGCTCTGTGAGTGTCCAGGTTTTATTTTCTTGAAGTGGCTTTAATTCTTCTTCTACTGCCTTTATTGGCTTCACGTTTTGACAGTTTTTCTATGTCTTCCCAGGATGTTGGTTCAAGTATGCTGTGTGTTTTGGCAGTTTATGACAGCTTGCAGGGTGGCAGCCCCTTTGTAGTCCGAGTGGATCTTTTGACTTCAGACAGTTCAGCAGGATCTGGTGGGGGACTTGATTTAGGCATTGTGAGTTCCCACCTCTTGTTCTGACTCCTGCACAGGTTCGCTTTGGTCGACCTCTTCTTCTGGTTTGTTGGGTATATTTACTTCACAGCTTTTAGGGATTGGTGTTTCTGATGGTCTCTCATCAAAATAAACACTACGGCTTATTGTCACTTTGTCAGTCTTTGGGTGTAAGATTCTGTAACCCTTGGTTTGCTCACTGTAGCCTACTAAAATGCCCTCTATGGCTCTGTTCTCCATCTTGGATCACTTTTCACTTGGAATATAGGCATATGCTTTACATCCAAACACTCTGATGTGCCCTATACTAGGCTTTGATTCATGCCACATTTCTAATTGAGTACTTTTAATGGCTCTTGAGGGTAGTGTTTGTTCTGTAGGTAGGTTGCAGTCATGACTGCTTCTCCGCAGTACTTGCATGGTAGGTTGGCATCCGACAACATGCACTGGCCATTTCTAAAAGAGTGCGATTTATTTATTTTTTTTTCCCCTTTCAGCTACACCATTTTGTTCAGGAGTGTGTGGTGTGGTTGTCATCAATGAAAGTCAATAGATATCTGTTTCCGCCTAACGTGGGAGTTTTCATTGGACCACATACGTCACTGTGTATGAGCTGCAGGGGGTGGGTAGCTTTTCTTTGAGATGCCTGTGGAAGGAGAGCACGTGTGGCTTTTGCTTCAATACAGCATTTGCATTTCATGAGCACTTTGCAAAGTGCTATTGTCAAATCTTCTGATAAGCCTCCATTTATAATGTCCTGTATAGCTTCTAGACTTCTGTGCCATAAGTGAATACATTTGCTGTGTAGGTCATTAGAGACTATATTGGCTTGCTGGTCTGTGGTGATGAGCCTGTATAGGTGATCATCCAGTTTTCCTTTTGAGAAGAATCGTTTATTATTGTGAATTGTGCATTCATCACCCTGGAACTTAACTGTGAGACCGTTGTTTGCAAGATATTTCACTGATAGAAGGCTGCCTTCTAGTTCTGGAACATACGGCACTTTCCTTACAAATGTAGCATTGGAAATTTTGCCTGTTAGTACTACTTAATTAAAAGCTATGGACAATGTTACAAACTGGCACTAGCACCATCTAGGGGCCTAAATGTATTCTGGGACTTTGTGTTTTTCTTTTATCCTTGCTGAGGAATTTAAGTAAGATGTCACAGGAAGTGATTTGTTTGTTTACACTCTAAGGGACTCATCTACCCACAAGGCTAGTTAGCCTACCCATGAGCACTGAGTGCTGAACTGTATGCTGTATGGAGATAAAAGGACACCGGCGGCCATGTTTTGGTGTCTTTGGGTCGCGTGGCCTGCCAGCAAAGGTCTGTGAGGAGGCTCTCCGGAGAGCATGGCCTTTAAATTCTGCGGTGCGGAACAATCAACGACTCTGGTTGGTATCTGTGTGCTGAGTAAGTTGTGTCACTGAATTGGAAAGGATCCAGAGATGTCAGACGGAGCCATCAGAGAGCCTGGGTCATCTTGCGAGAGAGAAGCAGCACGACGGAGCTGGCTTAAAGCAGGATTGAGGCAACCGGAGCAGAGTTTACTTTCTTACAGGCCTAGTTTGGTGAGAGGGCTGCCACCCATAAGTCTTGACGCACTTTTTACACACGTAGTTGTATACCACAGTTTACTGGGACCTGTAGTTCCGCATAACTTGTTCTCTCAAGTTAGACTGAGTTCACGCAGGCCGTATGCTTATGCTCTATGGAGATTTCACACTTTGTGGATTAGAAGCTGCTACGCCGAAGTCAGATATGAGTGTGTCACATTACCAGAATTATCTCCACTTTTACTTTGCATTATTCTTTGATGGTTAAACCCGCTGGGATTACAATTACCTCAACACAATTGCTAGCAGAAGACTGAAGAATAGAAGAACACGTCTGTCACTGCAAGGCCTTGCATTTAGTCGTTATAAGAACGTAACTGTATTATAAAGCAGGGGGAGCTCGCTAGCAATTGCATTGGGAGGTGCTGATACATGTGTGCTCTTGTGTTGATTACAGCGTGCTGGAGGTGGGGAGGTGCCTGGAGTTAAAGCATTGTCACTCTGGGTGTCAGCCCCATTTACAGACGCATTTATGGAGGTTATTGAAAGGAAAGTTTTTACCTGTTAAAAGTGGTTGTGAGAACTCACTCTGCTGCCGTATTACGTTTGTGTGGAAGCATAGTCATTGTAATCATTGCTTCATACCAGTTCAGTAAAACAGACAACCTGGTTAATCACAATTGGTGTGTAGTCTTGTTCCTTTTTCTTTCCCAGGTGGAGCAATAGGTATCCAGTCCAAAAAGGTAAAGGTACACTGTTGTTATCCTGTACATTGTGGGGTAATTCTCTGTTGTTTTGTTTCACACCAACATACACTACAGCTGTGTCAAGGGGACTGAGTTCAAGTTACCGGGGCTTGACAAAATCAGAGTACAGGCCCGATCAAATACTAGCAGCTCCTTCGGGGGTCAGTGCTACATATGGGGGCCCGTCCGGGATTTTCTGTTACTCTGAAATCAAGCCCACCCTAATGAACTCCAAGAATGGACCCCCCTCACTGTGGTGCAAAGCAGAGGGCACCTTCTCAGAAACGAGTGTGGCAATTGAACTCTGGGGTGATGTCTGGGAGGAAGAACAAATTAGCCGAGTGGTGAAGACACTGTCCCCAGACCGGAAAGCAGAAGTAGTCGCTGTCAGGCCAGATTATGGGACCTTCTGCACCTATGCACTGTTAGAGTGGAGAAAGGGAGTCCCTGAAAACTTCAAGGGAAACAGTGTTAAGTTGGCTGATAATAAACAAACAGTGAAGGGTGCATCAGTAGTACAATACTAAATAAATAAATGATTGAATATCATGTGACTCAATCATGTGATAGGGTGCAACAGTGCATACTACATGAAATTAGACCATGTAATTGCCAATAAAGTGAAAAAAAAGTTCATAATCTGTCTCGTATTGATATTAAGAAACAAAAACTGCAATCTTCTCAAATATTCCAATCACCACATGACAATAAAGTGCAAATGCTATATTATTCATGCTTCACCCGAAGTGGTATATCAAAGTGCTCACCAGACAGTAGTGGCCACAAAGTGACCCTCAGGCATGGAAAGGATCAAATAAATAATTTATCAAGGGTTTCTTCCAGATGTCCTGGCATGCAGGATTCCAGTGCAGAGGGACTCCAGTACAAACCAGCAGGTATGTATGTATTTGTGTGTAATATATATATATATATATATGTATATAAATATAATGTATGTGTGTATATATCTAGTACCTGAGCCCCGGTACTTCAATTCACCATCCAAATCTGTAAAGAGGGGCTCCCCATGAAAGCCACAGAAGCTCAAATAGTGTAAAAACGTATTTAATCCAAATAAAAAAACTTCATAGCCAAACAGGGATTCAAGGTACAGGACGAGAAACTGACGGGCTGCAGTTATGGAGGAAAAGCAGAGACCAATGCGGTACCTTACGAATCTGTGGGTACTCGGTGTGCGTCTTGGTGTGCGCTCCAGCTGATACCAGGAACAGAGGACTTGTTGCTGCGTGTCAAGCCTCACTTTCAATATATTTCACGCTGTGCGCGCGTCATCAGGAAAATGATCCGACTGGAGGAAGGCAAGCCCTTTCGTGAAAGGGTCAGACGGATTCTACTGGGAGACCTTGAGGACCTCAGAGCAGCTGGCTGAACTGAAGAGAAAAGGGATTATCAGAGAGTCCCGGAGTCCATATGCTTCCCCCATAGTGGTAGTCAGGGCTGCTGATAGAAATCGCGGAGCCCTGTACAGACTACCTGACAGGCCCCCCCCCCCCCCCCCCAAGAAAATATAAAAGCTATATTTTGCTAAAAATACAATAAAACTATTAGCAGACACAAATACAACATAACTCATAGAATTCCTGCAAAATCTAAAAGATAAAGCTGAGTTAATAAATAAAAATGAAGGCGAGATGAAAAAAATATACAGGCTGCGGGATTAGAGGGAGAGAAACAAAGTTAGGCTCTATACACACTGGGCTTAAAAAAAACTCCAATTCACCTAGCAGAAAAAAATACTCATATAGAGCATTTTTTGTACAAAGTTTAGGAGAGTTTCACATATATAATATTTTTTTTTCTGCCAGTAATCTCCAATCAGAGACGCAAACCAGAAAGTTTTTTTATTTTTTTTCCTGCCTCTAAACGCTGAGCTCAAAATACGCTTGCAAACGTCCTAATGTGCATGGACACATAGGATAACATTGAGCTGCTTCTACAGACAGAACACAAAACTCCTGTAGAAGCAGTGCATTTTAAATCAGTGTGCATGGAGCCTAAGTTAGAGAGATAGACTCAGGATCAGAAATAACCTTAAAAACCAGTGCTGAGAGGAGAGGAGGGGGCCCACACAGGGAGGGGGATTAGTGAAGTACGACTGTCTCTTTCTTAGCAGATAAAAGCTGGCAGCAGGGAAAGGGGAGGAGAGCAGATTTCATTTACTGGAGGAAAAGGAACACAATTGTCGCCTGTCACTAATCCCCCTCCCTGTGTGGGCCCCCCTATGTTATCGGGTGTACACTAGGGCTGGTGGTCCCCCCCTATCAGCGGCCCTGGTGGTAGTGAGGAAAAAGAATGGGTCTTTGCGGTTGTGTATTGACTACAGGATACTGAACCGCAGGACCATTCATGACCAATACACCACACCTCGGATAGAAGACGCTTTACAGAGCCTGTCAGGGGTGAAGTGGTTCAGTGTATTGGATCTTAAAAATGGATACTATCAAATCCCCATGAGTCCCGAAGATAAGGAGAAGACTGCTTTCATTACTCCTGTAGGGTTCTTTGAATTCAACCGGATGCCACAAGGCCTGTCTGGGGCACCAGCAACTTTCCAGAGGTTGATGGAGAAGACTGTGGGGGACATGAACCTGATTGAGGTGCCGGTGTATTCGGATGATATCATAGTGTTTGGCACTAGACACTATGATATAGACCGAACACTAGAAGAGCGCCTGGAGAAGGTCCTGAAGAGACTTCATGATGAAGGCCTGAAACTTTCAATGGAAAAGTGCCAGTTCTATCAGCCCTCAGTGAACTACTTAGGGCACATTGTGTCTGCAGAAGGAGTGGTGACGGACCCTCAGAAGCCTCTTGGCCCAGACCCACAAATGTGATGAGCTCAGGTCCTTCTTAGGGTTCTTATTACCGGAGGTTCGTAGAGGGGTTTGCCAAAATAGCTCACCCACTTACTGAACTACTGAAGAACGAAGAGGAAGCAGGCATAGATTCAGATAAACCTGGCAGACAAAAAGAGGTGCCCAGGAAGGAGTCAATTCAGGACCAGTGAACTCCACAATGTGAAGAGGCCTTCAGACAGCTGAAGTGGAGCTTTACCACTGCTCTGGTTTTAGCCTACACAGATCCTACCAAACCCTATGAACTGCATGTGGACGCCAGCCGAGATGGGCTAGGTGGGGTACTTTACCAGGAACATGACGGGCATTTAAGGCCCATCGCCTACGTGAGCCGAAGTCTGGTCCCTGCTGAGAAGAACTACCCCACTCACAAGCTTGAGTTTCTAGCCTTGAAGTGGGCTGTGGTGGACAAGCTAAAAGATTATCTGTACGAAGCGGAATTTGTAGTCAGGACAGACAACAACCCTCTTGCATACTTGCTCATCACCGCAAAGCTGGATGCCACAGGCCACAGGTGGTTGGCTGCCTTTTCGACATTTACCTTCAGCCTGAAGTACAGACCAGGGTCGGTAACAGAGATGCTGATGTGCTGTCAAGAAGACCTTACTGTTCGCAGGGCCACTCAGAAGATTGGACCGAAATTACCTCTGAGGGAGTAAGAGCCCTTTGTGAAGGGGCAGAACAGCAAGAAAGGGGTGGAGCTAGAGCTGAGGAAGTCAGGGTGACTGCCGCAGGGGTGCCTAAGTGTTACTGTAATGTTTCCCAGATTGCAGAGGAAGGGTTACCTTAGCTGTCAAGGAAGGATCTCCGGAAAGATCAACAGGAAGACCCACTCTGTAACTTGGATGCATAACTGTAACTTGCATAAAGAGTGGGATCGGTTGCAGCTACAGCAAGGGGTGGTCTACCGAAGGGGCCCCTCTGAGGATCCTGAAGAGAAGTGGCAACTATATCTGCCAGAGAAACATAGGGAGAAAGTATTGGTCTCCTTGCATGATCACCATGGCCATTTGGGATCAGAAAGGACTCTTTTAACTAATAAGGGATAGATTCTCTTGGCCTTACATGAGGACTGAGGTGGAGAGTTACTGTCATTCCTGCCATAGGTGTATACAGAGAAAGACTTTTCCCCAGTGTGCCGCTCCAATGGGCCAATTAGAGAGCCATGGACCGATGGATCTGGTCTGCATAGACTTCTTATGTCTGGAATCTGACTTGAGTGGACAAGGAAATATTCTGGTAGTCACTGATCACTTCACTAGGTATGCCCAAGCGTTCTCTACTAAAGATCAGCAAGCAGCCACAGTGGCGAAGACCCTAGTAGCGAAGTTCTTTGTCCACTATGGTTTACCTAAACGGATCCATTCAGACCAAGAGAGAGACTTTGAAAGTACTCTGATCAGGAAACTACTGGATCTATTAGGGATTCAGAAGTCTAGAACTACCCCCTATCACCCACAAGGAGATCCCCAACCAGAGAGGTTTAACCGGACTCTTCTCAATATGTTAGGGACTTTGACTGCTGAACAAAAACCACATTGGAACAAGCACATCACTGCTTTAGTACATGCTTATAATAGCACTAGGAGTGATGCTACCGGGTATTCACTATACCGATTGATGTTTGGGAGAGAAGCCAGACTACCAGTGGACTTAGCTTTTTGAACTTCTCTGGACCATACATCAGTGACCTCTCATTGAGGGTAGGGATGAGCCGAACACCCCCCTGTTCGGTTCGCACCAGAACCCGCGAACGGACCGAAAGTTCGCACGAACGTTAGAACCCCATTGACGTCTATGGGACTCGAACGTTCGAAATCAAAAGTGCTCATTTTAAAGGCTAATTTGCATGGTATTGTCCGAAAAAGGGTTTGGGGACCCGGGTCCTACCCCAGGGGACATGTATCAATGCAAAAAAAACTTTTAAAAACGTCCGTTTTTTTCGGGAGCAGTGATTTTAATGATGCTTAAAGTAAAAAAAAAAAAAGTGAAATATTCCTTTAAATATCGTACCTGGGGGGTGTCTATAGTATGCTTGTAAAGTGACGCGTGTTTCCCATGTTTAGAACAGTCCCTGCACCAAATGTCATTTTTAAAGGAAAAAATCTCATTTAAAACTGCTTGCGGGTTTAATGTCATGTCCGGTCCTGGCAATATGGATGAAAATCAGTGAGACAAACACCATGGGTACCCCCCAGTCCATTACCAGGCCCTTTGGGTCTTGTATGGATATTAAGGGGAACCCCGCACCCAAATTAAAATAAGGAAAGGTGTGGGGCCACCAGGCCCTATATACTCTGAACAGCAGTATACAGGCGGTGCAAACAAGACAGGGACTGTAGGTTTGTTGTTAAGTAGAATCTCTTTGTAATTTTGAACGGGTACATTTTTAACGTGTTTAGCTCCAGCCAAAAAATCTTTTTTAAGCTTTTTGGAAAACATAGGGAAGGGTTATCACCCCTGTGACATTTGTTTTGCTGTCTTTCCTCCTCTTCAGAAGATTTCACCTCACTTTTTTGTCCCAATGAAAAATGTTTTTTGAAAATTTGGGTTTTTTTGTGGAACAAGGATTGGAAAGCATCAGTGGAAAGGAGAAATTGTTTTCCCATATTAACTCTTACAGGAGAGAATTTCCCTTCCTAGGGGTAGATTTCATCTCATTTCCTGTTGTCTCCTTCCGTTTGCAAGTAGGAGTCGTTTGTAAGTTAGATGTTTGAAAGTAGGGTCCTGCCCTATATACTCAGCAGAAATTTGGGCCTTAGGTGTTGCTGTGGCCACAACACTGTAAGCCCTCACAGGGCCCTGCTGTGAAATATTAGATCAAGAATTGTAATTACATGCCCCTGTTGAACAGGAGCTGAAAAATTAGGCCTTAGGCACTGGTGCTGGTGCCACAACACTGCAACCCCTCACAGACACTCTAGTTGGAACGCAGGAACGAGCCCTGCTGCAAAGTATTGCATCAAAAATTGTAATTACACGCCCCTGTTAGACAGGGGCAGAAAAATTGGGCCTTAGGCACTGGTGCTGGTGCCACAACACTGCAACCCCTCACAGACACTCTAGTTGGAAAGCAGGAACGAGCCCTGCTGCAAAGTATTGCATCAAAAATTGTAATTACACGCCCCTGTTAGACAGGGGCAGAAAAATTGGGCCTTAGGCACTGGTGCTGGTGCCACAACACTGCAACCCCTCACAGACACTCTAGTTGGAATGCAGGAACGAGCCCTGCTGCAAAGTATTACATCAAAAATTGTAATTACACGCCCCTGTTAAACAGGGGCTGAAAAATTGTGCCTTAGGCACTGGTGGTGGCGCCCAGAACCAAAAATGTTCTTACAAGCTATCAGCGTGATGATTGAGGAGGAAGAGGATAATTACTCAGGGATAGTCACTCAGCATCAGCATAGGCAGTCTTTGAAGGGATCTGAGATTTCAAAAAAAATTATTCGGTTACATCAGCATCAGGTGCTTGGTAGCTGGTGGTGATCCAAGACTGATTCATTTTTATGAAGGTCAGCCGATCGACCGAGTCGGTGGACAGACGCACCCTGTGATCGGTTACCACGCCTCCAGCAGCACTGAATGTGCGTTCCGAAAGAACGCTGGATGCAGGACAGGCCAGTAGCTCAATTGCATACTGTGCAAGCTCTGGCCAGTGATCCATCCTCAAGACCCAGTAACCCAGAGGATTTTCGGTGGGAAAGGTGTCCAAGTCTGATCTTGCCCCTAGGTATTCCTGCACCATGTAAAACAGACGCTGGCGATGGTTGCTGGAACCGATCATACCTTGGGGCTGCGGACCAAAAAATTGTCTGAACGCATCGGTCAGACGGCCACCTTCTCCACCGCTCCTTCTTTGACTGACCGAAGCCTCAGCAACACGTTGTCCAGAAACAGGAGTTTGTAACCTCCCAGTCTCTGGGAACGCGTTGCACAGACCTTTCTGCAAGGCCTCCCGAAGATGTTTCATCCTCTGCTCCCTCTGCGATGGCAAGATAAGGTCCGCAACCTTACCCTTGTAACGTGGATCAAGGAGGGTTGCCAGCCAGTATTGGTCCTTCTCCTTGATACCACGAATACGAGGATCCTTACGCAGGCTTTGCAGGATCAGGGAGGCCATGCAGCGTAGGTTTGCTGAGGCATTCGATCCGGAGTCCTCTGGGTCACTAAGGACAACAACGTCCGCAGCCACCTCCTCCCAGCCACGTACAAGTCCATGTGTTCCTTGGGACTGATCCCTTAAAGACCGCTGATGCTGAGTGCCAGGCTCCACCTCCATACTGACACAATCTTCCTCCTCCTCCTCCTCCTCCTCGTCCTCTTCCTGTGTGATCGGCGGGCACGCAGGAACACTGTCTGGATAAAGGGGGCCTTGAGAGCTAAGGAAGTCCTCCTCTTCCTGCCTCTGTTCTGCCTCAAGTGCCCTGTCCATTATTCCACGCAGCGTGTGCTCCAACAGGTGGACAAGGGGGACAGTGTCACTGATGCATGCACTGTCAGTGCTCACCATCCTCGTGGCCTCCTCGAATGGTGACAGGACAGTGCATGCATCCCTGATCATGGCCCACTGGCGTGGGGAAAAAAAACCAAGGTCCCCTGACCCTGTCCTGGTGCCATAGTCGCACAGGTACTCATTGATGGCCCTCTGCTGCGTGTGCAGCCGCTGCAGCATGGCCAACGTTGAGTTCCACCTGGTGGGCATGTCACAGATTAGGCGGTTCTTGGGCAGGTTAAACTCCTTTTGGAGGTCCGTCAGCCGAGCACTGGCACTATATGACCGGCGGAAATGCACACAGACTTTCCTGGCCTGCCTCAGGACATCCTGTAAGCCCGGGTACCTGCCCAAGAACCGCTGCACCACCAAGTTAAGGACGTGAGCCAAACAGGGCACATGGGTCAGTTGTCCCTGTCGGAGGGCAGAGAGGAGGTTGGTGCCATTGTCGCAAACCACCATTCCTGCCTTAAGTTGGCGTGGCGTCAACCACCTCTGAACCTGCCCCTGCAGAGCTGACAGAACCTCTGCCCCAGTGTGGCTCCTGTCCCCCAAGCACACCAGCTCAAGCACCGCATGGCATCTTTTGGCCTGCGTACTTGCGTAGCCCCTTGAACGCCTACGGAGCACCGCTGGTTCCGAGGAAGAGGCCATGGAGGAAGAAGAAGAGGAGGGGGTGGAGGAGAGAGGTGTGTCACAATCAGCATTTTGGAGGCGTGGTGGCGGAACAACCTCCAACACTACTGCACCTTGTCCTGCATCCTTCCCAGCTGCCAGCAGAGTCACCCAATGCGCCGTGAAACTTAGGTAACGTCCCTGTCCATGCCTGCTGGACCATGAGTCAGCGGTAATATGCACCTTACCGCTGACCGCCCTGTCCAGCGAGGCATGGACATTGCCTTCCACATGCCGGTAGAGAGCCGGAATTGCCTTCCGTGAGAAAAAGTGGCGTTTGGGTACCTGCCACTGAGGAACCGCACATTCCACAAACTCACGGAAGGGGGCAGAGTCTACCAACTGAAAAGGCAGCAGTTGAAGTGCTAGCAATTTTGCCAAGCTAGCATTCAACCGCTGGGCATGTGGATGGCTGGGAGCAAACTTCTTTCGGCGGTGCAGCAGCTGGGGCAGGGAAATTTGCCTGGTACAATCTGACGTCGGTGTACCAAAAGCAGATTGCCCACAAGTACTTGGCTGTGACACACCTAATTCTACACCTTCATTCCTCTCACTGCAGGTCTCAGAGAGGACTGAAGGTCTAGTGGGGTTGGAAATCTCAGCTGATGAGGAGCAAGGAGAGATCCTCTTTGTTCTTTGGTGTGGGTCTTTTAGATATGCTTGCCAACGAACTGCATGGCAGGTCAACATATGTCTGGTCAAGCATGTGGTACCCAAGCGGGAGATGTTTTGGCCACGCGAGATACGCTTGAGACATATGTTGCAAATAGCAGCGGTGCGATCTGATGCACTCGTCTCAAAAAAGGCCCACACCAAAGAACTTTTTGAATAACGCGCAGAGACTGCAGCGCCCTGCACATGTGGAGCTTTGGGGTGTGATGCAGTCAATGTGCTGCCCTTAGGCTGGCCCCTGGAGGGCATCCTGCCTCGTTGGTGATGTGCCGCCTCCTCCTCCTCCTCCTCTCTCCTATCAGGCACCCACGTTGAGTCAGTGACCTCATAATCCCCTCCCTCCTCATCACTGGAGCAAACCTGGCAGTATGCTGCAGCAGGGGGAGCATGACTGCCAGATTGCTGTCCTTCTTGGGCACCCCCTCTGTCCGTGCTCATGTTACTGCCTTCATCGAGCTCAGTATCATCATCAGAGCCTTCCAAACGCTGGGCATCCTCCTGGAGCATGTACCCAACACTGTGGTCAAACAGTTCGAGGGAATCCTCAGGAGGACATGGTGGAGCTAGGGAAGGAGTCACTGATGACATTGAGCTGAGGGAAGAGGCCGCTGCTTTGCCAGACAAAGCACCCTGGGCATGGGTGAGAGAGGATGAGGAGGATGAGGACGGCTTGGTCATCCACTCGACCAAGTCTTCCGCATGTTGCGGCTCAACACGGCCAGCTGCCGAAAAAAAGGCCAAGCGTGTCCCATGGCCACGTGCTGATGAGGATGCACCGTCTCCACGACCAGCACTAGACACAGAGCCTGCTTGCCCTCTCTTATTGGCTTGTGACTGTCTGCCTCTCCTTCTTGGCCTTCCAGACATACTAATGGCCTGTAGCTGCACTAAGCTGGGATAGAACACCTGTAATTTTCTTCAGGTAGCTTTATATACTGTAACCAGACAAGCCTGCCTGTCAGTAGGAAGATAACAGGAACGGATCTAGCTGAACACTGTGAGCAGGACGCACTGCACTAAATGAAATAGCAGGAACGGATCTAGCTGAACACTGTGAGCAGGACGCACTGACTGCACTAAATGTAAATAGCAGGAACAGATCTAGCTGAACACTGTGAGCAGGACGCACTGACTGCACTAAATGTAAATAGCAGGAACGGATCTAGCTGAACACTGTGAGCAGGACGCACTGCACTAAATGTAAATAGCAGGAACGGATCTAGCTGAACACTGTGAGCAGGACGCACTGCACTAAATGTAAATAGCAGGAACGGATCTAGCTGAACACTGTGAGCAGGACGCACTGACTGCACTAAATGTAAATAGCAGGAACAGATCTAGCTGAACACTGTGAGCAGGACGCACTGACTGCACTAAATGTAAATAGCAGGAACGGATCTAGCTGAACACTGTGAGCAGGACGCACTGCACTAAATGTAAATAGCAGGAACGGATCTAGCTGAACACTGTGAGCAGGACGCACTGCACTAAATGTAAATAGCAGGAATGGATCTAGCTGAACACTGTGAGCAGGACGCACTGACTGCACTAAATGTAAATAGCAGGAACGGATCTAGCTGAACACTGTGAGCAGGACGCACTGCACTAAATGTAAATAGCAGGAACGGATCTAGCTGAACACTGTGAGCAGGACGCACTGACTGCACTAAATGTAAATAGCAGGAACAGATCTAGCTGAACACTGTGAGCAGGACGCACTGACTGCACTAAATGTAAATAGCAGGAACGGATCTAGCTGAACACTGTGAGCAGGACGCACTGCACTAAATGTAAATAGCAGGAACGGATCTAGCTGAACACTGTGAGCAGGACGCACTGACTGCACTAAATGTAAATAGCAGGAACAGATCTAGCTGAACACTGTGAGCAGGACGCACTGACTGCACTAAATGTAAATAGCAGGAACGGATCTAGCTGAACACTGTGAGCAGGACGCACTGCACTAAATGTAAATAGCAGGAACGGATCTAGCTGAACACTGTGAGCAGGACGCACTGACTGCACTAAATGTAAATAGCAGGAACGGATCTAGCTGAACACTGTGAGCAGGACGCACTGCACTAAATGTAAATAGCAGGAACGGATCTAGCTGAACACTGTGAGCAGGACGCACTGACTGCACTAAATGTAAATAGCAGGAACGGATCTAGCTGAACACTGTGAGCAGGACGCACTGCACTAAATGTAAATAGCAGGAACGGATCTAGCTGAACACTGTGAGCAGGACGCACTGCACTAAATGTAAAGAGCAGGAACGGATCTAGCTGAACACTGTGAGCAGGACGCACTGCACTAAATGTAAATAGCAGGAACGGATCTAGCTGAACACTGTGAGCAGGACGCACTGCACTAAATGTAAATAGCAGGAACGGATCTAGCTGAACACTGTGAGCAGGACGCACTGCACTAAATGTAAATAGCAGGAACAGATCTAGCTGAACACTGTGAGCAGGACGCACTGCACTAAATGTAAATAGCATTAACGGATCTAGCTGAACACTGTGAGCAGGACGCACTGCACTAAATGTAAATAGCAGGAACGGATCTAGCTGAACACTGTGAGCAGGACGCACTGCACTAAATGTAAATAGCAGGAACGGATCTAGCTGAACACTGTGAGCAGGACGCACTGCACTAAATGTAAATAGCAGGAACGAATCTAGCTGAACACTGTGAGCAGGACGCACTGCACTAAATGTAAATAGCAGGAACAGATCTAGCTGAACACTGTGAGCAGGACGCACTGCACTAAATGTAAATAGCAGGAACGGATCTAGCTGAACACTGTGAGCAGGACGCACTGACTGCACTAAATGTAAATAGCAGGAACGGATCTAGCTGAACACTGTGAGCAGGACGCACTGCACTAAATGTAAATAGCAGGAACAGATCTAGCCTAATCTATCTAACTCAAATCAAATGACACTGTCTGTCTCTCTCTCTATCAGCACACCAGAACACACTACACAGGGCCGCCGTGCAGGCGGCCTTATATAGTGTGGGGCGTGTACTAAATCCCCTGAGCCATAATTGGCCAAAGCCACCCTGGCTTTGGCCAATTACAGCTCTCTCTACTGACGGCGCTGTGATTGGCCAAGCATGCGGGTCATAGTGCATGCTTGGCCAATCATCAGCCAGCAATGCACTGCGATGCTGCAGTGAATTATGGGCCGTGACGCGCCACACGAATTTGGCGCGAACGGCCCATAACGTTCGCAATTCGACGGACGGTCGAACAGCCGATGTTCGAGTCGAACATGGGTTCGACTCGAACACGAAGCTCATCCCTAATTGAGGGTATGCAGATAGGTTGCTGTGGAGTTTGAAGATTGCTTATGAAAAGGCTCAAGCTACGTCAAACCTCAGAGAAAGTAGGAATAAAAGGAACTTCAACCTCAAAGTACGGATTCAGGATCTGCAACCTGGTGATCGAGTCCTGTTAAGGAATCTGGGCGTTCCAGGAAAACATAAACTGGCTAACCGTTGGAAGTCACAGCCATACTGTATGCAGACGACTTCCAGGGCTCCCAGTGTACGAGATCAAACCGGAAGGGAACCCTGAACCAGTAAAGACCTAGCATCGAAATCACCTCCTGCCCCTCACAGAAGCAGTTAGGATAATCCCAGAGGAGGAACTACATTCCACACCCATGGTAGAACGTCGACCAATAACTAGGTCTCAGCCCGGGTCCCCAACAACGGAAGATAGTGCAGAGGAAGACATGGATGTAAGTCGCTTGTGGTCGCCCGATACCCTAGAAGATGAGGATGGTGTTTTATTCCAAACAGAAAAAGAAGATAATGGGACTCTTAGGCCAGAATTTGTACCATTGTCTGGACACTGAGGAATATTTGTCCCCCACCGGGGTGCAGGAGTCTGCTATGGAGGAAAGAAATACCTGGGTGGTCACACCCAAAAGACAAAGAGTAAAGAGAGACATATGATACGCTGGGCGAATGTTCTGAAGTGACTCAAGTTACCAGCAAAAGAAATACTGAAGAGCCTGGTCCCTCCTCTGGCAATTTAGGAGGAGACAGCCTCATCTCGCCCCTTGACACATCTGTACCAGACACTATAGTGTCAACTGTGAGTGCACAGGACAGCCTTCCATCACCTGGGAACTGGTGGGAGGCTCCTCTGTCAGTACTATGCAGTCGCTTAGAGGCAAAAATGTGTTTTAGGAATAAGATTTTGAATATCTTTGGGGACCAAAGATTTAAAGCAGGGGGAGTATGTAGCGTTGGAATTTTTGCCTGTTAGTACTACTTAATGATAAGCTATGGACAATGTTACAAACTGGCACTTAGCACCATCTAGGGGCCTAAATGTATTCTGGGACTTTGTGTGTTTCTTTTATCCTTGCTGAGGAATTTAAGTAAGATGTCACAGGAAGTGATTTGTTTGTTTACACTCTAAGGGACTCATCTACCCACAAGGCTAGTTAGCCTACCCATGAGCACTGAGTGCTGAACTGTATGCTGGGTAGGAGATAAAAGAACACCGGCGGCAATGTTTTGGTCTCTTCGGGATGTGTGGCCTGCCAGCAAAGGTCTGTAAGGAGGCCCCCTGGAGAGCATGGCCTTTAAATTCTGCGGAGCGGAACAATCAACGACTCTGGTATCTGTGTGCTGAGTAAGTTTGTGTCACTGAATCGGGAAGGATCCAGAGATGTCAGACGGAGCCATCGGAGAGCCCGGGTCATCTTGCGAGAGAGAAGCAGCATGACGGAGCTGGCTTAAAGCGGGATAGAGGCAACCGGAGCAGAGTTCCCTTTCTTCCAGGCCTAGTTTGGTGAGAGGGCTGCCGCCCATAAGTCTTGACGCACGTTTTACACACGTAGTATATAACTGTATACCACAGTTTACTGGGACCTGTAGTTCCGCAGAACTTGTTCTCTCATGTTAGACTGAGTTCACGCAGGCCGTATGCTTATGCTCTATGGAGATTTCACACTTTGTGGATTAGAAGCTGCTACGCTGAAGTCAGATATAAGTGTGTCACATTACCAGAATTATCTCCACATCTACTTTGCATTATTCTTTGGTTAAACCCGCTTGGATTACAATTACCAATAGCTAGCAGAAGACTGAAGAATAGAAGAACATGTCTGTCACTGCAAGGCCTTGCATTTACTCATTATAAGGACGTGTAGCACTAACTCACGGTGGAGCTGCTGGTTTAAGCGGGTCTGTTACCTTCACTTTGCTTTCCTCTGTTTCACCGGCACCGGGTCTAGGGGTTCTGTTGAGTTTACTGCTGGACGACACACGCACCAACACTGGAGTACATTTTCAATGCTTCATTAAACAGTCAAACTTTAGGAAGTAACAGGAAAGAGACGGAAAAGGAAACCTTCAGGAGAAACTCAAATATCTTCTTACAAGATCTTAGCGACAAATGTCCCGGTAGAATTCAGATAATTATGTGGAATGCGTTCCCCTCGTGGGACACACTCTTTGCTCGTCTGGATAGGCCTCTCTCACCGGTCTAGCAGCCAGTACGCAGCACGAATCTAAAGTCTCTGCAACAGACTTACTTGGGGGGGGGGAATCTGCACAATCCTCTGCCACAGGATGTATCAGATCTTCTGCAGTGAACAGTCAGTCACAGTGCCTGAACCTTTAAGCCGAACCGGCGACACTATGCTGTATAATTACTTCTTTTGGATACGTCCTACAGCCGAGTCACCAGGCCCCTCTATAGACCAGCACGCTGCGTGATCTCTACAAGACGGGTCCTGGGATCTCCTCGGCTGTCCAGCTTCGTCACACAGGACCGACAGCTCAGGACCATTCCTCGGCCGCGGTGTTAGGCCCCACACAAGCCTCTGGACCCACCTCTGCGCTGTAGCATCATGGGCCTCCCGATCAGAGGACCACGAGGTAGCTCCTTAACGCATACCTGTCGGCCAGGAGGGCCAGCAGGTGGATGTAAAACGACCTTAGAACATGGCGTCTGTCCCATAAATACCCCCTTCCCAGAATGCAACTCGGAGGACCACCTCCACCGAGCTTGTCTCCGAGACAGAGGAGCATCTATACACTTCGACACGTTGCCCTTCCAACACTGACTAATGGTAACAGCTACACCTGCCGGTCAGCACGGAAGCACACACAAAGTCAGCCAAGCTGGAACAGAGGCGAACTTTTAACCTTCCTAACACACAATTTACTAAATTTACCTAATCTGCGGTAGATTGTAAATCTACTAGCGCTACAGACGTAACTGTATTATAAAGCAGGGGGAGCTCGCTAGCAATTGCATTGGGAGGTGCTGTTACCTGTGTACTGTTGATTACAGCATGCTGGAAGTGGGGAGGTGCCTGGAATTAAAGCATTGTCACTCTGGGTGTCAGCCCCATTTTCAGATGCGTATATGGGGGTTATTGAAAGGAAAGTTTTTACCTGTTAAAAGTGGTTGTGAGAACTCACTGTGCTGCCGCATTACGTTTGTTTGGCAGCATAGTCATTGTAATCATTGCTTCATACCAGTTCAGTAAAACAGACAACCTGGTTAATCGTAATTGGTGTGTAGTCTTGTTCCTTTTTCTTTCCCAGGTGGAGCAATAGGTATCCAGTCCAAAAGGTAAAGGTACACTGTTGTTATCCTGTACATTGTGGGGTCACTCTGTTGTTTTGTTTCACACCAACATACACTACAGCTGTGTCAAATCATGCTGAGGTGTGGAACAGCTAATCCTTGCAGAACTGCTGAAGAAAGGAGTGGGGGTGGGAATTAAAAAATAATGCATGTCTTAGGCTAGTGCACGAGATATGTAAATCACCTGTCACTCACAGCAAGGGGGAGGATTTGACAAAGTTTTTCTCTGTTTGTCAAGTTTTATCTCACTGAACAATAAAAGAGGATTGCTCAGAGATGGATCAACTCTTTGTGGCAAGATTGGGCTCAAATGATAGAAAATCTTATACTCTACATTATGACATAAAAAAAAAAAAAATTCAGGTTTACATCCACTTTAACCACTTCAACACCGGCCAATAGTCAAATGATGGCCACAGATGGGATCTCCCATCCTGGGTGGCCGTCATATGACGTCCTGGGCTTCCCGGCCGTCTAGGGGGCGCGCGCGTGCCGCGTTGCTCGGGACCCGGATCCACGTCCTGTCAGGTGAGAGGAGACCGATCTGTGTTCCCAGTACAGAGGAACACTGATCGGTCTCCTCCCCTTGTGAGTCCCCACCCCCTACAGTTAGAATCACTCCCCTAGGAAACATATTTAACCCCTTGTGTCCCTCTAGTGGTTAACCCCTTCCCTGCTTGTCACATTTATATAATAATCAATGCAATTTTATAGCATTGATCGCTGTATAAATGTGAATGGTCCCAAAAATGTGTCAAAAGTGTCCGATGTGTCCGCCATAATGTCGCAGTCACGAAAAAAATCGCAGATAGCCGCCATTACTAGTAAAAAAAAAAAAAAATAAATAATTTTTTTTTTAAAATGCCATAAATCTATCCGGTATTTTGTAGACGCTATAATTTTTGCGCAAACCAATCAATATACGCTTATTGCGATTTTTTTTTTTACCAAACATATGTAGAAGAATACATATCGGCCTAAACTGAGGAAAAAAATTAGTTTTTTTTTAAAAAAATTGGGATATTTATTATAGCAAAAAGTATAAAATATTGTGTTTTTTTTCAAAATTGTCACTCTTTTGTTTATAGTGCAAAAAATAAAAACCGCAGAGGTGATCAAATACCACCAAAAGAAAGCTCTATTTGTGGGGAAAAAAGGACGTCAATTTTGTTTGGGTACAGCGTCGCATGACTGCGCAATTGTCGTTTAAAGTGCAACAGCGCTGAAAACTAAAAATTGCTCTGGGAAGGAAGGGGGTGAAAATGCCCTGTATTGAACCGGTTAAGGAAAGGTGGGTGGGTTTGCTTTTGGAGAAGGAGTATTTTCCTGTAGAGAAGTTTACAGAAGGTGGTTAATGGCAGGGATTTGCTTATGGAAGGGAGTTTGATTGGATGAAAGGAGATTTTCTTCATAATTAGGAATCTTTGCTGGGGGAGAGGGTGTTGACTGAGGGAGATTTTTGCTTTGGGGGGTTGGTGTAGAGACAGGGGGGTTTAATATTTGGGGGGATATTTAAGGGAGGGAGATATTTTACAGTGGGAATCTTTTCTTGGGGAGGAAGGGTACTTAGGAGGGAGAGGGGGATTTTTTTTCCCCTTTTTAAAATAGATGTTTTTTTTTTTTTTTTTAAATTATACTTACCTAGGGGGATGGAGCATCAATCCAATGTTGCATCTGTCCCCAGCTGCTTCTAAGACCAACAGAGCGATTAAAAAACACTGATCACTCAGTTCTCTGCCTTCAGTGAGCAAAGAGTGGTGACTGTCAGTCCCTGGCTCTGCCCCCCCCCCTCCCCCAAGCTCACTGGAATGCCAGGCTGTGGAGGGGGCACGAGTGGCTGGCTCGGGGTCTCTGCAGCTCACTGAAAGGCTGAGCGAGCTACTGGTCCAGGCATCTGGGTGAATCCTGACTTTAAAGTTAGGATCTTTCCACAGCCTGGACCCGCTGAGCGATGTCAGCTGACAGCGGGCTATAGCTGGCTGTCGGTTAAAAATGGGTCACAAAAGTGCAGAACGAACTGCACTCCTCCCCAGGAGAAGTACAACCAAGCGGTATGTCTTCCCTTCAGAGCGCATGCACCGGTGACATCACCGGACGCTTTCCATGTGGATATCTCCTAAACACCACATGTTTAGAAGATATTCACTGTACCTACAGGTAAGTGTTATTATAGGCTTACTTGTAAGTACAAATTCAAAAGCTGGGTTTACTACATTAAGATAAACATTTTCAAAGGCTTTTTTTTTCTAGTGATATCAAGAATAATATTATTATGCTTGTGTTTTTTTTTTTTTTTTTTGGTGCAAGTTACCTCAACACCATTATCTCGTACTTTTTAAGATCAAAGATACAACTGTTGGTGTCCCTTGTTAATTTTACTTTGTATTTTTTAAAATGTAACTGCCTACTCCCAAACTGTCATTTGAAATAAAAATACATAGCCAAGTATTGTACACAATTTTTTTGATTGTGCATTAAAAAATGAAAACAAATAAAATAAGACATGCTATCTGCCAATAGAACTTAACCAAAAAGTGCATTCTATGCATCCAAAAATATAGAGAATATACCAAATCAAATCATTATTCAACCAAAAAATAAAAGCCTCATGCATGTGTCCTGCTTCTTAATATAGGGGGTTAACAATGCCAAGAGTTGGTGAAACAATATTTAATATACTACTAAAAAAAATATTTTTGACTGGACTTCCACTTTAAGGCTGAAGTTGCAAAAAAACAGGCACATTTGGAGGCACAAGCCACAAGGATTCAAGCAGAGGCAGAAATAAAGACTGTACAGATCAAGGCAGAAGCATAGTTAAAGGGGTTGTAAAGGTAAAAAATTTTTCACCTTAATGCATTATATGCATTAAGGTGAAAAAACTTTTGACAATACCGCCGCCCCCAGCCCCCCCCCCCCCGTTTTACTTACCTGACACCTCGAATCTCCGCTGCTCGTTCCCGTCATCTCTATTGCAGCTCAGCCTGGTCGCTGATTGGCTACAGTGGATGGATTGAAAGCAGCGCAGCCATTGGCTTGCGCTGCTGTCAATCACATCCAATGACGTGGCGCGCCGGGGGGGCGGGGCGGAGTGATACAGTGAGCGGCTAAAGCCGCCGGCTGTATCACGGGAGCGCGCCCGCAATAACTAACCACCATGCGAGGGAGCTCGCATTAAGGTGGTTAGTTCTTGCGGGGAGGAGCTGAAACAGCCGCCGAGGGACCCCAGAAGAGCAGGTTCGGGGCCACTCTGTGCAGAACGAGCTGCACAGTGAAGGTAAGTATGACATGTTTGTTATTTTTAAAAAAAAATACATTTACCTTTACAACCCCTTTAAACATCCTTCAAAATAAAAGAAAAGGAGCAGCCATGGTCAAGCTCAAACTTCTGGAACAAGCAACAGAGGAAGTAGTTGTCCATTGTCCCAACTTGACAACCTCCTCCAATGACCTTTCAAGACGAACCTTGCAATTTGTTCTAAGCCAGAACAATATTATCGCAATTGCACAGGACGTTTTGACACTTTACACCAGCAGGGGAAGCTGCAGTGATCAACCATACAAGCACCCTGACACAACAAACACTCCTCTCTCTCCCAAGTTGCTAACATTTTGCAGCAATTTATGTGCTACCACAGACTATCCTGAATCCAGCTTACCAAATCGCCTAAAAACCTCCTGAGACTGGTCACAATGCTCTTGAGACCCTCCAGATGTCAAGCCTTCACCTGGACTGAACTTGTCTGCTACTCCATACTTTCCTCCACCACCTAAGGAAATTGATACCACCACTTCTAGCAACGCTGAAAGAATACCTGCCTTGACAAGGCCTAAAAGGAACTTATGCATCAGACTTTGCTAACTTTGCTCTGCAAAGAGCTTATTAACCACTTAAGGACTGAAAGCATTTACCCCTTAATGACCAGGCAATTTTTTGTGATATGGCACTGCACCGCTTTAACTGACTAGTGCGCGGTCGTGCGACGTTGTACCCAAACACAATTGATGTCCTTTATTTACCACAAATACCACTTGAGGTGGTATTTGATCACCTCTGCGGTATTTATTTTTTTGCGCTATAAACAAAAAAAGACCGACAATTATGAAAAAAAAACTATTTTTTACTTTTTGCTAAAATAAATACCCCCAAAAAAAATGTAAAATAACAAATGTCTTCATCAGTTTAGGCCAATGCGTATTCTCAAAATCGCAATAAGCGTATATTGATTGAATTAATTTAACCAAGGATACGAGGTCTCATTTACATGCACCGCCTCCACATAATATACATTTTTAAAGGGAAAAGTAGAAAATGGGAGTTTTAAGGTGCATATTATTCAAATTGAAAAATCTGATTTAAACATTTTATTTAATAAACATCAATAAAATTACAAATATTAAAACCAACATGAATAAATTCATATGGTCACTATACAAAAGTTTTTCGACATGTTTCGCCAAGATCATGGCTTCCTCAGGAGCTTCCGCAAGACTTTATGTACAATATCACTATAAGTAAGAAGAAAGTATATAAGTAAACAAGAGAGTGCGTGTGTGTATATATATATATATATATTTTTTTAATTCATAACACGCATATGGTCTAAAAATCTCCAAAATATTTAATTTATATTTAATGGGGCAGCAGAACGAGCCAATCAGTCCTTGGAGCAATTCCTACATTTCTATATTTCTGACCATCATAACAACTGGTCAGAGTCAGACCTCTTACCGTGGGTGTAGTTTGCTCACGAGAGTGCCTTGAATTCAGCTTCCCATTTGTCCCCATTTATGGTGAACTATTGGTTTCCAACCTTCCATGTTGCCTGCCTCGTTTGTTCAACAGAGTATTCCTGCATTAGAGGAGCATCTCCGTGGCTTTCGTTCCACTTGGGCACAAGTCCAGGAGGCTTTGCGACATGCTAACGATAGGTACAGACGCCTGCCTGCGCCTTACTACCAGGTTGGGGACAGAGTCTGGCTGTCGTCTCGCAACCCCTGACTTTGTGTACCTTCTTTGAAGTTCGCACCTTGGTTTATTGGGCCTTTCCGTATCCTTTGCAGGATTAAACCAGTGGCTTGCACATTGGACCTAATACTTCAGGTTTGCCTATTTAATATTATTTCACAAACTTTTGTTTTGTTCATTTGAAATATTAATTTACATTTTTGTTGCACTTGTGGGTTTGTTGAATATCAAACTTTGAACTGTATAGGTTATACATAAACATTTATACAACTACACTTGGAAACTGCAAAACATTAATGTTGCTTTACGTGGAGAGTCCTAGCAAGAGTCCTAACGACTTTGGTTCCTCAATACTGCAAAGAAGACTTGGCCTAAGCTGCAGTTTAGCTGCATATGTATCTACCAAGATCCATGCTGACATGGCTGACAGCTCAAACTATGCACCAGGAGTCTTGCTAGTAGTTGGCAGCCTAGGAGACTGAAAGCAGAGACTCTTGAAGACAATGGGGTTGATTTTCTAAACCTGGAGCGTGCAAAATCTGGCACAGCTCTGCATAGCAACCAATCAGCTTCCAGGATTTATTGTCAAAGCTTAATTGAACAAGCTAAAGTTAGAAGCTGATTGGCTACCGTGCACAGCTGCACCAGATTCTGAGTGCCCCAGTTTAGTAAATCTCCCCCAGAGTCTTTTAAAATGCCTTCAGATCAACAAGAGAGCCTTTTCCACTTCCAAATCTAGGTGGTTACAAATGCTTTGCTACTTATAGAGAAGTGGCTTGATGGCTTCAAGGAGTGTTTCAGGTATCAGGACTTTTGAACTTGTTTAAAGCGGTAGTAAACCCGCTGGCTTTTTTTTTTTTCCCTACACCTGTAAGGGAAAAGGCATAATGAGCTAGTATGCACCGCATACTAGCTCATTACGAGATACTTACCTTAGAACGAGGCGCCGGCATCTCACCCTGTCCACGCCGAGGGAGCTGACATTTCCCCTCGGCGTGTCTTCCGGGTATCGCTGCTCCGGCGCTGTGAGTGGCCAGAGCCGCTATGTCGTCACTCCCGCGCCTGCGCGCGGGAGACTTCTGTCCGGCAAGCTCCGGAGTTTGCCAGGCTGTCAGCCGAGAATCCCCTGTGCGTATGCGCCGCTGCAGTCAGCGGCTCATTGCGAGGAGAATATCTCCTAAACCGTACAGGTTTAGGAGATATTTTTTTTACCTACAGGTAAGCCTTATTATAGGCTTACCTGTAGGTAAAAGTTAAAAAAAAAGGTATACAACCGCTTTAAATATGTTTGCATGTTCGCCCTCTTATTTTTTTGCAGCAGTCATTCTTCATGGATTTGTATTAGGTTATAGTGAAATACTATGATGTAAAAGGGAGAGTGTTTTGTCCCACTTACAGGTATTTTTTGTGTTGTATTGAACTGTATCAGGTTATTGTTGTTCAGTAGTATGCTAACATCTAGCAAAGGTTTTGGGCCACTGCAACTTGTTTACTATATGATTTAGATTTCTCCCTCTGTCCTCCCCTTCTGTATGGTGCTAGTTCGTTTAGTCCTAGCTAGTTGCCCCCTCCTACCATTCCTTCCATGATTCCTCAATTAGTGTTAATAGAGTACTTCACAGAGACAGGACTTAAGCCTCCTACACACTACTATTACTATATATATATATATATATATATATATATATATATATATATATATATATATATATATATATATATATATATATATTTTTTTTCAACCCAGGGGTTGAACAAAAAAACTGATAGCTCAGGTCAAAGCCGCTGTACTAGCAATCTGATGTTAGTACAGTAATCCCCCCACCAGAACACTCCAGTCAGCGCTCTCAGCCAGTGCCTAAGAGCACCGATCAAGAGCCGGTTGGCAAACTTTTTAGTCAATACCCTTCGACAGAAGCTGGCCGAACTTAGTCAGCTGGTTTCTGTCAGACCGGCTGCCATGCACACCAGACGATGCCAATCGACATTTGGCCCGTGTGTAATAGGCTTTAGGAAAGTCATTTCTTACACTTCTAAAGACTGGAAAAACATACTCTGTACTGCTACCCTGTTTCCCCGAAAATAAGACCTAGCGTGTTTGTCGGTGATGGCTGCAATATAAGCCCTACCCCCCAAAGAAGCCCTAGTTAAAGTCCTTGTAGGTCTTATTTTCAGGGTAGGGCTTATTTTTGGGGAAACAATGTAGGGCTTATTTGGGGTGTAGGGCTTATATTGCAGCCATCACCGACAATCACGCTAGGTCTTATTTTCGGGGAAACAGGGTATTAGCTGAAGTGTGTTGCATTCAACATTTGTGTTTTATTAAAGTGTTAAGCTGCCAGTGGATGATGTCAATACAACAGGCAACCATACTATCCTGACATAATGAGTCTAAGGAATTATTTTAATACAAAAAGTGGTATTTGAAATAAGAACAAATATGAAGCTCAAAAGTAGCTTATATTTCTTAACAGTTTCAAGGCGATAATAATAATCTTATAGAGGGATTGGTGGTACTTTGACCAAGAGGAAGAGCGTACTTCCACAATGCACATAGGATTATAGCACTATTTTCCTAAATAACATCTTCACTCTCCTAGGTGTTAGAAGATAGATTATAGGGCAGTGATCATTTCTCTTAGTATGTCTAGTGGTGTAGTTGATACCTTTTAGCTAAACTCCAAGCAACAGCAATGCCTGCAAATTATTAATACGTGTCCAGCCCCAGCAGACCTAATGGTATGTTACTGTTATGGTTCTATCAAGGCATTGCTCTATGGACTGTGCAATCTGCCAGGGTTGGACACATATAAATGGCAGGCATTTACTTGCTTTTACTTGGAGTTTAGTTATTAGGTATCAACTACACCACCAGGCACGCTAAGAGAAATGACTGCTGTTATGTGGGTAGGCTTTAAATTCTGCTATTGCTGTAGTTTATGCTTCTGCATATTATCACATTCTTTATGTGTTTATACTGCATTCCCTATGCAATCTGCCCAGGCTGGAAACATATTAATAATTGGCAGGCATTGCTATGACTTTTTTTAGCTAAAATGTAGCAACTACACCACCATGTACAAAATTACTACTGCCCTAAAGTCTTTCTTCCAACACCTAAGAGAGTAATGGCCTTATTAAAGAAAATAGTCCTATAATCCTTTGTGCTTTGTGACAGTACTGTCACAGTAACATACGCCCCCGACTCGTGACTAGCTAACCGATGCTTGGTCCTGTGACTGGGGGTATGATGGAATAAAAGGGAACTTATACTGAGCAAGTAAGACTGGCTGTGATACTTTCACAGCCCGCACTACCTCTGGCCACCACTAGAGGGAGACTCCACTCCAATCCAGCTGGCTGACCACACACAAGCAGATACAAATCTTGCATACAATCTGATGCACGCTAAGGGTTGGGAAGAAGTCTAGCAATTAGCACACACTTCAAGGGTTCCTCCAGCTATCCTATAAGCTAGAACCCCAGTGTTAATCACTCTTCTCATTGTCCACACATCCACACACCAGACACACAACAAACGATAGTCTGCCACCACCCAATAGTTTGTCCGCAGACTGGTCTGCTGGGCCACCACACACACAGATCTCAATCTGGCAGATCTGCTAGTTTACAATCTGCATGCAATCTGCCAATGCACAGTGCAATTACATACAGACTGGCAATGAACTTAGACCGAGCATACACACTAAAATGCAACAATCTCTCCAGAGATATGAGCCCTAGCTTAGTACACAGAAGTCACTTATTAATTTTAAAATGTAATATCCCAAAAGTGGGCAGTGCATAAAATATATAAGAAAAAGAATTAGAAAAATACAAAAAAGACAAAAAGACACATACAATTGGCTATAAGCTATGTAAATAAAAAGGGATAAAAACAGAAATAAACTCTACCGAAGTTTATCTTTTGGCAAAAGCATGCCGAAACATCCGTAACTTCCCAGTTTGAACTGCCTTTGTAGAAATCATGCCATCCATATCCCATGCTTCTCAATCTATTGAAATATGGATGCGGGCTGGACTTTAGCCTTTGGCCAATCAACCCTTGGAGGTGTTCCCTTCTCAGCACACAGGACTGTTCTGTGTTCTGAAACGACGAGATTTCAATTGGCCCAGGATGGCGCTGATTGCTGTGTCGGGAATATGTTTTTTGGCACTAGCACATCTGTCCGATCGCGACAGTACCAATCACTGCCTGCCTGCTGCAATCAGGCGCCATATAAGTGTTGTGTGTTTTTCTAGGATTGTACACACGCTACAAATACAAATTTACATGTACTTGTAGCCCAATATGTGTACGATCTAAAGGGATTATTTTCATCTCTCTGCGAGAGATAGAATAGATTCCTTAGATATGTTGCTATCGAACAAAATTTGCAGACATGCTGGGGCCTTCCCCTGCCCTCTGCTGACACTTGTAGCCAAAATGACTAGGACTCTTCTCTGAGGCTTCAGAAAGGTGGCAATCTATGTTTACTTGGATGGGGTACTTTATTGGCATCTAGGTGTCAACTTTATCCTAGAAGCTGGCTCTGTCCTTTTCAAATTCTAATGGAGGAACAAAAGTGAGTACACCCCTCACATTTTTGTAAGTATTTTATTTATTATCCTTTCATGTGACAACATTGAAGAAATGACACTTTGCTACAATGTAAAGTAGTGAGTGTACAGCTTGTATAACAGTGTAAATTTGCTGTCCCCTCAAAATAAATCAACACACAGCCATTAATGTCAAAACCGCTGGCAACAAAAGTGAGTACACCCCTAAGTGAAAATGTTCAAATTGGGCCCAATTAGCCCTTTTCCCTCAGCGGTGTCATGTGACTTATTGGTGTTACAAGGTCTCAGGTGTGAATGGGGAGCAGGTGTGTTAAATTTGGTGTTATCATTCTCACTCTCTCATACTGGTCACTGGAAGTTCAACATGGCACCTCATGGCAAAGAACTCCTCATGGCCTTGCCATGGTCAACCAAAGAAGTTGAGTGCACATGCTCACGAGTGCTGCCAGAATTGCTGCAGAGGTTGAAGGGGTGGGGGGTCAGCCTGTCGGTGCCCAGACCATATGCCGCACACTGCAATAAATTGGTCTGCATCCCAGAAGGAAGCCCCTTTAAAGATGATGCACAAGAAAGCCTGCAAACAGTTTGCTGAAGACAAGCAGACTAAGGAACTGGATTACTGGAACCCTGTCCTGTGGTCTGATGAGACCAAGATAAACGTATTGGTTTAGATAGTGTCAAGCATGTGTGGGGGCAACCAGGTGTGGAATACAAAGACAAGTGTGTCTTGCCTACAGTCAAGCATGGTGGTGGGAGTGTCATGGTCTGGGGCTCCATGAGTGCTGCCGGCACTGGGGAGCTACAGTTCATTGAGGGAACCATGAATGGCAATATGTAACGTGACATACTGAAGCAGAGCATGATCTCCTCCCTTTGGAGACTGGGCCGCAGGGCAGTATTCCAACATAACAACTCCAAACACACCTCAAAGACAACCACTGCCTTGCTAAAGAAGCTGAGGGTAAAGGTAATGGACTGGCCAAGCCTGTCTCCAGACCTAAACCCTATTGAGCATCTGTGGGGCATCCTCAAATGGAAGGTGAAGGAGCTCAAGTTCTCTAACATCCACCAGCTCTGTGATGTTGTCATGGAGGAGTGGAAGAGGACTCCAGTGGCTACCTGTGAAGCTCTGGTGAACTCCATGCCCAAGAGGGTTAAGCCAGTGCTGGAAAATAATGGTGGCCACACAAAATATTGACACTTTTTCCCAATTTGGACATTTTCACTTAGGAGTGTACTCACTTTTGTTGCCAGCGGTTTAGATATTCATGGCTGTGTGTTGAGTTATTTTGAGGGGACAGTAAATTTACACTGTTATACAAGCTGTACACTCACTACTTTATATTGTAGCAAAGTGTAATTTCTTCAGTGTTGTCACATGAAAAGATAGAATAAAATATGTACAAAAATGTGAGGGTGTATTCACTTTTGTGAGATACTGTATGTGTATGACTGGTTACTGAATACTGTGAATACTGTATCCCTAATAACACAGAATTAAACTATATGTACAATTACACTACTTCTACAAATCACATTACATCTCAGCTACTGGCAAAACTACTGTACTCTTATATTTATGTTATATCCACATTCACATTTATGTTACAAGTACCCTAAAGGATTTCATTTTTGGTCAAAGTACTACCAATCACTCTAGAACAGCTGTCATTAAATGGCGGCCCGCGGTCTGAACACGGACCGTCAGGCCACCAGTGTAAAGTGCTTCCGCTCTACCGCTCAGCAGTTATTGGTTACTGGGACAGCGGGTGTCCCTGCAACCAATGATGTCATGTGCACGCCTCGCACCCTGCTGCTCATTATTTTGTGGCTCCCACTACTTGCCGGCCGCGAGGTATGATGTGATGTAATATGTGCGCCCCGCCCCTTTCAGCATGACTCCCGACACAGCTCTCGCCCCCCTGCAGCTTGCTACCTTGCTGGCTTCTGCTCCCTGCCTGCCTCGAGGTATGTGGGGTGTGATATTTACAGGGGTACAATGATGGGTACATTTTCCCTTAAGAGGCACGCTGATGGGCACATTTTATGTTAAGGTTCACTCTGATGGGCACATTTTGTTGTGCCCATCAGAGTGCCCGATACCATGTGCCCATCAGAGTGCCCCTTTACATAAAATGTGCCCATCAGCATGCCCCTTATTTTATGTTATGCCGCGTACATACGATCGGACATTCCGACAACGCAATCCTGGATTTATTTCAGACGGATGTTGGCTCAAACGTCAAGAATGCACTGACGTACAACACGTACGATGGCACTATAAAAGGGAAGTTCAATAGCTAGTGCGCCACCCTTTGAGCTCCTTCTGCTAATCTCGTGTTTACTAGAAGTTTGGTGAGAGATGATTCGCATTTTTCAGATCGTCACTGCTCTTCGGTTTGTGCTTGTGGGTTCGTATCTGTTTTTCAGTGCGTGTAGTCTGTTTGCATCTGTTTTTCAGTGCGTATTTTTATAGTACGTATTTGATTTGCAGTGTGTTCTTGTCTGCTCGTTTCTGATTTTCACCTCGCTCTTCTCAGGCCTTTCTGATTTTCAGTTCGCTCTGACGAGCTGACCGCTTTGAAGCCATGTTGCGGGTATGTACTCATCATAGAGTTTGTGCTGTGTAGGGGCTTGGTGTTGGAGTTCTTACTTTGACCCAAGCCCAGTCCATGAACAGGGCGGGGAGGAGTTCATGGACGAAGAATTGGTTACTCCAGCGTGACCAATTCTCGCACATGCCTTTGTTGCGGGAGATCTTTGCGAATACTCCTGAGGATTTCAAGAATTATTTCAGGATGACGGACCCTGTTTTTCGGCTTTGCTGTCCCCTTATATTACGAAGCAGGGCACCTGCATGCGGCAAGCCATCACTCCCGAGCAGAGGCTAGTCACCGTGTTGCGTTGCTTAGTGACGGGACAAGTCTGCAGGACATCAAGTTCTCGACAGCCATCTCCCCCAGGCTCTGAGGATCATTATTCCAGAGACCTGTTCTGCCATCGTACAGGTCCTGCTGAAGGACTATATTAAGGTAAGATTTCTCCTTTAACATCATATTCTATGTATTTAATGTTTGCTAAAGTATTGTATTTCTTTCATCATTCCCTAATTACCATGATTGTAATATGCTGTGAATGTCCTCTTTATCCTCATGCATGCTGGAATTTTTTAAAGTTCCTTTTTTGTCCTTCATGCATATTTGCCTTCACTAACCTCCCCAGCATGCTATCCTGGGCCCATACACACCTAGCCTAGTCACTTAAAATGTATTTTGTCAGCTCCATAGTAGTGCTTTACCCTAAACACCCCCTAAAATGTGTACAAATGTTATCTGTGTCCTTAAATTCATGCAGAGTGCCAGAGCCTTTTTTTGGGGGGTTACAAAATCATTTGGAACCCTCCCTCCCCCCAACCGCTAAGTCAACCGATACCAATCCTCTATCTGCTGACTTTGCCAAACCCATACACACTATACCTACCTCTTTTGTGGTCATATTTCTGGATGAATTTGCCAAAGCATGTAGTGAAAGGGCCTGCCTGAATACTTTCAAATGGTACTGTTTTTAAAGTTTTGTTCTCCTGGGGGGGCGTGGCTAAGATGGCGATCTGAGAGGAAGCAGGTTTTAGAGCTCTGCTGGAGATCCGTCTATATATCCGTTCTCCTGGCCCTTTTTCTCACTTAAACTAGCCAGAACTGTTCCAGATGCCATACAAAACTAGGCACAGGGGGAAGAAAGCTTCGATTTCCACCGGGAGAGGGGAAAACAACTACCCAAGTGACTCCCCACGTGCATACCTCCCCTGGCAGTGCAAGAAACATGGCGTCCCAGACGGACATGGAGGAGCAGTCAGACGCACAGCGACTCGGCTTCCAGGAGGTAATGGCCGCGATAGCTTCATGCCAAACTGCCCTGACTAACAAAATTGAGGCGGTACAACTTGATGTTAGCCTCATTCGGCAGGACTTTGACAAACTCCGTGCACGGGTGACGGAAGCGGAGCAACGTGTGGGGCTCACGGAGGACACAGTCACCGAGCATACAGCGTCGATCCGCACCCTACAAACGAAGGTCAGAGCGTTGGAATACAAGGTTGACGACGCGGAGAATAGGAACAGGAGGAACAACCTCCCCCTTGTGGGTATGCCGGAGGGAGCGGAGGGGAAAAACCCCACGGTCTTTATGGAAGAGGTGCTAAGAGAGCTGCTGCCAGCTGCGCAGTTCTCGCCATACTTTACGGTGGAGCGTGCCCACAGGATCCCTCCAGTTCCTGGGCCACCAGGTTCTAACCCTCGCACTTTAATCTTTCGGCTGCTCAATTTTCGGGACCGGGACGAGATACTCCGCGCAGCTCGAAGAGCGGGTGAGCTGAAATACCAAAATACAACCCTGATGTTCTTCCCCGACTTTTCAATGGAAACACAAAAACTGCGTAGGTCCTTTGACCAGATCAAAATGGGGCTACGGGCGCGAAACATCAAGTATAGTATTTTATTCCCTGCCAAGCTGAGGGTCCAGGATGGTGAAACAGTTAAGTTCTTTACCGCGCCTCGTGACGCAGCCGCATGGCTGGAATCCCTACCTCCACACCGCCAAAGTTTTGTTCTCCTATTATCTTGATAGGTAATTGCAGAATGTAAAAATGTGCTTCAATTTGTACAGTGTGTATTCATATTTTTGTATTATGACACTTCTTACCTGTCCAGTGGGCTGCCAATAGTGTAAGTAAGGAGGGGCTGGCCAAAGTAACACACATTATTAATGCATTCAGCTCTCAATGAAGTGGAGAGGGTTGCCTGTCCAAAACATCCCCCCCCCTTAAAATTTTTACAATGGGCCATCAGAGGGCGTGAGGAATGATAAGTGGACCTTATACTTTTGTCTTTAAATACTCATTTCAATAAATGTTATAATTATGTTGGCCTAGAATGTTTGTGTCTAATCTGCTTGCAATGTTATGTGCAAAAGTACTAATTATTTTTTTTCTTGTTTGACTCTACAGTTTCCTTTAAACCCACAGGAATGGCAGACTGTGGGTCTTAAAAAGTGGGAGGCACATATACAAACTGTTGTAATTCCTACACCGTTCACCTGATTTGGATGTAAATACCCTCAAATTAAAGCTGAAAGTCTGCAGTTAAAGCACATCATCTTCGTTTCATTTCAAATCCATTGTGGTGGTGTATAGAGCCAAAAAGATTAGAATTGTGTCGATGTCCCAATATTTATGGATCTAACTGTAGTTTTGGGTTGCTTAGATATGACATCACCTGTACAGACCCCCATGCAAAACATTACTGCCAATTTATTTAGGATATTGTGGCAGCTGTGCAAAAACATTCTGTCTGTGGGACAGTGTACCAACTTCCTCTCTTTATGGAATATTACAGATCTTCCCAAATAGCCCCCCTTTGAAGCAAGCACCTTATGTCAATCCTGTGGTGTTCAACAACTGTCACAGTTCAATGAAGGCTCTGTCCTCTATACTTTTCTCTGTTGCAAACTAAATTGCATCTCCCTTCAATGAATTTAGAGCTATCGTGAGAACAGGCATCAAAGGTAGAGCTTTAAGGACTCAGCCACTCCACCCACACCGCCAAAAAAAAAAAATATTAAAAGCCAGCAGCTACAAATACTGCAGCTGCTGACTTTTAATACAAGGCCACTTACCTGTCCCAGGGTCCAGCGATGTCAGCAGGCGACGCCGAGAACCCGCTCGGTTCTCGGCAGCTGCCGCCACCATCCTAGGTGAGGGAATCAGGAAGTGAAGCGTTGCGGCTTCACTTCCCGGTTCCCTACTGCGCACGCGCGAGTCGCGCTGCGCATCGTAAGTGGTCCCCGCTCTCTCCTGGGAGCTGTGTATTCCCAGCAGACAGCGCGGTGGGGACGGGAAGAGGCGTCGACTCCCATGGGAGTCTATGCCGGAAGTGGGTGCAAATACCTGTCTTAGAACCTGCCAAATGTGACACCGGGGGGGGGAGGGTTCCGAAAAGCGGAAGTTCCATTTTTGTGTGGAACTACGCTTTAAGGGCTTTTCTTGCCCAATGTTATCAAAAGAAAGTTCAGAAAAACACCATAACATGAGTGTCCCACACATGGATATTTAGCATTTGTCTTCCATCCAAAAACAAACATTCAGCCCTTCTGGCTTGTTCTTGCAGCACTGTCACCCTACCCTTACACTCCAGGCCCAGGTCTGTCTTCTACAGACTGTTCGCTTACTAATATTTGGATCATACCCTCTGGCTCCCACCTCTCTCCTAGGTGGAGCCCTTCTAAATCCTGGGTAAAGACCTTCTCTGTCTACCGGGGTGGAGCTCAGACCCACAGTCAGGTCTCTACAAAAAGCCCAGCACACATCTGACCAATTACCTTGCTGGTGGTTCTGAAAACCTGGACCCAGGATTGAATAATTAATTCTACCCGTATTTCTTTTTTGTTAAGTCACGTTATTTTTTTATTTTATAAACATACTATACAAACAAACATCCCATGTACATATCGAAATACACATCATATATAAACAACAGCAAAAAAAAGTGGAAAAATGGGTAAAAACCCCCACCTCTACAAACCATAACCCCCCCCCCCTCACTTCCCAATTACCTAACTAACTGCTCCCGTCTCATCATTCAGTCCAAGTTATCCAACCATCTCTTCCATATTTTTTCAAATTTTCCTCGACACCCTCTATGTAAGAAGGTATATTTCAATTAACTAGGGTTTCCCTTATTTGTGTTTTCCAATCCGCTATTGTTGGAGGGTATGGTGACACCCATTTTTGTGCTTACGCGCCTGTAACAAACTCATTATTGGTACAATGAAGTCTCCTGGGATCCTGGACTTATCCAGGTTACTCAAAAGACATCCACCTGGCTCCATCGGGAGCTTTGTCACCAGAAGGCCATTAATAGTAGATACAACCCCATGCCAATAGTGATTAAGTTTGAGGCATCTCCATAACATATGTATTAAGTTAGCGAGGATCCCTTTACATCTAGGGCATAGAGGTGTGTCTCTACGCTTCCATGTAAATTGCTTCTCAGGTGTATAATAGGCCCTATGTAAGATAAGGTTAGGTTTTGCGTAGGGGATAGAGAGACCATGGGTACTGCTGACAGTGCCACTGCTCATTGTTTATCTGATATTGACCCCAGATCATGAGTCCATGGTGTGCTTGCTGGTATATCCACTGATGCTTGGAACTTATCATATAATTATATGATATAATATATCATATAATTGTGATATTAGACCCTGTTTTGTATCCCTTTTTGTCCAGCAATGCTATAACCACCAATTTTATTAAGTTTTAATTCATGAGAACGGCCCTGCGCTTTTATAGCATGCCTAAGCTGTAAAAATTGGAAAAATCTTTGGTTTGGTATACTATATTCATTGCTTAATTCTGTAAAGGTTTTTCATCACATCTTCCTGAAATAATTGTGCCATATACCTAATCCTTCCATATGTCAAACCCTTCCAGTTTCATCAATTCTCCATGGCTACTATTATTCCATATTGGAGTAAATATTGTATAACCCTTAATATTTGTAACGTTTTTAATTTCGTTCCACACTTTGTCCACACTTTACCTGTAAACTTTTATCCTGTAGCTGTTTTCTCGTCTCCAGTAAGGATATTAATATTCATCATATAGCGATAGCAACAGGACCTGTATAGAATCAGTCTAACACTACTGTCCATCCACAAAAATGCTGTAACTGTAAAGCTAAAAAATAATTCTTAGCATGGGGGGATGGCCAAACCCCCAGCTTCTTGACATTAGTGTAGTTAGTTTAAAACAGGATTGTTTTTTCCTGCAAATAAGTTCGCTGAAAAGAGATTCTATCTTTCTAAACCAAAATGATGTAATCCATACAGGGGAATTATGGAATACGTATAGTAATTGCAGGACCAAATCATTTTAAAAAAGGTTTGCTCTACCAATCACTGTTATGCCCCGGATTTTCCGACGAAAAATGTGTGATAGGACCTTGTTGTCGGAAATTACGACCGTGTGTAGGCTCCATCACACATTTTCCATCGGATTTTCCGACACATAAACTTTGAGAGCAGGCTATAAAATTTTCCGACAACAAAATCCGTTGTCGGAATTTCCGATCGTGTGTACACAAATCCGACGCACAAAGTGCCACGCATGCTCAGAATAAATAAAGAGATGAAAGCTATTGGCTACTGCTCCGTTTATGGTCCCGACGTAAGTGTTTTACGTCACCGCGTTCAGAATGATCGGATTTTCCGACAACTTTGTGTGACCGTGTGTATGCAAGACAAGTTTGAGCCAACATCCGTCGGAAAAAATCCTAGGATTTTGTTGTCGGAATGTCCGATCAATGTCCGACCATGTGTACGGGGCATTAGTGGAAGTTTACACCAGCACTGGCATTTATCCCTAAATTTAGCTAATAATGGTATTATGCCATGTACACACGAGCGGACTTTCGATGGACTGAACTCCAAAGGACTTTTTGCCGGACTTTCGACTGAGTTCCGACGGAGTTCCGATGCAACGGACTTGCCTACACACGATCACACCAAAGTCCGACTGATTCGAACGTGATGACGTACAACCGGACTAGAATAAGGAAGTTAATAGCCAGTAGCCAATAGCTGCCCTTGCGTTGTTGTTCGTCCATTGGACTAGCATACAGGCGAATGGATTTTTCGTCCAGACTCGAGTCTGTCGGAAAGATTTGAAAAATGTTCTATTTCTAAAGTCCGTCTGATTTTTTTCAACAGCAAAGGTCCAATGAAGCCCACACACAATGGAATTGTCCGGCGGATTCGTTCCGTTGGACCTTTGCTGTCAAAGTCCAGTCATGTGTACACGGCATAAGATTTAAGTTAATATAATCTTTTACATTTCGAGATATGTGATCAGAATTCAAACCTCTATTTGAAAATAAAGGATTAAATAGTGGCGCTAAAAAAATGTGTGCGTGTGTGTGTGTAACTCCTGATACAAAAAAACTAATAGTGAAAATAATAGTGTCACCCTGTGATGAGTAACAAATTAAAATGAATCATGAATGATGAAATATCAAACTATAAAATAAAGTACAGTGAGTAAACAAATTATCACCCTCTGACAAGTGTGAACTTAATATATCACTCCTGAAAAAATGTATGAATAAACGTAAATATATGAAGTCCATAAACTGTGTGAACGAAAGTCCAATAGGTGATAAGATCTCCGGTATGAGATAAGTGATTCTTGTAATCATCCACAACACCTCTGTGCCAGTGATTCCACTCCCCTCAAAAAAACGCACTCACCAGCTGCTTTAGCCTCACACTCTCATGTTTGGCTAGAATCCCACTCAAATAGTGGTTTGACCGCTATAATACGGTCGCGGCGAACCCAGGGTGTGTGGATGCTGGTAATACTCTCACCACCTCCTCGACCTGATCCTCCGCTTCCCGATGTCTCGTCACAATGTCTTACGTCACACATGCTAGAATGGCGTATAGCCACACCCCAACATGTTTCGTCACTGGGACTTAATCATGGGATTCCATGATTAAGTCCCAGTGACGAAACATGTTGGAGTGTGGCTATACGGCATTGTAGCACGTGTGACATAAGACGTTGTGACGATTGCCTTGATGTGATTGCTTCTTTGATTGCTGTGAAATGTTTTTTTATGTGAGTACAATGGTGATGGATTACTGACATTTTAATACATTTTTTTTTTGTACGGTATCACACTATTGGAGCGCTTTTTCTCATTTTCATGTGGAGCTATCACTTCATGGAGAGCGCTTGGAATATACATTATTGGATATTGATGATCTGATTTTAACCCCTATTTGAGTGGGTTGAGGCGATTTTGGCCAAACACAAGAGTGTGAGGCTAAAGCAGCTGGTGAGTGCGTTTTTTTTTTTTAGGGGAGTGGAATCACTGGCACAGAGGTGGATGATTACAAGAATCACTTATCTCATACTGGAGATCTTATCACTTATTGGACTTTCATTCGCACAGTTTATGGACTTCATATATTTACATTTATTCATACATTTTTTCAGGAGTGATTATATTAAGTTCACACTTGTCACAGGGTGATAATTTATTATTTACTCACTGTACTTTATTTTATAGTTTTGATATTTCATCATTCATGATTCATTTTATTGTGTTACTCATCACAGGGTGACACTATTATTTTCACTATTAGTTTTTTTGTATCAGCAGTTGCACACACATTTTTTTTTAGCGCCGCTATTTAATCCTTTATTTTTAAATAGAGGTTTGAATTCTGATCACATATTTGTTTTTTTAAGTGGCAGCTGTAGGATTGTCCTTGCATACTTCCATGAGCGCAGTGGTGGGATTACGGGTATAGGCGGATTCACTTGTAGACCAACGGTTTGAACATTTCGAGATCTCTCTATCCCTAAATATTTCACTGTATGTTTAATTTGAATTTGAGAGGTTTGATCTGGTAAAGGTTTTTTTTTAGCTCATCTAATGGTAACAGTATTGACTTATCCCAATTAATCTGAAAGCCTGAAAATAACCCGAATGCAGAAATGAGGCTCATAAGCACCATTAATGAGTTTGAGGTATCCTCCAGGAAAATAAGAGCGTCATCTGCATATAGGGCTATTTTGTCTTCTCTACCTGCATGGCGAAACCCAGTTCTTTCTGCTGATTGTCTAATAGTGAGAGCTAGAGGCTCAACAGCCATAGTGAATAGTAGTAGGGACAACCACTAGAGGGCAAAAATGTTCTGCCGATTTACATAAAACCACCTTGCACCACTAAATAAGTTAGACTCCAACAAAATGGCTGCTGTTTTACAATCATAGACCAAGGCAAATATACAAATGATATGGCAATGTCCCAAACTTCAAAGGTACTGGGAGGATGTTATGCAAGGGTTATCTTTATTATTTCTCACTACGCTCACTCTTCGCCCTCTACTCTATATATTTTGGGCTACCAAAATGATCTTCCCCTTTCTCCCCTTGAACTCTAAGAAACTAAACAAGAGGAAAACTTATTTGTAGCCAGAAAAAAATATCTAGACACATGATCTTACCCAAACCCTCAACTAAAAATACCTGGATTCATACGGTTAACTCTTTAATCCCTATATGATCTATCTACAAATCTAAAGTCTTTAATCCATTGGATTATATTGTATGCACTCTCTTTTGATGCCCGGTTGGCCCTAGTTGTCCCCTTCATTTGTTTTACCTACTTAACATGTCCCCATCAGGCTCCTGGTGGTATGGTGGTTGTGGCTTGGCCACCTGAGCTGTGGCCACCCGAGCTGTCATTGAATCCGGGAGCTGCGACGCGCACTGCGGGCTCACCCTCCTCCCCTGCCGCTCTGACGTGGGATGGGTGGATGCACTGACAAGGTGCGTCAACAACATGTATTGCGCACCAGACAGTAGTGCCCACAAGGCGCTGCCCTGCCGGTGACGTTGTGACACCTGTGAGCACAGTGAGAGCTGATTGGCGCCAATTGCCTGAATATATCATCGGTGCACTGCGGCGCCTCTCCCCTGGCTCTGCACTGTTGCAGGAAGTTAGTGGTGTGCTGCAGTGTTGGCCATGTGGGATTGGTCCAGGGTGGTTTTTGCACTGATGTCATTTTTTCACATTGGATATTGGTATCACATGGGACCTCGATCTATATCCTAGAACGAGGTAATCTCAGCCTTCAACAGTAACCACACAGGTTTGTTTTGTTTTCACTTCATTTTTTTTCTGCAATTGGGTGAATTACCTGTTCACATTCCAAACTTCTTAATTTTAACCTTTTAGTTGGGCTCTTAATAAGTCACTGTTGAATAATTATTATTACTGCCCAACCACATATTTGGGCCAGTTTGCACAATTTTGATCTACACAATTTCATCTATTATATTATTTTTCACAGAGGCCCTTATTGATTGATCCCACTCATCTACACAACCACGATCATTGATATATAACTACCTTGATTGTTGTCCCGCATTGGCCAACATCTGTTGGCGCGCCACTACAGCTCCCAAAAATGATTTTCTCTGTGTGATTCGCGACCTTCAGTGTCACACCATCACTACACAGACACCCTGTGAGTAGCACACCCTAGGTGGATTTTTCATATCCATCCGATTGTTGCCATTTATCAGTATTGCCCTAAACTTTTTTTAGGAACCAATATAATTATAGTTTTTACCATAGATCCAGTTCACATGCTTCGCTCCTGAGGATTGGCTACAGCCATGAAACGCATCGAGCTACAGATACCGTGCACTTTGTCATATCCATTCCAACTACTATGTTTATTATCTCAGATAATAGGTTCCATAGGTGTCTGTGGCAATCCCTCTTGGGATGTTTTAACTAATATCTATGATAGGGATCTATGAGGCCCCACAATGGGGCATTATTGTGTGTGTGTGTGTGTATGTATGTCATCCATTGGACCCTGTATTGCCTTATTGTATAATCTTGTGTATCATCAATGTTGGGGATTAAGAGAGGCCCCAGATTATATTGTCTATATTGTATTTTTATATGTTCAATCATGCATATTGTTCGATTTTTGTATCATTACCATGTATGAATCAAATTACCATAATATACCCTGGCTATGAACTATTAAATATGAATTTTACTCAATTATAATTATTTACCTTAAACCCACAAGTTTCAATTAAAGTCCTGATTTCCCTCTCCCTTTCTTTCCCCAGCTCCCTTTTTCCCGCCCTTATTTCCCCGTTTTCTCCATAATGATAGGGTTGGAGGTGCTTGACCCTACCAGGCCATTTCCCCATTTAAAGTCCCAAATTCCAATTCCTCTCATTTCTTATAAAAATCTAAAGGCCACCTGAAATGATATGAAAATCTGGGATACATGGCTTAATAAATTCTACCTTCTATTTTATGAGTAATAGTTCTACAGTTGTATAAATACTTACATTGCTCTTGCCATCCTAATATACTATACCACGCGATTTTAGAACATGTAATGCCTTGACTACTTCTCTAAACATAAAGGGATCAGTCTGTTAATGTAATAAATATACTTTTAAAACAATGTTCACATATTAACACAAACCTGAAATGTCCAAATAAACATTTGAACAACCAAGCTGGTTTCTGTTTCCTGTCACTGAAAATGAATACAAAGCTTTCTCTGGCAGAGTAGAAAGGACGAGCTGATGATGTCATGCTCTCTGCCAATCACAGCATGCTTTGTATTTATTCTCAGAATACAAAGCTGCCTATGAATGGCTGAGCGCCTCTCAGACTGACTCTATATTGTTCCGGGTGTGAGATGGGAAGTCTCTGTCTCACAGCCAGAACCCAGCACTGTGTACTGTATATAGCTGAAGCTACATGCAGTACATACAGTGCTTACAGACACTGCAGCACTTAGTGCAGGAAATAGTTTGTTTGGACCAGTGACTGGAAACATAGACATTAGCTTTAAAGCAGAACTATACTGCATCTGAGCACCAAAAACGTAATTTAATTCATTTTTAATATTCAATGCAAACTCCCCCATCCATCCATGTCTTCATGCTTTATTTTATTCTGAGAAATCACTTTGAAAAATGCATTTCTGGCCATTGTCATCATTAATAAGGGCACATGATTCATGTAGTTACTTCCTGGAATCTATCTGCTCCATGCAGGCAGGAGGGTGTGCTTAGTTTGGAAATTCCCTCCTCCCCTCCTGAAGACGCATGGGTTGTACAACTTAAATTGGCTAGTCCTAGGCCTGGAACCCGGTAAGTAACTGAAGAAATGTAGAAAAAAAAAAAAAAGAGGCTAAAACATAAGGATTAAAAATGAAAGAGTGACGGTTTTGCTTTAACCGCTTGCCAACCAGCCGCCGCAGTTGTACTGCGGCAGGTTGGCACGGCTGCGCCAACCGCCGTAGGTGTACGTCGGTCACTTTAAGAACTATTTGGGGCAGATCCCCGTTCTGTCAGGGAAGTAGAGAGAGATCTGCTGTTTCAGAAACTGCGATCTCTCTCTCTAATCTCTGTCAGTCCACTCCCCCCACAGTTAGAAACACCTCCCTAGGGAACACTTAACCCCTTGATCGCCCCCTAGTGTTAACCCCTTCCCTGCCAGCGGACATTTATACGGTAATCCGTGGCTATTTATAGCACTGATCATTATATAAATGTCAATGGTCCCAAAAAAGTGTCTGATCTGTCGGTCGCAATGTCGCAGTCCCGCTAAAAATCGCTGATCACCACCATTACTAGTAAATAAAAAATTAATAATAAAAATGCCATAAATATATCCCCTATTTTGTAGATACTATAACTTTTGCGCAAACCAATTAGCATACACTTATTGCAATATTTTTTGGGGAAAAAAAAAATGTAGACGAATACATATTGGCCTAAAGTGATAATGAATTTTTTTTTTTGAATATTTATTATAGCAAAAAGTAAAAAATATTGGTTAGAATTCAGGTACAGACTTACCTAGACCCAAGATACAGCTGACATATTGAGCATCATACCAGAAACCCTGCTAACAGTGACAGGTCTAAGAAGCAGTGTTAATTTTGTCAGTGGAAATATTTTAATTGATGAAATTAACACTATTTGTGGCATTTTAGTCAAAAGACTGTGACTAAAACTAAATTTAAATTTGACATCATAATTAACACTGGTTATGCAGTATATCACAGTGGCTAAATCTGTGTCTGTAGTGCATGTCCAAACCCTAATACAATATATAACATGTTATTATATTTTTACTCGGAAGTATGTAATGAGTTTGGACATTCTAGAGAAATGCCTAAATAATGCACTACAATTCAACTAATCCCCATTTGATTTTAGTAGACTAAAATGATTTTAGCCAACTACAGTAAAATGTACTGGAGATTTTAATCGACTAAAATACAACACAACTAAAACAATTCAGATGACTAAAATAAGACGAATGCCCCATACATACGGTCGGATTTTCCGATGGAAAATGTCCGATCGGAGCGTGTTGTCGGAAATTCCGACCGTGTGTGGGCTCCATCGGACATTTTCCATCGGATTTTCCGACACACAAAGTTGGAGAGCAGGAGATAAAATTTTCCGACAACAAAATCCGTTGTCGGAAATTCCGATCGTGTGTACACAAATCCGACGGACAAAGTGCCACGCATGCTCAGAATAAATAAAGAGATGAAAGCTATTGGCCACTGCTCCGTTTATAGTCCCGACGTACGTGTTTTACGTCACCTCGTTTAGAACGATCGGAAATTCCGACAACTTTGTGCGACCGTGTGTAGACAAAACAAGTTTGAGCCAACATCCGTCGGAAAAAATCCTAGGATTTTGTTGTCGGAATGTCTGAACAAAGTCCGACCGTGTGTAAGCCCTGCAAGACTAAATTGAAGTTTGACATCAAAATTAACAGTGCTAAGAAGCTCATCTGAGTCATGTACACGAGTCATTGTGCAAGAAGGTTAATTTCTTTCCAAGCTGGAAAAAGACCCTCCTAAAGCCAGGTACATACTATTAGTGATTGAACAAAAAAAAAAACTGATTGGGAGTCAGTTCTGATGCTGGTCTTCCAGCATGCATGTCCGACAGAAGCCACCTGAACGGCCAGATTCTGTGGAACAGACCGACATACACACAGGCCGAATGTCGGACGTTTTTTTTTTTTTTTTACAGGCCGTTGTCTCCCGTGTATACCCAGCTTAAAGTGGAGTTCCACCCACTTTTACAACTCTTCAGCATCCCTCACTAAACTGTGCACTGTAAACAAATTGGATATTTTTTAATTTTTTTTCTCAACACCTACTGTATATCTGCTGTGTTCATTTTTCACTTCCTCCTCCCTGGCCGCGGCCCATCGCATCATTTCCTGTTTGCAATGCCTTCTGGGAAGGGGCGGCAACTTCCTCTGAAACTGCCGTTGCTATGGAAACCTGACCTGAAACCTATTACACTGCTTGTGCTGCACTGAGCATGTGGGGCGGCAACTTCCTCTGAACTTGCCATTGTTATGGAAACCTGACCTGAAACCTATTACACTGCTTGTGCTGCACTGAGCATGTGCGAGATTTGCAAGGATGAGATCCAGGAAGAAATACAGTCTGGCTTCAGATGCCCACACTTAAGATGGCCACGGCCTGCTGTAAGTTTATAAAATAACAAACTACTGCTATAAACGAACAAAACAGACCTTAATTTACAGACTAACTTTACTAGAATACTTTAAGCTTGTGTATTATAGGGGTATTTTTATTTAAAAAGTATAATTTCGGCCGGAACACCACTTTTAAGACTGCTTCAACCAACTAGACAGACTTTCCTATTTCAACCCTTTAGGGCCCTTCAAAGCTTTGACATTCTTTTCTCTCTTCTTTTTGTCTTTCAGGTCCAGGACACAAATTATCCATGTTCATGAACTTATTATTATTATTTTTTTCTATATGTTTAATAGTGAAATCTAAATATTTCAGGTAGGGGTGTTGTGTCCCACTAATATGTATTTAAAGCTATTGCATGTATCTTATTATGATTATGATGTTTACTTCCATCTAGTTGTAGTTTTAGCACCACTACAATTTGTTTATCTTTTGTATTTGGTATATCCCTCTGTCTCCTTTTGTATGTTAACAGTTTAGTTCAGTCCTAGCTAAACTCCCTGCTTCTTCCATGTTCCCCCAGTCAGTGTTAGTCATCGCAGAAACAAGGTATAAAAAGTCATTGTTTTATTACACTTCAAAAGACTTGAATAACATCCAATTTACTGCACTTATCTAAAGTAAAATTGTGTTTGAAAGAGTATTGAAGAGTTAAAGCAGAAGTTCGGGATTATAAAAAAAATAAGCATCCATATTTATCTCAGTGATGCTGCAACTGTCTCACATTGGTGCTATGACCAAGAACTGAGCGATCACACGACCACCGATCACTCAGTTCTCAATCTGCTGGACATGGATAGCAGTGACTGTTAGTGACTGCTTTGTTTCTCTAGCAATTACTGTAGCACCGGGCTGGAGAGGGGGTGGGCACAGCTGGCTTTAGCTCTCGGGAGCGCACTGGGAGCTATAGTCAACTGTCAATTAGGCAGCTGGGTGGATCCAAACAATCTTGTTGGGATCTTTCCAGAGCCTGAAGCTGCTCTGTGATGTCAGCTGATAGTGGGCAATATCCCAGTTCACTCCTGTGACCCACAACAAAAGCATGGCCAAGAAAGTTTGACCATACTTCTCTTTTTAAAGATGTCACACCATAAATTTTGTTCGTGTTTATCTGCATTCATAGGTGTGATTATCTGCCCACTTGCCACAGTGGACCACAATCTCACATTGGACCACATTTCCAAATGAACAGAACTGACTAAAATACTAAATATGAAGGGACGCACAAAGAAAACACCGTACAAAGGATACATTTTAACTAGTTTTTGTAGGTTTAGATTTTTATGACCAGGTAAAGGGGCAATAAAGTACTAGCACAGCTTGAATGGGATAAATACAGCAAGAGGGATGGAGACAAAAAGCATAAATAAAAGCCATAAACTGTATAATCTAAATGCACCAGTTTTTGATCAAAAGTAGTCACTATAGTAATAGTCCAACAACATCTAAGGACAATGTTTTGGCAAAGGTTTTATAGTAACTGGTTATCTTAAGCCTAGCTGACCCCACTGGGAATGTAAGTAAGGAGTTCTACTTGCCTTTTTGTAGGGCACAATTCCAGCCAAAAATAATACGATTAAAAAAACAGCAAATTAAAAAGTAAAATAATAAAACAAACTTTTGCGGAAATATTCACCTTCAATGCAGTACTTTTTTTACCTCTAGATGCCCTTGGTCTGATGACAAGCATCATTCAACGCAATTACTCTGAGCCCACGTCATCCAGGTCCTGCCTCAGCCTGTGACTGGACAGTAAAAAAAAAGCAGCAGAGTGATGAGCTCATCTGTCTGGCACTCTTCCTATAACCATGCTTCTTGTCAGCATATGAACTGATTGTCTCTTTGTACTGCTTCTCCCTCTCATGCTCCAGCCCTGCTGTACAGGAACTGTAAGACAGTGAGACCAAGCAAAATTTAGGTTCTAACACTGCTTGCATTTAAAAAATACATCCAATGATGCATTTATGACTATATACTGACACCTGAACGGATTATTTAGGATCTCCAATGTCACTCATTTCTATCCATGCCATGTCCGCCTTCCCATTGTTCCTTGGCCGGAAGTTTTTTGGTTGGTACCGCTTCCTCAGCTCCCTTCCCAAGTACATATTACTGCCATCCTCGGTGAACATAGCCATAGGCACCTAGGCTTTGCCAATTGGTGAGTATGGGGTCTTCCTTTTTTCTGTGAGGCCCTCTTACCATTTGTCCATCATTTATTCATGTGTTACATTACTTTTTGATCATTCATTTCCGGATATATGAACCCACCCCTGAAGAGCGAGCCAGATCTCGCGAAACGCATCAGTTGCTATAGATGTCATGTATACTCATGTACTTTAAATGCAATGCAATCTTTAAATATTGTATTGGCTTTGCCTTTTGTTTATGTTACTTTTTCATGTTTGACTACTTCTGTAATAAATATTTCACTGCATTTACATTTGTCAATTTTATCGGCCAATTGTGCACACCTCATTTAAAGGCCCAAGCGCGACATCCATTCTTTCATTTATGACTACAGAACTATATTAATTTGTGTTTGATTATAGGTGCTCAGGATTCAACTTTAATGGAGAAGTACAGCCAAAGCTTGTTTATCTGTACTTCTGTTTGTTTTGCACTCCTGTGACCCATTTTCAGCAGAAAGTAGGGTGAAGTCCGGCGTTGGCTGACGTCACAAGCTGGTCCAGGCTGGGGCAAAATCGTGACAATGAAGTCAGGGTCCATCCACATGCCTGGACCGGCACCCGGCTCAGGCTCTCAGCGTGCCACTGAGAGCCTGAACCAGCCACTCGCTCCTGCCCTCTCCACAGCCCAGTGCTCCAGTAAGCGAGGGCGGGGGCAGAGCAGAGAGGCAGTGACTGACAGTCAACAGCTCTCTGCTCGGGGAGCCCTGATAACCGAGCGATCAACGGTGTTTGATCACTCGGTTCTCAGTCTTAGAGCTGGCTAGGGACACATGCAGCATCGATCTGATGCTGCATCCACTTAGGTTAGTATGATTCTGAAAAAAAATCCATACTTCTCTTTTAACGTTTATTACAGGTCCTTTTTTTAGGGACTGTACGCCTAATATAACAAATTCACAACAATACAAGCAAACTAAATCACACATCTGTTTGTAGTTACCTTAAATAGGGCATCAAATTGCTCAATGCTATCATTAATTTTAGGTTGAAAGTGGCTGAGCATAACTTACCAGGAATCTAGATATGGAACTACCAAAATAAAGTCACCTGCCTATGAGCAAAGTCATATTTTCTTTACAGATAAAAGTTGGTTTAATTATACACAAACTGGATGCTAAAGTGAATTTTCCTATTTTATTTCTGCTGTTTGTTTTACTTCATTTCTTATGCCCAAGAGATTCTCGTTTACGGTAATTTATGTGGATACTTACGCACATCATGTCAACTGTGCACCACTACAAGCGATGACACAATTATTTCTGTGTGCAAACATTTTAATGAAATATTATGGCAGAGGAAACAAGAGAACTGTAAGAAAATTACACTTCTCTTGTAGAGAAATTGATTCCTTATAATACAAGCCTGTCATGGCTCATACGAAGATCTACAGATATTAACAGGACACTGTATATTCAAATCTTTTTTCAGTCCTGAGCTTTTTCGGTCAGATGGATGTGCAAATCATATATCAACAAGTTTATGAAAACCCAACAAGTGAAGTTACATAAATAGCACCATTTTCACTGCCACATATAGTACAGCAAACTTATTTTTGATGGCTATTTTTGATGGATAAAAACACAGCAATCATTAAAGATTTTTCTGCTTTTGTGAGCTTTCTATTATCGAGTGATAACTTTACCCAGAGGATCCCAATGCAACATTTGCGTTGCCATCGTTGTGTATGCCTATGCTGGTAAACCACAGATAGCACAGTCAGTTAACAGTGTGCCAATCTGCAGTGTGCCTGATGGCTTCCCATTGTCAGGTTGGCGATTCCTGTAAGGAGGCTGGTAATAAGAGGGCTCCTGGTAAGCTGAGATGGGAGGTCTCTATAGGCACCCAGGACTTTTTAAGTTTGTACTGTAGCAACATCACAGGAAGTGGCAATAAACTGCTGCTTCTCCATGCCCACAGCCCTGAACCTACAGACCGTGAGGGAAAGAAACCACAGTCACACGACCACTGACAAAAGAGATTTAAAAAAAAGGTAATAAAGTTGATTTTTCATTGTAATACATACAGTACACTATGCTAACAGTAAATGTCAGCAAAATGTCCATGATATCTGTAAATAGTAGGTTTTGCATTTTAAAGTGGAAAGTATATCAGCTGCCATCTCTGTCCTCCTTCTGAAAATTCTAATTGTCTGATTGACTCTGGCTTATTCAGTCATTGACCCAGAACAAGTATGTAACAAACAAAGTCAGATTTCCTGATTTGCATACTTGCTCAAGGTCAGTAACCTACAAGGTATTAAAACCTGTGACAGACCCAACCAGGACAAGGGCTTTTGGAGAGGACTAGAGGCAAGCCTCTTACCCACTGACTATGGGCCCTGGCTTTTGGGGGGGACACTGCTCTTTGGGAGGTGTGTGCTTGGGGGATCCTTGGAGTGGTCTTGTTTCCGATTCAGGTTCGTGTCTCCCCAGAACACACAGACTCTGGGAGTCTAGGCCCGGGATCCATGTTAAGGGCCTAGATGCCACATTTCCAGTAATGACTGCTCCACGCTGTGAGACTCATAGCAGATGTTAATCTCATCAGCTCAAGCCACCTGTCCTTCACCCATTGTTAATTGTGCTAATTAACTCGCCTATTGTCTGCTAGCAAACTACTGTGGGGATGTTGAACTTATGATAATGTGTAGTGTACATTGTGAGCTCGGTGCTGGCCAGTCTGACCTGGAGTGAGATATCTGATTAATCACAACATTATCCAGGTGGCTAGTTGTTTAATTAACTTAATGTTTATAGTATGTGTCATGTACCTTTGGGTAGCACCTGACGAGCAGAGGAAGGCCTCTCGTACAGCCCCGGTTCAAGGACCACTGGGGTTGCAACAACAGCCACAAGAGCACAGTGAGATAGGAGTGCCTGCGATCCCTGACAATATCTCTGGATACAGTCACGAGCGTAGTGACGAAACGCATCGAGGTAGAGCCTGTGACGTTATCGCACACATCCAGGAAGCTGTCCACAGGCCGCTAAGGACACAGGGCTGAGGAGTTGCGGATGTTTCAGTGATCCAGTGATTGTCCGGTTTTGCCTGCATCCACCAGGACCATGCATCTGCAAATGTGAGTTTTATATACCGTGTTTTTATTAAAAGATTTTAAAGCGATAAAACACTATGTTGAGTCTTTTCCCACCCTTATGATACAATACCATGAGGAATTTCACCTGAGAGATTGGAAGTCCCATTAGGACAGAGGAATTACAGATTGCTGGATTGTTACCCCTGTGGGGAAGGTGACATTAGACACTATAGTGGGTCTCCATGTGGGGTGAGCACATATAGAGACCGGTGTTGGATACGGTGGTGTGCTTAATCACTAAAGTTTGGATTGTCACTTATGAAGACTTATACACGTGCACTAAGAAGAGTGTTTCACTTTGCATCTTATGATCATTCACTTTTTGAATCTACTTAGCAACAGTTATTGATTTCTATGGACTATTTTTATGGACTATTTCTGTGCTTATGTCTAAGTGCTCATGTTTTGTTCACTATTTTGATAATTACCACTTATTTTACTTAGCCCTCATATCTGGGTGTGGTTGCGCTTCACTATTCATTTTGTTTTATAATATATGTTGGTTGTTCCTTAGCTATGGTAGTTATATTTATGTGTACAGTTTGTATTGTTAGGGTAATATGATCAGGAGGGGAGGTGTTCACCTGTGGGGTATAAAGTATTTTCAATAAAGTATGTTTCAATTAAAGTCTTTCCTTGGTTTTTACCTCACATCTTGTCTGTGCACGATGCTTGGGGTATAAAGGGCTGGTATTAGCTCTTGCTCTGCTTGGAATGGTTTGGAGGGCAGGAGGCACTGTTTGGCGGATGGAATCACCTAATCGGGGTGCCCAAGCGGTTCTGTCACAAAAGCAAAGGAACAGTATGATGCAAAGGAAACTGTCATTTTCAGGAGAGGTCAGCAATGACAGTTCTTGTTTCATTACAGGTTGCCTTTAACTGAAATAAAGGATCCATGCAACATTTCAAACGTTTATGCTTTTTACGCTTGCAACCATTTTGTACAGCTGGCTGCTGTGCTAAACCATGATAATTAAAAGGTATTATAATTTCTGTATAGCTCTTGGCAGACTTGATTCTGGTAAAGGTGCCGACACATTTGTTGGCTGGTTCACATAAGCACACATTGGTCCAAGAGAGGGAGATTGTAAAAGCACAGAAATTTGTAGAGCCAAAGACCTACCTAGAGGTAATAGTGACTAGCATGCTAAACGAGACTGCACTGAGAGTGGATGCTCTCTAATTTAACCTCAGATGTAATATTTCCTAGATCAGTCTTTTTCAACTAGGCTGCTAGGTGCCCTGGAGTGCCTTCTGAGTTCTTCAGGGGTGCCTTGACAAAAATTGCCTTAAATTGCGCAACAATTGTGTACAGGCCAGCGGGTTGGTCAAGCCTGTCTTTTTGTTACACAAGGCCACAGATTTCCATGAATTACAACCTTGGGCACCGTGCGGGTCAGCCAACAGCATCCTAACAACTGTTGATGTCATTGGTTGATAAAGAAGACGGCTGGCACCTGCACAGCATCCTTGTTTGATTTCTCCCCCACCTCTCTGTTAGCACTGGGGCCATGTAAGCTGTGTGATGGAGAGTAAATTAGCGTGAACAAATGCTGGAATACTGGTCAGTACCAGTGTGCAAAAGTGTACAGGGGGTCCCCGGGTTACAAACAAGTTAGGGACTGTAGGTTTGTTCTTAAGTTGAATCTGTTTGTAAGTTGGAACAGGTACATTTTTTAAGTGTAGCTCCAGTGTAGCTTGCGCCGGGGAGCTATCAGTCACGGCACACGCTGGGGAAGAAATGGCACGAAGGTACGTTTCTTCACAGCGCATGCGCCAATGACGACATTGGTGCACTACAAGTGAAATGTCTCCTAGACGGTGCATGTTTAGGAGATATTTCCACTATCTATAGGTAAGCCTGATTCTAGACTTGTCCATAGGTAGAAGTCACACAAAAGACTTTACAACCACTTTAAAGCAGTATTAAACCCAAGGCTTTATTCCCACTGTTTTCACCTGGTGATCTGACCAGTAACATGACTCCTGTTTTGGAGTGTCCCCATTCTGGGTGAAGGAGCACATGGAACACAACAAATACCATAATGGACTCTCACCTCACAGGGGTATGCCTGGGCAGCCATACCACAAAAGCTGGGGCTAGGGGAAGGAAACTGTTGATATTGAACTGTTTGCTGCAATCTGTTCAGTAATAGTTTCTTTAACCGTTATGAGCTTGGTCTGAAGTTACTCAAAAGGGGTGAACATTGGTTCTGGTGTAGCTAAAGAACCAGGGTCTGTACAGCACAAAGGGGTATGAACCTCAAGCTACTACAAAAGTGTTGGCACACAAAGCATGGCTCGGCCCCAGCAGCAGGCTCCTTCCTCTTGCCGAGTGCCCCCACAGCAAGCAGCTTGCTATGGGGGCACCCAAGCCGAGCCGCTGCTCTGTGTGTCCGTTTAGACACGGAGCCGTGACTCGTCCCTGCCCTCTCTCTCTCCTCATTGGCTACAGCAGCGGGAGCCAATGGCCAATCAGGAAGGGGAGTCCCAGACAGCTGAGTCTCTCATGCAACATTGCTGGATCGAGGTGGGGCTGAAGTAAGGCTGCTGCACAAAAATGCATAGAATGCAGTTAGATAAAAAACCTTCTGCCCTTAGAACCACTTTAACGTGGCAAGTTAAGGAAGAAAAATGCCGTTGCTAAGAGTAACCAAGCACAAGTTCAAGACACCAAGCAACCAGTCGTTAGGCATGATACCTGGTAAGGTTACAGGTCTACCAGTAGTGAGGAAGTCATTGTCTGGTTCCCTACCTAGTGGTCGTATCCAATAGCAACTGGATTCGAACCCATGTTATGGAGATCTAGGCCCTGGTCACGAGGTATGAGAAGTAATGGAGTTAATATGGATAATATGGAGTTAACAGTCCTCCAAGGATGCAGGCCTAAAATAATGTTGGTTTACCGCTATGCAACCACTTAGGTATGTAAGTATGCAGGTACCCAGGTATGCTGTTATATCAGGAGATAGGTATGCAAACATGCAGGTATACAAGTATTCTTGCCATTCCTGCATTTATGTATGCAGTTCAAGGCCAATAAGCACATATGTATGTATCCCAAGGTAAAAAGGCACATATGTACATACCCTCAGGCAAACAAGCACATATGTATGTAGTCCCAGGCAAATAAGCACATATGTATTTAGTCCTAGGCAAATAAGCACATATTTATGTAGTTCTAGGCAAATGAACACATATTTATGTAGTGCTATGCAAATAAGCCCATAATTATGTAGTCCTAGACAAATAAGTACATATGTATGTAGTCCCAGGAAAACAAGTGCATATGTATACAGCTTAATGTAAATAAACATATACAGTACAAATGAAAACATGCTAGCATGTGTATAAGTAACATGCATCTATGCATTCGTTTATGGAAGCATGTAAGCATGTGCTTATGCAACTATGCATTTAGTCAAAACATGAAAGCGTGCATCCCTGTAAACACGCATTTATACAATACGTGCCCATGGAAATTTATGCAATAAGCAAGCATGCGTTAATGAAACGTGTTTATGCAACATTACACAACACGCATCTATGCAGACATGTATAAACATGCATCTTTATGCAGACATGTATCTTTATGCAACCATGTATCGTTATGCGATCCTGTATCTTTATACGACCATGTATATTTATGTGAACATGTATAAACATAAGAAAAATAAGGGGTTGCGCTAATACTAATAAAACATAATGAATAATTTACAATGAAGAAAAATTCATATAATGATCATAAATGAAAATAAATCAATGTGCAAAAACGTTTGGTGATAATGAAAAAAAAGTCCCATTAAATAAACATCAATTAAGTGTCGTGAAAAATCCAAATCACCAACAATATACAAAAAAAGTCCAAGTGATAATAATGAAGTTCTGTGACAGCAAAGAAGGGTCCACCACCAGAAATGGAAGGGGTTACTCCTTACCAGAAGGCCATGACCCCCCACCACAGAGGATCACAGCAAGCAGGAATCTTTAAAAGCCAAAAATGGGAACTGCCAGCGGTGTCCACCAGAGGTCATCTCATCATCAGCAACTCCAACGAACCCGGGACATAGATACACATGTTCAGCTTTCAGTTCCCGCTGTATCTTCTCCTTCAGAGCCTCAACGCTCACCGTTCCTTCCCCAGCCAATAAACATGCATCTTTATTAGACATGTGCATTCGTTTTCGTCCGAATTTCAGGTATTTTCGTTATTGAAAGATCCGACATAAACAAATGCTTTATTTTTGTTTTCGTTGCCACCGGGAGAACAAACAGTCAGAACTCTCTTTTTTTTCTTTTTTTTTTTAAAAGAGAAACTGCAAACAAATGCAGACTTACCATTCCTGCTGCAAGACTCTGAACATAACAGGAGTCCAATCTTCACCTCTCACAGCGAGCTTTGTCATAAAAGACCTTCAGAGACTGGTTCCCCCTTAATGTGGGGTCCACTCCCCTGGACCTGTATAGCACCCTGCAAGAATGCACCTTACTCGGAACAAACACTTCACGGGGCTCCATTGCACAGGGTCCAGCGCCATAAGGCTGCATTACAGGCAAACCTCAAGGAATCTTCTCTCCTTCCAATGAGGCTTGGCTGATCGCTTTTTCGAATGGATCTGATTGAAGTCCATGATTCTTAATAGAACAGTCCAGACCTCCACGTATGCGCCAACAGCACATGTATCACATCAGTGACCACCACCTTACAGACACTGGCGAAAAAACTGATGTACTTCCTGTGTAGGATGGGGTTATATAGGGGAGGACTTCCTGTTTGATAGTTCTGATTGATCTACCAGTGTCCATTCACCTATAGGTGGTGTATAACCCAAGTACTTATTATTATTATTATTATAATAACCGGCTCTGTGTCCTGTGATGTACGATAAAGAAATTAATTTTTTTACAAAATTTTCAGTCTTTTTTTCATTTATAGCGCAAAAAATAAAAAACCCAGAGGTGATCAAAAATCCACCAAAAGAAAGCTCTATTTGTGTGGAAAAAAAGGACAAAAATTTCATATGGGTACAGTGTTGCATGACTGAGTAATTGTCATTCAAAATGTGAGAGCACTGAAAGCTGAAAATTGATCTGGTTAGGAAGGGAGTTTAAGTGCCCAGTCAGTAAGTGGTTAATTACTGCACACAATGAAGACTCATCTCTGAGTCAGGGAACTGCCTTAAATGCCTGGTCCCAGGCATTGATGAATGCATTACGCACGAAAGGAAATACAATACTATATATATATATATATATATATATATATATATATATATATATATATAAATACAATTTCCTGGTTAAGGTGGGAGGAATACACAACCTTAGAGAGAAAGGAGGTCTTAGGCCTCAGGATAACCTTATTTCTGTGAAGCACAGGAAAAGGTTCCTTACAGAACAAGGTTGCCAGCTTGGGAACTTGTCTCACCGAGGTCATGACTATGAGAAATGGCCACCTTAAGTGAGGGCTGATAGAGGGGTAGTCCTAATGGGTGCAAAGGACAGTTTTTGAAAAACCAACAGAACCAGGTTGAGGTCCCACAGATTCATAGGTGGAAATATGGATTGAACTATGTGAGCAACCAAATGAAGACTTTTACCCAATAATTAGAGGCAAGCGGTCCCAAAGTACACGAGTGATGGTAGATCTTTCAAGAGGTGGATTTCCTAGCTTTAAGAATCATAGGAATAATAGATTTTGGACAGATACATATCACTTAGAACCTGAGCGTCAACAGCAACTGTGAGGCCAGGTTGTAAACTGGTCCTTGGGAAAAGAGACTCAGACTGTCTGGGAGAGCCCATTGAGAGTCTTCGAGGAGTCTAATGAAGTTGTAGTATCATATACTTCTGGGCCAGTTCACTGCGATGAGAATCACTTGAACGCCCTCCATCTCAATCCTGAGTAGCAGACGAGGGAGGAGTTTCAGTGAAAGAAAAGCATAGATCAGGTTGAACTGGTCCCTTGGAGTCAGCAGAGCAGACCATCCACTGATATAGTCAGAGTACCCCTGGATCTGGAGAAAAACTTACTTAGTTTGTTGTTGAACCTGGAAGCCAAGGAGGTCTACAGCTGGATTTCCCCACCTGTGACTATTCTCCTTCAGACGCTGTTGACTTAGGAAGTCCACCTGAAAGTTTTCCATACCTGGAATGTGCATGCCAGAGTGTTGAAACATGAAGTTGCTCCCAAATGAGAATCTGGTAGGCCAGTGGTTCTCAACCTCAGTCCTCAAATACCCCCAACAGGCCATGTTTTCAGGTTTTCCTTTACTTTGCACAGCTGCTTTAAATAGATATCAATGACATGATCTATTTTATCTAAGGGAAGTTCCCAAAACATGGCTTGTTGGGGGTACTTGAGGACTGAGGTTGAGAACCACTGTGTATGTATGTAATGTATGCTACTGCTGTGGTATTGTCTGACTGAAGCTGGACTGGATAACTAGACATTTGGGACATCCAGGGACAAAAAAATTGCTTGTAGTTCAAAAATGTTGGTTGAGAGCTGAGCTTTCCTCCAGTGTGAAGGTATCCAGAACTCCTCCCTTAGTCTGTCAGACTGGGGTTCATCATCAGAATCTTCCAGACTACTGGGAGAAAGGATCTGCCTGGATCCACATATGGATTTGTGAGCCAACAGGCCAGGTCTTGGTCTTGGGTGTCAGGCACACATGATTGACCAGAGAATGTGCCTTCTTGTCTCAAGAAGCCAGAATGTTAAGTTGCAACAGTCTGGCATGGAATTGAGTGAAGGGGACTCCCTCATAAAAAGTCACAATCAATCCCGCAACTTGGACAGAACTTGGGCTACAAGGTCTGAATCTGAGATTAGCAAAACACAGGAAGCCTTAATGCACCAGATAGATGGGGGCTTATTGATAGACATCCTTGATGTCCACTGAAGCCACTGAAGAGGGAGGCAATATTTGACTGAGTAGATTCCATATGGAACTTTTTACAAGAAGGAAAGTGTTGAACGCTTTCAGGTCCAAAAGAGGGCAATTGCCCCTTTTTGCTTTGGGGACGGGAAACAGTTTGGAGTAGATAACTTAAAATTTTTTTGGGAGGGGAATCATGCCAGGGCAGTGACCATTCATCCATCCAAATTTCCAGCAAACACTGCACCTGTGCCAAAATGGAACAGTCTCATAATTGACTTCAAACAGAACTGTGTCCCAGAACACCTCTTTAAGCGGACCAGACCATGATACGCTGAACTGTGCCTGAGCAGAGTAAGGTGCAATTACTCTGCTTAAATTAACTGGACTTTAGGTGTCAAACGTGCTTGGGCACAGTATGGAATTCCTAGTGTGAGTACACCATAAGAGAGTTCTGGTCAGCTTAAAAAGAAGTATGAATCAAACATAATTTAGTTTAACATTTAAAGATTGCAACACTACCATTTTGCTGACTAGGAAATCTGAAAATACAAGCTTGTTTGTACCTGTGCTCATATCCCTTGCCATGTGTATTCTAGGTAGTTGTCCAATATGAAGGAGAGTGCTCTCACAATGGCCTTAAGCCATGAGGAATTCTTGTTTATTATATTATTCCAGCAGCAGCAGCAGAAGTATAGCAGTTATATATATAACAGGCCTTCTCACCCATTATCTATAGTCTACAGATATCTGTACATCTACATCTGTGAATTTGTAACCAGGTCATCTCATACTGTATATTTGGGACTCATTTGTAATAACGTTTATTTTATGCTTAGCCCAACCACTTTTTTAAACTAGGTGATTTTAAACATAGAAAAGTCCAAGAGACCTTTGATGCGTCTGTAAAGAATACCTGTTGCTCCTTATGTGCTATCACGTTTTACTGTAGGAACAAACAAAACATTTTTAAAAAGTGTTTAAAAATTCAAACCAATTAAAATAAAAATTGTAAATGCATGCGTAAGTGCACATGGGCAGGAGACAACTGTGCAACACATATTAGATATTATGTCACATCTCATCTATAGAAAATTTTTGGTATTGTAGTTTTGCAGCCACATGCAGTTTAAATTCTATACATGTTTAGTATCTATTTACTTTAATCAGTCTCATATTGTATAATTTATAGAAAATTTGGAAATGTTATTGTGTGTCTATTTTCAGTCTATTTTTACTTAAAATATAGATTTGATAAACAGTTGTGCTAATTTTGTGCAACATTAAAAATTGTAACTACCATCCTTTTAATGCTTTCAGAAAATATATGTTTTGGGGTTTTTAAGTGCAGTTTCATGTAACAAATGTACATTTGAAAAAAAAAAGGCAGTGAAAGGGTTAAACGACCCTTTGAAGACTCCATCTTGGAAGAGACTTTTTTCATAGAATTATGAGGGAGATATGTTGCTACTGCGCCAGCAGTTTTGGGCTTCTCAAGTTTGTTGTCTGACGCCATGAAAAATGATCTGGCCACTTGCTATTTGTTATAATTTTCAAACTTTTCTATATCCTTTTGTTTATTTGTATTATACATTAAAGAAGAACTGCAGGTATGGGTATTTTTACATGTATTGACATGTTTTTAAATGTATTTACAAAATTTTAAGATGAATTCTATGTATGAATCTTTTTACATACCGTATTTATCGGCGTATAACACGCGCCGGCGTATAACACGCACCCCAAGTTTTGGAGGGAATTTTAAGGAAAAAAACTTTTAGGAGGGAAGTTTAAGGAAAAAAACTTACATTTAAATGCCCATCAATGCAGCCTCATCAGTGTTCATCTGCAGCCTTGTCAGTGTCCATCTGTAGCATTGTCCCCCATTGCAGCATTGTCCCTGATTGCAGCCTTGTCCCCCATTGCAGCATTGTCCCTGATTGCATTCTTGTCACCCATTGCAGCATTGTCCCTGATTGCATTCTTGTCCCCCATTGCAGCATTGTCCCCGATTGCAGCCTTGTCCCCCATTCCAGCCTTGTCCCCCATTCCAGCCTTGTCAGTGTCCATCAGTAGTCTGCAGCCTTGCCCTGTGTCGTTTACAGACATCTGGCATTTAAAAATGGCGCCACCGTTCTCGGCCGCTCTCTGCGGCTCTCTCGGCGGCTTTCGGCCATTCTCGGCGGCTCTCGGCCGTTCTCGGCGGCTTTCGGATGCACTCGGCTTGCCGAAAGCCGCCGAGAATGTCCGAAAGCCGCCGAGAATGGCCGAAAGCAGGCGAAAGCCGCCGAGAATGGCCGAAAGCCGCCGAGAGCGGCCGAGAATGGCCGAAAGCCGCCGAGAACGTCCGAAACCCGCCGAGAGCCGCCAAAAGGCTCACAATCGGCGGGGGATTGGCGTATAACACGCACGCACGATTTTTCCCTGAGTTTAAGGGGGAAAAAGTGCGTGTTATACGCCGATAAATACGGTAGTTACATTGGTCCAGTTTGGACCAATGTAACTATGCATATATCCTACCTGGCCGATCCCCCTGGGAGATGGAAACCACTGTAGTAGACACCACTACTAATAGCTTCTGGCCCCGCGCCGAGTGGCCGCCTTGCTGCATTGTGAACAGAAGAAGCTACCTGCTCAGCACCAGGTGCCATTCAGAGATCGCTTTGCATTTTTCTTTTCTGTTTTCTTTTCATTTTTTTCATTTTCTTTTGACAGTCAGGTCATTTGAGCGCTCACTATGGTCGCATAAGTGCCTGTGATCTGTGGCATTTCCGCTGTGGTTGTTCTCTCCCCCCGTTACGAATACTCAACCCGCAGCAAACTTTTATTGCAACCACTACCTGGAATTTCTATATCTTGATTGATCTTTAGTGTTTAATCACTCTCTTTCTTAATCAATTCTGGATAACTATAAATAAACTTTTTGTAACTTTTTATTTATTAAGTTTGAGTTTTTCATTGCTATGGTGTTATATGATTAAGCACCGCTATAGTCCCATTTTTCTTCTTCCTTTCTAATTACAAAATTCCGGGATGAGGTGCGTTCAATTTGGTGTCTACCCTTAGTCAGACAAAAAAACTATAATGAGGGAGATATGTAGCTACTGCGCCAGCAATTTTGGGCTTTTCAAGTTTGTTGTCTGACGCCATGAAAAATGATCTGGCCACTTGCTATTTGTTATAATTTTCAAACTTTTCTATATCCTTTGTTTATTTGTATTATACACTAAAGAAGAACTGCAGGTATGGGTATTTTTGCATGTATTGACATTTTTTCTAAATGTATTTACTAAATTTAAAGATGAATTCCATGTATGGATTTTTTACATAGTTACATTGGTCCAGTTTGGACCAATGTAACTATGCATATATCCTACCTGGCCAATCCCCCTGGGAGATGAAAACCACTGTAGTAGACACCACTACTACAGTGATATCCAATAGCTTCTGGTCCCACGCCGAGTGGCTGCCTTGCTGCATTGTGAACAGAGGAAGTTGCCTGCTCAGCACCAGGTGCCATTCAGAGATCGCTTTGCATTTTTCAATGAGTACAAAACTTTCTCTGATTGGATGAGGTGAAGATTCAGGGCGGTGACACCACAATCCCCACCTTGTCCAATTAAATAAATTATTAGCATTAATTGAAAAAATGCAAAGCGTTCTCTAAATGGCATCCACACTGATGGAGCAACTTCTAGTGTTCACTATGCAGCAAGGGACACAGAAGCTAGTGGAGATATTTGTAATAGTGGTGCCTACTACAGTGATTTCCAGCATTTCTAGATTGTAAGCTCTAACGAGCAGGGCTCTCTGATTCCTTCTGTATTGAATTGTATTGTAACTGTACTGTCTGCCCCCATGTTGTAAAGCGCAGCACAAATTGTTGGCGCTATATAATTCCTGTATTATAATAATAATAATTACCAGCAGAGGGATCGACCAAATATAGTATACACATAGTTACGCATGTAACTATGTAAAAAGATTCATACTTGAATTTATTTTTAAATATCGTAAATACAATTATTAAAAACATGAAAACATGATTTGAACTTGACCTCCAGAAGGTTTTACCCCCCTTCATGACCAGGGAAGTTTTTGCTATTGATTACACTACGAAAATTAAGTATCATTAATACATCATTTTTACATACAAATAGCTTTCTTATGGTAGTATTTAATCACAACTTTTTTTTTTGCAGTATAAATGAAAAAATATCGAACATTTTGAAAAACATGTTTTCTTAGTTTCTGTTATAAAATTTTGCAAACAAATAATCTTCCTTCATAAATTTAGGCCAAAATGTAGTTTGCAACATTTCTTTGGTAAAAATAACCCAAATCAGTGTATATTATTTAGTCTTTGTGAAAGTTACAGAGTCCACAAACTATGGTATATATATATTTTAAAATTGATCAATTCTGATGTACTGATGGACTATGTCATTTCTTGAGGCCCTACAATGCCAGGACAGTAAATTATGAAATTACAAAAAAAAATTTGTTTACAATTTTTTTTTTTTTTTTTTTACATACTGTGACAGTGCAGTACAGCGTCGTAATATAAATGGTGCGGGGGTGATCAGGGATACTAACTGGTGACAGTATGTAAAAAAAAAATAAGTAGTGCAAGCACAAAAGAAATAACAGTAGGCGTTCACAAAAGTTAAACACTCTGAAAACTTTAACCAAATGATCATGGTACTACTTTGAACAAACCCAAGTGTCCTACAGGACCAGAGTGTGAATGTTAATTTCAGCACTTTTAGATATTTTTCCCAAAGTGAACTGTAATAGGCTATCACAAAATTTGGTAATTCACTTCTGTTTAACTCTACAGATGAGTTTTCAAATAATACTATCCCCTTTGATATCACTTCAAAGTGTAGGTACAAAGTCTTCTGAATGCTTGATGGGGCCCTAGCTAGTGCACATCAGGGTTGAGGTCCTTTTATGTAGGAGCAAGATTTCCTAAGGATGGTACAGCAATAGGAAAGATTCCCCTTAGGTTATGAGAAACTGGGTAAGGTCTCTTTAACACAGAAAATGAATGGAAGAATTTCTGAAGTTGAGAAAGGGGCAAAAGCAGACTTCCTCAGAATTTAAACCCCTTTAGGTGGTGAACTAGTCTGGTGAAGCAAGTTCCTTTACAGCTGGAAAAGGCTTGAGATGAATACATTTAATGTCTCCTATCTGCAAGGAAACACGTGCTGTAGCAAGGGTCCTGAACTTTCAGAATAGTAGGGAGACACTAAAGCAATAGGCAGTAGTGAATGGACTAAGAAGTCTGTAACTCAATGTAGTAAACTATGATGCAAGGTGTACTAAGCTGGAACAATTAAATACAACAGTCACTTGTAACTTGTGATGGTCTGGGTTATGGAACCCTCTCACCCAGTCTGTAGTTCTAAGAGGCGCAAACTAAGGTCTCTCTGTGGAGGCGGCCCCCTTGTTCTCTTGGTCCCTCTGCTAAGAAGCAATGGCGGTACTACGATCCGCCTGCCTGCAAGGTTGACTGTCCTGCCTGTCAGTGTTACCAACCATCTGCAGTCCCTCTTTCCTTCTCTCTGGCACAACCCAATCCAGCCTGGATCCTCTGAGTCCTGCACTGCCTTCTTCACACATGTCCTCACCCTTTCATCATCTACTTCCTTCCTTCCTGGAAAGTTACTTTTGATTATAGAGGCTCCCGCCCCTTTTGCCAGTTCTTCTGGGAAATGTAGTCTGTTTTGACTTTGGCCTTGACTTTGTCTGAGTACAGAAGTCCTGCTATCAGCATACAAGTTCAACAATGCTTTGCTGTGCTTTACTAAAATCCGAATAACTAAACTGTAGAACACTGCCATCTTGTGATTACTTTACATAATGCAATCAGTAACAGTGCAGTGTGTTACACATGTAAAAACCCTATGAAAAGAATATATACAAATAAATCAAGAAAGGAAAGTAAAAATAAAGATAAAGGAAAAGGTCCCCACCAAGAAATGCGGTAACATTGGACAAGAAAAGATACAACAAATAGATTTGTAAACAAAATCTATCACTGAATGTGTTGAGGCCAGGATAAAATCAGTTGCCTCCTGTCTTGGGACAGTCTACTCTTTCTATAATGTGCCCTCTCAGAGACCCTAAATTAGATTTATGTTGTTCTCCTACATGTAAAAAATAGAATTATTTTTGCTAGAAAATGACTTAGAACCTGCAAACATTATATACAGTATCTCAAAAAGTACACCCCTCACATTTTTGTAAATGTTTTATTCTTTCTTTTCATGCGACAACACTGAAGAAATGACACTTTGCTACAATGTAAAGTATTGAGTGTACAGCTTGTATAACAGTGTAAGTTTGCTGTCCCCTCAAAATAACTCAACACACAGATGCTCAATAGGGTTTAGGTCTGGAGACATGCTTGGCCAGTCCATCACCTTTACCCTCAGCTTCTTTAGCAAGGCAGTGGTCGTCTTGGATGTGTGTTTGGGGTCGTTATCATGTTGGAATACTGCCCTGCGGCCAAGTCTCCAAGGGAGGGTTTCATGCTCTGCTTCAGTATGTCACAGTACATGTTGGCATTCATGGTTCCTTCAATGAACTGTGCTGGCAGCACTCTTGCAGCCCCAGACCATGACACTCCCACCACCATGCTTGGCTGTAGGCAAGACACACTTGTCTTAGTACTCCTCACCTGGTTACCGCCACACAAGCTTGACACCATCTGAACCAAATAAGTTTATCTTGGTCTCATCAGAACACAGGACATGGTTCAAGTAATCCATGTCCTTAGTCTGTTTGTCTTCAGCAAACTGTTTGTGGGCTTTCTTGTGCATCATCTTTAGAAGAGGCTTCCTTCTGGGACGACAGCCATGCAGACCAATTTGATGGTGTGTGTGGTGTACGGACCCCCCACCCCTTCAACCTCTGCAGCAATGCTGGTAGCACTCATAAGTCTATTTCCCAAAGACAACCTCTGGATATGACGCTGAGCACGTGCACTCAACCCCTTTGGTCAAACATGACGAGGCTTGTTCTCAGTGGAACCTGTCCTGTTAAACCGCTGTATAGTCTTGGTCACCATGCTGCAGCTCAGTTTCAGGGTCTTGGCTATCTTCTTAAAGCCCAGGCCATCTTTATGTAGAGCAACAATTATTATTTTCAGATCCTCAGTGAGTTCTTTGTCATGAGGTGCCATGATGAACTTCCAATGACCAGTATGAGAGAGTGAGAGCGATAAATCCAAATTTAACACACCTGCTCCCCATTCACACATGAGACCTTGTAACACTGAGTCTAATGACACCGGGGAGGGAAATTAGGACATTTTCACTTAGGGGTTTACTCACTTTTGCTGCCAGTGGTTTAGACATTAATGGCTATGTGTTGAGTTATTTTGAGGGGACAGTAAATTTACACTGTTATACAAACTGTAAACTCACTACTTTACATTGTAGTGTCATTTCTTCAGTGTTGTCACATGAAAAGATATAATAAAATATTTACAAAAATGTGAGTGGTGTGCTCACTTTTGTGAGATACTGTGTATATATATGCAAATGTCTTAGGAAAAGGGGAATTGGCGCTGTTCTACTAAATGTGCATAAATTGTAATCCTAGAAAACATATATAAAACACAAATATAACACAATTGTATGTGAGTACATCCAATGTGCTCATAGATAGCTGTGGTATAGTGCAAAAGGGCTCATCCACCCAGTGTTATACAATAAAAGTGCAATGTGCTGAGAGTTATATATATATGAATATGTATATGCGTACCCAAAATTTGTAAACAATCCAAAACTGAACAAATGGTGATCTACTTATTAGACCAATATTGTGGAATCCCCAGCATAAATAAGTAAAAAATGCAAAAAAAAGTTTTAAAAACGGACGTTTTTTCGGGAGCAGTGATTTTAATAATGCTTAAAGTCAAACAATAAAAGTGTAATATTCCTTTAAATTTCATACCTGGGGGGGTGTCTATAGTATGCCTGTAAAGGAGCGCATGTTTCCCGTGTTTAGAACAGTCTGACAGCAAAATGACATTTCAAAGGAAAAAAGTCATTTGAAACTACTCGCGGCTATACTGAATTGCCGGCCCGACAATACACATAAAAGTTCATTGATAAAAACGGCATGGGAATTCCCCACAGGGGAACCCCGAACCAAAATTTAAAAAAAAAATGATGTGGGGGGTCCCCCCAAATTCCATACCAGGCCCTTCAGGTCTGGTATGGATACAGCATAATGAAGACCAAGGAACACACCAGACAGGTCAGGGATAAAGTTGTGGACAAGTTTTATGCAGGAAATATCCCAAGCTTTGAACATCTCACAGAGCATTGTTCAATCCATCATCCGAAAATCGAGAGTATGGCACAACTGCAAACCTACCAAGACATGGCCGTTCACCTAAACTGACAGGCCGGGCAAGGAGAGCATTAATCAGAGAAGCAGCCAAGAGGCCCATGGTAACTCTGGAGGAGCTGCAGAGATCCACAGCTCAGGTGGGAAAATCTGTCCACAGGACAACTATTAGTCGTGTACGCCACAAATCTGGCCTTTATGGAAGAGTGGCAAGAAGAAAGCTATTGTTGAAAGAAAGCCATAAGAAGCCCCGCTTGCAGTTTGCAAAAAGCAATGTGGGGAACACAGCAAACATGTGGAAGAAGGTGATTTCCACAAATTTGGGTTTTGAACTTTTTGGCCTACGCTATGTATGGCGGAAAACTAACACTGCACAACACCCTAAACAAACCATCCCCACTGTGAAACATGGTGGTGGCACCATCATGTTGTGGGGATGCTCTTCTTCAGCAGGGATAGGGAAGCTAGTCAGAGTTGATGGGAAGATGGATGGAGCCAAATACAGGGCAACCTGTTTAATTCTGAAAAAAATACTTGACACTGGGGTGGAGATTCACCTTTCAGCAGGACCCTAAACATACAGCTAGAGCTACAATGAAATGGTTTAGATCAAAGCATATTCATGTGTTAGAATGGCTCAGTCAAAGTCCAGACCAAAATCCAATTGAGAATCTGTGGCAAGACTTGAAAATTGCTGTTCACAGACACCCTTCATACAATCTGACACAGCTTGAACCATTTTGCAGAGAAGAATGGGCCAAAATGTTACTCTCTAGATGTGCAAAGCTGGTAGAGACATCACCAAAAAGACTTTAAAAAGCTGTAATTGCAGTGAAAGGTGGCTCTACAAAGTATTGACCCAGGGGGGCTGAATACAAATGCATGCCACACTTTCCACATATTTACTTGTAAAGAATTTTGAAAACCATTTATCATTTTCCTTCCACTTCACAATTATGTGCCACTTTGCGTTGGTCTATCACATAAAATCCCAACAAAATACATTTACGTTTTTGGTTGTAACATGACAAAATGTAGAAAATGTCAAGGGGTATGAATACTTTTTCAAGTGCCCTGTGTTCTCTGTCTCTCTCCTCTTCTCCTCACTGGCAGCCAAGGAGAGGGAGAACAGCTGCAGCACTGGCTGTTTGTTAGTGGCTGCAGCAAGGGTGGCACAGTAAGTGACAGCCTGGTCCATGTGGCAATGTGTGGGTGCGCGTAGACCTAGGCTACACTGAAATCAAGTCTGGACCTGCGTACGTAAACAAACGTAATTTCGATTCGAACATCGGGTGTTCGTTTGTTTCTAAAAGGAACAGAACATATGGGGCATTTGCGGGAAATTCAAGCGACACAGAACGCCCCATTATGCACTGCGAGATCACAGTGCATTGCTGTATGATGATTGGCCAAGGCATGCACCTGACCTGCATGCTTTGGCCAATCACAGCGCGCTCTGCTGAGAAAGCCATAATTGGCCAAAGGCAAGGTGCCTTTGGCCAATCATGGCTCAGGGGGACTAAGTTCATGCCCCACACTATATAAGGCTGCTTACATAGGGGCTGTGTGTAGTGTTGTTGGCATGGACAGAGAGATAGCTTGAGTTAGATTAAGCAGGTAGGTTATTCAGTTAGTGGCACTGTATTTGAGATATATATATATACAGTCAGTATAATATATATATATATATATATATATATATATATATATATATATATATATATATATACAGTCTAGTATGTATATATATATATATATATATATATATATATACTTTGCATTCAGTGCAGCCTATATCTACAGTGCATTCGATGGTGTACTGTTTCTAATACACTTCAGGCGGTGTACACAGTATCTAATACAGTGTGTACAGTTTCTACTATACTTCTGGTGGTGTACACAGTATACAATACAGTACAGCCGTTGTACAGTTTCTAATACAGTGCAGGCGGTGTACACAGTATCTAATACAGTGTGTACAGTTTCTACTACACTTCTGGTGGTGTACACAGTATAAAATACAGTGCAGCCGTTGTACAGTTTTTAATACAGTGCAGGCAGTGTACACAGTATCTAATACAGTGTGTACAGTTTCTACTACACTTCTGGTGGTGTACACAGTATACAATACAGTGCAGCCTTGCAAAGTTTCTAATAAAGTGATGGCGGTGTACACAGTATCTAATATAGTGTGTACAGTTTCTAATACACTTCAGGCGGTGTAATAATATATATATATTTCACAGCAGGGCCTGTTCCTGCACCCAACAAGAGTATCTGTGAGGGGTTACAGTGTTGTGGCACCACCACCCAAAGTCCAATTTTTCTGCCCCTGTTTAACAGGGGCATGTAATTACAATTTGTGATATATTATTTCACAGCAGGGCCCATTCCTGCACACAAGAGTAACTGTGAGGGGTTACGGTGTTGTGACACCACCACCACCACCCAAGGCCCAATTTTTCTGCCCCTGTTTAACAGGGGCATGTAATTACAATTTTTGATATAATATTTTCACATAGTCCTACCCCACACTATAAAAGGTAACTGCTCATAGAAATATCTTGTAGTATGTTGGAGTGGAGATAAATAGAGCAGGGCTCAGTTTGCTACTAGCAGTTCGTGTGTTCACTTATTGTGACTCTGAGTGTAGAGTGTTAGTTTAGTATTAGTATAGTATGTGAGAATAGTGTGTTAGTGTAGTGTGTTAGTGTAGTGTTTAACACAGCTTTACATAACATTTAGTGCTGTATACAGTGCTACTGTATACCCCCCCTTTTTTTTGGTTGCTGCGTGTTTTGTTTTTTTGTTTTTTGTCCCCTGCCTGCCCCCTTTTTTTTTTTTATTGTGAGTCACATTTTTTCGTACTGCAACGCTGGTGTTCCCCCTTTTTAAATTTGTTTTTATAGTTTTTACATTTCTGTCAGGGTCAGTCCTCAATTTAAAGTGGACCAAACATCACTTTTCACTGAATAAAGTGCATCCAATTACACATTTCCCAGTATCTATAAATTTTGGGTAATAAGCTCCCCCTCATCATGTCTGGGAGGCCAACAAGGAGAGGCAGACTTTCCCCTGCCACTATGAGGGGGCCAGCAGCGTCTGTATCCACAGGCAAAAATGGAGGTGGTCCGTCCTCAGGCAAGGCACCTTTGTCTGTTTAGTGATGTTGCCCATGCTATTCAGCCACAGCATGTAGAGGAGGTGGTGGACTGGCTTACTAAACCATCCTCATCCTCTATGACCCAAGCAGGCACTAGTGCGCAGTCCACCGCAGCTGCCAGAACAGCTTATTCTGCCTCCTTGTCCACGGCGATTCCTGCAATAGCCCCAGCATCATGCATGGAGGAGTCAGCTGAATTATTTGAACACAGCGTTAGCCACTTGCTTCTTGAGGATGCATAGACATCATTTGATTCTAATGCTGGTTCTGAGGTAGAGGAAGGGATCCATATAACAATAAAAAAAGTGTTTGGCGCAAAGGTTAAAAGCAATAATCCACATAAATGACAATATTATGCATATAAATGATGAACTGGAACAAGGGATAAGAAAAGATGATAGTAGTCCATGATGCTGTGCATAAAGTCGATGATGAGGTATAAAGCCCACATTCACGGCAGCCTTCCAATGGGATTGGAAACCATATTCCCAAAAAGCACTGTAAGAAACAAAGAAAGGAGGCGCCTCTGGGTGCAGACTTAAAAACAATTTAAAAAAAAAGAGCAGCAACAGAGATTGCATTCACATTTGTGTTGAGTTAAAAAGGCATATGAGAGTCCCAGATGTAACTGGAGGGGTCCGTGAGGTCGATCATCCCTGCCATGAATGTGTAATCAGACCGGTCTTTCAGATGCACTGTGTCCACCGTCCGACAATGATGGAGGAATACCAGAATGAGGCTAGGAAGGCAAACAGCAATCCAGGCGAGGGGCGATCACATCACACACATGCGACACGTTTCCTGAGTAAGCAAGCCGTGAATGGCATGACGGCTGCACTCCTTTGTCAAGCTAGTTACTATGGGACTAATGCAGAGAATATATGGGAGGAAGTGAGGGGAGTGGTCATGAGAAGAAGCTGTATGGAGTAGGGGGGAATGGTCATGAGAGGAAACTGTATGGAGTAGTGTCAGCAATGAAGGACGTGTGAGAAAAAAAAAGAAAAAAGAAGAATGAGGAGGGGAAGGGAAAGAAAAAAGAAAGAAGAAAGTACACACTCCATGTGCAAACTGATATAACATGATAAACTGGTGATATGATCATGAAAAAAACACACACATAAGCAAATATATGCGCGCAGGCATCACAGAATGGCAGATGTTACAATGCACTCATTGATGCCTCCAGGTGAGAGGACATCCAGACGATAGATCCAATAGGCCTCCCTTCCGCACAATTTTTTGAAACTTTCGGCAGGCGACAGAGACCTAGGGATCTGTTCTATAACCCAAACAGATAACCCCAGAGTGGAACCCTTGTGAACTGTGGCAAAATGTCTGGGCACACTGTGCGGGTCTGTACCACCCTCAATGTACCTCCTATGCTCCCCAAAACGCTGTCTGAGGGGCCGAATGGTGCGGCCAACGTATATGAGACCACAGGGGCAGGTCAGACCATATACCACATGATCTGATGAACAAATGAAAAAATCTTTCAGAAAAAAAGTGTGGCCTTTGCTGGAGAAAGTTTTTTGACTGTGCTGAACAAAATGGCACGTTTTTCAAAGTTTCTTGCGGCATTGGTACATCCCTACCAGAGGAATGAGCGAAGTGATGGGCGGAAAGGTAGGGGTGGTTTTCAATTTGCTAAAGTGGAACTTCCGCTCATCGGATTCCTCCCCCCCCCTCCGGTGCCTCAATTGGCCCCCTTTAGGGGGGAGGGGGGTGCAGATACCTGTATAATACAGGTATCTGCACCCACTTCCGGGAATAGCTAGCTGCAGCTAGCCGCAAATGCCCCCCCCCCCCCTGTTGTGTTGTGGGAAACACACAGTTCCCACAACACAACGGGGAACAGTGTAGATGCATGCGCAGTAGGGAACCGGGCATTGAAGCCGCAACGCTTCACTTCCTGATTTCCTGACCGAGGGTGGCGGTGGGGGCAGCCGAGAGATGAGCGATAGATCAGCCGAGAGATGAGCGATAGATCAGCTTCGGCTGCCGACATTGCTGGACCCTGGGACAGGTAAGTGTCCATTTATTAAAAGTCAGCAGCTGCAGTATTTGTAGCTGCTGGCTTTTAATATTTTTTGTTTACAGTGGAGCTCCTCTTTAAGGTTTGGAGCCCTGCGGTAAGCGACACGTGGGTGTGTGGGGAGGATAGATTTGTTATTGTTGTTATTATTGCAATGTGCAATGAACGGATGGATAAGATCTAAAGGACCATCCCAAATGATGATAATGTCATCAATATATCGGCCAAAAAAATGATGTTGGCGGAAAAAGGATTATTTTGGGTAATGTACTGATTTTCCCAGAACCCTATGGCTAGGTTCGTGTACGAGGGGGCAAAGTTGGCCCCCATCGCCGTGCCTTGTAGCTGTAAATAGAAGTCTCCATTGAATGTGAAATAGTTATGCGTTAAGCAGAACTTGGTAGCTTCTATTATGACTGTGGCCTGGCAGGGGTTAATGAGTGGATCTGTGGAAAGGAAATGTTCAAGAGCCATAATGCCAAAATTGTGGGGAATAGAGGTGTATAGTGAACTGATGTCTAGTGATAACCAGGCGTAAGAGGGTTCCCAAGTGTAGGGTGAGAGGAGTTCCAGAAGATGTGTCCCATCCCGGATATAGGACTGGAGTTGGAGGACAATCGGTTGTAGATAATAATCTACATATTGGCTGAAACCTGAGGTGATACTGTCCATAGAGGCCACAATTGGCCTACCGGGGTTTTTTTTTCTATTTTCTATGTATTCTGGGTAAATGATAAAAGTACAGAATGGAATAAAAGGGTTTGTGAAAAAAGGAACTCAATTTTAGAAATGACATTGTTGGATAGAGCAGTGGAGATCAAAAGGTCTGCTTCTATGACAAAGTCATTAGTGGGGTCTTTTGGAAGTTTTGTGTAGGTGACCTGGTCAGACAGCAGTCGTTCTGCCTTTGCGATATGATTTACTTTATTTTGAAGGATGATGCCACCTCCTTTGTCCACAGGCTTGATTATGAGGTCGATACAGAAAAAGAAGAAATTGACTCCTGCGCACAAGTGGTCAACCAGATGGATAGAAGGACGACACAGGCCTTGCTGCCCTCAAGGATGGGGAATCCTAACAAACAAAGAAATAAAAAGAGAGAGGGGCGCACCGGCCATGTGCATTATCTTTTGTAAAACATTTATTGAATAAAATGATAAAAGAAATTACTCACAAGCAGTAGTAAAATCTGGTGTCATAAAACTCGAGCAACAACAAGCAGCTTGGTGGTGATGATGAGCGAAGCCTTCCAAAGGTCTTAGAGGAACATGTAAGCTTCACTACTAGCTGACGCGTTTCGAAGGGCACGTCCCTTCTTCATCAGAGCTCAGCAGTGAACCCTCCTTCAACACTCCCTGTATATATATATAGTGTATGTGCCAAAAGGCCCAGTCAGTGGAGTAGGGCGGACTTGTGGGGCCCCTCCCCCTTAAAAAATCCCTCCCTCATGGGCAACTCACTTGTGCAAGTGAATAGATGGTGATAGATGCTAAATAAATAAAAATAAATAAAATAAATAAAATAAGATAAAATTAAAATTAAATTAAATGTAAAAGATTGAATAAAGAATAATACATAGTAAATGAATGTAAATAAGGAATTGAGAATGATGTAAGATATAAATGTATAATCTACAATCAAAAGGGTGACAATGTGGTTGAAAATGTCAACAAACCACAGCAAAAGTAAACCAGAAGTACACATGACATACAGTGATAGCGGCATAATGTCCAGAGTGGCACGGGGAAAGTGCACCTTTAGCAGGGGAAGTAGTCATTGTAGATAGCAGGCTAACTTAATGTAACAAGGCGCTGTACCTTCCATGCCCGATCCTGATCTCTGTGTGAGCGGCTCTGTGTATGAGAGCCGCTCGCCGATCGTTTCCGCGTGTTTTTCTATGTTGGAACGCACGCCAGTGTGCTTGCGTTCCAGACAGGAGGAAGAGGCAGTGCGCGTCACTTCCTCCGCGCCTGCTGTCGCCTGCGAGTGACGTAAGCGGCAATGAGTCGTTCGGCGCCATGTTACTGGGGGCAAACACTCAATGGAAAAGGGGCTGGCACAGCGCAGAATCAACCCGACGCCAGCCCAACCATAGGTCCGCCCCGCTGACTGTAGCTGCGCTACCCACTGCCAAAAGTGTGACATACAAAAACTCTAGAGGTACTCATGAAGTAAAGGACGCCACTATCATACAGAAAATACACTATGCATAGTTCATTCTCTTGTATAGTGCAGAGTATGCACCTGAAGAGAAGTGGGAAAGTGAATAAATACTAAATTATATCACACATAGCATTGAAACCATTGTCGATATTATACATATATAAGTGCACATACATATATATACACGCATATAATGTGCATAGATAAATCAAACATTAATTAATGTAGGTGCACATTCCATATGCCAATCAGCACATATGCATGCCCATATCACTGACATATCATGAACCAACCCCGGGTGAATGAGGAGTTTGTGTAAATCAAGGGAAATTAATGTATATGTACACAGGGGTGGTATCGAAGGAGTGGACACATGTGGCACAACCAGTAGCTGGCATGATGACCGCTTGGTATTAGTATGCAGGTGATAATACTAATAGACCCCACAGGAGAGGGGGAGGGGGGGGGGGGAAACGTGTTACCCTAGCATGGGCAAAGTACCAAGCGGTCCCTTCCTCACCACTGTGTGCAACATATGCGGAGTGACAGACTTGTCACTAACAAAAGAATACCTTAATCATATTGATGCTAAACATATCACTAATGGTAGCACAGCAATGATGTTATTATATTAGTAAAAATTAGTAGAGAACTAGAAAACACTAATGGTAGTACACTAATCATAGATCACTAGAACATGAGTAATATAATACACTGGTTACAAAACCTAGTAGATACCAACAGACAAAGCCGACCTGATCTCAAAGACAGAAGGGGCACGGAAAGGTGTGTATGTATGAGTGTGTGTGGAGAGAATGGCAGTGGCATATGGTAGCACCATGGGTGGGCACTGCGGAATCACGTGATTTTATGGACCTCAGGGTCCTCATTCAGGCCCCCGGGGGTCATACTCCCGAGGGTGAAGATCCAATAGGCTTCGCGTTTGCAAAGCCTTTGGTGTCTTCTACCCCTATCGAGGCTACCTCCAATAGACTCTATCCCAAATACTTTCATACCTGACGGATCACCTTGATGGACTTCCTGAAAATGCCGGGGGACTGGATACTTGACCCGTGTATTCGTGATGTCACATTTGTGTTCGCCAATGCGTACTCTCATGGGGCGGGAAGTGCGGCCAACATAAAGGCGACCGCATGGGCAAAGAATGCCATAGACTACGTAGTCCGTCCCGCAGTTGATGAACTGCTTCAAATGATGGATCCTCCCGTCTCTGCCAGTGACTGTCTTTTTTCTGTGCCACATGTATTGACATGTGCCACAGTTCTTGACACTGCATTTGTAGCTGCCCTTTTGGTCAAAAATAGTTGACCATGCGTTTGTGGACCTATTTATGGGTTCCCTCACCATACTAGGGGCTATAAGGCCTCTCAGGTCTCGTGGTTTCCTATATACTATATTTGGTCCATCAGAAAGGTACTCACTTAGCACTGGATCACGCTTTAAAATACTCCAGCTTTTCCGTAAAATACTTTGTATTTCAAAGGCTTTGTTGGTGTATTGTGTGGAAAACCGGGTTTGTATGGTGTCCTGGTTGATGGTGGGACCAGATGGTGGATCATATATCGCAGTTTCATCATACAAAAGAGCATATTTATTGAAGGCAGTCTCAATGAGGGTGGGATCATATCCCTTGTCTAAAAACTTATTACGAAGGACCTTGCTCTGCTCTAAGTAGTCACTTTTCTTAGTGCAAGTACGCTTCAGGCGGCAGAACTGTCCAAACGGGACATTTCTGATCCATCTAGGATGGTGATTGCTATCAGCATGCAAGAAGGAGTTACCACCACTGGGTTTAAAATGTGTTCTAGAGAGGATATTACCATCAAAGTCACTCCTAAGTTCAAGATCCAAAAAGACAAGGCTCTCACTACTGATGACATGAGTGAAACTGATCCCAAAGGGGTTCTCTCTGCAGTGGTCAAGGAAGAGATTTAATTCCTGATCAGACCCATCCCAAATGATAAGGATGTCATCAATATATCTGGCGTAGAGGACCAGGTTCGCCCCATATGGGTTATTGTTCCAAATGAACTGTTCTTCCCAATAACCCATGAAGATGTTGGCATAGCTTGGGGCGAACCTGGCCCCCATAGCAGTGCCCTTCTTCTGCAGATAGTGCTCTCCAAGAAAAGAAAAGTGGTTGTGCGTGAGAGAGTATTCAGCACAATCGAGTACAAATTTAGCCTGCACTGAATTGAGTGCACCCTCTTTGGACAGGTAGTGATTGGCCGCCCTAAGGCCATAGATGTGGTCAATAGATGTATAGAGCGAGGCTACATCTAGGGAAAGCCATTTGTACCTAGGTTGCCAAACATAATGGGACAGTATTTCCAGCATATGACTCGAATCCCTGACGAAAGATGGAAGGCTGGTCACTATTCCCTGCAAGAAATGATCGACATAGCAACCCACATTACTTGTGATACTATCAATACCTGCAATAATAGGCCTACCCGGAGGATTGACCTCACTCTTATGCACCTTAGGTATATGATAGAAATGTGGGGTTAAAGCATGTCTGTTGTAGAGGAAGTGATACTCGCTTTTGGTAAGGACCCCATCCAGTAGGGCCTTGTCTAGGAGTAGTTTCAGATCTTTCGTGTATTCAATAATGGGATCTCTATTGAGTCTGACATAGGTATCCGTGTCCCCCAATAGTCTCATTGCTTCGGCAATATAGTCCTCTCTATTCTGGATGACCAGGCTACCGCCCTTGTCGGCTTTCCGAATGATGACATCTTGATTCTGTTTAAGGCTATTGACAGATAGCCCCAGCGGATCAAGATGTTTGTTGAATTTATTACCTTTGGTATTGGTGTTATGAAATCTTGTTTTAAAAGATTCAAAGACCACATCATAAAAGGTCGATATGTATTTGCCTTTGGCCCAATGTGGGAAGAATGAGGATTTAGGTGCAAAGGAGGTGTGGACTATGGCTGTATCGCTAGGATGCTTATGGAGGGATGGTGGTAGCTCGTTATGCTCTGCCTCTGCATATAGTTCCTCTAAGATATCCAGGGCAGAGTCATCTTCTATATCCCTGCTCGTAGAGGAACAGGGTGATGACTCAGCGATCTTATTCATAATTGCAGAGGTCTTGCCATTGTCCTTCAATAAGTAATACCGTTGGAGGGTAAGTTTACGTATATACTTATTGAGATCGACAAATAGCTCAAATAAATTGGGAACGCTAGGAGGAGCATAGTTGAGACCTTTTCTAAGCAAATCTAGCTCGGCATCGGTAAACACGGAACTAGACAAATTATAGATTTTAATAGTGGCATGAGTGCACTTTAAACTCTGCCTCTTTTTATGCCCCTTTCCTCCTCTTCTACCCCTTCTTGTTCCTCCTCCCGTTTCCTTGACTTTTTTGTTGTTGACAGAACATGTAGCGGAGGGTACAAGATCTCGTTCTCCGTTGCAGGCCCCTCCATTCTTGCAACTTCCATTTCTAAAAAAGTCAATGGGGGTGTAACATTTGCTATGCTACCACTGTTGAGGTCAGATTCTAGATTTTCTAGAATAGTGAAGGGATTATGAGTGGTTAAGGACGGATCAAACACTATCCCACAGTCAATAGCTAAAGGGGTGACCCCAGGCCTACTAGTAGGGGGCGGTGGTGCGACTGCACAAGTAACAGGATACTCTCTCCCAAGAGGTGAGGGGTTGGTAGGTCTAATGTCTGGACCTTCCGCTGTCGAAGGGCCAGCTAGGCTGGAAAATGAAGCTAAATGGGAGTCTTTATTCCCATTTGTGCAATCCCTAGTGGGCGGTTGACGTCTGTTGTGTACATTTAGGTTGCTCTTAGTGAGCGAATGTTTATTAATCTTACTGTGTAGTTTACCATTCTTGGTGTGACTAGGGTCATCAGTGTACCCAGTACGCTGAGGCTGGGATGGATGTACAGCCTGAGATGAAATGGTGGGATGTATGAGCCCATTATTGATGTGATTATTTCTATTGATTTTATAATTTTTGTTTTTGTTTTTATTTTTGTTGGTATTGTTACTCTTGTCGGGCCTATTCTTGGAATTAATTGGACCTTTAACCTTATCGGCAGGAAGCCTGGGTTTCTTCCAGCTGAACTCCCTATTGTTGAGGTAGTCCAACCTGTCTCGCTCAAAGTGCACTCATGCCACTATTAAAATCTATAATTTGTCTAGTTCCGTGTTTACCGATGCCGAGCTAGATTTGCTTAGAAAAGGTCTCAACTATGCTCCTCCTAGCGTTCCCAATTTATTTGAGCTATTTGTCGATCTCAATAAGTATATACGTAAACTTACCCTCCAACGGTATTACTTATTGAAGGACAATGGCAAGACCTCTGCAATTATGAATAAGATCGCTGAGTCATCACCCTGTTCCTCTACGAGCAGGGATATAGAAGATGACTCTGCCCTGGATATCTTAGAGGAACTATATGCAGAGGCAGAGCATAACGAGCTACCACCATCCCTCCATAAGCATCCTAGCGATACTGCCATAGTCCACACCTCCTTTGCACCTAAATCCTCATTCTTCCCACATTGGGCCAAAGGCAAATACATATCGACCTTTTATGATGTGGTCTTTGAATCTTTTAAAACAAGATTTCATAACACCAATACCAAAGGTAATAAATTCAACAAACATCTTGATCCGCTGGGGCTATCTGTCAATAGCCTTAAACAGAATCAAGATGTCATCATTCGGAAAGCCGACAAGGGCGGTAGCCTGGTCATCCAGAATAGAGAGGACTATATTGCCGAAGCAATGAGACTATTGGGGGACACGGATACCTATGTCAGACTCAATAGAGATCCCATTATTGAATACACGAAAGATCTGAAACTACTCCTAGACAAGGCCCTACTGGATGGGGTCCTTACCAAAAGCGAGTATCACTTCCTCTACAACAGACATGCTTTAACCCCACATTTCTATCATATACCTAAGGTGCATAAGAGTGAGGTCAATCCTCCGGGTAGGCCTATTATTGCAGGTATTGATAGTATCACAAGTAATGTGGGTTGCTATGTCGATCATTTCTTGCAGGGAATAGTGACCAGCCTTCCATCTTTCGTCAGGGATTCGAGTCATATGCTGGAAATACTGTCCCATTATGTTTGGCAACCTAGGTACAAATGGCTTTCCCTAGATGTAGCCTCGCTCTATACATCTATTGACCACATCTATGGCCTTAGGGCGGCCAATCACTACCTGTCCAAAGAGGGTGCACTCAATTCAGTGCAGGCTAAATTTGTACTCGATTGTGTTGAATACTCTCTCACGCACAACCACTTTTCTTTTCTTGGAGAGCACTATCTGCAGAAGAAGGGCACTGCTATGGGGGCCAGGTTCGCCCCAAGCTATGCCAACATCTTCATGGGTTATTGGGAAGAACAGTTCATTTGGAACAATAACCCATATGGGGCGAACCTGGTCCTCTACGCCAGATATATTGATGACATCCTTATCATTTGGGATGGGTCTGATCAGGAATTAAATCTCTTCCTTGACCACTGCAGAGAGAACCCCTTTGGGATCAGTTTCACTCATGTCATCAGTAGTGAGAGCCTTGTCTTTTTGGATCTTGAACTTAGGAGTGACTTTGATGGTAATATCCTCTCTAGAACACATTTTAAACCCAGTGGTGGTAACTCCTTCTTGCATGCTGATAGCAATCACCATCCTAGATGGATCAGAAATGTCCCGTTTGGACAGTTCTGCCGCCTGAAGCGTACTTGCACTAAGAAAAGTGACTACTTAGAGCAGAGCAAGGTCCTTCGTAATAAGTTCTTAGACAAGGGATATGATCCCACCCTCATTGAGACTGCCTTCAATAAATATGCTCTTTTGTATGATGAAACTGCGATATATGATCCACCATCTGGTCCCACCATCAACCAGGACACCATACAAACCCGGTTTTCCACACAATACACCAACAAAGCCTTTGAAATACAAAGTATTTTACGGAAAAGCTGGAGTATTTTAAAGCGTGATCCAGTGCTAAGTGAGTACCTTTCTGATGGACCAAATATAGTATATAGGAAACCACGAGACCTGAGAGGCCTTATAGCCCCTAGTATGGTGAGGGAACCCATAAATAGGTCCACAAACGCATGGTCAACTATTTTTGACCAAAAGGGCAGCTACAAATGCAGTGTCAAGAACTGTGGCACATGTCAATACATGTGGCACAGAAAAAAGACAGTCACTGGCAGAGACGGGAGGATCCATCATTTGAAGCAGTTCATCAACTGCGGGACGGACTACGTAGTCTATGGCATTCTTTGCCCATGCGGTCGCCTTTATGTTGGCCGCACTTCCCGCCCCATGAGAGTACGCATTGGCGAACACAAATGTGACATCACGAATACACGGGTCAAGTATCCAGTCCCCCGGCATTTTCAGGAAGTCCATCAAGGTGATCCGTCAGGTATGAAAGTATTTGGGATAGAGTCTATTGGAGGTAGCCTCGATAGGGGTAGAAGACACCAAAGGCTTTGCAAACGCGAAGCCTATTGGATCTTCACCCTCGGGAGTATGACCCCCGGGGGCCTGAATGAGGACCCTGAGGTCCATAAAATCACGTGATTCCGCAGTGCCCACCCATGGTGCTACCATATGCCACTGCCATTCTCTCCACACACACTCATACATACACACCTTTCCGTGCCCCTTCTGTCTTTGAGATCAGGTCGGCTTTGTCTGTTGGTATCTACTAGGTTTTGTAACCAGTGTATTATATTACTCATGTTCTAGTGATCTATGATTAGTGTACTACCATTAGTGTTTTCTAGTTCTCTACTAATTTTTACTAATATAATAACATCATTGCTGTGCTACCATTAGTGATATGTTTAGCATCAATATGATAAAGGTATTCTTTTGTTAGTGACAAGTCTGTCACTCCGCATATGTTGCACACAGTGGTGAGGAAGGGACCGCTTGGTACTTTGCCCATGCTAGGGTAACACGTTTCCCCCCCCCCTCCCCCTCTCCTGTGGGGTCTATTAGTATTATCACCTGCATACTAATACCAAGCGGTCATCATGCCAGCTACTGGTTGTGCCACATGTGTCCACTCCTTCGATACCACCCCTGTGTACATATACATTAATTTCCCTTGATTTACACAAACTCCTCATTCACCCGGGGTTGGTTCATGATATGTCAGTGATATGGGCATGCATATGTGCTGATTGGCATATGGAATGTGCACCTACATTAATTAATGTTTGATTTATCTATGCACATTATATGCGTGTATATATATGTATGTGCACTTATATATGTATAATATCGACAATGGTTTCAATGCTATGTGTGATATAATTTAGTATTTATTCACTTTCCCACTTCTCTTCAGGTGCATACTCTGCACTATACAAGAGAATGAACTATGCATAGTGTATTTTCTGTATGATAGTGGCGTCCTTTACTTCATGAGTACCTCTAGAGTTTTTGTATGTCACACTTTTGGCAGTGGGTAGCGCAGCTACAGTCAGCGGGGCGGACCTATGGTTGGGCTGGCGTCGGGTTGATTCTGCGCTGTGCCAGCCCCTTTTCCATTGAGTGTTTGCCCCCAGTAACATGGCGCCGAACGACTCATTGCCGCTTACGTCACTCGCAGGCGACAGCAGGGGCGGAGGAAGTGACGCGCACTGCCTCTTCCTCCTGTCTGGAACGCAAGCACACTGGCGTGCGTTCCAACATAGAAAAACACGCGGAAACGATCGGCGAGCGGCTCTCATACACAGAGCCGCTCACACAGAGATCAGGATCGGGCATGGAAGGTACAGCGCCTTGTTACATTAAGTTAGCCTGCTATCTACAATGACTACTTCCCCTGCTAAAGGTGCACTTTCCCCGTGCCACTCTGGACATTATGCCGCTATCACTGTATGTCATGTGTACTTCTGGTTTACTTTTGCTGTGGTTTGTTGACATTTTCAACCACATTGACACCCTTTTGATTGTAGATTATACATTTATATCTTACATCATTCTCAATTCCTTATTTACATTCATTTACTATGTATTATTCTTTATTCAATCTTTTACATTTAATTTAATTTTAATTTTATCTTATTTTATTTATTTTATTTATTTTTATTTATTTAGCATCTATCACCATCTATTCACTTGCACAAGTGAGTTGCCCATGAGGGAGGGATTTTTTAAGGGGGAGGGGCCCCACAAGTCCGCCCTACTCCACTGACTGGGCCTTTTGGCACATACACTATATATATATGCAGGGAGTGTTGAAGGAGGGTTCACTGCTGAGCTCTGATGAAGAAGGGACGTGCCCTTCGAAACGCGTCAGCTAGTAGTGAAGCTTACATGTTCCTCTAAGACCTTTGGAAGGCTTCGCTCATCATCACCACCAAGCTGCTTGTTGTTGCTCGAGTTTTATGACACCAGATTTTACTACTGCTTGTGAGTAATTTCTTTTATCATTTTATTCAATAAATGTTTTACAAAAGATAATGCACATGGCCGGTGCGCCCCTCTCTCTTTTTATTTCTTTGATTATGAGGTCCTCTGCATTGGTAAATTGCTGGAGGGCTCTGATTTCCAGTGGTGTAAGATTTTGGGGTTTGGAAGTGGACGTGGTGTTGCAGAGTTTGGTCATATCTGAGAAGACCAGTCTATAAAAGCTTTCTATGTAGGAACTAGTGTGGGAAAAAATATAGATTTAGGCTTTAGACCAGATTGAATAATGGGTGGGGATGTGATTAGATGTTGTGTCAGTAGTTTTGAGAGATCATCTTCAGTATAGGGTATGTCGAGGTCATCACAGTCGTAGATTTCAGAGACATTATCTGATTTATCCAACATTGACATAGGTGAAGTGGTGGCAGTGGGTGGGATGAGAGTCTGCTGTTTGTCTCTATCCTTTTGGATGTTGAAATGCCTCTTGAGGGTCAGATTTCTAATGTAACCATTCAGATCTTTGAAGAGCAGAAAGGGATTGGGTCTGTTGGTGGGGGCAAAGTTTAAACCACGACTAAGGAGTGCTATGTCTGTAGGGGACAAAATGTGATTGGACAGATTGAAGATTTTTATCTTTTTTTGGGTTCAGTATGTGATAATGATCGTCTAGTTCGTCCCCCTCTACGGCCTCTTCTGTGAGTTTTCTTTTTCATGATATGGTGACCGGAGGAGTACTGGGCTCTAAAAAAGTATCCGGAATATGGTGAGATGTGGAAGTATGAACAGCAGAAGTGTGTTGTTCCCTTGTTGTAGGGACTGAGCAAGTGGATCAGTAAGGTTTTTGGTAGAACCTATGGGTGGAGGTTCAGGGTCAAGAGAAGGTATGACTGTGTGAGGAGCAGGTGGATATAAAGGATCTGAGATCCTGGGGGGATGGGCTGGTGCGGTTGAGTTGGATGGAGACGTGGATGTGGGATTGAGCCTATTATAGAATTGAGTTAGAGAAGTGATTAATTCTCTACTTTTGTATTGATACTTATTGGAATGTTGGCTATCATGGCTTGAATTATAGGAGTGATGAGTGGCAGAAGGGAATGGACGGTGGGCAGGGAGGGGGGGACGGGTCTTGTGTGATCTGGGAGAAATGTTACGCCCCTTGAGGTTTTTTGAGTTGTATACTCTTGAGAGGTAAGGGGCGAGGGGCAGGGGGAAGAGATGGCAAACTCATGAGAGGTAAAGAATGATTGACAGAAGAGGGAAGTGTGGGGGGTACTGGCTGATATGAAACATGAGTGGATGGTATGTCAACAGGATAGGACCGGGTTTTCTTGTTCCATGTGAAAATTCTGTCAAGGTTGTAATCATCTAGGTCTCTTTTAAATTTGCCCATTTTCATACAAGAGTATCCTCATCCTTTTTGGTATTGTTTTGGAGTATTTGGAACCATGTATGTGGAATAGTAGTGGCTGAGCTTTTTATGTCATTGATAATGGAATGTATTTGGTCGTGTAATTTGTCAAACCTGTGTTTTCTGTGGGAGATTAAAATCCCCATCCACTTGGCAGTGCAAAACTCAGCGAGGCTGGCCCATTCCCTGGTGTGTTCAGCACTCAAGAAGGACTGGCTCTCCTTCATGATTCTCAGGCCTCTAGGTGAAATCCGAGTGTTGATATATTGTTCCAAGAAGAATTGATCCCACCACTGTTGGTTGGCAGTCTGTATCAATCTTTCTAATTGTTTGAACTTGCCACAAAAATGCTGTCTGGTCTTTCCTGTCAGTGTCCAGTGTAGGGATAGGCACTATAGTCTCTTTCTGGACTATAGCATATATTATACTCTACATCCAATGACATTCTTCTTTTTTTTTTCTCAAACGTCCTTCATTGCTGACACTATTCCATACAGCTTCCTCTCATGACCACTCCCCTCACTTCCTCCCATATATTCTCTCAACGAGTCCCATAGTAACTAGCCTTTTTTTTTTTTCCTCACACGTCCTTCATTGCTGACACTACTCCATACAGCTTCTTCTCATGACCAGTCCCCCCTACTCCATACAGCTTCTTCTCATGACCACTACCCTCACTTCCTCCCATATATTCTCTGCATTAGTCCCATAGTAACTAGCTTGACAAAGGAGTCCAGCCGTCATGCCATTCACGGCTTGCTGACTCAGGAAACGCGTCGCATGTGTGTGATGTCATTGCCCCTCGCCTGAATTGCTGTTTGCCTTCCTAGCCTCATTCTGGTATTCCTCCATCATTGCCGGCCGGTGGACACAGTGCATCTGAAAGACCAGTCTGATTACACATCCAAGGCAGGGATGATCGACCTCACGGACCCCTCCAGTTACATCTGGGACTCTCATATGCCTTTTTAACTCAACACAAATGTGAATGCAATCTCTGTTGCTGCTCTTTTTATTAAAATTGTTTTTAAGTCTGCACCCAGAGGCGCCTTCTTTCTTTGTTTCTTACAGAGGAAGGGAGTAACATGAACCTACAGAGAGGGGGGAACACTGATAAACAAGAAATTGGCAGTCATGTTACCCAGCCTCAGCGTATTGCCAAGTTGGCTCCAGTGATGATGATGATGCTGAGGATGGAGGGAATGCTGATGATGAGGTCACTGCCGGATAGAGCAGAGGAGGAAATTGAGGGGGAGGAACAACCCCAATGAGGCAGGATGTCCTCCAGAGGCAGGCTCATGGAAGAGTAAAGAGCTTCCACCCTATTCCATCAGATTGTGGAGCTGCTATCTCCCGGCCCACTTTCCACAGCTCAGCTGTGTGGGCTTTTTAGCACTAGGGATGAGCCGAACACCCCCCCGGTTCGGTTCGCACCAGAACCTGCGAAAGGACCGAAAATTCGCACGAACGTTAGAACCCCATTGACGTCTATGGGACTCGAACGTTCGAAATCAAAAGTGCTCATTTTAAAGGCTGATTTGCATGGTATTGTCCTAAAAAGGGTTTGGGGGCCCGGGTCCTACCCCAGGGGACATGTATCAATGCAAAAAAAACTTTTAAAAACGGACGTTTTTTCGGGAGCAGTGATTTTAATGATGCTTAAAGTAAAAAAAAAAAGTGAAATATTCCTTTAACCACTTCCGGACCGCCCACTGTATATATACGTCATTTTTTTGAAGATGGATATCTCGGTAACAACAGCAGCTGCTGCCACAACCGAGGTATCCATCTTTTCAGCGGGCGGCTCCGTACATGATAATGGTGGTCTCTGCGGCGGGTTCGCCGCGAGATCACCGTTATCGACGGCGGGAGAGGTGCCACCCCCCCTCCCGCCGCTCTCCCGCACCCTCTGCCGCTTACCGGAGCCGTCGGTAGCGGCGGAGGCGATCGGGTCCTGTCACTTCCTCGGTATGGAGATGAGTGAGGCTAAGATGGCCCCCACCCGTCTCCATACCATGTGACGGCCGGAGCGACGTCATTACGACGGCTCCGCCCACCTCTCTTAAAGGCACAATTTTTTTTGTGTCATTTCTTTAAACGACTTTTTTATTTATTTATTTATTTTTTTTGCATTTTAGTCTAAATATGAGATCTGAGGACTTTTTGACCCCAGATCTCATATTTAAGAGGACCTGTCATGCTTTTTTCTATTACAAGGGATGTTTACATTCCTTGTAATAGGAATAAAAGTGATCCAATTTTTTTTTTTTTAAAACAGTGAAAAAATAAATAAAATAAAGTAAAATAAATAATAAAAAAAAAAAAAAAAATTTTTAAAGCGCCCTGTCCCGACGAGCTCGCGTGCAGAATCGAACGCATAAACGAGTAGCGCCCGCATATGAAAACAGTGGTCAAACCACACATGTGAGGTATCGCCGTGACCGGTAGAGCGAGAGCAATAATTCTAGCCCTAGACCTCCTCTGTAACGCAAAACATGCAATCTGTAGAATTTTTTAAACGTCGCCTATGGAGATTTTTAAGGGTAAAAGTTTGACGCTATTCCACGAGCGGGCGCAATTTTGAAGCGTGACATGATGGGTATCAATTTACTTGGCGTAACATTATATTTCAAAATATAAAAAAAAATTGGGCTAACTTTACTGTTGTCTTATTTTTTTTTCAAAAAAGTGAATTTTTTCCAAAAAAAGTGCGCTTAGAAGATCGCTGCGCAAATACGGTGCAAAAAAAAGTATTGCAATGACCGCCATTTTATTCTCTAGGGTGTTAGAAAAAAAACAATATATAATGTTTGGGGGTTCTAAGTAATTTTCTAGCAAAAAAACCTGTTTTAAACATGTAAACACCTAAAATCCAAAACGAGGCTGGTCTTAAAGTTGTTCGTACCTGGGGGGGTGTCTATAGTATGCCTGTAAAGTGGCGCATGTTTCCCGTGTTTAGAACAGTCCCTGCACCAAATGTCATTTTTAAAGGAAAAAAATCTCATTTAAAACTGCTTGCATGTCGGGTTCTGGCAATATGGATGAAAATCAGTGAGACAAACGGCATGGGTACCCCCCAGTCCATTACCAGGCCCTTTGGGTCTTGTATGGATATTAAGGGGAACCCCACACCCAAATTAAAATAAGGAAAGGTGTGGGGCCCCCAGGCCCTATATACTCTGAACAGCAGTATACAGGCGGTGCAAACAAGACAGGGACTGTAGGTTTGTTGTTAAGTAGAATCTGTTTGTAATTTTGAACGGGTACATTTTTAACGTGTTTAGCTCCAGCCAAAAAATCTTTTTTAAGCTTTTTGGAAAACATAGGGAAGGGTTATCACCCCTGTGACATTTGTTTTGCTGTCTTTCCTCCTCTTCAGAAGATTTCACCTCACTTTTGTCCCAATGACAAATGTTTTTTGAAAATTTGGGTTTTTTTGTGGAACAAGGATTGGAAAGCATCAGTGGAAAGGAGAAATGTTTTTCCCATATTAACTCTTACAGGAGAGAATTTCCCTTCCTAGGAGTAGATTTCATCTCACTTCCTGTTGTCTCCTTCCGTTTGCAAGTAGGAGTTGTTTGTAAGTTAGATGTTTGAAAGTAGGGGCCTGCCCTATATACTCAGCAGAAATTTGGGCCTTAGGTGTTGTTGTGGCCACAACACTGTAAGCCCTCACAGGGCCCTGCTGTGAAATATTAGATCAAGAATTGTAATTACATGCCCCTGTTGAACAGGGGCAGAAAAACTGGGCCTTTGGTGGTGGTGGTGCTGGTGCTGGTGCCACAACACTGTAAGTCCTCACTCGCTCTTGGTGGGTGCAGAAATGGGCCCTGCTATGAAATATTAGATCAAGAATTGTAATTACATGCCCCTGTTGAACAAGGGCAGAAAAATTGGGCCTTTGGTGGTGGTGGTGATGCTGGTGCCACAACACTGTAAGTCCTCACTCGCTGTTGGTGGGTGCAGAAATGGGCCCTGCTGTGAAATATTAGATCAAGAATTGTAATTACATGCCCCTGTTGAACAGGAGCTGAAAAATTAGGCCTTAGGCACTGGTGCTGGTGCCACAACACTGCAACCCCTCACAGACACTCTAGTTGGAACGCAGGAACGAGCCCTGCTGCAAAGTATTGCATCAAAAATTGTAATTACACGCCCCTGTTAAACAGGGGCAGAAAAATTGGGCCTTAGGCACTGGTGCTGGTGCCACAACACTGCAACCCCTCACAGACACTCTAGTTGGAATGCAGTAACGAGCCCTGCTGCAAAGTATTGCATCAAAAATTGTAATTACACGCCCCTGTTAAACAGGGGAAGAAAAATTGGGCCTTAGGCACTGGTGCTGGTGCCACAACACTGCAACCCCTCACAGACACTCTAGTTGGAATGCAGGAACGAGCCCTGCTGCAAAGTATTGCATCAAAAATTGTAATTACACGCCCCTGTTAAACAGGGGCTGAAAAATTGTGCCTTAGGCACTGGTGGTGGCGCCCAGAACCAAAAATGTTCTTACAAGCTATCAGCGTGATCATTGAGGAGGAAGAGGATAATTACTCAGGGATAGTCACTCAGCATCAGCATAGGCAGTCTTTGAAGGGATCTGAGATTTCAAAAAAAATTATTCGGTTACATCAGCATCGGGTGCTTGGTAGCTGGTGGTGATCCAAGACTGATTCATTTTTATGAAGGTCGGTGGACAGACGCACCCTGTGATCGGTTACCACGTACCACGCCTCCAGCAGCACTGAATGTGCGTTCCGAAAGAACGCTGGATGTAGGACAGGCTAGTAGCTCAATTGCATACTGTGCAAGCTCTGGCCAGTGATCCATCCTCAAGACCCAGTAACCCAGAGGATTTTCGGTGGGAAAGGTGTCCAAATCTGAACTTGCCCCTAGGTATTCCTGCACCATGTAAAACAGACGCTGGCGATGGTTGCTGGAACCGATCATACCTTGGGGCTGCGGACCAAAAAATTGTCTGAACGCATCGGTCAGACGGCCACCTTCTCCACCGCTCCTTCTTTGACTGACCGAAGCCTCAGCAACACGTTGTCCAGAAACAGGAGTTTGTAACCTCCCAGTCTCTGGGAACGTGTTGCACAGACCTTTCTGCAAGGCCTCCCGAAGATGTTTCATCCTCTACTCCCTCTGCGATGGCAAGATAAGGTCCGCAACCTTACCCTTGTAACGTGGATCAAGGAGGGTTGCCAGCCAGTATTGGTCCTTCTCCTTGATACCACGAATACGAGGATCCTTACGCAGGCTTTGCAGGATCAGGGAGGCCATGCAGCGTAGGTTTGCTGAGGCATTCGGTCCGGAGTCCTCTGGGTCACTAAGGACGACATGGTCCGCAGCCACCTCCTCCCAGCCACATACAAGTCCATGTGTTTCTTGGGACTGATCCCTTAAAGACTGCTGCTGATGCTGAGTGCCAGGCTCCACCTCCATACTGACACAATCTTCCTCCTCCTCCTCCTCCTCCTCGTCCTCTTCCTGTGTGATCGGCGGGCACGCAGGAACACTGTCTGGATAAAGGGGGCCTTGAGAGCTAAGGAAGTCCTCTTCCTGCCTCTGTTCTGCCTCAAGTGCCCTGTCCATTATTCCACGCAGCGTGTGCTCCAACAGGTGGACAAGGGGGACAGTGTCACTGATGCATGCACTAGAAAAAAGACCTCTCCTGCGCTCAGGTGTCCATGAACTGGATATGTGGTGCAGCCACCTATAGAAGTAATGCCTAGCGTCTTGCAGCCCTCATTTGAACAATGGGTATTCAAGCTATAAAAAAACAGAAAAGAAAGAGGGCGCACCAACCTAGTGCATTACCACTGGTAAACTTTAATGCAGCATAAAAACAGTAAAAATTATACTCACAAACGAGCTAGTATAAATAGCTTTCAAAAGGGCGCAAAAGCGCTGTTTCTGTGGATAGACACCCCAGGACCTGTTGCAATCATTGCCCGCTTAGGCTCTGAAGAAAGGGGTGCTCCCCCGAAACGCGTAAGCCATCAGCCATTTGCGCTGGTCCTATTCTCTCGGCAACAGGTCCTGGGGTGTCGATCCACAGAAACAGCGCTTTTGCGCCCTTTTGAAAGCTATTTATACTAGCTCGTTTGTGAGTATAATTTTTACTGTTTTTATGCTTCTTTTCTGTTACTGATGCATGCACTGTCACTGCTCACCATCCTCGTGGCCTCCTCAAATGGTGACAGGACAGTGCATGCATCCCTGATCATGGCCCACTGGCGTGGGGAAAAAAAACCAAGCTCCCCTGATCCTGTCCTGGTGCCATAGTCGCACAGGTACTCATTGATGGCCCTCTGCTGCGTGTGCAGCCGCTGCAGCATGGCCAACGTTAAGTTCCACCTGGTGGGCATGTAACAGATTAGGCGGTTCTTGGGCAGGTTAAACTTCTTTTGGAGGTCCGTCAGCCGAGCACTGGCATTATATGACCGGTGGAAATGCACACAGACTTTCCTGGCCTGTCTCAGGACATCCTGTAAGCCCGGGTACCTGCCCAAGAACCGCTGCACCACCAAGTTAAGGACGTGAGCCAAACAGGGCACATGGGTCATTTGTCCCTGTCGGAGGGCAGAGAGGAGGTTGGTGCCATTGTCGCAAACCACCATTCCTGCCTTAAGTTGGCGTGGCGTCAACCACCTCTGAACCTGCCCCTGCAGAGCTGACAGAACCTCTGCCCCAGTGTGGCTCCTGTCCCCCAAGCACACCAGCTCAAGCACCGCATGGCATCTTTTGGCCTGCGTACTTGCGTAGCCCCTTGAACGACTACGGAGCACCGCTGGTTCCGAGGACAAAGCACAGGAAGAGGCCATGGAGCAAGAAGAAGAGGAGGGGGTGGAGGAGAGAGGTGTGTCACAATCATTAGCATTTTGGAGGCGTGGTGGCGGAACAACCTCCAACACTACTGCACCTTGTCCTGCATCCTTCCCAGCTGCCAGCAGAGTCACCCAATGCGCCGTGAAACTTGGGTAACGTCCCCGTCCATGCCTGCTGGACCATGAGTCAGCGGTAATATGCACCTTACAGCTGACCGCCCTGTCCAGCGAGGCATGGACATTGCAAAAGGCAGCAGTTGAAGTGCTAGCAATTTTGCCAAGCTAGCATTCAACCGCTGGGCATGTGGATGGCTGAGAGCAAACTTCTTTCGGCGGTGCAGCAGCTGGGGCAGGGAAATTTGCCTGGTACAATCTGACGTCGGTGTACCAAAAGCAGATTGCCCACAAGTACTTGGCTGTGACACAACTAATTCTACACCTTCATTCCTCTCAGTGCAGGTCTCAGAGAGGACTGAAGGTCTAGTGGGGTTGGAAATCTCAGCTGATGAGGAGCAAGGAGAGGTCCTCTTTGTTCTTTGGTGTGGGTCTTTTAGATACGCTTGCCAACGAACTGCATGGCAGGTCAACATATGTCTGGTCAAGCATGTGGTACCCAAGCGGGAGATGTTTTGGCCACGCGAGATACGCTTGAGACATATGTTGCAAATAGCAGCGGTGCGATCTGATGCACTCGTCTCAAAAAAGGCCCACACCAAAGAACTTTTTGAATAACGCGCAGAGACTGCAGCGCCCTGCACATGTGGAGCTTTGGGGTGTGATGCAGTCAATGTGCTGCCCTTAGGCTGGCCCCTGGAGGGCATCCTGCCTCGTTGGTGATGTGCCGCCTCCTCCTCCTCCTCTCTCCTATCAGGCACCCACGTTGAGTCAGTGACCTCATCATCCCCTCCCTCCTCATCACTGGAGCAAACCTGGCAGTATGCTGCAGCAGGGGGAGCATGACTGCCAGATTGCTGTCCTTCTTGGGCACCCCCTCTTTCCGTGCTCATGTTACTGCCTTCATCGAGCTCAGTATCATCATCAGAGCCTTCAAAACGCTGGGCATCCTCCTGGAGCATGTACCCAACACTGTGGTCAAACAGTTCGAGGGACTCCTCAGGAGGACATGGTGGGGCTAGGGAAGGAGTCACTGATGACATTGAGCCGAGGGAAGAGGCCGCTGCTTTGCCAGACAAAGTACCCTGGGCATGGGTGAGAGAGGATGAGGAGGATGAGGACGGCTTGGTCATCCACTCGACCAAGTCTTCCGCATGTTGCGGTTTAACACGGCCAGCTGCCGAAAAAAAGGCCAAGCGTGTCCCACGGCCACGTGCTGATGAGGATGCACCGTCTCCACGACCAGCACTAGACACAGAGCCTGCTTGCCCTCTCTTATTGGCTTGTGACTGTCTGCCTCTCCTTCTTGGTCTTCCAGACATACTAATGGCCTGTAGCTGCACTAAGCTGGGATATATATATATATATATATATATATATATATATATATATATATATATATATATATATATATATATATATATATACACAGTGCCTTGCGAAAGTATTCGGCCCCCTTGAACTTTTCAACCTTTTGCCACATTTCAGGCTTCAAACATAAAGATATAAAATTTTTATTTTTTGTGAAGAATCACCAACAAGTGGGACACAATTGTGAAGTGAAACGAAATCTATTGGATTGTTGAAACTTTTTTAACTAATAAAAAAATGAAAAGTGGGGCGTGCAAAATTATTCGGCCCCCTTGCGTTAATACTTTGTAGAGCCACCTTTTGCTGCGATTACAGCTGCAAGTCGCTTGGGGTATGTCTCTATCAGTTTTGCACATCGAGAGACTGAAATTCTTGCCCATTCTTCCTTGCATAACAGCTCGAGCTCAGTGAGGTTGGATGGAGAGCGTTTGTGAACAGCAGTTTTCAGCTCTTTCCACAGATTCTCGATTGGATTCAGGTCTGGACTTTGACTTGGCCATTCTAACATCTGGATACGTTTATTTGTGAACCATTCCTTTGTAGATTTTGCTGTATGTTTGGGATCATTGTCTTGTTGGAAGATAAATCTCCGTCCCAGTTTCAGGTCTTTTGCAGACTCCAACAGGTTTTCATCCAGAATGGTCCTGTATTTGGCTGCATCCATCTTCCCCTCAATTTTAACCATCTTCCCTGTCCCTGCTGAAGAAAAGCAGGCCCAAACCATGATGCTGCCACCACCATGTTTGACAGTGGGGATGGTGTGTTGAGGGTGATGAGCTGTGTTGCTTTTACGCCAAACATATAGTTTTGCATTGTGGCCAAAAAGTTCGATTTTGGTTTAATCGGACCAGAGCACCTTCTTCCACATGTTTGGTGTGTCTCCCAGGTGGCTTGTGGCAAACTTTAGACGAGATTTTTTATGGATATCTTTGAGAAATGGCTTTCTTCTTGCCACTCTTCCATAAAGGCCAGATTTGTGCAGTGTACGACTGATTGTTGTCCTATGGACAGACTCTCCCACCTCAGCTGTAGTTCTCTGCAGTTCATCCAGAGTGATCATGGGCCTCTTGGCTGCATCTATGATCAGTCTTCTCCTTGTCTGAGCTGACAGTTTTGAGGGACAGCCAGGTCTTGGTAGATTTGCAGTGGTCTGATACTCCTTCCATTTCAAAATGATCGCTTGCACAGTGCTCCTTGGGATGTTTAAAGCTTGGGAAATCTTTTTGTATCCAAATCCGGCTTTAAACTTCTCCACAACAGTATTACGGACCTGCCTGGTGTGTTCCTTGGTCTCATGATGCTCTCTGTGCTTTCAACAGAACCCTGAGACTATCACAGAGCAGGTGCATTTATACAGAGACTTGATTACACACAGGTGGATTCTATTTATCACCATCAGTCATTTAGGACAACATTGGATCATTCAGAGATCCTCGCTGAACTTCTGGAGTGAGTTTGCTGCACTGAAAGTAAAGGGGCCGAATAATTTTGCACACACCACTTTTCAGTTTTTTATTTGCTAAAAAAGTTTAAAATATCCAATAGATTTCGTTCCACTTCACAATTGTGTCCCACTTGTTGGTGATTCTTCACAAGGGGGCCGAATACTTTTGCAAGGCACTGTATATATGTACTGATACTGCAGCTAGCAAAATCAACTGCCTGCCTGTTGTATGAGAACACCACCAACCTTCTACAGGTAGCTTTAGCTGAACACTGTGAGTAGGACGCACCCCAATAACTTGTAGGTTTAGCAGAACACTGTGAGCAGGACGCACTGCACTAACTGTAAATAGTCTAGCTGCCTGACTGTGGTACTAATAGGATCAAAAGAACACCAGTAATTTTCTTCAGGTAGCTGTATATACTGTAACAAGACAAGCCTGTCTGTCAGTAAGAAGATAACAGGAACGGATCTAGCTCAACACTGTGAGCAGGACGCACCCCACTAGCTTGTAGGTTTAGCAGAACACTGTGAGCAGGACGCACCCCACTAACTTGTAGGTTTAGCAGAACACTGTGAGCAGGACGAACTGCACTAACTGTAAATAGTCTAGCTGCCTGACTGTGGTACTAATAGGATCAAAAGAACACCAGTAATTTTCTTCAGGTAGCTGTATATACTGTAACAAGACAAGCCTGTCTGTCAGTAAGAAGATAACAGGAACGGATCTAGCTGAACACTGTGAGCAGGACGCGCTGCACTAACTTTAAATAGTCTAGCTGCCTGACTGTGGTACTAGTAGGATCAAAAGAACACCAGTAATTTTCTTCAGGTAGCTGTATATACTGTAACAAGACAAGCCTGCCTGTCAGTAAGAAGATAACAGGAACAGATCTAACTGAACACTGTAATCAGGACGCACTGCACTAACTTTAAATAGTCTAGCTGCCTAACTGTGGTACTAATAGGATCAAAAGAACACCAGCAATTTTCTTCAGGTAGCTGTATATACTGTAACAAGACAAGCCTGCCTGTCAGTAAGAAGATAACAGGAACGGATCTAGCTGAACACTGTGAGCAGGACGCACTGCACTAACTTTAAATGGTCTAGATGCCTGACTGTGGTACTAATAGGATCAAAAGAACATCAGTAATTTTCTTCAGGTAGCTGTAAATACTGTTACAAGACAAGCCTGCCTGTCAGTAGGAAGATAACAGGAATGGATCTAGCTGAACACTGTGAGCAGGACGCACTGCACTAACTTTAAATAGTCTAGCTGCCTGACTGTGGTACTAATAGGATCAAAAGAACACCAGTAATTTTCTTCAGGTAGCTGTATATACTGTAACAAGACAAGCCTGCCTGTCAGTAAGAAGATAACAGGAACGGATCTAGCTGAACACTGTGAGCAGGACGCACTGCACTAACTTTATATAGTCTAGCTGCCTGACTGTGGTACTAATAGGATCAAAAGAACACCAGTAATTTTCTTCAGGTAGCTGTATATACTGTAACAAGACAAGCCTGCCTGTCAGTAAAAAGATAACAGGAACGGATCTAGCTGAACACTGTGAGCAGGACGCACTGCACTAACTGTAAATAGTCTAGCTGCCTGACTGTGGTACTAATAGGATCAAAAGAACACCAGCAATTTTCTTCAGGTAGCTGTATATACTGTAACAAGACAAGCCTGCCTGTCAGTAAGAAGATAACAGGAACGGATCTAGCTGAACACTGTGAGCAGGACGCACTACACTAACTGTAAATAGTCTAGCTGCCTGACTGTGGTACTAATAGGATCAAAAGAACACCAGCAATTTTCTTCAGGTAGCTGTATATACTGTAACAAGACAAGCCTGCCTGTCAGTAGGAAGATAACAAGAACGGATCTAGCTGAACACTGTGAGCAGGACGCACTGCACTAACTTTAAATAGTCTAGCTGCCTGACTGTGGTGCTAATAGGATCAAAAGAACACCAGTAATTTTCTTCAGGTAGCTGTAAATACTGTTACAAGACAAGCCTGCCTGTCAGTAGGAAGATAACAGGAACGGATCTAGCTAAACTGAATACAGTGTATATATATATATATATATATATATGCAACACCTGGGATGCATATAAATACACAATACACTGTAAGTGCAGCTAACTGACTGACTGTTCTACCTAATCTATCTAACTCAAATCAAATGTCACTGTCTGTCTCTCTCTCTCTCTCTCTCAATGAACGCCGGAACACACACTACACAGGGCCGCCGTGCAGGTGGCCTTATATAGTGTGGGGCGTGTACTAAATCCCCTGAGCCATAATTGGCCAAAGCCTCCTTGGCTTTGGCCAATTACGGCTCTCTGTTCAGGCGGCGCTGTGATTGGCCAAGCATGCGGGTCATAGTGCATGCTTGGCCAATCATCAGCCAGCAATGCACTGCGATGCCGCAGTGAATTATGGGCCGTGACGCGCCACACAAATTTGGCGCGAACGGCCCATATCGTTCGCAATTCGGCGAACGACCGAACAGCCGATGTTCGAATCGAACATGGGTTCGACTCGAACACGAAGCTCATCCCTATTTAGCACGTGTGTAGCCGATCGCACTGTTGCAATTTGCAATGTCTGCTGCAAGTAGATCAAGCATGGCAAAAACTGAAAGCCATTTGGGTACCACATGCTTGACAAGGCATTTAACCTCCCACCACTCAGCCCGTTGGCAAGAGTACCTGAAAGCCACACACAAGGGACCAAATTCTTCTCCTCCTCACTCCTCACCTCTCATGTGTTTCCCCGCTATATCTCATGACCTCTCAGCAGCCTCCACTGAAAGGGATGATGGTATAGTAAAGGGTGTCACAGGTCCTTGCAACACGTCTGCCAGCAGCACACCACCAGCTGTAGAGTATAGCAGACAACTTTCTCTGCCCCAACTGCTGCAGTATAAAGAAAAATACACTCCCTGACACCCAGTGTCTAAATTCCAATGCGTGTCCATTTTTATGGCTTTACAACTCCTGCCTTTCTGTCTGGTGGATTCTGCTCCCTTCCGTGAATTTGCAGAATGTGTTGTACCACAATGGCAGGTTCTCAATCGCTATTTCTTTTCATGCCATTCCAGCTCTGTACCATCACGTGGAAGGCAATGTTGCCAGAGGATTGGCTGCTGTGCTGAGCCGAGGATTGGCTGCTAGGAGGTGACGTCATCAGCGCAGCACCTCCCTGCTTCCCGCCCCCAAAATTTACATTAGGAATCCTTCTACCTTACAGCCTGCGTGTGTAGCAGTGGGCGGGAGTCGGGAGGTGGAGAGCTGAAGTCGGCTCCTACAGTGAAGAAGTCGGCTTGTACAGGCAAGCGTCAAATAAGCATAAATCTGCACACATACATGTACAGGAGACTCTGCTGGGGACACTGATAATGGGGACAACTATGCTGGGGACACTGATAATGGGGACATCTATACTGGGGACACTGATAATGGGGACATCTATGCTGGGGACAATGATAATGGGGAAATCTATGCTGGGGACACTGATAATGGGGACATCTATTCTGGGGACACTGATAATGGGGACATCTATGCTGGGGACACTGATAATGGGGAAAACTCTACTGGGGACACTGATAATGGGCACAGTGATAATGGGGAAACTTTGTTGGGGACACTGATAATGGGGGAAAACTTTCCTGGGGACACTGATAATGGGGACACTTATAATGGGGAAAACTCTGCTGGGGGCACTAATATTGTAATATTGGGGAAAACTCTGCTTGGGACATTGATAATGGGAAAAACTCTGCTGGGGGGCACTGATAATGGGGAAAATTTTGCTGGGGACACTGATAATGGGGAAAACTATGCTGGGGACACTGATAATGGGGACACTGATGATGGGGAGACTCTGCTGGGGAAAATGATGATGGGAGACTTTGCTGGGGACACTGATGATGGGGAGACTCTGATGGGGACACTGATGATGGGGAGACTCTGATGGAAGACACGGATATGGGGGACACTGATATTGTGGAGACTCTGATGGGGACACAGACGCACAGAAATTTTCGGCCCGGGAATACTTGTAAAATCTACAATGTGGCCCTCATGTTGAAAAGTTTGGAGACTCCTGATCTAAACCATTCCATTGTAGCTCTGGCTGTATGTTTAGGGTCGTTGTCCTGCTGGAAGATGAACCTCTGACCCAGTCTTAAGTCTTTTGCAGACTCTAACAGGTTTTCTTCTAAGATTAGCCTGTATTTGGCTCCATCCATCTTCCTATTATCTCTGACCAGCTTCCCTGTCCCTGCTGAAGAAAAGCATCCCCACAACATGATGCTGCCTACCACCATGTTTCCAGAGCTAACATGGGCCTCTTGGCTACTTCTCTTTAATGCTTAATGCTCTCCTTGCCCAGCCAGTCAGTTTAGGTGGACGGCCGTGTCTTGGTAGGTTTGCAGTTGTGCCATACTCTTTCCATTTTCAGATGATGGATTGAAGGTGCTCCATGAGATGTTAAAAGCTTGGGATATTTTCTATAACCTAACCCATAGCTGCCAACTGTCCCGAATTTCCCGGGACATTCCCGGGACTTGGACTTCATTCCCGGATTTGTGGTGTCCCGGGAAATGTCACGAAAAATCCGGTTCCCGTTTTCGAAACCGTCGCCGCCGCCAGAGGTCGGCGGCCGGCGGAGACAATGTCTCCGCCGGCCGCCATTTTGTGGAAGTTCAGGAAGACGGCTGGGGGGGGGCTAGACGAAGCTTCTGCGTCGCCGCCCACCCCCTGCCCTGCTCCGCCTCGGCCCACCCCGCTCCGCCTCGCCCCGCTCCGCCTCGGCCCGCCTACCCCCCGCCCCGCTGCCAGTCTGATATGGAAAGGGGCGGGGGTTCTAGCCATGCTGCGGACACACCTCTGAGGTGGGGGGGAGCACGCTGTGGGACACCTGATGTGAGTGGGGGGGGCACTGGGGACACCTGATGTGAGTGGGGGGGGCACTGGGGACACCTGATGTGAGTGGGGGGGGGGCACTGGGGACACCTGATGTGAGTGGGGGGGGCACTGGGGACACCTGATGTGAGTGGGGGGGGGCACTGGGGACACCTGATGTGAGTGGGGGGGCACTGGGGACACCTGATGTGAGTGGGGGGGGGCACTGGGGACACCTGATGTGAGTGGGGGGGCACTGGGGACACCTGATGTGAGTGGGGGGGGACTGGGGACACCTGATGTGAGTGGGGGGGGGCACTGGGGACACCTGATGTGAGTGGGGGGGGCACTGGGGACACCTGATGTGAGTGGGGGGGGCACTGGGGACACCTGATGTGAGTGGGGGGGGCACTGGGGACACCTGATGTGAGTGGGGGGGCACTGGGGACACCTGATGTGAGTGGGGGGGCACTGGGGACACCTGATGTGAGGGGGGGGCACTGGGGACACCTGATGTGAGGGGGGGGGCACTGGGGACACCTGATGTGAGGGGGGGCACTGGGGACTCCTAATGTGAGGGGGAGCTCCGCCGGGGACTCCTGATGTGAGGGGGGGCTCCGCCGGGGACTCCTGGTGTGAGGGGGGGCTCCGCTGGGGACATCTGATGCAAGGACGGACTCTGCTGGGACATCTGAAGCAAGGATGGACGGCTGGTGGTAGGCGACGTGGCAGGTGACACTCTTAGGGCTCCCACTGATTCTGCATTATGGTGAGTTGAATGATTTCATTTTATATTACAATATAATAATAGAAATAATGCGCTTCAATCATCCTGACACCATAACAACCATGGTGCCGGGATGATTGAAGTGCTAACACCAAGTGTTTGGAGTATCTTTATCTGCTGATGAAGTCACGTGGTGTGACGTCACGCGTAGGGACGAGACAGGCTGCAAACACAAACAGAGGCACACGAGCTCGCCGCTCGTCGGATTGATACCACTGCTTTCAAATTTTTATGTGAGTACCTGCAACTTTACAATAAAGAGTGTTACTTTTAATCAAAACGGGATTACACTATTGGCTTCTTTTCTGCCGATTACCCCCTATGTATACAACCCCCCTGCACCATACCTGAGGGAACCCCATCCCAGGATCCAGGATAGTGAGGGACGCGTTGGAATCTATAGGCGGATGTCTCAACAGCTCTCTTGATACATGCTTTTGCCCTATTACCTGAAGGTAAGGGGCCATTACCTACCCAAGTGGTCTAGCACACGAAGAAAACACTCGATGTGGTTCACTTCAGCACTTTAACTGCAACGTGTGCATGCTAGGACGTTGCTGTCACAATTTTACACAAGGACTTTTCTTATGCATTTTATGTATGCGTTTTCTAGCACTTTAATTGCAACGTGTGCATGTTAGGACGTTGCTGTCACATTTTAAAAAAAAAAAGGACTTTTCTTCTTATGCATTTTATGTAAAAATTTTCTATTTTTTAAAGTTTTTTACTTATTTTCCAATTTTGATGTCAGTATGCACAGTATGCACTATATGTAGAAATAGTAAGATATCACTCCTTCAATTTATGGTTGCACACTGCACTTTCTTGTCCGCACCATACACTTTGCTGGTCTAATTATAGATGCACGTTGTTCACATTCAGAATGCACTTTATTTTTTCTTAAACCTAATGTTAGTTACTGGTGCTTTGGCAGCCCCACTACCACGTTTATGCATTTTAAATTATGTGGATTTCACTTCAGGTGATTTAAGTGACTATTTGATTTAAAATACATTTATGCCACTTTTTTACGTATCATTTAAGATATTGAACATTTAAAATCTTTTATTCTTTGTCATATGCAAACTTTTTTCTTTTATGCTATTTCACTACATTTTCGCTACTATTTATTATTTCATCTCATTTGCTTTCACACCAAGGATCAGCGCAGCACCACCCACTTATATATATTTATCTGCTGATTGTTAAACTTTCTAGAATACACATATTTCTATTGTGTAGGATCTGGGGCTGCTGTTCCGTCATTTCCCTCTCTCTCCCCCTCTCCATCCCTCATTCATTTCAGACTCTAACCACACCCTCTAGAGCCACGCCCATTTAAGCCACGCCCACAATTTCACGTAAACCACGCCCATTTTTCGCGCGCCACACTTGTCTGTTTTTGCTAGGCCACGCCTGCTGACGAATGCCCCGCCCCCTAATTATTGGACAGCTCCGCCTACAGCCACAAAAGTGTCCCACATTTTTTTTTACAATGTTGGCAACTATGCCTAACCCTGCTTTAAATTTCTCCACAACTTTATCCCTGACCTGTCTGGTGTTTTCCTTGGCCTTCATGATGCTGTTTGTTCACTAAGGTTCTCTAAAAAAAACTCTGAGAGCTTCACAGAACAGCTGTATTTATACTGAGATTAAATTACACTTAGATGGACTCTATTTACTAATTAGGTGACTTCTGAAGGCAATTGGTTCCACTAGATTTTAGTTAGGGGTATCAGAGTAAAGGGGGTTGAATAAAAATGCACGCCACATTTCTTACATATTTATTTGTAAAAAAAAAACATTTATCATTTTCCTTCCACTTCACAATTATCTGCCACTTTGTGTTGGTCTATCACATAAAATCCCAATTAAATACATTTACGCTTTTGGTTTTAACCTGACAAAATGTGGAAAATTTCAAGGGGTATGAATACTTATTCAAGGCACTGTATTTTATTCACAGCACACTGGGTAACTGCTTGCAAGTAGGAAGGATGCAGGATAAGGCTCAGGGCTGGAGCTTGTTTTGCTGACACTCCTCCATAGAGCTGGTGGTTATGATGCGAGATCTGTCAGCTCCACCCCCTCCTCCTCTGCTGGATTGTCCTATAAACCACCAGTACCCTAAGCATTCAAAGGGCCATTCAACGAGTCAGGCTAATAGATGCCAGTGCTTCAGCTGCTCTGTCTAGAGGACAAGGAGCAGAGATTCTTTCAGCTCTGCAGGGGCAGGCCCAGAGGTGGTTCACGCCAGGGAAGCTTAAACCAGGAATGGTGGTGTGCGATAATGGCACTAACCTTCTCTTCGCCCTTTGACAGGGAAAGTTGACACATGTGCCATGCCTGGCACATGTCCTCAATTTGGTGGTGCAGCGTTTCTTAAACAGGTACCCAGGTTTGCAAGATCTTCTAAAGCAGGCCAGAAGAGTCTGTAGCCATTTCAGGGCGTCATACACAGCCAGTGCTCGGTTGGCTGAAATTCCACCTAATTTGTGACATGCCCACCATGTGGAACTCCACTTTGGCAATGCTGCAGTGGCTGCACATGCAGCAGAGGGCCGTCAATGAGTACCTGTTTGAGTATGGCACAAGGACAGGTTCAGGGCACCTCTGCTTTCTTTCCCCACGCCAATGACTGCTGATAAAGGATGCATGCACTGTACTGTCACCATCTGAGGAGGCGACAAGGATTGTGAGCCGTGACAATGCATGCATCAGTGACACAATCCCTCTTGTGTTCCTGCTGGAGCATACTCTGCATGGCATTATGGACAGGGCACTCGTGGCAGAGCAGTGGGAGGAAGAGGAGGACTTCCTTTCCTCTCAAGACTCGCTTTATGCAGACACCATTATTGCGATGCCTCTTAACACACAAGAGGAGGAGGAGGATTCTGGCAGTTTTGGAGGCATAGAAGCATAGGAAAATATATCTCAAACCTTAAGAGATAATTTTCCATCCTCAGAAACCTTGGGAGTAGTACGTGGCTGGGAGGAGGCAGTTCCAGGTACTGTAATCCTCAGTGACCCCGAGGACTCTCCTTCTTATGCCTCTGCAAACTTGCGGTGCATGGGCTCCCTTATTCAAAGCCTGTGAAAGGACCTGAAATTTGTGGCATAAAGGATCATTTTTGTTTGGCAACCCTCCTTAACCACCATTACAAGGGGAAAGTCTCTGAACTCTTCCTGCCCTTGCAGGGAGAGCACAGGATGAAATATCTGGACGAAATATGAGGACACCTTAACCACTTGCCGCCCGCCCTATTACAGAATGACGGCGGCAAAGTGGTTTGATATTCCTGATCGGACGCCATATGACGTGACCAGGAATATAGAGCTGTTGCGCGCCCCCGGGGGCGCTCATCGCGGCGATCGTTGTTGCGGGGTGTCAGTCTGACACCCTGCAACACCGATCTAGGTAAAGAGTCTCTGTCGGAGACTCTTTACCAGGTGATCAGCCGTGTCCAATCACGGCTGATCACGATGTAACTAGGAAGAGCCAGTGATCGGCTTTTCCTCACTCGCGTCTGACAGACTGAGTCGGCTGCTCTCCTGACAGGGGGGGTCTGTGCTGATTGTTTATCAGCACAGCCCCCCCTCGGATCCTACCCAGGACCACCAGGGAAGCCGCCCAGGACCACCAGGGTAGCGATCCACACTAGACCACCAGGTATGCCCCTAGACCACCAGGGAAATGCCACTGTGTGCCCAGGCAGCTGCCAATCTGTGCCCAGGCAGCTGCCAGTCGGTGCCCACTTCAATGCCTACCACTGCTAGTGCCACCAGGGATGCCCATCAGTGCCTCGTATCAGTGCCCATCAGTGCCACGTATCAGTGCCCAGTAGTGCCGCCTATCAGTGCCCAGCAGTGCCGCCTATCAGTGCCACCTATCAGCGCCACCCTATCAGTGCTCAGCAGTGCCCAGCAGTGCCGCCTTTCATTGCCCATCAGTGTCGTCTATCAGTGCCCATCAGTGCCAACCAGTGCCACCCATCAGTGCCCATCAGTGCCGCCTATCAATGCCTATCAGTGCTGCATATGAGTGCCACCCATCAGTGCCGCCTACCAGTGCCCATCAGTGCCGCATATTAGTGCCCATCGTCAGTGCCCGCTCATTGGTGCCACCTCATCGGTGCCGCCGTATCAGTGCCTGTCAGTGCCGCCTTTATCAGTGCCCATCAGTGAAAGAGAAAACTTACTTATTTACAATTTTTTTTAACAGAAACAAAAGCAAAACTTTTATTTTTTTTTAAATTTTCGGTCTTTTTTTATTTGTTTAGCAAAAAATAAAAACCGCAGAGGTGATCAAATACCACCAAAAGAAAGCTCTATTTGTGGGAACAAAATGATAAAAATTTAGTTTGGGCACAGTGTAGCATGACCGCGCAATTGTCATTCAAAGTGCGACAGCACTGAAAGCTGAAAATTGGTCTGGGCAGGAAGGTGTCTAAGTGCCTGGTATTGAAGTAGTTAAAGAAGATTTTATGTAATGCCTTTCCAGACTCTGGTAGGTTACAGTCTCATGGAAAGGCTAGTTTTGAGGCTTCTGTTGGTCAAAGCGGTGGAGAAGGGGGCCGCCTCAGTGATGCATTTCAATATTTTTGTTAGTCCTTGTTAGTACCAGGTTGGATCCCCCTTTGTCTTCAGAACTTCTTGGAAACATTCCTCAGAGATTTTGATCCATATTGGCAGATTTATCAGCTGCACATCCATGATGCGAATCTCCCGTTCCACCACATTCCAAAGGTGCTCTATTGGATTGAGATCTGGTGACTGTGGAGGCCATTGGAGTACATTGAACTCATTGTCATGTTCAAGAAACCAGTGGTGAGAGGATTTGAACCTTGTGACATGGTACATTATCCTGCTGGAAGGAGCCATCAGAAGATGGGTACACTGTAGTCATAAAGGGATAAACATGGTCAGCAACAATACTCAGGTAGGATGTGACATTTAAACGATGCTCAATTGGTACTAAGGGGCCCAAAGTGTGCCAAGAAAATATCCCCCACACCATTACACCACCACCACCAGCCTGAATTGTTGATACGAGGCAGGATGGATCCATGCTTTCATGTTGTTTATGCCAAATTGTGACCCTACCATCTGAAGTGAGCCTGTGCGAATTGTAGTTTCAGTTTCCTGTTCTTAGCTAACAAGAGTAGCTCCCGGTGTGGTCTTCTGCTGCTGTAGTCCATCTGCTTCAAGGTTCGCTGTGTTGTGCGTTCAGAGACGGTATTCTGCATACCTTGGTTGTAACAAATGGTTATTTGAGTTATTGTCACTTTTCTATCATCTAGATCCAGTCTGCCCATTCTCCTCTGACCTCAACAAGGCATGTTTGTCCACACAACTGCCGCTCACTGGATATTTTCTCTTTTTTCAGACCATTCTCTGTAAACCCTAGCGATGGTTGTGCGTGAAAATCCCAGATCAGCAGTTTTTGAAATACTCAGACCAGCCCGTCTGGCACCAACAAACATGCCACGTTCAAAGTCACTTAAATCCCATTTCTTTGCCATTCTGATGCTTCTGATGCTCGGTTTTGAACTTCGGCAAGTCGTCTTCACCACATCTAGATGCCTAAATAATGCATTGAGTCGCTGCCATGTAATTGAGTGATTAGCAATTTGTGTCACCAAGCAATTGGACAGCTGTACCTAATAAAGTGCCGGTGAGTTTGTGTGTGTGTGTATATATATATATATATATGAGGTGGATGGCAGGCCGTGACGTCGGCACAGAGACATGAGTCTAGGAAAGTACACAAGAGTCTGAGGTATATAGTGCCATATAACAGCAAACCTGCAAGAGTGGCTATATATATATATATATATATATCTATATAGATATATATCTATATAGATATATATATATATATATATATATATGTATATATATATATATATATATATAGATAGATATATATATCATACCTCCCAACCGTCCCGGATTGGCCGTGAAAGTCCCGCTGTGGGAGGTCTGTCCCGCGTCCCGGGCAGCTTCATTCCGGGACAATACAATGTCCCGGAATTGCCCCACTGGCCGATCTGATGCCCCCCTAAAAATTGCCGCATTGTCGCTGTCCCTCACTGCCCGCTGTACTAGTTTTGGCCGCGACCGCTTCATTTCACCCCCAGACGCTGCCTGGCTCACTGCCAAAACAACTGGTTGCTAGGCATGGCCCGCCTGGCGTCTAACAACCAGTGACGTCACGACAAGGAGGAGAGTAGAGCCCCAGCATTTAGCCAAAGGAGGAGTCCTCTTCGCGCCTAAGCTCCGCCCCCGGCTCCGCCCCTGACTCCGCCCCCGACTCCGGGTCTTCCCTGAGTGGAGCCCCAGCATTTAGCCAAAGGAGGAGTCCTCTTTGCGTCTAAGCTCCGCCCCTGGCTCCGCCCCGGCTCCGCCCCCGACTCCGGGTCTTCCCCGAAGGCTGTTCCTGCGCTGGAATAAAGGTAGGAGAAATGCTCCCTGCACTGCCCTGACTCTGAGTACACTCATGGACACTCTGCTCCCTCCCATACACTGCCCCTCTCCAGTCATGCTGTACAGTCCCCCCATACTGCCCTCCACTACCCCCCCCATTATACTGCCCCCCCCAATATACTGCCCTCTACTACCACCCCTCCTATCATACTGCCCCAATCCCATCATACTGCCCCCCTCCCATTTTACTGCCCTCCACTACCCCCCCATATACTGCCCTCTACTACCACCTCTCCCATCATACTGCCCCAATCCCATCATACTGCCCCCCCTCCTATTATACTGCCCTCCACTGCCCCCCCTCCTATTATACTGCCCTCCACTGCCACCCCTCCTATTATACTGCCCTCCACTGCCACCCCTCCTATTATACTGCCCTCCACTGCCACCCCTCCTATTATACTGCCCTCCACTGCCACCCCTCCTATTATACTGCCCTCCACTAACCCCCCCATTATACTGCCTTTCACTGCCACCCCCACCCATCATACTGCCCCCCTCCAATTATACTGCCCTCCACTAACCCCCCCATTATACTGCCTTTCACTGCCACCCCCACCCATCATACTGCCCCCCTCCAATTATACTGCCCTCCACTGCCATCCCTCCTATTATACTGCCCTCCACTAACCCCCCTCCCATCATACTGCCCTCCACTACCACCCCTCCCATAATACTGCCCTCCACTAAACCCCCTCCCATTATATTGCCCTCCACTACCATCCCTCCCATCATACTGCCCTGCACTAACCCCCCCTCCCATTAAACTGCCCTCCACTACCGCCTCCTCCCATCATACTGCCCTCCACTACCTCCTCTCCCATCATACTGCCCTCCACCCCATCATACTGCCCTCCACCCCATCATACTGCCCTCCGCTGCCTCCCCTCCCATCATAATGCCTTCCACTGCCTCCGCCCCCAACATACTGCCTTCCACTGCCACCCCTCCCATCATACTGCCCTCCACTGACACCCCCTCCCATCATACTGCCCTCCACTGCCACCAACTCCCATCAAAAACTGTAAAAAAAACTCTAAAAAATAAAATGGATAAAATATAATAACAAAAATAAAATAACAGCAATAAAAAAAACTACTGATCCTGTTCACTGCCCTACTGATTATGTCTACTGCCCTACTAACCACGTCCACTGCTCTACTGACCACGTCCACTGCCCTACTGACCATGTCCACTACCTTACTGACCACTTTCTCTGCCATACTGACCACTTTCTCTGCCATACTGACCACTTTCTCTGCCATACTGACCACTTTCTCTGCCATACTGACCACTTCCACTGCTCTACTGACCATGTCCACTGCCCTACTGACTGACACCATTCACAGTCCACACTGACACCACTGGCGGAACTACCAGCAAAGGTTGCACTTGCAACTAGGCCCTGGCCTTCTGCCACCATGCCGGGCCCAATCTGCTGTGGGACCATGAAGGGTGATGGGATCAGTGGGAAGGGCTCTGGGCTCGAAGGGAATGGCCCATGCTGGAGGTCGGGGGGGCCCTTCATGGTTTCTTGCACCAGGGCCCCTGAAGGTTCTAATTACGCCTCTGCTGCACCCTGTATACAGCTCATCCAGTACCCTGTGCCCTGTATATAGCTCGTCTCAGAACCCCGCACCCTGTATATAGCTCATCCCAGAACCCTGCACCCTGTATATAGCTCATCCCAGCACCCTGCACCCTGTATAAATCTCATCTCAGAACCCTGCACCCTGTACATAGCTCATCACAGATCCCTGCACTCTGTACATAGCTCACCCCAGAACCATGCTCTCTGTACATAGCTCAACCCAGAACCCTGCACTCTGCATGCAGCTCACTCCAGAACCCTGCACTCTGAATGCAGCTCACCCCAGAACCCTGCACTCTGAATGCAGCTCACCCCAGAACCCTGCACTCTGAATGCAGCTCACCCCAGAACCCTGCACTCTGAATGCAGCTCACCCCAGAACCCTGCACTCTGAATGCAGCTCACCCCAGAACCCTGCACTCTGTACGCAGCTCACGCCAGAACCCTGCACTCTGTACGCAGCTCACGCCAGAACCCTGCACTCTGTACACAGCTCATGCCAGAACCCTGCACTCTGTACACAGCTCATGCCAGAACCCTGCACTCTGTACACAGCTCATGCCAGAACCCTGCACTCTGTACACAGCTCATGCCAGAACCCTGCACTCTGTACACAGCTCATGCCAGAACCCTGCACTCTGTACACAGCTCATGCCAGAACCCTGCACTCTGTACACAGCTAATGCCAGAACCCTGCACTCTGTACACAGCTCATGCCAGAACCCTGCACTCTGTACACACACAGCTCATGCAAGAACCCTGCACTCTGTACACAGCTCATGCAAGAACCCTGCACTCTGTACACAGCTCATGCCAGAACCCTGCACTCTGTACACAGCTCATGCCAGAACCCTGCACTCTGTACACAGCTCATACCAGAACCCTGCACTCTGTACACAGCTCATGCCAGAACCCTGCACTCTGTACACAGCTCATACCAGAACCCTGCACTCTGTACATAGCTCATGCCAGAACCCTGCACTCTGTACATAGCTCATCCTACAACCCTGCCCTCTGTATATAGCTCATGCCAGAACCCTGCACTCTGTATATAGCTCATTCTACAACCCTGCACTTTGTACGTAATGCACTCCAAACACTGCATTCTTTTATCCTTTTTTTTAAATGAATGTGCTGGGATATGTATGTATCCATGAGACTCTTGCTTGTGCAACAATAATAAAAGCATATTTTATAGATACAAGGAAGCCCAAGTTTTGTTTAATGATGCCCATTAAGCTCCTCCCACTATCAAAAGTTTGACCACGCCCACATTTGCCGCAGCGCGCTATGCAAGGTTACTTCCTTCCTCAAGTGTCCCTCATTCTGAAGTTCAAAAGTTGGGAGGTATGTATATATCTATATATATATATCTATATAGATATAGATAGAGAGATGGATAGATATATAGATATAGATAGAGAGATAGATATATAGATATAGATAGATATAGATCCACTCTTGCAGGTTTGCCGTTATATGGCACTATATACCTCGGACTCTTGTGTACTTTCCTAGACTCATGTCTCTGTGCCGACGTCACGGCCTGCCATCCATCCACCTCATTCATTGTTTATCTCGTTGTTTTACCTGCACGACCTACTTATTCAAGCTCTCCACCAATCGGATGACTGAATGGGTGGGACTGCAGCTCCCAGGACGCCCGGCCAGTCACGCCCACAGGCTCCTGCTCGCGAACGCGCCTGGTTCCTGGTGTAGGAATGTAAGTGTGGACGTGCTGTACACGGGAACGCGCGGGTCAGGGGAGGGGGCGTGTCCAGGCCTCTTCTGCCAGCGCTGGTGCTGAGTAGGAGGTGTCGGAGCATTGGCTGTTTCCTTCCTTTTCTCTGCAATCAGCATTGTTTACTTTCAGCACTGGACACCGGCTATCTGTCCAGAGGCAGCATCGGCTGTGCCCCGGTGTCCAGCACCTGCAGCATCCTGCTCAGCCGCCATCTACATGTATATGCTTACTAATAGACACATCTCTATAGGGCAATGGGCATAGTAGCAGGCTGCAGTAGGTAGATGGTGTCATTGTAAACATTCCCTGTGGCTGGTCACCTACCTGCTGTGGAGCATCATGAGGTTGTGCAGGTACCTGCTGAAAAACACCATCCCCAATCAGATCGAGTACTACTCCAAGTTCTCCCCCTCTCCTCTCTCCATCAAGCAGTTCCTGGATTTTGGTGAGTGTGATTGTGTCATTGTGCACAGTGCTATTGTGTCATATTATGTCATGGGGTCTCCAGTTCTCTTATGATGGATTTTATTATAGAGTGCTGTCAGGTTGTACCTTGTTGATTATTGGCAAGATCAGAGAGAGATATAGAAGGGATGAAGAGATCGAGGGACCAAGGTCAGATCTAATAGAGGTGGAGATGATCAGATAATTATTAACCCCCCCCCCAAAAAAAAAAACATTTATTATATTACAGTTTATCAATTCTTAGATGTCATGGCTGAATTCATTTTCTTTCTTAGGTTTTTTATTTTTTCCTTTACTTTCACCTGGTGATCTGGCCAGTAAGTTTGTTGTTTTTCAACAGAACACACTGTCCTGCAGATGTAGCAGTTAGCGAATTGAGACAAACCATTTACCACTGACAGGGGTACTTGCAATGATCAACTTTTATTTATGTAAAACCTTTATCCCAAAAGGAGTAAAACTGGTGGAACTGCTTATAAAGTGTTAGCTGGAGTTTGGCTTCCAGAGTGTAGGCATCCTAGTGTATCACTGGTCAGATCACCTGGTTGAAAAAAGCCTAACAAAAACAAATGCAGCCACCACATATAATGATTGGTAAGCTGCAATATATTACATTTTTGGTGTTGGGTTCGGTACGAGACAACAATAATACTTGGGTGACAAGCTAACATACTGGAAAGCTCTTTTAGGCAGTCTGAAGAAGTTATCAGTGGTCTTCAATATTCTTGTCTAACCCCCTGGGACTCATATAGATAGATGAAAGAAATTAGATAGAATGAGTACTCTCCAGAACAGCCTTTCACAACCTTTTTAACTTGGAGGAAACTTTGAAGCAACTTTCCGGTATTAGTGAACCTCTGCTAATAATAGTCACTGGGGAGAATCTTCCCCCCCCTACAGATAGGTATAAAGATAATTATGGAGTCAATGGTTAATAATCTGAGAGGCAGACATTTTTAATTTCCCAAGCAACTGCGAGTAACCTCTGGAGGAACTCTAGAATTTCACGGAATCCAGGTTGAGAAAGGCTGGTCTAGAAGAAGTTCATACTAGTCTGGGATTGTGTGAAGACCTAATAGAGTACTTCCCCATAAAAGTGAAAGTTAAAAAGATATAAATTACCTGGTTTGTAAAGGATACGCTTTTTTAGGTATGTGTAGATTTTGGGAGGTTCCCCCAGATAGTTTTAATATATGTAATAAAAGGTCATTTTTAGTGATGTTTAGTGGATTCAATGGTAAGAGTAGATTAGCACATTGCTTCAACTATAGTGAAACTCAAAGTTGCATCAGATATGAGGATCCATCAGATATGAGGATCCATCAGATATGAGGATCCATCGGCTATGAGGATCCATCAGATATGAGGATCCATCGGCTATGAGGATCCATCGGCTATGAGGATCCATCAGATATGAGGATCCATCGGCTATGAGGATCCATCCGGTACGAGGATCCATCAGATATGAGGATCCATCGGATATGAGGATCCTTCAGTTACGAGGATCCATCAGATACGAGAACACAGATACAAGGATCCATCAGAGACAAGGATCCATCAGATAAAAGGATGCAATCATGTGCAAGCACATGTTTTTTTTGTTTTACTTGTATGTAATTTTGTATTCTTTGACAAATTACATTTCACCACATTTGCCCAGCACAACTTCACTTGTAGAGTGAACAGTCTATTTGCCTTGAGTAAATCAACTGCTTGGATCCATCACATACAAAGATCCATCAGATACACAAAAATATTTCAGATACAAGGATACATCAAATTCAAGGATACCTCAGATACAAGGATACACCAGATACGGGGATCCATCAGATATGAGGATCCATCAGATACAAAGATCCCAGAGATACAAGGATCCATCAGATACAAGGACCCATCAGATACAAGGATCCATCATATACACAAATACCTCAGATACAAGGATACCTCAGATAAAAGGATACATCAAGAAAATAGATCCATCAGATACTAGAATCTATTAGGTAGGCCATAGATTATACTATTTTCTTTCCTTCCACCACAAGTGGAAGGAAAGAAAATCGCTCGATTCCCCCATCAACACAGTGAGTGTTGATGGAGGAATGCCCCTCAGAGCACTATTGTATTCTGCCAATAGTGGGTGTGTGGAGCCTTCCCAGCCAGCTGAACACGATTACTGCTAGTGGCTATAGCTACTGGCAGTAATCGTATGTAGAAAAATCCGACAGGCTGGTTATACCCAAGTTAATCAATGGATCAACTTTGGTACAATCAGCCTGCCCATGCATGGATCAAAATTCGGCCGGTCCCTGCTGAACCAGCCGAATTTCGATCCATGTAGGGCCAGCTGAAGTTGTAAGGGCCCATCAGATACAAGGATACATCAGATACTAGGATCCATCAGTTGCAATGATCCATCAGATACATGGATCCGTCAGATACAAGGATACATCAGATATAAGGATACTTCAGATACATAGATCTATCAAATACTAGGATCCATCAGTTGCAAGGACCCATCACATAAATGGATTCATGAGATACAAAGATACATCGGATACTAGATCCATCAGATAATAGGATCTGTCATTGACAATGAGGTACTGTAAAGAACCGTAGTGATGTGCAGTAACCCATGGCAACATATCGGGTTACTGTGGTCAACTTACTAAACTTAATGATTTCTGATTGGTTGAAGTGAGTTGCTTTACTTTGCACGTTGCAGTTATTCTTTGCACTGACTTTTTGCAAATGTGTTGTTTATGACTGCAACAGATAACTTTGGAAGATCAAAGTTAAAGGCAAGGTTGGTAGTTAATTCTGTTTGTTGCCATGGTAAGTGTAGAAATAAACCAGCACTAGGTTTCTACCCGTGATTCAGATTTATTTCATGTCCATATTAAAGTAAAACCTCCGTTTTAAAAAAGTCTTTTAAAAATAACTGTTTGCCCCATAATGACCAATGAGATCTAAAGCTGTGAATAGATCCTGTGGCCTGTGACTGTCATGCGTTTAGGCTTAGGCCTCATTCACACAGTGTTTTAGTGCCAGCTGCAAAAAAAAATCCAGTGCATTTCTGTGGCTGAATTCCAAGTTGGATGGGGATCGTTGTGGCTGCTCAGTACATAGCAATGACAGCCTGACAGTGACCACAGCTGTCTGCAGGGGTTCAGATATAATTAGAGATGATCGCTCCTGGACGCAAACAGCTTGAGTCATTATTATTATTATTATACAGGATTTATATAGCACCAACAGTTTACGCAGCGCTTTACAACATTAGGGAGGACAGTACAAGTACAATACAATTCAATACAGGAGGAATCAGAGGGCCCTGCTCGTTAGAGCTTACAATCTAGGAGGGAGGATCAAGTTATACAAAAGGGTAATAGCTGTGGGGGATGAGCTAATGGAGAAAATAGTGCAGTTGTTAGATGGAGGCAGGATAGGCTTCTCTGAAGAGGAAAGTTTTCAGGGATCGCCTAAAAGTGGATACATTTGGAGACAGTCTGACAGATTGGGGTAGGGAATTCCAGAGGATGGGCGAGGCTCGGGAGAAGTCCTGGAGGCAGATATGGGAGGAGGCGATGAGGGAGCTAGAGAGCAGGAGGTCTTGGGAGGAATGGAGATGGCGATTAGGTTGGTATTTTGAGACTAGGCTAGTGATGTAGCTGGGGGCAGAGTTGTGGATGGCTTTGCAACTTATTGTTAGTATTTTGAATTTAATTTGTTGGGTGAGTGGCAGCCAATGGAGGGATTGGCAGAGAGGGGTAGCAGACACTGAGCGGTTTGTAAGGTGGATGAGTCTGGCAGCAGCATTCATGATGGACTGAAGGGGGATAGTCTATTTAAAGGTAAGCCAATGAGGAGGGAGTTGCAGTAGTCAAGGCGAGAGATAACCAGGGAGTGAATCAGGAGCTTTGTGGTTTCATTGGTTAGAAATGGACGTAGTTTAGAGATGTTGCGGAGGTTGAGGCGGCAAGCATTGGAAAGTGATTGGATGTGGGGCCGAAAGGAGAGTTCAGAGTCCAGAGCTTCCTCTCATTCACTAAGCTTTGGGAAAAGTGCCTTTGCAAAGTGCAACTTCCGCTTCAAAGTGAACAGTCTAATTTGCCTTTAGTAAATCAACACCAATGAGTAAATGTAACCACTATGCTGCTTGTAATCCTAGTCAGCGGTTCTAAATGCCACAACACGCTGCTCTGAAGCTCATCCTGGTATATTTTTAGTGCAGTTGGTATTCCGACTAATAACATAATGTTTTGTTTGCAGTCTGGGTATTTTACAAACGTTATAGCAAAAAAAAAAAAAAAAAACAGTGATAGTTGAAAAATTACCAAAAATGTCTAATTGGATTTCCTGCTTTTTTTCAAAAAGTTTAACACAGTGGTCTCCAAACTTTCTAAACAAGGGCCAGATTACTGTCCTTCAGACTTTAGGGGGGGTAGACTTTGGCCAATGGGAGTAGAAAGTGCCCTAGTGTAAGCAATGTATAGTCTTGGTTGTCAGTGGGAGGAGAAATAGTGCCACATCGTTGGTATTGTTGGGAGGAATACTGCCTACTGCCAAGTGTTGGTATCAGTGGTTGGTGTCAGTGGGAGGAAAAATGCCTTATATCAGTGGGAGAAATAGTGCCCCAAGAGCTGTGGATAAAGGCAAGAAAAGGGCTGCATCTGACCTGCAGGCCGCAGTTTGCAGACACTGCTATAACACACGGGTGATTTCCTTCCAGAGATTACCCCCCATTTTGTAACAACGATTTGTTCCTAAGAATATCATATAGATTTTTCCTATGGGACTGTTAACCGTGACATTCGTAAAGCGTTTTATTGTTTTGTCACTCAGCGATCGAGGGGTCCTGGCTCTTGATTGGGGGTCCTGGCTCTTGATTGGATAGATTAATAGCAGTGCAGCCATTGGCTCCCGCTGCTGTCAATCAAATCCAATGACACGGGGGGCGGGGCTGAGTCCAGTATACGTGTCTATGGACGCAAATGCTGGACTTGGGAGCACGCTCGCAAGGTAACCCCCTCTGGAGAGTCCTTCTCGTAGGGGGTTATCTGATGTGAGGAGGAGCCGCTGGGGGACCCCAGAAATGGACGATTGGGGCCACACTGTGCAAAACGAGCTGCACAGTGGAGCTAAGTATTGTATGTTTGTTATTTAAAAAAAAAAAGGAAGGTTTACAATCGCTTTAACTCTTGCAATGCGGGGGCAGCCCTACAGCAAGGGAACTTTTTTTACATTTGCCCGAAGTTGAGCTTTAAGGTAAATACTGCAATGTGCCCACAGTATATACAAAGAATGTCTTCCCTTTAAACTTGGAATTCGTTTTTGTTAGGCTGAAGATCCAGTTAGCTTTCAGTTTTGATTTTGAACTGTTAGTAAGTGTTTGTTGACATACAATTTGTGGAAAGTGGTTGGAGTTAGTCTGAACAAGGATTGCTTCTTGAAAAATAACAATGTAGTTACCCAACTACATTGAGCGAATAGCTCATTTTCACAGATCTTGTTTTAGGAAGGACAGAGCAACATATTGGTGTTTCAGCACCATGGACGTGCAGTTGAATGTATTAGGGCTCGTTCACACATAGTTGGACATTTACTAAAACTGGTGCACACAGAATCTGGTGCAGCTGTGCATAGTAACCAATCAGCTTCTAACTTCAGCTTGCTCAATTAAGCTTTGACAGTAAGGCCCCTTTCACACGATCGGACCGTTCAGGTCCACCTGTCAGTTTTGACAACGGACCTGAACGGGCGCTCCATGTTAGCCTATGGAGCGACAGATGTCAGCGGAGACATGTCCGCTGACATGCGACCTGGTCCGATCCGCAAAAAGCAGACAGATGGCCCTACGTCCGGATCCGTCGCTGGCGGATCCGATCGGGTGAGATCTGATGAAAACGGACTTGCTGTCCGTTTTCATCCGATCCCTCCATAGGCAGCAGCGGCGCCTAACAAGCCCCTCCCCGCTCAGTGAGCAGAGAGGGACCTGTCATCCGCCGGCTCAGTGGAGATCAACGGAGAGATCTGCCGCTGAGCCGGCGGACCGAGGCGAGCTCCGTGGAAACGGAGTCCGCCTCGTGTGAATGAGGGCTAAAACCTGGAAGCTGATTGGTTACTCTGCACAGCTGCACCAAATTCAGTGTGCATCAGTTTTAGTAAATCTCCCCCATGGTGTGGTCTGCACTGGATAAATGTCATATTTAAGGCCCCTTTCACACAAGTGGACCGATTAAGTCTGTCTGTCCGTTCTTCAGGCAGACCCGATCAGACCACCTATTGTTCTCCAAGGGGAGGCGGATGTAAACAGAAGTGTATCCGATCCGGTTTGCCAAAAACAGTCTGTCGGATCAGATGACGGTCAGATAGAAATGGACAGGCAGTCCGTTTCCATCCAGCCTCCCCATAGAGAACAGCGGACTGTGTCCATGTTCGCTCAGCATTAGTGGACATGAACCTGTTATCCGCCACCTCAGTGGACAGATCCCCCCCTGAGCAAGCCGATCCGCTTGTCGCAGTCCACCTTGTGCGAATGGGGACTAAATATTAACATAATGTGGGTTTGCCTAGCTAGGTACCTGCTCCCCCACAGAAAATATAAACATCCAAAAGTGTTGGTGGAGGGTGAGAGAAGGACATAAAGTGAAATTTCTCCCTTGGCAAAATGACAGCCACTCTAATACCTAGTTCTACCTAATTTGCTATTTATAAAGCCTAATAATGGTATCACTCTTGCTAAATAAATTCCCAATACTGTTAAATAATAAATACGTAACCGTGGAGTCCAGCCAAAAGAAAGTGACATCTTTGTTGTGACCTGGGGTATGGAAGAAGGCAGACACAGAGGTTGATTTACTAAAGGCAAATAGACTGTTCACTTTGCAAGGGAATTTTCCCCAGAGCTTAGTAATAATCGTGAAATGTCACTTTTCAAAGATTACCCAGTAACGTGCTAGGAAATTAAAAAAAAAACTGCTTGCTTTTTGCTTGCACATGATTGGATGTTGAAGTTGAAAGTTAGCAGAGTTTCAAACCATTCACTAAGCTCTGGGGAAAAATCCCTTGCAAAGTGCAACTTCCCTTGCAAATAAGGTCAATTTGCCTTACAGTGATACTAAACACACACTGTTTAAAATAGAAGTTCAGTATTTTTTTTTTTTAAGAATTATACTTACCTAGACAGATGCAGCATCAGTCCGATGCACCTGTCCCCCACCGGCTCTAAGGCTGGCCATACACTATACAATTTTCTTATTCAATTTCCTTTAGATTTACCTTTAACTATGTAGTGCAAGGGCCTGCCTTAATGCATACAAATTGAAAGGGTTTAGGTTTGACCTCATATTATATGGTTTTGGTAAATCTAAAGGAAAGTTGAACAAAAAAATAGTATAGTGTATGGCCAGCCTTAGACTGAGAACTGAGTGATCAAAGACCACTGATCACTCAGTTCTCAGAGCTCCGTGATCAGAGAGCTAGTGACTGTCAGCCACCACTGTCTGCTTTACCCCCCCAAAACTGGCTTTGGCTGTACTTCTCCTTTAATTTACATTGTCTCTTCTATTTCGGATGATGACACTGTATTTATTTTATTAATAAAAGCTGTCACATGACCCAGATCTTTCCCAGCCTGTCTGCAGGGAAACATAAGCAGGAGGAGCTTCTAGTCCTTTGCTGCTGGTCACATGTTCAAGATTAAAAAAAACAGCATTTGGAATACAGAGTAAAAATAAATAAATAATATCAATAAAGTATTTTAGATTGGCATACAAATATATATTTGAAATTAGGGATGCACCAATATGGTGCTGATACCGAGCATTTTCACGAATGCTCCCAATACCGAAACCAATACTTTTCGGTGCGATTTGCGGCAATACAAAATGAATGGGCGTAAATCGCACTGTAAAGAATTGGATGCTATTTGAACAGGAATGTGGTGCAATTCCTGCCCGAATCGCATGTGATTTCCCCCACTGCTCCTGTGTGTGTAGAAAGGGAAAAGCGCCATCTAGTGGGCAGTCTATTAAAAATGTTAGAACTCACTTTAAAGCGGAGTTCCACACAAAAATGGAACTTCCGCTTTTCGGAACCCTCCCCCCCATCCGGTGTCACATTTGGCACCTTTCAGGGGGGAGGGGGGTGCAGATACCTGTCTAAGACAGGTATTTGCACCCACTTCCGGCATAGACTCCCATGGGAGTCTATGCCTCTTCCCGTCCCCACCGCGCTGTCTGCTGGGAACACACAGCTCCCAGGAGAGAGCGGGGACCACTAGGGACGCGCAGCGCGACTCGCGCATGCGCAGTAGGGAACCGGGAAGTGAAGCCGCAACGCTTCACTTCCTGATTCCCTCACCTAGGATGGCGGCGGCAGCTGCCGAGAACCGAGCGGGTTCGCGGCGTCCCCTGCCGACATCGCTGGACCCTGGGACAGGTAAGTGGCCATGTATTAAAAGTCAGCAGCTGCAGTATTTGTAGCTGCTGGCTTTTAATATTTTTTTTTTTTGGCGGTGTGGGTGAACCCCCGCTTTAAGTACAGTTCAAATGCAAAATCTGCATAGGTGTCCTGGGCTGGAGGAGATGTATAGGTGTTCCGCCCCCAAGCTGACATCATTTCCGCCCTATACCCACTGGGTCCCAGAAACTTCTCCTTCAGCCCTGTGAGCACCTCCAGCAGGCCTTGATTTTCTATCATCAGTGGGACTGGGACACCTATGCAGATTTTGTATTTGACCATATATGTATTATTGTGCGTTCTAACATTTTTAATAAACTGCCCGCTAGATGGCGTTTTTCCCTTTCTACACACACACACAGGAGCAGTGGGGAAAATGGACGGCGATTCGGACAGCAGTTGCACTGCATTCTTGTTCAAATCATATGTGATTCTTTGCAGTGCGATTTGCACCCATTTTTTTTTTATTGATGCAAATCGCACCGCAAAGTATCGGTATTCGTTATTGGCGAGTATTGACAGAAAATATCTGTACGTGTACGTACCGATTTAAAAAAAAAAAGTAGCGGTGCAACCCTATTTGAAGTCAAATCTTTATTTTTTTGTGGAAAAAAAACATGGTGTGGGTGGATTTCTGCCAGTCACAAGCTGTGTCACACCCCTCTAGCCTGTGTCTCAGAATAAGAGGGAGGTGAATCTATTAATCTACATGTAATATCCTGCCCCCATTGTGTTTAGCTGGTTAGTGGGCATTGAGAAGAAGGGAAGGAGTAGGCTGTCATTTACCACTCACTGTGTATACATCCACATGTGTGATTCTATAGTCACATGGGCTGCTCAGATGTGATAGGGAGGAAATGCTCAGCATAGAAACTCACTAAAAACTGAGCATGTGCAGAGTTGTGACCACAGCTGCAAAATCCTTAGCTGAATTTGGGACATGAACAGAAGGGGGAGATAGAGAACAGCAGGATCAACCAGGTTTTTGCAGAATACAGAAAAGGAATCCCATAGCGACTGAGTGAGTATGACCAGTATGTAATACACCATTTATTGATAGTTTTTTCTTTTATGATGTGGGATTTGTGACACTTTAAAGTATACCTAGAGGCAAAACTTTTTCTTTTGTTTTGGATAGAGTGGAGAGGGATTAGAATACCTGTTGGTTTTTATTGCTGTCTGTGCCATCGTTAAGGAGAGTCCCCCTCTATTTGTCCTGCTTACCATTTTCATTGAAAGTGAAAGAAAATCCCAAATTTTGGGTTGTCCCCAGAAAAGTAATAGAAAGGAAATCTTCCAATGGGGACACTTGCTCTGGTGACCTGGGGGTTCCCAAAGAATTCCCCTAATTTTCAGGGATTTCTTCTCACTTCCTGCTTGGCTATGGGACAGGAAGTGAAGAGAAATTGTCGCAATGGTACACAGATGGCGAAAAATCTGACAGGGGTTATAACCTTTCCTGTGCTATATCCAAAATTTAAAAAAGTTACAGAATTATGTAGGAGATATAGTCTGAGGCTCTTAGAGATCTATAAAGTGTGCAGGTGATTCATCCAGTATATTCTACCCAGAACAAGAGTTGATATTAGACACACATATCAAATGATGGAGCATAAACTTTTTTTTGTGTGAAGTCTATGGCACTAGTAATCCTTCTTGGCATTTTATAAATGCATATTAGACACGCTGCCAGCCTTGCATTGCTAATTTATGGGACTTATTTACCTGTTGGCACATATTGTACTTTGCAAACCAGTTTCTGGTTAGATTAGACGGGTTCAGTATAATTTAGCAAATGCCTATGCCAAAAAAAAACATCTTTTTGCAACCCATACTTAGACTTAATCTCAAACTTTGGCCAATTAACATTTTTCAAGATCATGATCAACTACAGTGCCCTTGGTTTCCTTTTCTTGCAGAACAAACTGTTCTTACCGGTAATTTCTAACCTTTGAGCTCTTCCAACAAAAGCTTGTGCCCAAGTGATATGTAGCATAAACAACCTGGTGTAAATCTCTTCCCACAGCTTTTTACACACGAGCAATTTCATGAAAATAATTAACATAACTTCATCTGTTTATTTCATCACAAGGGCTTGGAACCTGGTGATCTATTACCTTCAAGGATAAGAGATAACCTCTGATGGTATACTGATGTAACCTATTTTAGGGCTGGGTAACACATCTTTGGTTGGGATCCAAACAGTGAAGTACGTAAGCAGTGGATAAAATAACATATACCGGTCCTCTAGCTCAGGGGTCCCCAACCACCGGGCCCCGGCCGCAGCCCACTACCAGGCCATGGCCTCTCTGCAGCCGGGCTGCGTCGTGCGGCAGGGGGTGGGCAGCATGGGAGAGCCAGGCGGACAGGCGGCATGAGAGAGGCGGGTGGGTGGATGAGCGAAGTGGGTGGGTGGATGTGAGAAGCAAGCGGGCGTGCAGAGATGACATCATCTCTCTCCGCCTGTCCCGCATCACTGCTCTTCCGCCCTCACAGCGCGGGCCTCTTCATTGTCAGAGGTGCGGCAGGGAGCAGAAAGATAATATCATCTCTCACCGCCCGCCCCGCATCACAGCTCTCCTGCCCTCATTTAGAACCGACCACTGCACAGAGGTTTGCCTCTGTGCTTAATGGACCAGTGCTGCCACCAGTGCAGTGACAACCCACATCTGGTGGCACTGACAGGTGACGTGGCAAGTGACAATCCGCATCTGATGGCAGGCGATGTGGCAAGTGACAATCCACAGCTGGCGGCAGGCAGCATGGCAAGTGACAAGCTGCATCTGGTGGCAGGCGACAGTGGCAAGTGACACGCTCAGGGCTCCCACTGATTCTGCATTATGGTGAGTTGAACTATTTCATTTTACAAAATAATAATAGAAATAATGCACTTTGATCATCCTGACACCATATCAACCATGGTACTGGGATGATTAAAGTGCTAACACCAGCCATTGCCCTGACAAAAATTGCTCCCCCCCCACCCCTGGGCCTTGGCACAATTGTCTTCCACGCAGCCGGTCCCTGGTGCCAAGAAGGTTGGGGACCGCTGCCCTAGCTGTCCTCCAGGGTGCACAATAACATTTATATCTGTGTTATTTCCTTTCTGCATCCTGTTGCTAATATCAGCTAAACAGTTATGCATTATTTTATTATAAAGACAATGCAAGTTTTTGGAAATAACTCAGGAGATGTAGACTCAGAGGGTCAGACGGGGCATCAGACCAGAAACAGAGGTAATGCAGGGTAGACCAGCCGAGGTTAAAGGGTACTCCGCAGGAATTGCAGGTTCTGGATAAGTGGCTTGTCAGAGTGCCCAGCAGGCATGAAGCAGGAACACACCTTGACAACTGGAGCTGGAATGAGGGACAACCAGAACCCGCACTCAGGAATAACATAGAGCCAAACTGGAGACAGAAGTGTAGTCAGGGTAGCAGCCAGGGTCAGCAACGAGCAGACGATGAGGTACAAAAGCATCAGACAGGGATAAGGTCAAGAGTAAGCCGAGGTAAGGAACAGATGAGCAGAAGCATGAACAGGATCCAAGGTCAGGTCAATAACAAGCCAGGTCAGCAACGAGTATGATACAGGATAAAAGCAGAACACACAGGAACATCGGAAGACCAGTCACTGAGCATCCTTTATATAGGCTGTCTTTCGCCAATGGACACTGTGCACATGCTCCCATGTGCTTGTACATTCCTGCGTATATGTGCACGCACTGGATACCATTACATGGGCAATACAATCAGGTAGTTTCCCGACAGGCAGGGTGGAAAAAATCAAATAAATCTGATTTTGGAGTAAAAATCTATGTAAAGATAGTTTTCTATTTAAGATACATTAATCATTTTGTTTATTCAGCATTAAATGGAGCTTAGTTATGTAGCATGAGGCTGTATATTCTGCAATATTTACATTTTTGGTAAACTCGTTCAATGAATCCAAGCTCTGCAAGCTGAGATAACATGTACTGGCAATGTTATTGTTTCAGCTACAATTCCAACTACAGTGCCTTGAAAAAGTATTTTTATAAACTTAACCCTGGATTAAAATTATCCACAACTTTATTCCTGGCCTGTCTGGTGTGTTCCTTGGCCTTCATGATGCTGTTTGTTCACTAAGGTTCTCTAACAAACTTCCGAGGGCTTCACAGAACAGCTGTACTGTATTTATACTGAGATTAAATTACACACAGGTGGATTCTATTTACTAATTAGGTGACTTCTGAAGGCAAATGGTTCCACTAGATGTTAGTTAGGGGTATCAGAGTAAAGGGGGCTGAATACAAATGTACGCCACACTTTTCACATATTTATTTGTAAAAAATATTGGAAACCATTTATTATTTCTCTTCCACTTCACAATTATGTGCCACTTTGTGTTGGTCTATCACATAAAATCCCAATAAAAGGCTTTCGCATTTTTGGTTGTATCATGACAAAATGTGGAAAATTTCAAGGGGTATGAATACTTTTTCAAGGCACTGTATGTGTGATTAACCTAATATCGGTTCTGATATGGCTGTTTTACTAACCTGACAGCTTATTATTCTAAATAGGAAACCTTCATTTTGTTTGCAAATATTAATGATTCTAACTACCAGCAAGAATGAGTCCTTACATTTAAAAGGAACCTGTCATTTCAGATCCATCATGGCAGGGCCTGTTAACGGGCATCCATTCACCTGCACCGCATACCTCACCTTGTTGTGTCACTGCCGCATCACCAGCCGTCCCAATAAAGTTAATGGGACTGTCAGTGAGTCAACAGCGGGTCAGAGATGACAGTTGCTCTTTAAAATTTATGATTTAAATCAAGTTGATTTAAATCTAGCCTTTTTACTAGTGATTTAAATCATGATTTAAATTGACTTGATTTAAATCAAATCCACCCTTCTAACAGGAGAGCTGATTGGAAGGAAGGGACACCCCCCTTCACACAGCACATAGGGACAGAGCTGATGTTATCAACCACAGGCTGTGTGCTGAAGCTCCTCCCCCTGTCACCTTTTTTCTCTTGTCAGGCAACTTTGTCAGAAGTGATTCCTGCAGATAGCAGAAGAATGAGGCAGCAGACAGAAATGACACTTAGTGCTCTTATTCGAGACAAGCACAAACTATAGAGGAATATGCTTTGTTCAAATTTCATGGCTGAGCTTTACAAACATTTTAAATTATCTCAAAATTGACCTGCGGGAATGTTGCATCAAAAGCACCCAAAGGTAAAGCCTGGAGCATTGGGAAGTGCATTGCAGTTAATGGCCTGCTACGTTTACTTTGCTCTAATTGATCCAGGTTTTACACAGGCACACAACTAGAAGATATTTAACCACTTGAGGTCCGGGCCATAGCCGAATGATGGCCACAGCGCGGACCTCAATTTCCAGGAGGGCGTCATGGGACGTCCCGGGTCCGCGGAACCCGCAGTCACGGTCACGGAGCACACGGCGGGCGCCCGCAATGCCGCTTCTTAAAGGGGACGTACCTGTACGCCCTTTTGCCCACCCGTGCCATTCTGTCGACGTATATCGCCGTGCGGTGGTCGGGAAGGGGTTAAAGTAGAAGTTTAGCCAAAAACAAACTAACTCTGGAACTACTGGTAGCCACATTCTAAGACTACTCTATCTAACCCTGTAAAGCAAAAATCGCTATACATACCCTTTCTGCAGCCGATCCTGCCAGCGGTGGCTTCTTTGTGTAGGAGAGGCAGCAGAAAAGGAATGTATAGCGATTTTTGCTTCACAGGGTGTGGGAAAAACTTTATTGGGGCATTAGCTAGGTAGCAGTAAGGTGCCTCTAATTATGTGTGCCCGGCTAGTGGCTGCTTTTTCTTTTTTGAAAAATGTTACTTACATGTGCCTGGCGATGTCACTTCTGAAGTCCCAGCAGTGCAGCTACATTGGTGCACATTGTTTTACTTACAAAGCTTCCCCAAGCACATTCAAGGGGCATAATCCAATTAAGACCAATTGCAGATCACCACTCATCAGAGATCCACCAGAAGCAGACTATACCTAGCAGTTTTGCAGAGCAGTACTAAAGGATTTCATTAGGACATAGTAAGGACATAATAAGCAGGGCCATCCTAACCCTCTTGTCTTGCATTGTATTGTAACTGTACCGTCTCCCTGTATTTCATAAATCACTGCATAAACTATTGGCACTACATAAATCCTGTGTAATAATATAATAATTTGCTGGCCTGGACCAGTCTGGCAGGGCAAAGATTATCAGGGATATCGCCCTGCAGGCAAACAGCAGGGTTTGCTTCATTCACACCTGGGCGTTTTGGGATCAGGGCATAATCGCTGCGATTCTGCCCGCGATCTCAAAGCGCACTACAATTACAATATGCCGATCCAGGTCCCATTATTTTCAATGGCACCTAAAACGCGGTGCAGTTTTGGCGCAATTGACCTGCAAATTAATCACACAGCAAATTGCTTCACGTGAAGCTTGTCGCTCAAAAAGGAGCAGGAGCTTTTTTTGGGCAACAAGCTTCACGTGATGTGATATGCCGCGCAATAAATCACGCCAAAACTGCACCACTACATTTTAGGTGCTGTTTAAAATAATGGCACCCGAACGGCATTTTGCAATTGCAGTGTGTTTTGAGATTGCGGGTAGAATCGTAGCGATCCTACCACGATCCCAAAACACCCAGGTGTGACTGGAGCTTAACGGAGTGGTCACCGGAGCTTGATTTGGATGCTTATCATGCGCTTGTACTGAGCACCCAAGTGCTTCCGTGTGCAAGGGTAACCGGAAGAATTAATTTTTTTTTTTTCCTAATTGGGGCTGGCGCCTCATTTGCTTCTGCTGAGCATTAAGAGAGCCAACACTCCCTTTTCCTGACCAGCACCCAATCTGCGCTTGTCATTCTGCAAGGTCTCTCCCCTCCCTGCTAGTCCCCAGGTACGGTGCTGGAAACAGGCAGGGAGGTGAGTAGAAGGTAAACAGCACAATGTTAAGGCTGCATTCACACCTGAGCATTTCAAAGTCACGCGTTTTTACAGCGTTTTACCATGATTGTGTCGCATTTTTACAGCGTTTTTGCCACGATTTTGATCAGGTCACCAATGTAAAAGGCTTAAAAACGCCTGTAATCTGCCCCAAAGAAGCTCATGTTTTTTTTTGAGCTTAGGGCGTTTTCCAGGCGTTTTGCTTCAGGTGACAAAACGCTCAGATGAGAACAGGTGCCCTTGAAATGAATGGGATTTTGCTTGTTGGGCGTTTTTCAGGCGTTTTTTCGGGCGTTTTACAAGCGTCCTATGAGCGGAAAATGCTCAGTTGTGAATGCAGCCTCTAACGTTATTTAAATACAGTTTTGGTTCAAGTTATTTATTTTTTATCAGGACAAGGAGAATGCCATGAGGGACAAGTAGATTGGGCCCCCGATTTAGTTCCTTGTACAAGTAGTTTTTAAAAAAATGTCCACATTTATTGCTGTATTTGGAATTTGCTGTCTGGTGCCTGCCTGCTGTGTTGCCAATTAGCACTTCATATTAAGAAGAAATTTTAATTAGAACTCTAGCCAAATCTTTTTTTTCTAATGTTGGATGGACTAGGGAAGGATTAGAACCTATGTCATGTTTTTATTGCTGCCTGTTTCTCCACTGAGGAGATCCACCCTCACTATTTTTCATGATGATAATTGTGGATGATACAGAAAGTGAGGGGAAATCTAAAATGTTTACTGGAATGAGAGTAGAGGTGATACATGTTCTGGCGACAACTGGTAAAAGTGGCCCTCACGCTATGGGATTATCCTCTTACTTCTTGTAACATTTCTGAATTTGTTTTGGTCACGATTGTCACTGAGACCCAAGACAGAAGTTGAGGGTAAGTCTAATATGTTAACCTCTTCCTGCTGGTTGAACGCATATATGCTTCCCAAATACAAACATTTCTGTGCTGGGAGTGCGCACCCTGTGCGCTCCCAGCACAGCTACTGGCGATTACCGGAAAGCTCCTGATGCCTACTTGCGATTGGGAGCTTTCCGATCATGTGATTGCCAATCGCAGCGGTCACATGATCGGAATGGCCGCCTCTGCCTCCTGGAATTTAGAACCTCTTACAGGACTGGGAGGCGGCAGTGGGAAGTTGTCTCCAGAATTGGAGATATAGGGAAAACTTTCAAGGGGGGACCTATTCTGGTGACTAATTTTGAAGAAGCGAATTATCCTCTCTTTTGTGAGTTTCTTTCCAATTTGTTGTTTTCCTTGGCAGGAAATGAAGGTAAATTTCCCCAATAGGACAAAAACAGCAATACTAACTCGTTAACCTTTCCCCAGTCAGTTCAAGACCAAAAAAGGTGTGGGCTATGGATTTTCTTTTTAGTAGCATCAGGATATAATATGGAGTAAAACTGTCAGCCAGCTGAATGATGGTGGACACCTTGTACTGTTCTAGCCTGATGGGGAAGTGGTGACCTTTTCCAGTTAATCAACTGTCAGTTTATCCTGCTGGAATCATTTTCTTGGCAAATACTGGTATAAAATTTGCAGACTGTCTCAGAATTACTGTACTCACTCAGATTTAAGGTTCTACTTCAGCAAAAGTGACCATAATTCTTGCATAATGTCTTCATTTAATGATGAAGCAAATTTGCTAGTGAAGCAGAAGAGAAAAGAAGAAACAAATGTGTCATTCTACAGGAATAAAGTAAAATGTACCCTAGCAGTGCAGTATTCAGTTTCTATTTACTATTTAGCTCATGTGACTATCTTGAAGTATACTGTATATCAGTTTTAGGCCAAAGGTGCTGTGTATTTTCATGTTGGAGCACCAACTAGCAAAGGACTATCATGCCGCGTACACGCGGTCGGACTTTTCGTCTACAAAAGTCAGACAGCCTGTCCGACAGACTTTCGGCGGACTTGCGGCATACTTTCTAACGAACGGACTTGCCTACACACGACCACACAAAAGTCCGACGGATTCGTACGTGATGACGTACACCGGACTAAAATAAGGAAGTTCATAGCCAGTAGCCAATAGGTGCCCTAGCGTGGCTTTTTGTCCGTCGGACTAGCACACAGACGAGCGGATTTCGGGGTCCGTCGTAGTTACGACGTAAAGATTTGAAGCATGTTTCAAATCTAAAGTACGTCGGATTTGAGGCTATAAAAGTACGTTGAAAGTCCGGAGAAGCCCACACACGATCGGATTACCAGCCAGCTTTAGTCCGTCAGCGTCCGTTGGACTTTTGTAGACGAAAAGTACGACCGTGTGTACGCGGCATTAGTCTTGCATTGTACTTGATGACACTGCTGGACCACCCACAGCTCAGAGCATCAGGGAAAAGTGGGGCGCTCTGGAGCCTGCCAGAGCGAGGGGTAGTGTAAGTAATACAGCGTGTTCCTCTACCCTCTAGATCAGGGGTCTCAAACCCAAATTACCTGAGGGCCACAAGACAAGTTTTTTTCATATCCCATGGGGGCCGCATGCAAACTTTCAAACTTCAAAAACAGCACTGGTGTCAGCGGACACATTATTAACCCCCAGCACTGGTGTCAACATTAACCCCCAGCACTGGTGTCAGCGGACACATTATTAACCCCCAGCACTGGTGTCAGCAGATGCATTATCAACCCCCAGCACTGGTGTCAGCATTAACTCCCAGCACTGGTGTCAGGGGACACATTATTAACCCAGCACTGGTGTCAGCATTAACCCCCAGCACTGGTGTTAGCGGATGCATTATTAACCCCAGCACTGGTGTCAGCGGACACAATATTAACCCCCAGCACTGGTGTCAGCGGACACAATATTAACCCCCAGCACTGGTGTCAGCGGATGCATTATTAACCCCAGCACTGGTGTCAGCATTAACCCCCAGCACTGGTGTCAGCGGATGCATTATCAACCCCCAGCACTGGTGTCAGCATTAACTCCCAGCACTGGTGTCAGCATTAACTCCCAGCACTGGTGTCAGCATTAACTCCCAGCACTGGTGTCAGCATTAACTCCCAGCACTGGTGTCAGCGGATGCCGTATTAACCCCCAGCACTGGTGTCAGTGGACGCATTATTAACCCCCAGCACTGGTGTCAGTGGACGCATTATTAAGCCCAGCACTGGTGTCAGCATTAACCCCCAGCACTGGTGTCAGTGGACGCATTATTAACCCCCAGCACTGGTGTCAGTGGACGCATTATTAAGCCCAGCACTGGTGTCAGCATTAACCCCCAGCACTGGTGCCAGTGGATGCATTATTAATCCCCAGCACTGGTGTCAGCGGACGCATTATTAACCCCCAGCACTGGTGTCAGCGGACGCACTATTAACCCCTAGCACTGGTGTTAGCGGACGTACTATTAACCCCAGCACTGATGTCAGCAGATGCACTATTAACCCCCAGCACTGATGTCAGCAGACGCACTATTAACCCCCAGCACTGGTGTCAGCAGACGCACTATTAACCCCAGCACTGGTGTCAGCTGACGCATTATTAACCCCCAGCACTGGTGTCAGCGGACACACTATTAACCCCCAGCACTGGTGTTAGCGAACGCACTATTAATCCCCAGCACTGGTGTCAGCGGACGCACTATTAATCCCCAGCACTGGTGTCAGCGGACGCACTATTAATCCCCAGCACTGGTGTCAGCGGATGCATTATCAACCCCCAGCACTGGTGTCAGCATTAACTCCCAGCACTGGTGTCAGCGGACGCACTATTATTCCCCAGCACTGGTGTCAGAGGACGCACTATTAACCCCCAGCACTGGTGTCAGCAGACACACTATTAACCCCCAGCACTGGTGTCAGCGGATGCACTACTAACCCCCAGCACTGGTGTCAGCAGATGCACTACTAACCCCCAGCACTGGTGTCAGCAGACACACTCATAACCCCCAGCATTGGTGTCTGCGGACGCACTCATAACCCCCAGCACTTGTGTCAGCTGACGCACTATTAACCCCCAGCATTGGTGTCAGCGGACGCACTATTAACCCCCAGCAGTGGTGTCAGCAGACGCACTATTAATCCCCATCACTGGTGTCAGAGGATGCACTATTAACCCCCAGCAGTGGTGTCAGCAGACGCATTATTAACCCCCAGCACTGGTGTCAGCGGATGCACTATTAACTCCCAGCATTGGTGTCAGCGGACGCACTATTAACCCCCAGCATTGGTGTCAGCGGACGCACTATTAACCCCCAGCATTGGTGTCAGTGGAGGCACTATTAACCCCAAGCACTGGTGTCAGTGGACGCATTATTAACCCCAGCACTGGTGTCAGCATTAACCCCCAGCACTGGTGCCAGTGGATGCATTATTAATCCCCAGCACTGGTGTCAGCGGACGCATTATTAACCCCCAGCACTGGTGTCAGCGGACGCACTATTAACCCCATCACTGGTGTTAGCGGATGCACTATTAACCCCCAGCACTGGTGTCAGCGGACGCACTATTAACCCCAGCACTGATGTCAGCGGACGCACTATTAACCCCCAGCACTGGTGTCAGCGGACGCACTATTAACCCCAGCACTGGTGTCAGCGGACGCATTATTAACCCCCAGCACTGGTGTCAGCGGACGCACTATTAACCCCAGCACTGATGTCAGCGGACGCACTATTAACCCCCAGCACTAGTGTTAGCAAACGCACTATTAATCCCCAGCACTGGTGTCAGCGGACGCACTATTAATCCCCAGCACTGGTGTCAGGGGACGCACTATTAATCCCCAGCACTGGTGTCAGCGGATGCATTATCAACCCCCAGCACTGGTGTCAGCATTAACTCCCAGCACTGGTGTCAGCGGACGCACTATTAACCCCCAGCACTGGTGTCAGCGGATGCACTACTAACCCCCAGCACTGGTGTCAGCGGATGCACTACTAACCCCCAGCACTGGTGTCAGCGGATGCACTACTAACCCCCAGCACTGGTGTCAGCAGACGCACTCATAACGTCAAAATGTCACTTGCACCCATAGCTCTTAAAGCAACATTTATTTATTTATTTATTTATTTATTTTAAAAAAAAATGTATTATTTTTTTTTTTTTTATTGCATTTTAGTGTAAATGACATCTGAGGTCTTTTTGACCCCAGATCTCATACTTAAGAGGTCCTGTCATGCTTTTTTTCTATTACAAGGGATGTTAACATCCCTTGTAATAGGAATAAAAGTGACACAATTTTGTTTTTTAAAAGAACAGTGTAACAATAAAAAAATGAAAGGTAAAATAAATAAGAAAAAAAATGTTTTTAAACGTGCCCCATCCCGCCAAGCTCACGTGCAGAAGCGAACGCATACGTGAGCAGTGCCCACATATGAAAACGGTGTTCAGGGAGCAATTTTGAAGCGTGACATGTTGTGTATCAATTTACTCGGCGTAACATTATCTTTCACAATATAAAAAAAATTGGGGTAATTTTACTGTTGTCTTATTTCTTAATTAAAAAAGTGTGCTTGTAAAACCGCTGAGCAAATACGGTGTGACAGAAAGTATTGCAACGACCGCCATTTTATTCTTTAGGGGGTTAGAAAAAATATATATAATGTTTGGGGGTTCCAAGTAATTTTCTGTCTTTAACTTGTAAACACCAAATCTCAGAAAGAGGCTCGGTCTTTAAGTGGTTAAATGGTTAAGTGACGTTGATTAAGCATAAGAAACAGAATATACATTCAAATGTGAAGTACAACAGGCACCAATTGAAATTATAGGACATTTGACATTACCATCGTAAATATAAGATATAACAGTTCATTTTGCCAAGGATAGGCCAGAAACCGAAGGGTTTATTGCGTCTGAATGTAGGGCTAGTAGCTAGCTTAAAGAGTGTGGTGGGAGATGTAGCATAGTGCAACGCGGAGAGGCATAAAATCAATCAAGATGAGAGTGAAGGGCAGTGGCATGGGATACACCAAGGACTGTGTGTTGTATAGAAATGAAACCTTGTCTGTGCAAGTAGAGGAGTCTTCCATCCATCTGTCCCAGATTTTATTAAATTTGGCTGGACAACCCCTATGGGAATACAGTACTTTTTTATATAAGTGAGTGTAGCGTTCACTGCCCTAATCCATTGTTGAACAGTGGGGGGCGATTCTGTGATCCAAGACCGGGCTATTTGCATTCTAGCCGTGAACAAAGTCTCCTGCAGAAATATAATTAGGTACTTTTCTTCCTCTGGGATGGGGAAAAGGCCTAGTAGATACTGTTGGGGGCACAGTGTTAGGGGGGAGCCCATGCAGTCATGGAGAAACGTAACCATCTGTGACGAGTACTCCTGGAGGGGAGGGCAGGACCATAGTAGATGGTACCCCTGAAGTCCCCACATCGTGCACAGGCTGGACTGTTGTCTGGTTTATATTTGGAGAGGCAAATCGGGGTAAGGTAGGACCTATGAAGGATATAAAAGGTGTGAAGCTAGCACCTCCTCCCATTCTTCATCTTCCACAACCCCCAGGTCCGTCTCCCAATTGGCTTTTAATTGTTAAGCATGGGTGGTGGCCGAGGGAAGCATAAGGTGGTTGTATAAGAAAGAGATCAACTTCTTGGGATCCCGACCAAGGACCATGTCGAACCAGGGGTATCGACTCCAGTCTGGGCATGGAGTCGCTGAATTGGGAGTTGTGGGCGTGCCCGACCTGAAGGTAACGGAAGAGCATATGATTAGGAAAGCCAAATTTGTCTTTGAGGGCTTGAAACGACCTGACCGTACTATTGGCAATAATCTGTGAAAGAAATGTGACACCCCTGGCGACCCATAGATTATAATCAGGAACAGTCAGCAGTTCGGGAAACTGGGGGTTGTCCCACAATGATGTATGGGTGTGGAGAGCAGGGGTCTTAGTGATAGCCATGGCATGCTGCCAGATCTTACAGTGATAAAACACCATATGACGTCTGTTGCCTATACGTGGGGACCCATGGGTGCCACTAAACAGTATCTGGAAGGGATGAGCCACTAAGTTGAGAACAGAGGAGCATACCAGAGTGGAGTACCTAGTGTTATCTACCTGATTGACGTTGAAAAAGTGGGACAGTTGTGAGGCAATATAGTAACATGCAAGCTCGGTTAAGGCAGTACCACCCAAATGAACAGGACATTTCATAGTTCGCCATGAGAGTTTATGACAGGAGGAGCCCCATACAAACGTGTTGAGGATAGATTCCATATATTTGAAGACACAGGCAGGGATATACAGAAGAGTATGTCAAAATAGTTGATACGGCCCATAATTCTGAGGGGAAGTCAGGACCAGACTTGAGTTTTGGTTTTGAGAAGGTTGTATAGGGGTTCTAAATTCAGGTCTATATAGTCCGAAGGGGCTCTGGAGCTTTGCACTCCCAGGTATTTGATCTTACTTGCTCTAACCAGGGGAAGTGCTGCTTGGTCAGCTGTAGGGACAGTAACATCTAATGGCAGAATTTAAGACTTGGACCAGTTGATCTGCAATCCAGAGAATGCTCCAAACTGTTTTATCAGCAGTAGGGCCGCCGCCAGTGAAGGGCCAGCGTCCTCCAAGTACAAGAGCATATCATCCGCATAAAGACTGAGGACCTTGGTCACTTGTCCCATGTGGAGGCCTTTGATGTCAGGATGTGCCCTGATGGCAATGGCGAGAGGCTCCACCGCCAGTGCGCACAGTAAAGGGGATATGGGACAGCCCTGACGAGTACCCCGGGATAGCGAGAAGCAGTCTAAAATCCTACCATTGACTTGGATCCGGGCAGTGGGAGCCTGGTAGAGGAGTTGAAGCTATTTAATACATTTTGGGCCAAAGCCAAACCTGCGGAGACACTCCCACAGGTAGCTCCATTCCACAGAGTCAAATGCCTTAGCGGCATCCAGGCTGACCACTGGATCCAATGTTGTCATGAGCAGCCTGGAGATTCATGAAGAGTCTCCGGTGATTGAATGAATGCTGTGTGCTTATTGGGCATAAATCCCGTCTGATCCAAGTGTATGAGACTAAGTATCACCTTGTTGAGCCGCAGGGTAAGAATTTTTGCAAGGATTTTAATGTCTAATTGTAGGAGGAAGATTGGGCGATATGATTCTGGGAAAAGCGGATCCTTCCCAGGTTTCGGATTTAGGACAATAAGGCCCCTTTCACACTGGGGCAGTTTGCAGGCGTTATTGCGCTAAAAATACCGCCTGCAAACCGCCCCTAAACAGCCTCCGCTGTTTGTTCAGTTTGAAGGCCCGAGGGGTTTCACCGCCGACGCTGTTTTACCGCCGACGCCCCCACCGCCCCAGTGTGAAAGGGGCCTAAGTGCTTCACCCATGGAGCTTGGGAGTGTGGCAGAGTCAAAGATGTGGGTGTGTAATGCCTGCAATTTAGGGATGAGGACCTCTTGGAATTGGTTGTAGAATTCCAAGGGAAGGCCGTCAGAGCCTGGTGCCTTATGCCGCGTACACACGGTCGGACTTTCCGGTATACTTGGTCCGGCGGACCAGAGTGTGCCGGACAATCCGCCCGTGTGTGGCCGGCGGCGGACTTTTCCGGCGGACTTCTTCCCAAAAGCCCGCCGGACCTAGATTTGAAGAAAGTTTCAAATCTTTCCGTCGGACTCAGTTTCGGGCGGAAAGTCCGCTCGTGTGTGTGCTGGTCCGACGGAAAGCCCGCTCGTGTGTAGGCTGGTCCGACAGACCAAATGCGACACGAGGGCAGGGTATTGCATCTCGCGCTCGCTGCAATAGGAAAAACAAATCTTCCTATTGCGGCGAGCGCGGGGCATACCAGGCCCTTAGGTCTGGTATGGATTATAAAGGGAACCCCGCTACGCCGAAAAAACGGCGTGGGGTCCCCCTAAAATCCATACCAGACCCCGATCCGAGCACGCAGCCTGGCCGGTCAGGAAAGGGGGTGGGGACGAGCGAGCGCCCCCCCCTCCTGAACCGTACCAGGCCGCATGCCCTCAACATGGGGGGTGGGTGCTTTGGGGGAGGGGGCGCCCTGCGCCCCCCCCCCCCCAAAGCACCTTGTCCCCATGTTGATGAGGACAAGGGCCTCTTCCCGACAACCCTGGCCGTTGGTTGTCGGGGTCTGCGGGCGGGGGCTTATCAGAATCTGGGAGCCCCCTTTAATAAGGGGGCCCCCAGATCCCGGCCCCCCACCCTATGTAAATGAGTATGGGGTACATGGTACCCCTACCCATTTACCTAGGAAAAAAGTGTAAGTAATAAAACACACTACACAGGTTTTTAAAATATTTTATTAAACAGCTCCGGGGGGGGGATCTTCCTCCGGCTTCGGGGGTCTTCTTCCGGCTTCGGGGGTCCCTCCGCTTCATCTTCTCCCGGCGTCCGGTTGGTTCTTCTCCGCTCTCCGGCCTCTTCTCCCGGTGTCCCAGGTCTTCGGCCGGCCCCTCCACTGTCTTCATGTAGCTCTATTGCCAGCGGAGGTCCGGACTTCTGGGCTTCTTGTCTTCTTGTCTTCTCTTCTCTTCCCCCAGATGTTGACACGACGCTCTCTCCGGCTGGACTGGTCTCTGAGGGCTGCGTTGTGACTTATATAGGCGGAGACCCCACCCCCATATGATGTCACAGTCCCTGGGCATGCTGGGACTGTGACGTTTTAGAGGGCGTGGTCGACCACGCCCCCTAAAACGTCACAGTCCCAGCATGCCCAGGGACTGTGACATCAAAAGGGGGCGGGGTCTCCGCCTATATAAGTCACAACGCAGCCCTCAGAGACCAGTCCAGCAGGAGAGAGCGTCGTGTCAACATCTGGAGAAGAGAAGAGAAGAGAAGAAGCCCAGCAGCTCAGAAGTCCGGACCTCTGCTGGCAAGAGAGCTACCTGAACACAGCAGAGGAGCCGGCCGAAGAACTGGAACACCGGGAGAAGAGAGCGGAGAAGAACCAACCGGACGCCGGGAGAAGATGAAGCGGAGGGACCCCCGAAGCCGGAGGAAGATCCCCACCCCCGGAGCTGTTTAATAAAATATTTTAAAAACCTGTGTAGTGTGGTTTATTACTTACACTTTTTCCCTAGGTGAAGGGGTAGGGGGACCATGTACCCCATACTCATTCACATAGGGTGGGGTGCCGGGATCTGGGGGCCCCCTTATTAAAGGGGGCTCCCAGATTCCGATAAGCCCCCCGCCCGCAGACCCCGACAACCAACGGCCAGGGTTGTCGGGAAGAGGCCCTTGTCCTCATCAACATGGGGACAAGGTGCTTTGAGGTGGGGGGGCCCCGCAGGGCGCCCCCCTCCCCCAAAGCACCCACCCCCCCATGTTGAGGGCATGCGGCCTGGTACGGTTCAGGAGGGGGGCGCTCGCTCGTCCCCACCCCCTTTCCTGACCGGCCAGGCTGCGTGCTCGGATCGGGGTCTGGTATGGATTTTAGGGGGGACCCCACGCCGTTTTTTCGGCGTAGGGGCTTCCCTTTATAATCCATACCAGACCTAAGGGCCTGGTATGCCCCGCAACGGGGCTCGCAAGGTGTCAATCTCGCCGATAAAAGCGGCAAGATTGACATCCTTTGCTAGTCCCGTCGCACCTGAGTCACGTTCAAAATGAACGGACTTGGCCGTGTGTGGGCAAGTCCGTTCATTCTGAAAGTCCGCCGGAACTCCGGCGAAAGTCCGTCGGAAAGACGGGCGGACTTAGCCCGCCGGAAAGTCCCGGCGTGTGTGGGCAAGTCCGTCCGTTTTAAAGTCCGGCGCACCTGGCGGACAAAGTCCGTCGGAAAGTGTGCCGGACCAAGTATGCCGGAAAGTCCGACCGTGTGTACGCGGCATTAGAGGACGGGAGATGTGCCAGTGCCTCTGCTATGCAGTCTGTGGTGATGCACGCCTGTAGCTGGTCGGTTTGAGAATGGACAAGGGTGGGAAAGTTAACGTCTTGAAGGAATTGAGTCAGTTCATCCTGGGAATGGCTAGCAATAGAGGTGTAAAGGTCAGAGTAGAACCGCTTAAACTCGTCCGCCACCTGGACCGGGTCTGTGATCATGGCTCCAGACACTGATTGAAGCTGGACCACCACTGGGGGCGCATGATCCAGGTGAGCCATGTAAGCAAGCAGTTTGCCCACGCGTTCGCTGTGTTCAAAGACTCGTTGTTTACCAAAAAAGATTCCCTGTTTGGCTTTCTCAAGGTGTAGTTGGTCAGTGAGTCTAGACTGCAGGCGCAAAAAGGCAGCATTAGTTGTGGATGGGTCGATGAGGAACACTTGTTCAAGAGAACTCAGTCGCTTACTAAAAAAGATTCCCTGTTTGGCTTTCTCAAGGTGTAGTTGGTCAGTGAGTCTAGACTGCAGGCGCAAAAAGGCAGCATTAGTCGTGGATGGGTCGATGAGGAACACTTGTTCAAGAGAACTCAGTTGCTCCTCAGCTTGATGTAGAACAAATTTAGAAGAGGCTTTGTGTCTGTTAATGCGTGCAGAAAGAATCATAAGAGCGTGCAGTTTGAAGGCCTCCCACACCACCCCCACCGAGGCCGACCCGAGGTTGGAGCGGAAAAAATGGACCCATTCTCACTGGATATCCTCCAGGTTCGACATGATGGTGAACCAAAGTGGGTTCAGCCGCCACATGCGGATTGAAGGGACCGAGGGCAGTCGCAGGGTAGGGTGAGTGATCAGAGAGTACCCTGACGCCGAACCCCGCATCAAGGAGGTCAGGCACCAGGGTAGGGGAGATTAAAATCATGTCGATGCAGGACATAGCAGATTGTGAGGGACTATAGCAGGAGTAAGCAACTCTTGTCCGGTACCTATGCATCCAAGTGTCTGTCATGGCAAACTCTGAAAGGAACCTCCCAAATCTGGTGAGCGAGGGCTGGGGTGGTGTCAGGGCAGAGGAGTTGAGTCTATCGAGGGTGGGATCAATCGTCATGTTAAAATCAACCAGCTATATAGCAGGCACTGTGGGGTGTTTGGCCATAAAGGCCACTCCCTCCTGTATGACAGCAAACTGAAACGGTGGTGGGATATAGACTGCCATAAGGAGAACCTCCAGGCCACCAATGGTGGGGTGAAGGAACAGGAACCGACCCCCTCCTCTCCCCTGACAGGACGTGGATCTGTGTGTTTGCACGTTCCGGCTCTGTTACCGGCAATCACGGGTGCCAGGTGGACATTGCGGCCGCCAGGCTCGCGCACCGGCTCCCAAATGACGCAGTGGGCACGTGCGCGCTCCCCCTAGGTGGCCGGGAAGCCCAGGACGTCATTGGGTATGAAGTGGTTAAGATGTGGTTACAGAGCATTACCACTGGAATCAATGGAAGCAGCTGACAAGCGTCGATGCCTCATGAAAGCAACATGCTGCCTAATTGTTAACACAACGCTACCGTTCCTGTGTGAACAGTACTGTGTGGTACCATTGATATGATAAAATAGAAAAAAAAATGCATTTTGTGCAGAATTTCTTGTGTGTCTAGAGCTGCACCTACCATCCATCATAATACATGATGATAACTAATATTATACACAAACCATAAGTGCGCACACAGACAAAACATCCATATAAGAATAAAGTCCAATGTTTCTCAAATAAAGTGAAAATTAAACAGTGAGTCCATTCAAGCAAAAAGGTACATATGAAATTCCAGCCTATCACCAGCAGAATGCACGATTCTTTAAAACAAAAGCAACCTTGTGCCCTCCAGCACACAAATAAGCCTCTTACGGGACTGTGTTGATCCCCAATTACAGAGATCAACAATTCATGTTGTAAATTTATTCTCTAACTCATAGCATTAAAAAACCAGCATAGACACCATTCCTAGACCTCCAGATAGCTCCAGTAGTAGTCAACTCGGTGGGGTGACACCATACAGGATTTTATGCAAAGGAACAAAGGACACACATAGTGTAAAACTATATTTAACATTCATTTTAAAAAACGTAGACAGGTACTCACACTTCTAAAAGCAAATCAGCACATAAAAAAACTGCTACACGGGCTAGCACTCGGTGGGTGTGATGACGTCGCAAGTTAATCTTGTCCCAACGCGTTTTGCGTCAATACGCATCAGGGGAAGGGGATCAACCTTTGTTCCTTTTGCCTTTGTTTGTTTGGCCTTTGAGTGGCCTTTGTTCCTTTGTTTTGACACCACAAACTGCTTTTGCTTAGTTTCAGCAATGATCTTTCTTACAAGGTTAAAAAGTTCTGTCATGTGAACATGCATCTCTTCTTCCTGATAGTGGGGGAGCAGGGTTTACGGGGCATAGCCCATGTGCTTGAGCAGGGGGCATGTGTTTGACTGGGGCTTTTGGAGGCGGCGTGTGACAGAGGTAGGCTGTGATTGGTTGGGGGGGTTAGTGGCTGAACAAACTACCCAATTCAGGTATGCTGTGTGTCTGCACAGTGTCCTTTACCTCTGAATGGCCAGCCAATGGATGCAAACTGACCACACAAGACCAGATCAGTTTCTGCGTTTTGTGTTATCAGTTGAGAACAAGGAAGAAAGGTGATAGATGGAAGAAGTACATGAAAATGATAGAGACTAAGATTTATAAAATACACATATGTGAACACAAACATAAAAAAGTAAATATTTAGGGTAACATGCACTTTATTCCAAAATGTAGATGCCAACTCCATTTTTGAGTGAAAATGAAGATGCTCGGGCCTTGTAATTAAAAAAAAGAAGGAAAAAATGCCCCTTTATGGTGCTGTTCCCTGCAGACTCACTGCTCTGTGGTGAAGGAGACACCCCTTAAAGGAAGGTTATCAAGACTCTCCGGGTGAGATTTACTAAAACTGGTTCACACACACTCTGATACAGTGTGGGTAGTAACCGATCAGCGTCTAACTTCAGCTTGTTCAATTAAGCTTTGACAATAAAACCTGGAAGCTGATTGGTTACTATTGGTTACTATGCACAGCTGCACCAAATTCTGGATTCTTGGAGAATGCTTCCGAGAACAGTGCCATTTCATGATGTGGCGCCATTTTAAACAAACATGCGTTGCCCAGCAATACAAAGTATTTCTTTGGTTTGGTGCCCAAACACTTCATTCAGTCACAATGTTTCCACACTGCTGGCTCTAGCTCCCTCAGTGCCACTTTCCCAAACCTCCTGTCGGGGGATCACTTGCACGTATGAGTACAAAGGTCAGAAGGGACAGTGCAGTCTCCTGAAGCTGTGTGTCTAGTAGCTTGGAGGAGGTCAAAGCAAGGGCATGGCTTGCCGTACTGTTCTTTGTGCTTGTGGATGGCTCCATAGGACCCCTGCAAGGTAAAGGAGCCACCATAAATATGCGTTTTGGAGCCAACCCTCAAGGGACCACCACGTTTTGGAAGAAAAGCAGACTTTGAAAAATCAAAAGGCCACTATACTTGGTAAGTGATTTCAACACCATCTTAAATAGCTAAAAAAAATAAAAATAAAGTAAGCCTTAAAGCGGAGTTCCAGCTACAATCAATATTTTTTTTTAATTTTAACCTTTCACAAGCATTTCAAATTGCATTGTAGCACTCACGTCTTCTTTAAAATTTGTCCCCCCATGTCCGCTTTCATCTGTAAAAAGAACTTTGATAACGGTATTCTAGCCCACAAGCATGCTGTTCCGGGATACGGTGCCCATTCTCTCCTCGATCTCGTGTATTTGCCGTTGTTCTGACGAGAAATGCCCCCTGTTGAATACTGCCCGCCCTGTACTGCGCATACATTAGTGGAATCCACTATTCGGCGGCTCCATACTGCGCCAGTGCTGCGCATGTGTGGTAACGGGTGGGCATTATTCGACAGGGGGCAGGACACCGTCAACTACTCAGGTTGCCATCACAATGGGCGGGGGCGGCGGAAGTGCCCGCCCCGTTGTGAGGGCAACGAAGCCCTCGGCGCAGCCCACTGACTCACATCATGATGACACACATCTCCCAGGAGCAGTAGCAAGTGGAGGCGCTGAGGGAAGTGACGTCAGGAGCCGAGGTGATGAAGGAGGCAGATTTCGAGGGACCACATAGGAACAGGCATAAAAACGTAAGTAAAAAAAAAAACTTTTCACTAAATGTTTTTTTTAATTTATTTCATGCACATTAATGACCTTTTTTTTTGGGTGGAACTCCATTTTTAATTGGTTCTAAAGCCTGAAGGTCTAAAATATTCAGTGTGCAGCTATTACCTCCCCACCTTATACTCCCATGAGCCCAATCCTGATCCAGCGATGTGCACGAGAGCAGAAGCTCTCCTGGGTCTGTGCATCCTCATTGGCTGAGACGCAGCTGCTGTCAATCGCAGCCAGTGAGCAGGGAGTGGGGGCAGGGCTGAGCCAAGCTCTGTGTGTCTCATAGACACACAGAGGCGGCTTGGGAGGGAGCACGCACAAGTGCCCCCCAGAGCAAGCCGCTTGCTCTGGGGGCACTTAGCAGGGGGGAGGGGCCAGGAGCGCCAGCGGGGGAACCAAGAACAGGAGGATTGGGGCAGCTCTGTGCAAAATTATTACACAGAGCAGGCAAATATTACGTATTTGTTATTTAAAAAAGAAATCTGAATCTTTACAATCACTTTAATATCACTTTAAAATATTTTAGGCTTTAGACACTAGATCCAAGCAAATGCATGCAAATTAAGCATTTTGTAAAGATTGTCTGCGCTCTGCTAGAAAAACTACATATAGTTTATACGTGATTATTCAAGGTTACAGAACCTGTTTATGCAATCGGCATTTCATAGATAATTTGTGATCTAATGATTGGGTGTAATGTGATGACACTGCTGTTCTTCATGAACAAGTTCCCTGTGACCTCCATGTTTTTAGGTCAGGCAACTGACAGTATTTTGTAGCTGACTCTCTGGTGTTCCTATTAAATTGTTGCGCTCGTGTCCCTCAAACTGGTCAGTCAAGCGAATCCTGCAAGGTAATGCATCTCTTTAAAAACTGGCAGTTGTAAGTCTCGCTGTGTAATCTCCCACAAAGGTCATGCACTGTGGTCCTGATGACGGTGCTGACCGGTCAGTTTTTAGGATAATTATTCCATTGCATTCTTGGTAGAAAAGCAGTACAAATGTTCAGCGAGTGACCAGGCTAATTGTAGTGCATGGTGCAAGTTCACATTTTGTACATTTCACATTGCTGATCATTCTAGAGGATGGGGAAGTTCTATGTATTTAAAATTTTGCTGCGAACGCTTTTAGTAGTATTTGTTAAATGTATCTTCAACTTCAATTTCTGCAGTTGTTACTTTTTGATACTTTCAACTATAAAATGGCATAAATCTAGTGATTTCTTGGAATTAAATTTGTTAGTAGGAAATCCATTGAAGAGTTATTAAACCCTCCTCCTGCAACAACAAATATTGTACCCTACCTCATCTCTTGCTTAAAGTGGAGTTTCACCCAAAAGTGGAACTTCCACTCATCGGATTCCCCCCCCCCCCTCCGGTGTCACAGTTGGCACCTTTCAGGGGGGAGGGGGGTGCAGATACCTGTATATTACAGGTATCTGTACCCACTTCCGGCATAGATAGCCGCAGAATCTGCGGTTATTTACGCCACTTCCTGTCCCCCCCCCCCCGCTGTCTGCTGGGAAACACGGGTCCCAGAGACAGCAGGGACCATCCGTATTGTGCTGCGCGACTCGCGCATGCGCAGTAGGGAACCGGGAAGTGAAGCCGCAAGCCTTCACTTCCTGATTCCCTTACCTTTAAGATGGGGGCGGCAGCACCCGAGGACCGAGAGACAGTTCGGCCTCGGGTGCCGACATCGCAGGCGCCCTGGACAGGTAAGTGTCCATGTTTTAAAAGTCAGCAGCTGCAGTATTTGTAGCTGCTGACTTTTAAAAAAAAAAATTCGGCGGAGCTCCGCTTTAAGGCCCGGTTCACACTGGTGCGATGCGAGCACACTGCGAATCCACTGCGGGTTCCCGCATCGCCCCGACTCGCATGGCAGTTCACACTGCCATATGCCAACTGCTGGGGAGTGTCAATACATTGTTTACGACACCCCCAGTTCAGCTTGCATATCGCACTGCGAAGTGACAGTTCGGACATGAATCGGATCGCACAGGTGTGAACACCTATGCGATCCAATTCTGGTCCAAACAAAAAAAAAGGGTCCTGTGCATGCTTGGACCAAATGCGGTGCGATATCAGCAATACTATCTGTATGGCTGAAATCACATTGCACAGACATCACATGTGATGTGAACAGCAGTGCGCTGCGAATCACATGCAGTTTCTGGCATTGCACCAGTGTGAACCGGGCCTCAATTAGATTTTTCTTTGCAGCATGTCATTCTTAAAGCTCTGCATTATGCCCGGTACACACGATGAGATTATCGGACGAATGATCGTCCGTTTTTTTTTTTCCGTGCTAATCTCAGATCGAATCTGATGAGTTTACGAAAGTCACGAAAATTCCTGTACGGCAGAAAAAAAATTCGGAAGTGATGTCATGTGTTGTAATGCATTTCTATTGCATTTTCGAATGATAGGTGTACTAATTAAACGAAAATCGTATGATCTGGCATCGTACGGAAAATTTTTTTTGTGCATGTCTGATAGAATAACCACTTTAAGACCAGCCTCGTTTTGGATTTTAGGTGTTCACAAGTTTAAAACAGGTTTTTTTGCTAGAAAATTACTTAGAACCCCTAAACATTATATATTTTTTTTCTAACACCCTAGAGAATAAAATAGCGGTCATTGCAATACTTTTTTTTGCACCGTATTTGCGCAGCGGTCTTCTAAGCGCACTTTTTTTGGAAAAAATTCACTTTTTTGATTAAAAAAATAAGACAACAGTAAAGTTAGCCCAATTTTTTTTTTATATTGTGAAATATAATGTTACGCCAAGTAAATTGATACCCATCATGTCATGCTTCAAAATTGCGCCCGCTCGTGGAATGGCGTCAAACTTTTACCCTTAAAAATCTCCATAGGCGAGGTTTAAAAAATTCTACAGATTGCATGTTTTGCGTTACAGAGAAGGTCTAGGGCTAGAATTATTGCTCTCGCTCTACCGGTCACGGCGATACCTCACATGTGTGGTTTGACCAACGGTTTCATATGCGGGCGCTACTCACGTATGTGTTCGCATCTGCGCGCGAGCTCGGCGGGATGGGGCGCTTTAAAATTTTTTTTTTTTTTTTTATTATTTATTTTACTTTATTTTATTTATTTTTTCACTGTTTTTTTTAAAAAAAAATTTGGATCACTTTTATTCCTATTACAAGGAATGTAAACATCCCTTGTAATAGAAAAAAGCATGACAGGTCCTCTTAAATATGAGATCTCGGGTCAAAAAGTCTTCAGATCTCATATTTAGACTAAAATGCAAAAAAAAAAAAAAAAAGTCGTTTAAAAAGATGACACAAGAAAAAAATGTGCCTTTAAGAGAAGTGGGCGGAGCTGATGTAATGACGTCGCTCCGGCCGTCCTATGGTATGGAGACGGGTGGGGGCCATCTTAGCCTCACTCGTCTCAGTACTGAGGAAGGGAAAGGACCCAATCACCTCCGCCGCTACCGACGGCTCCGGTAAGCGGCAGAGGGTGCGGGAGAGCGGCGGGAGGGGGGGTGGCACCTCTTCCGCCGCCGATAAGGGTGATCTCGCGGCGAACCCGCCGCAGAGACCACCATTATCGTGTACAGAACCACCGGCCCTAAAGATGGATACCTCGGTTGTGGCAGCAGCTGCTGCCGTTACCGAGATATCCATCTTCAAAAAAAGGATGTATATATACAGTGGGCGGTCCGGAAGTGGATAATATTGGATGAACTGTCATGATCGGCTCTCGAAAGCTGTGTACTAACGATCCAATTATCTTACGATCGCTTCAAAAGAGGTATTTTCCGTACGATTTTCTGATCGTGTGTACGGGGCATTAGACTTTTTCTCCCCCTTTTATTTTAGCCTCTAGGTTGGCTACATTGCGTTGCAGGGTCACCTGGAGCCACCCTTATATGTACACCCTCAGCCAGGAGTACATTCATACACAGTAGTGCGCTGCGCACCGAAACGCACAGGGTTCTCAGAAGTAGAAAGGGCATGCATGCGCTTTGCGTAGAAGTCATGGGGATGATAGGATATGTAGTTCCAATGTACTAAAACTTGTGACTATATTCTTAAATGAACAGGGTGCTCTTCCTGAGCAGAAGTTCGGGGGGCAGTGCCGAAAGTTACTGAACGATAGGCTAAAGATGCTTGAAAATGTGAGTAATTGGGGACATTGAAATGAAAAAAAAATGTATTGTGACTGTGTCTTGGTCAAACCTAAGGGCAAAAGTGAAAAAAGGTCAACTGCAGCCTTTTCTGACACTTTTTGTTTATAAGTCTGTATTTTCTGCTAGAATAAAATGGTGGGTTTTGCAATTTTTTATGTCACACGGTATTTGCACAGCAGTTTTTCAAACGCATTTTTTGGGGAAAAATACAATTTAATGAATTTTAATGAACACAAAGACTGTATACCCAATTGTTTGATAAAATATGGCGTTTTGCCGAGTAAATAGATACCAAACATGTCACGCTTTAAAGTTGCGCACGCTTGTGGAATTGCAGTAAGCTGTGGTATTTAAAAATCTCCATAGGTGACGCATTCTAGGCCTTTACAGGTTACAGTTTAGAGTTGCAGAAGAGGTCTGGTGCTATAATTATTGCTCTGACGTTGAAGGCAATACCTCACATGTGTGGTGCAATCGCTGTTTACATATGCGTGTGGGACCAACGTTTACGTTCGCCTTTGCACGGGGCGACAGGGGCGTTTTAAAACAATTTTTTTTTTAAAACAACATTTTTTTCAATTCTATTATTTTTTTTACACTGTTTCTTTATTTTTTTTTTTTTATTGCTTTTGTTGCTGTCACAAGAAATGTAAACATCACTTGTGACAGCAATGGGCAATGACAGGTACCCTTCATGGAGAGATCTGGGGTCTATTAGATCCCAGATGTCTTCTCTGCCCTAAAAGCATCTGATCACACCAAGATCGGTGTTATCAAATATTTTCAAGATTTAAAAATGGAGCTGTTTACTTCTGGGGAATCCAAATGTGACAATAGTATTCGTCGCTTCCGGTTTCCTATACCATAGAGCTCATCAGAGATCTCTGGTCTTTCATGGGCTCTATGGTATCCTGGAATTCAACTCTGCCTGTTGTTGCTCAGACTAATTAAGAAAGTTATACTGTGCTTCTCCCTGTTTATTGGAAGGCCATACAGTGGAAGTGTGTCAGAGTTTACCTTTTTACTTTATTCTTCTGTCCTTTACAACTTTCTTACACATATGTCAGTTTGGAGTAGTATTTTCAGTGGACATTCACCCTCTTCTGACACTCGCAGATATAATAGTTCTTTTATGCTGTTTTGTAAATATTTTATTTAATGTAAGTCCTCCTGCACTTCTGGATTTCTCCCCTTGGCAAAAATGACATAATCCAGCTCCCTAGAACCCCTCGGGGTACCCATGTCATGCAACCCAGGGAGGTTTTAGGGGAATTTACACCAAACAGTGCATGCGCTGTTCAGATCATCAGGGGGCCGATCGCAAGAACCCAGAAGAAACATGTAAGGTCGCGATGATGTAATCAAATAAGATAGCAGCGCAGGATTAAATGTGAGTCAGAGAACAGCAAGATAGGGCCAGATTCGCTGGGCATGTCAGTATATTTCTATGGGATTACCCAACAAACAAGGTAAGAGAGGAAAGAAACCATACCAGCAGCACAGTGGCTAAGTGGTTAGGACTTCCACCAGGCAGAACTAGAGTCGTTGGTTTGAATCCCAACCACGACACTACCTGCATGGAGTTTGCATGTTCTTCCTGAGCCTGCATGGGTTCTCTCCCACACTAATGGTTTAGGGAACTAAGATGGTCCATTCATCAAAGGAACATCATTACACTTTTGATATACAGTATCTCATAAAATATTTTATTATATCTTTTCATGTGACAACACTGCAGAAATGACACTTCGCTACAATGTAAAGTAGTGAGTGTCTAAACCGCTGGCAACAAAAGTGATTACACTCCTAAGTGAAAATGTCCAAATTGGGCCCAAAGTGTCAATATTTTGTGTGGCCACCATTATTTTCCAGCACTGCCTTAACCCTCTTGGACATGGAGTTCACCAGAGCTTCACAGGTTGTCACTGGAGTCCTCTTCCACTCCTCCATGACAACATCACGGAGCTGATGGATTTTAGAGACCTTGCTCTCCTCCACCTTCCATTTGAGGATGCCCCACAGAAGCTCAATAGGGTTTAGGTCTGGAGACATGCTTGGCCAGTCCATCACCTTTACCCTCAGCTTCTTTAACAAGTCAGTGGTCCTCTTGGAAATGTGTTTGGGGTCGTTATCATGTGGGAATACTGCCCTGCGGCCCAGTCTCTAAAGGGAGGGGATCATGCTCTGCTTCAGTATGTCACAATACATGTTGGCATTCATGGTTCCTCCAATGAACTGTAGCTTCCCAGTGCTGGCAGCACTCATGCAGCCCCAGACCATGACACTCCCACCACCATGCTTGACTGTAGACAAGACACACTTGTCTTTGTACTCCACACCTGGTTGCCAACACACACGCTTGACACCATCTGAACCAAATAAGTTTATCTTGGTCTCATCAGACCACAGGATATGGTTCCAGTAATCCATGTTCTTATTCCGCTTGTCTTCAACAAACTGTTTGTGAGCTTTCTTGTGCATCATCTTTAGAAGAAGCTTCCTTCTGGGACGACAGCCATGAAGACCAATTTGATGCAGTGTGTGGCGTATGGTCTGAGCACTGACAGGCTGACCCCCCACCCCTTCAATCTCTGCAGCAATGCTGGCAGCACTCATACGTCTATTTCCCGAAGACAACCTCTGGATAGGACGCTGAGCACGTGCACTCAACTTCTTTGGTCGACCATGGCGAGGCCTGTTCTGAGTGGAACCTGTCCTGCTAAACTGCTACATGATTTTGGCCACTGTGCTGCAGCTCAGTTTCAGGGTCTTGGCAATCTTCTTATAGCTTAGGCCATCCTTATGTAGAGCAAAAAATATTTTTTTTCAGATCCTTGGAGAGTTCTTTGCCATGAGGTGCCATGTTCAACTTCCAGTGACCAGTATGAGAAAGTGAGAGCGATAACACCAAATTTAACACACCTGCTCCCCATTCACACCTGAGACCTTGTAACACTAACAAGTCATATGACACCGAGGAGGGAAAATGGCTAATTGGGCCCAATTTTGACATTTTCACTTAGGGGTGTACTCACTTTTGTCGCCAGCGGTTTAGACATTAATGGCTGTGTGTTGAGTTATTTTGAGGGGACAGCAAATTTACACTGTTATACACGTTGTACAGTCACTACTTTACATTGTAGCAAGTGCAATTTCTTCAGCGTTGTCACATGAAAAGATGTAATAAAGATATAATAAAATATTTACAAAAATGTGAGGGGTGTGAGATACTGCATATCTAAAATATGCAAGGTTGAATTTACATTCCTCCAAGATTACTGGGCATGTTTGCCCTGTTTAAAGTGGTGATTAAGTAATTTTTTGAACTTGTACCTACGGGTTAGCCTATAATAAGGCTTACCTGTAGGTACAGTGAATATCTCCTAAACTTGCGGTGTTTAGGAGATATTTACACTGGATGCTGCCGGTGATGTCACTGTGGCATGCTCTCTAAAGGTTCAACATACCACGCCGGACCCTCAGAGCTGCGTGTCGTAGCTGAGGGCTCCCCCCGCAAATGCGCAGGAGTGATGTCATCGTGGCTACTCCTACAGAAGGAAGACCGGGGGAAGATGGAAGCCCTGTCAGCTGTGACTGTGCACCTATGGAGGGCTTTGTTCTAAGGTAAATATTTTATAATGTGCTAGTATGCGATGTATACTAGCACATTATGCCAATGCCTTGCAGGGGATTTTTTTCTTAAATGCTGCTGTTTACTACCCCTTTAAAAAGCACATTCATTGTACATTCACCCAACAATCACCTAGTGTTGGCTAGGTGGAAAATGGAAAATACATTACCTGCAAATTTGCAACATCTGTTCTTTCATGGGAAAGCGTGCTTACTGTAACATTCACCCTATTTATAAAGGGGTATTTGTACGTTCCCTGCACATTTACCTGATATTCATCAAACACATTAGAACAGAAAATTAGCCAGGACTTTGTTGCTGTTTGAGCAATGCATTTTTTAAATTAAATCCAGTGATTGTCTATACAGAGTTCTGCGCCTGTGCATTCTACTTTTTTTCCATGCTTCTAAGAATATTTTTTATTACTTTTTTTTCACATACATAGCATGCCAAGCTGGTCTCCCTTTAATAAGGGGGTAGTGAGGGTGCATTCCCCTGCCATTTTTATACCAGCCTACATACACTTTGCCATTCAGCAATGCTCCATGGTGATGTACATCCTGCTCTTTGGCCACCCTAGTGTCCAGCTGAGGGTGTCGGCAAGGGGAGTCTTCTTTGTTGCCTATCTTCCCTACAGTGGGTAGCAAGTATGTAGTTGTTTTTTTTTGCAAACCTGCATGCACATGGAACTGCCTAGGGGTTCAGAGTACCCAGTGAACTAGAAAGGAAGCAACCACCTACTTGCTACCTTGCATTGACATGCTCTCCTGAGCACCAGACACGCCGAAGAGCTTGGTGCCGGTCAGAATCAGGTGCTGGGCAGGGTGTCCTTTTTTTTAAGAGCAAGCCCCTTTCAAAGCAAGCCCTCAATGCTGAAGGCCATATGGGCTGGTAACAGCATGGCAGGGCTGCATGCTTACTTCCCTCTTGCTATGGGAATGTTAGCCAGTATTTTAGAATTGAAAATGGGAAGGATATTTTCAATGTATAGAAGACATGCATGTGTGTACCATCACCGCCCTAAGATGGCTAAAACTGTTTACCTACCTAACATTGCTAGTGCCAAAAATAAAAGGCACGTGGACACATACAGCACATTGTCATCTTGGTAAAACATGCATCTAATGACCCAGAAAACCTAATCTTTCTGACTCATTAGTCAGTTTACCTTGATAAATGCGGCTAATGCAGCACCGCTCCTGTGGAGCGCGTTATTATGATGTTTGCCTGCTTGCTGGACAAAGACAAATATGAACTGAGTGCACATTGTGTTTGGATAAAGGTTATGCTGCTGTTGGTATTAAAGACATGGATACATTTACAAAGCAGATTTCAATAGTTTAATTTATAAAATGTATAATAAATATTCAATTAATTAGCTTCTGTAGCCTGGAACATCTGTGAGAACAATGTACATGATGTTTGATGTACAAACATGATAAAACTGCTGAAGTCATATCTTTGAAGCTGAACTACGGGCAGATGTAAATGACACAAATTAATGCAACTCTATATTCATTATAATGACATAAAGCCATATCCTTGTTCTCCATACACATTTACTACTTAATGGCGCTTTATTCTCCAGTCAAGTGTTTTTCAACCTCTTTTCAGTCAAGGCACCCTTTAGAACTGTGCATAGTCCCAGGGCACACCAGTCCGAGGGCTCGTTCACACCAGGAGGTGCGTCCAAGCATGCAGTTTTTTGCGTCTTCACGCACATCGCATTTGTTAATGAGCACAAACATACATGCATTTTGCTAGATGTGTGGGGGTGTCATAATTAGAAAAAATGGCACCCATATGCAACTACAAAAGATTTCGTACGTTACCTAATGTGAAGAAGCCCTAAAATGTATTCTGTGTGGCAGAGTTCAATGATCTTAGATTGTAACTCTTTTCCCTCCTAAATCCCCCTTATAGCACACCCCACCCCCCAAGTTCCTTCTCCTAGCACAAACTCCCCAAATTTCCCCTCCTATCACAAACCTCTTTGCCCCCAAATCCCCACTTCTAGCACAAATCCCACTCTAACTCCCCTATCCCCTCTCCTAGCGCAATCCTCTCAAATCCCCCCTCCTAGCACAAACACCCAAAATACCCCCTCCTTGCACAAGCCCCCCCCCAAATCCCCCTTTTATCACAAATCCCCCCTCTAGCACAACCCCCCACCAATATCTCCTCATAGCACAAACTCCATCCCCCCCTCCTAGCACACCCCCCAATCCCCCCTTTTAGCACAACCCCCCCCCCCAATTCCTTTGAGCACAAACTCTACCCCCCCTTTTAGCACAACCCCCCAATCCCCCCTTTTAGCACAACCCCCCCCCCATTCCTTTGAGCACAAACTCTATCCCCCCTCCTAGCACAACTCCCCCCCCCCCCACCAATTCCTTCTCCTAGAACAAACTCCATCCCTCCTCCTAGCACAACCCCCCCCCCCCAATTCCTTCAAGCACAAACCCAACCAATCCCCCCTCCTAGCACAAACCCCCCTGCATCCAAATCCCTACTTCTAACTCCGCTCAAACATCCCCCATCTCCTCTCCCAGCACAATCACCTCAGATCCCCCCTCCTAGCACAATTGTGGGCTGTGCTCTCTCCCTCTGCCCCCACACACAATGTCTGCTGCCTGTACATTAGCAGTGTGGGGAAAAGATGGGAGCAGTAGTAAAATTCTGCACATTGGGATGAGAGCGCTATTTTGAGTTAACTCCCATGCACTGCAACTCTGCGAGGAGAGAGAGAGAGCACGGCTACACAGCTCTCTCCTCCTCCCTACAGCTATGTGACCTGTGTGAACAGCTATGTGAACTATTGCCGGCAAAGCAGAAAGCTGTAGTGCTGCTCGACATGTCCTTAACAACCAATGCTGTCATCGGTTGGTATGACGCGGGCGGGCAGGCGGCCCGCACAGCTTTCTGCTTTGCCGCCAATAGTTCACATAGCTGTTCACACAATTCACATAGCTGTAGGGAGAAGGAGAGAGGTATGCGGGCTGTGCTCTTTCTCTCCTCGCAGGGTCGCAGTGCACAGCAGTTAACACAAAGTAGCGTTTAGACCAGGATGTGACAATGACATGCCTGAGGACTCATTGCGGCACCCCGGTTGAAAACCCTGCTCTAGTCCATCTCAGGAGCGAGCAAGAGAGGGTTCCTACGCACAGTGGGACCATAAAAAATAAATGTAGTCACCCTGTAAAATGAAGTTGAATCACAGCAGCAACAAAAAAAAGGAATTTGGAGATTTGGAGGAGCGTGAGAACAATAGAAAGTACTTTTCTGAGTTAAGAATACATACTTGAATATACTGTATATATTTTAAAAACTAGATTTGGTCAATGTGTTTTTAATGTAATTAAGGTCAAGTACCTGCAGTTGGTTTGATATCAACCTGTTGTGGTTGAAGGTCCAGAGACATGAATATTTCATATCCGTGAAGGGTGAGGGTGAAGACAGGGGAATCATAAATATTGCAAAGAACAATAGGCTGCCGAGCTAGGCTGTTGCTGAATGGGAAGAACACACACTTCTGCTAGTCATCGTAAAGCAAATCCATGCAAATCACTAAATGCATAATTTAAATACATATGTGATAAAAGTGGGGGTGCACCAGCAATCCAAAGTGGCTCAGGACCCTTGATTGACTCCACAGGGTTCACAGCAGCAATGTGGTGGAACCAGGGTGGGATCCAGGCATGGGCAACAATGCATTTAGGCAGAAATACGGCACAAGTCCACAGAGTTACAGTAATAACAGTCTAGGGCAGTGGTGTCCAAAATGTGGCCCACGGGCCGGATGTGGCCCTTTGCTTACCTTTATCCGACCCTTGGGGCACTATTCCATCCATTGACATCAATGATGAGGCACCATTCCATCCACTGACACCAATGATGGGGCATCGTTCCAACCACTGTTACCAATGATGGGGCACCTTTTCATCCACTGACACCAATGATGGAGCACCATTCCATCCACTGACTCCAATGATGGAGCACCATTCCACAAGTCAGCCCCCCTCTTTAATGTTCCCTCTGGAATGCCTGCTTAGTCTTCAACAAACTAGTCTGTCAATGACCTTTTCCTCTACAAAATCCCTTGATCTATTTGCTATAACCGAAACCTGGCTCCAGGAATTCGACATTATCATTTATCAGCCACCTGGACCAGTGTCACGCTTTCTGGATTACTTCTCTGCATGGCTACCCTATTTTCTCTCATCCGAATTGCCTACCATCATCCTAGGTGACTTTACCATTCCAATCAATGTTAATACTGCTACCACTTCTAAACTACTCAACCTAACCTCCTCTTTTAACCTAACGCAATAGACACAAATTACCACTCACTCCAACGGCAACACTCTTGACCTCGTATTCTCCCATCGCTGCTCTTCGTGCAACCTCTCTAACACACCTTTTCCTCTCTCTGATCACAACCTTATCTGTTTCACACTCTCCTTGTCTCCTACATCCCATGCTGCCAACCCACAAACCACTACCCGCAGGAACCTTCGCAACTTCAACCCTTCCCTTCTTCACTCTGCTACTGATGGCCTTTATGACAAAATCGCACCCCTGTCCTGCCCAGACCTAACCACTTCCATCTACAACACCACGTTGTCATCCTCCCTAGACATACTTGCTCCTCTTTCTACACGCAGAACCAGGCCCCATCTGCCACAACCCTGGCAAACAGACGACACATAAATCTCAAGAGACACGGCCATGCTTTTGAGCGAGCATGGCATAAATCTAAATCCCTGCAAGACTTTACCCTCTACAAATCTGCCCTTCTCAAATACAACTCCTGCCTCCACACTGCTAAACAAACCTATTACAACACTCTCATCAAAACCCTCTCATCCAAACCTCGTCAACTCTTTTTTACCCTTAATTTCTTACTTCCCCCCCCACTGCCCCTACCCACCAACTTGCTTACTGCTCAACAGATTACCAACCACTTCAAGAACAAAATCGACATAATTCGCAAGGAGATGTCCAGCATTCAAATTCCTACCCAACATATCAGGTCCAACACCACACTCAATACTCTCCTCCTTTTGCCCAGTTACCACAGATGAAGTTGATAAACTCCTCTCCATGGCCCACCTCACTACCTGTCCCCGGGACCCTGTCCCCTCTCAATTACTGCAACCACCTTCCCACTCTATCCTCAACTCCCTAACCCACATCTTCAACCTCTTCCTCTCCTCCGGCACCTTTCCTTCCCTGCTCAAACATGCACTGGTTACCCACATACTCAAAAAACCCTCACTAGACCCCACCTGTTTGAATAACTTAAGACCCATCTCCCTGCTCCCGTTTTCCTCCAAGCTCATCGAACACCTTGTTCATGACCAAATTAGTAGCTACCTCATGGACAACAACCTTCTCAACCCCCTACAGTCTGGCTTCCACCCACAACATTCTACTGAAACTGCCCTACTAAAACTCACCAATGACCTACTAACTGCTAAAACCAATGGCCACTACTCCATACTCATACTTTTAGACCTCTCTGCTGCCTTTGACACAGTTGACCACCTGCTCCTCCTCAGCAAATTACACTCCCTTGGCCTCCATGATTCTGCATTATCCTGGTTCTCCTCCTACCTATCTTAGTGCACTTTCAGTGTCACTTACAACTCCATCTCCTCCGCTCCCCTTCCTCTTTCTGTTGGGATACCCCAAGACTCCGTCCTTGGGCCTCTCCTATTCTCACTCTATACCTCTTCCCTGGGCCAGTTGATAACCTCCCATGGCTTCCAATACCACCTCTATGCCGATGACACCCAGATCTATCTCTCCACTCCTCAACTCACCCCCTCGATCCCCTCATGGATCTCAAACTTACTGAATGACATATCGGTATGGATGTCACACCACTTCCTCAAACTTAATCTTTCTAAAACTGAGCTTGTTATATTTCCTCCTTCACGCCCCCCCCCCCCCTGTGACTTCACCATTAATATCAACAACACAACCATTGGTCCCTCCACACATGCCAGGGTCCTGGGTGTAATCCTTGACTCTGACTTCTGCTTCAGCCCCCATATCCAATCGCTGGCTAAATCCTGCCGCCTTAACCTCCGCAACATCTCCAGAATTCGACCCTTCCTGACCGACACCACAAAGTAACTTATTCACTCTTTGATTATTTCCTGCAACTCTCTCCTTAATGGCCTACCCTTAAGCAGGCTATTCCCCCTTCAGTCTATTATGAATGCTGCTGCTAGACTAATACACCTCACTAATCGATCCGTGACTGCCGCCCCTCTCTGCCAATCTCTTTACTGGCTTCCCCTACCCCACCGTGTAAAATTCTAAATGCTAACCATAACATACAAGGCCATTCACAACATCGCCCCCATCTACATCACCAACCTCATCTGCAGATATCGCCCAAATCAACCCCTCCGCTCCTCCCAGGACCTCCTGCTCTTTAGCTCCCTTGTTACCTCCTCCCATGCTCGCCTTCAGGACTTCTCCAGAAGTCTTCTCTGCAGCTATTACCTTTTGTACCACCACCCCCTCCCTTTAGAATGTAAGGTCTACGAGCAGGGCCCTCCTGTGTTGTCCCCCCATACATTGTAAATCGCTGTGTAAACTGTTGGCACTCTATAAATCGCATATAATAATAATTCCAACCATTTACACCAATGATGGAGCACCATTCCATTCACTGACATCAATGATGAGACACTATTCCCCCCACTGACACCAATGATGAGACATCATTCCATTCACTGACACCAATGATGGAGCACCTTTCCATCCACTGAAACCAATGATGGGGCACTATTCCTCCCACGGATACAATGGGTCACTATTCCCCCTATTAAAACCAATGACAGGCCATTGTTTTCTTCCAATGACATCCAGGGCATTTTCCACTCCCACTGGTTATAGTCTGCCCCCCCTAAAGCTTGAAGGACAGTAAACTGGCCCTTTGTTTACAAAGTTTGGAGACCCCTGGTCTAGGGTACAGCAAGCAATGACTTTCCAAAGGACATTTCGAAGGATCACATTGCTAAAGTATAGTATGGCAAAAGATAAGTCCAGAGGAGCATAGAACAGCAATCTAGGGTACAGTAAGAGGACAAGCAGCAGAATCACAGGGTGGCAGAATGGTGTGGCAAAGGATAGGCCAGAGGGTGCAGATCAGTAATCCAGGGTTTGGCAAGGGACAAACAGCAGGATCCCAAAGTCAGGTCACCTTCATACCTCCTGCCTGTTATTGGATAATACATTCCACTATCAACACAGTCAGAGCTATTATGCTCTTCCAGTGAGGGGGGGGGGGGGGGGCACTGCTGATTATTGTTAGTAGCTTTAGCCTCTGGCAATAATTGCATGCCAGCAAATCCAACATGCTGGTTGTACCCAAGTCGATTGATAGATCGACTTGGGTACAATCAGCCTGCCCAAACATGGAGCGAATCTCGGCGTGTCCCTGCTGAACTGTCTGAGATTTGAACCATCTATGTCTGGCTTAACCAAAAGACTAATATTTCAGCCTTGGTTTGATACCAGCAGGTTAATCTTACTGACTTGTACCTGTTGAGGGGCTCTTTTTATTTACCTTCCATAGTCATTGCAAGAGTCTTATACGACACCATGTTGATTATTGTATTTATTATACATTCAGGCTGATGGGAAGGAGCAAGACTTTACTGGTGAACAATACATTTAAGAAGATGTCATTGTTTTATTTGCTGAAAAGTCCATTCTGCAGTCTTCCCCTATAACCAACATTACTCAGCATATTAACTTTTTAGGTTATTCTGTGCATTAAGGATGCATTAAGGTGAAAAAACGTGAACCTTTACAACCCCTTTAAGCTCTTAAATAGAAAGAAAATCAAACAAAAGCTGTTTTCATTAACCATTAGATGATCAAAATTAATATTTTTAAATTACATTTATACATATTAAAATCCTAAAATGTTATGGCCAACAATGACCTTTTCTGAAAGAACAATTTCATTATGTTTCCAAAAATGGTGACATAACATCAGTCAATTTTGTTACAAGCTTTTGACTTTTTAATAACATTTAGGGTCCTTTTAAACGGGCCATGTCCGGTCTGTTCAGCAGGCAATCAGTAAACATGTCCCCTGTTTATTCAGACAAGAACAGAACAGATGTCACTTTTGTGATTTTCACGCCCATTCGGCTATATGAAAACGGATTTGCATCTGTTTACATGGGGCTACCTCTGGTCCCTTTATGTTTAGGTCCAAAAAAAAAATTGAAAGCGACGCAGTTTATCCATGCATTGTTGTATCTCAGCACTGCTGACCTCTAATGCTGCACGATTCTAGCTAAAATGAGAATCACAATTTTTTTGTTTACAATAAAGATCACAAATCTCGTGGCGTAACATCATCATTCACATTATACAAAATAAAAATGGGCTAACTTTACTGTTTAGTTTTTTTTTTTTTAATTCATTAAAGTGTATTTTTTTCCAAAAAAATTTAATTGCGTTTGAAAGACCACTGCGCAAATACAGTGTGACATAAAATATTGCAACAACCACCATTTTATCCTCTAGGGTCTCTGCTAAAATATATATATATATATATATATATATATAATGTTCCAAGTAGTTTTCTAGCAAAAAATACTGATTTAACTTTAAAAGAAACAAGTGTCAGAAAAAGGTTTACACTTTAAGTGGTTAAACTTCTGTTTTACACACAGAAGTTCATCCCTTTGATCTAAGAAGGAAAAGTTACAATGTTTATAGTTCTCTACTAGCCCTGACAATGTTGTAAAAAAAACTTGGCAGACTGCCTGTTTTTTTTTCTTTTGACAGCTGAGTGAGCAGAGAACTTTCTACACTTGTTACATGAATGATTTAGGAAATTCTGCATAGAGATCTTGAGGGGGGTTGAATCGAGATCGCAATTTTTTTAACGATTAATCGTGCAGCTCTACTGACCTCCTGAAGTCACTACCGCTAGCGAATAAATCTCACAGAGAACACCAGAGACGTGAAGGATCAGGTAAAGTGCTTCTTTCCTCTATCCAAAACGAGCAAAACTTTATAGTTTCCCTAAATTTGTTTAATAAATTCTGATCGAAATTCGTATCTGTAGAAGGACAATGCACTAGAGCAGTTTGAACACAGGTTACATTTCATAAAAATGTCTAAATGAGAGGTATCTGTTCAGTTAGGGGTTGGTACTTATAATTGGCACATTGATTAATTCCTGGAAGAGAGTTGAATTCAATTTCAAAGCAAATAGAGAAGGTGTTGGTCTAGAATAGAAACCTTGCAGGAAATGAAAATGATTGGACTCTTTAAGTCAAATCAACAGATTTCCGCATACTGTTTTTTTCTGTGTCACAGAGTTACTGCTATATTTATCATATTTTTCGCTCCATAAGATGCACCTGACCATAAGACGCACCTAGGTTTTAGAGGAGGAAAACAAGAAAAAAAATATGTGGATGGGATAGCACCTGGTCCCTGCAGTGGGTGGCTGGGCTGGCACCTGGTCCCTTCAGTGGGTGGCTGAGCTGACACCTGGTCCCTGCAGTGGTTGGCTGGGCTGGCACCTGGTCCCTGCAGTGGGTGGCTGAGCTGGCACCTGGTCCCTGCAGTGGGTGGCTGGGCTGGCACCTGGTCCCTGCAGTGGGTGGCTGGGCTGGCACCTGGTCCCTGCAGTGGGTGGCTGGGCTGGCATCTTTTCCCTGCACTGGGTGGCTGGGCTGGCACCTGGTCCCTGCAGTGGGTGGCTGGGCTAGCACTTGGTCCCTGCATTGGGTGGCTGGGCTAACACCTGGTCTCTGCAGTGGGTGGCTGGGCTGGTCCCTGTAGTGGGTAGCTGGGCTGGTACCTGTTGTGGCTTGCTGGTGTGTCCTCTGACTCCTCTCCTCTTCCCTTTCGCCAGTTCTTGACGTGCAATGTTTGCCGAGGCGAGGGACTGGAAGGGACTTGGAGGGAGGCGGTGACCTATGCGGGTACACTATTAGGTTCACAGCAGCAGGTTAGCAGGCACAGTGCGCGGAGCAACACATAATGAGATTGCGTGGGTGTGCAGCGTGCCTCTGCGCACTGGGCCTGCTCACTTGCTGCAAAGCTTCCAGGGCTGGCTTCTTCTACCTGGGCCGGTATATATGATCATCATGTGTGCTGCTGTGGCTCGGACCACGGCCGGCCCAGTATTGTCAAAAGGGGGGGGGGGAGTCCTGGTCCATATTCGCTCCATAAGACGTACAGACATTTCCCTCCATTTCTGGGGAGGAAAAAAGTGTATCTTATGGAGCGAAAAATACGGTATATGGCACCATTGGTGCTTTTAAACAAACCTTAAGTGTAAAATATTTACTTAACCCAGGGCTGTCATCCAAATGCAGGTAGAGCTAGGCCAGCCTTTTTCAACCTTTTTACCCCAGAAGAACCCTTGAAATAATTTTAAGGTCTAGAGGAACCCCTGCAAAAAATGTATCTGGGGTCAATGGGAAAAATGCACCTTGTGTTGTCAGTGGGGAGAATGCCCGCCATACAGCGGTGGTCAGAATGCCATCCTTATGCCTGGTACACACTATCAATTTTTTTTTTTGTTTAACCCAGCGAAGTTGGGAGGAGCTCACTGTACTAACTATGCAATGTTACTACAGCGACCTCCCTACTAATCTATTGTGTCCTGACAGGGGGACCTCCCATGCCTCCATTGGCTGCAAGCGCTGATCGGCTGATCAGCTGTTTGGCTGACTTCTGCTGGACAGGCTGATATGCACACAGGCCAAATTTCAGCCAGTTTCTGTTGAACTGGCCAATACTGGCCAATATTCGGCCTATGTTCACTAGGCTTTACAGACAGCTAAGTATTAGTTGGTGTCATTCCACTGGCTCCTCCAAGTGGCGTTGACTGCAGAACTATGCAGGCACCATCAAAAGGGAGGTCAGTCAGCTACAGCTTAAGGACCTCTCTAGCAACCTCAGGAGGAACCCTGGTTTAGAATGGCTGCTCCAGGTATTTGCACATCAAGTCCATTTTCAACTTAAAAACAGTTTAATCGTTACACCATTATTACTAAACAGCCATGTTATTGTTCAGGATCCTTGTTTGTTGCTCTTTTTATTACAACCCAATCAGCCTCATGTTTACAACCTTGTCTAATTTGTTTGCATAGCAAGCTATTAGTCAGAGTCCTGCAGATGGATTAATGGCTGGCTAAAGTTCATATCAGGCCAGTGGTTTTGAAACAGTGCTGGTGTTATTTCCTGGCCTTGTTTTGGAAGGTGCGTAAAAGTCTTGTCACCAGTTCAGATTTTTCATTTTAAATACTTTTATTAAAACATCATGAATAATACATGATTACTGGGGTTTTATCTGTTTTTTTTGTTCTTTCTATTTATAAGCCTTGCAAAGTAAATAGGAATATGACACTTCTGGCAGTGTCAAATTATACTATCTGACAGTACCCCCCCCCCCCCCAGCAGCTATGGTCTCTATTTATGCCAACTCAGAGTTGGCATAAATGGTCTTAATTACTGCCAACTTAAACTTAAACTTCTATTTCTGTATGTGGATGATGGCACTGTAATTTTTTAAATAAAAAAAAATCAAAATCAAAGTACCTATGGATGTTACATGTTGTGGGTGGATTTCTGCCAGTCACAGGCTGTGTCTTAAGCCCCATACACACGATAGGACTTTGTACAAACTTTCCCTTGGATTTTTGTACAAAGGGCGTTGCCCAAAAGTTTGTCTTGCATACAGACGACAGGACTTTTCCAGCCAACTTTCACCAAATCACGTGGTTTTTCAGCTCTTTACCACCACCCTTTGGTCAACTTCTTTATTGTTGTCTGATATTGTGTCAATCTTGCCACTTTTATTGGTGAGATTGACACCTTGCGAGCCGGGTTCACACTGGTGCAGGGATCCGAGTTGGATCCCCGCCAATACCAGGCACTGTGTTTGGTATGAATCTTGAGGGGGAACTCCACGCCAAATTTTAAATAAAAAACCAGCATGGGTTCCCCTCCAGGGGCATACCAGGCCCTTAGATCTGTTATGGATTTTAAAATCCATACCAGACCCTTATCCGAGCACGCAGCCTGGCCGGTCAGGAAAGGGGGTGGGGACGAGCGAGTGCCCCCCCCCCTGAGCCGTACCAGGCCACATGCCCTCAACATGGGGGGTGCGTGCTTTGGGGGAGGGGGGGCCCTGTGGGCCCCCCCTCCCCCAAAGCACCTTGTCCCCATGTTGTTGAGGACAAGGGCCTCTTCCCGACAACCCTGGCCGTTGGTTGTCGGGGTCTGCGGGTGGGGGGCTTATCGGAATCAGGGAGCCCCCTTTAATAAGGGGGACCCCAGATCCCGGCCCCTACCCTATGTGAATGAGTATGGGGTACCCATTCACCTAGGGAAAAAGGTGTCAATAAAAAACACACTACACAGGTTTTTAAAGTAATTTAATAGGCAGCTCTGGGGTCTTCTTCCGACTTCGGGTGTCCTCTTCCGACTTCGGGGGTCTTCTTCCGACTTTGGGGGTCCTCTTCCGACTTCGGGGGTCTCTCCGGCGTCTTCTCCCGGTGTCCGCATCTTCTGCCGGCTGCACTGCTACCTTCTGCCGCTCTTTTGCCAGCGGTGGCCCGGACTTCTGGATCGTCTTCTTCCCTCTTCTCTTCCAGAGATGTTGACACAACGCTCTCTCCAGCTGGAATGCTCTCTGAGCGCTCCGCAACAGACTTATATAGGCGGTGACTCCGCCCCCATGACATCACAGTCCCGGGGCATGCTAGGACTGTGAGGTCATAAGGGGGCGTGGTCATGTCATCCTATGATGAGATGAAGAGAAGAAGATGAAGAAAGAAGCGTCACACAGCGGGAGCCTCCTTCCATGCCATCATGGATGCGGAGCGGCCCGAGGAGAAGAAGGGAAGAAGACGCCGCCGCCGCGGAGGAAGATGCCAGACGAGAACACCGGAGGAAGAACCAGAAGAAGAAGATGAAGGAAGAAACCGAAGGATGATAGAAGAAAGAATAAGCATTTAAATAAAGGAATTGTCAAAAACTGTCTCTTGTCATTTTTAACATTTTTGACAGTTCTTTTGTGAAATGGTAGGGGTACTTTTGTACCCCCTTACCATTTCACACAGGGGGGAGGGCCGGGATCTGGGGGTCCCCTTGTTAAAGGGGGCTTCCAGATTCTGATAAGCCCCCCGCCCGCAGACCCCCACAACCACCGGCCAGGGTTGTGGGGATAAGGCCCTTGTCCTCATCAACATGGGGACAAGGTGTTTTGAGGGGCTACCCCAAAGCACCCTCCCAATGTTGAGGGCATGTGGCCTGGTACGGTTCAGGAGGGGGGGTGCTCTCTCTCGCCCCCCCTCTTTTCCTGCGGCCTGCCAGGTTGCGTGCTCGGATAGGGGTCTGGTATGGGGGAACCCCACACCATTTTTTTTTTTAAATTTTGGCCGGGGTTCCCCTTAATATCCATTCCAGACCTGAAGGGCCTGGTATGGAATTTAGGGGGACCCCCACGTCATTTTTTTTTCAACTTTGGTTCGGGGTTCCCCTGTGGGGAATTCCCATGCTGTTTTTATCGATGAACTTTTATGTGTATTGTCGGACCGGCAATTAGTTGCCGCGAGTAGTTTTAAATGACTTTTTTTCCTTTGAAATGTCATTTTGCTGTCAGACTGTTCTAAACACGGGAAACATGCGCCCCTTTACAGGCATACTATAGACACCCCCAGGCACGAAATTTAAAGGGATATTACACTTTTATTGTTTCACTTTAAGCATTATTAAAATCACTGCTCCCGAAAAAACGACAGTTTTTAAAACTTTTTTTTTGCGTTGATCCTTGTCCCCTGGGGCAGGACCCGGGTCCCCAAACACTTTTTATGACAATAACTTGCATATAAGCCTTTAAAATTAGCACTTTTGATTATTCATGTTCGTGTCCCATAAACTTTAATAGTGTTCGCGCGTTCGAACAAATTTTTTGCCTGTTCTCAAGTTCTGGTGCGAACCGAACAGGGGGATGTTCGGCTCATCCCTATAAACCATTTATTGGTAGATTTTTATGATCTGGGTTTAGTGACACTTTAACCGTTTGCCGACTGGCTCACGCGAATATACGTCGGCAGAAGGGCGCATACAGGAATATTAACGTACCTGTACACCCTTTAAGAAGCGGTTTGTGGGCACGCGCCCACCAGGAGCTCCGTGAGTGTGATCGCGGGTCCCGCGGACTCAATGTCCGCGGGGATACCTGCGAACGCCTCACGGAGAGGAAGAATGGGGAAATGCTGATGTAAACAAGCACTTCCCCGTTCTGCCTAGTGACACTGACACTGATCACCGCTCCCTGTACTCGGGAGCGGTGATCAGTGTCGTGTCACACATAGCCCCTCCCCCCACAGTTAGAATCACTCCCTAGGACACAATTATCCCCTACAGCGCCCACTAGTGGTTAACCCCTTCACTGCCAGTCACATTTACACAGTAATCAATGCATTTTTAATCGCACTGATCGCTGTATAAATGTGAATGGACCCTTCTTACTGCTAGGCGAAAGTGCTATCCACTACACCACTGTGCCACCCAGGTACATGATTTCACTCCTCCGGGTCTGCGACAGTGTGATAAAAAAAAAAAAAAAATCGATCTTTGCCCAGCTTTAGGCACATGTCATTTTAAAAGGGACCCCACTACCAGAAAAGTGTTGTAAATGCTACATTGCATTCCCCATTGATGTGTCTTTTGTACTGGTTTGTGGATTTTTTTAAATTATTGATTTGTTTAATGTTATAATTAATTACAAGTATTTTACTTATTAGTCAAGCTAATGCATAGTAGCATAATGGTAGTATAATGCAGAAGGCACCATGTAAAGAGTGGAACATTACTTGGAATCTGAAAGTTGGTATGCTTCAAATGGTCTTTACTAAAGAGCAGCCTCTCCTGTTATGTAATGCTAGAAGGGAAGGCAGCCAATAAAGGCAGCCAATAAAAATGCGTCTTCAAGCCAACACCTCCACTTTTTTTTAGTCTATGATTAGAGTCTTGTTTAATATAGTTACAATGTAAAATGTCAGTTTAGATGGCACAATCAAATGCAGAAATTATTTTGTGTGTTTAACCACTTATGGACCAAGCCTCTTTCTGAGATTTGTTGTTTACAAGCTAAAAACAGGTTTTTTTGCTAGAAAATTACGTAAAAACCCCAAACATTATAATTTTTTTTTTCCTAACACCCTAGAGAATAAAATGACGGTCGTTGCAATACTTTCTGTCACACCGTATTTGCGCAGCGGTCTTAAAATTGCACTTTTTTTGGAAAAAAAAAAACACTTTTTTAAATTAAAAAATAAGACAACAGTAAAGTTTTACAATCATTTTTTTTATAATGTGAAAGATAATGTTACGCCGAGTAAATTGATACCCAACATGTCACGCTTCAAAATTTTGCCCGCTCGTGTAATGGCGACAAACTTTTACCCTTAAAAATCTCCATAGGCGACGTTTAAAAAATTCTACAGGTTGCATGTTTTGAGTTACAGAGGAGGTCTAGGGTTAGAATTATTGCTCTCGCTCTACCGATCGTGGCAATACCTCACATATGTGGTTTGACCACCGTTTTCATATGCGGGCGCTACTAATGTTAGCGGTTGCTTCTGCACCCGAGCTAGGCGGGACAGGGCACGTTTAAAATTTATTTTTTTATTATTTATTTTACCTTTTACTTTTTATTTTTACACTGTTCTTTAAAAAAAAATTGTGTCACTTTTATTCCTATTACAAGGAATGTAAACATCCCTTGTAATAGAAAAAAAAAGCATGACAGGACCTCTTAAATATGACAGGACATGACAGGACCTCTTAAATATGGGGTCAAAAAGACCTCAGATCTCATATTTACACTAAAATGCAATAAAAAAAAAAAAAATTGTCATTTGAAAAAAAAAATGGCCCTTTAAGAGCGGAAGTGACGTTGACGTTGTTTCCGCCCTGCAATGGTATGGAGATGGGTGGGCCATCTTCCCCTCACTTGTCTCCATACCCAAGAAGCAGAAGGATCCGATCGCCTCCGCCGCTGCCGACGGCTCCGGTAAGCGGCGGAGGGCACCGGAGCATGACGGGAGGGGAGGCCCCTCTCCCGCCACCAATAAAAGTGATCTTGCAGTGAATCCGCCGTAGAGACCACTATTATCGGAAACTGGACCGCCAGCCGAAGAAGAGGATACCAGGGTTATGGCAGCTAGCTGCTGCCATAACAAAAATATCCCTCTTCAAATTTAGGACGTATATCGGCATGCGGCGGTCCGGAAGTGGTTAAACAAGTTTATGTCACCAACAATTTTTTTTCTGTCAATGACAACATATTAGGTCTTCTTGTGTTCCTCCTTGTTAACAAAGAGATGTTTATTTAAAGCACACCAGAAGTGTAATGCCCACTAGGATCATATATTAGCAATGATAACCAGCATTATAGTGATAAGTTACCAGAGATATATACAATCAGAGGTATAGAACAAGGAAATTGCATGCTCCTAGGGCTAGGTCACAATGGTGATTCTGCTGCTGGGGACACCTTGCCAGTGGAAGAATAAATGAGGTGGCGCTGCCAGTTTACCCAATGGAAGTCTCTACCTTAATGGTAAAAGCTTTCCCATCTCCATTGTTAATTGTGAACTGTTTAAAATTCCTGGAATTGGGCTTTAAAACTGACAAGCAAGCCATACATGGGTCGAAATCCAAACAAATTTTCTTTAGAAAATCTGAAATTTTGGGCGTTTTGTGATCCGATGGTGCCACCATTGATTTTGAAATTCGACCAACCAAGCCTTCAATTTCAACTCATGTTGCTATAGAAAAGAAAAAAGAAAATTTTCTTTTCTTCGATTATATTTCTTGCACGATTCTCCCATCATTGATTAGAAAATCAGTTTTTCAAAAAATAGGTTTTTCAAAAAATGTCCAACATGCCCAATCACTCAAATTGGATGGCTGCATGAAAATCTGCCATTGCTGCAGCCCACTAATGGTGCCAAGTTATGATTTTCGTAAGAAAATTCTTGCAGCATTTGACCTATGTGTGGCTGGCTTTACAGTGGTGTCTTTGAGAAACAGTACGGACAGGTTTAGTTATGCCATCTATGGGAGGGCAGCACAGTGGTTAAGTGGTTAGCAGCTCTAGGGTTGTCGGTTCAAATACCAATCACAACACTACGTGCCTGCATGGGTTTCCTCCAGGTACTCCGGTTTCCTCCCACACCTCAAAGACATGCTTGTAGATTATTGGCTAATGTTTAAATTGTCCCTAGTATTTGTATGTATGAATGTGAGTTAGGGACCTTAAAATGTAAGCTCCTTGAGGGCAGGGACTGATGTGAATGTACAATATATATGTGAAGCACAGCATAAATTGACAGCACTGTATACTGTAAGTATCTATAATCAAAAAATATAGGAAGTGATTTTAAAGTGGAATGCCAGAAATTTTTTTTATCTTGTGCTGTGTACAATCAAGCTACATCTAATTATGCTTGTCCTAGGTCTGAATTGCTGCTGTGTTCTTTAAAAATCATTCCATGTATGACTACCATAACACAAATAAGCAGCTGCTTTGCTTTTTTTTTTACACAGTTGGGGCTTTTTTGCACTATTTGTGGTAACCTATGTTTTTCTCCACTGTATAAATGCAGGTATCTGCTAGGGCACCTAGAAAACAAATGTTTTTTTTTTTATGTGCACTATTCACACTGCAATGCTGGTGTAACACGGAGTGCGGAAAAATGCAGCTTGTCTGCATTTTTTTTCACTGCACCAAACGGCACTGCATGTCATCACACAGATATACAGTGACATACATGAAGTGTTACTATAAGACACTTCAGATAAAGTTGAAAAAAAAAAAGAAAAAACTGTGGGATGTGCTAAAATGCACATACAGTGCCTTGAAAAAGTATTGATACCCCTTGAAATTTTCCACATTTAGTCATGTTACAACCAAAAACTTAAATGTATTTTATTGGGATTTTATGTGATAGACCAACGCAAAGTGGCACATAATTGTGAAGTGGAAGGAAAATGATAAATGGTTTTAAACATTTTTTTACACAAACAGTGCCTTGCAAAAGTATTCACCCAGCAAAAAACAAAAGAGAAAGGATTCTCTTAAAGAGGGTCAGCAAAGAACACTGATGTTGATACAAAAACCAGCTTTATTAATTACCTAATAATATACCAAATTGAAATACAAAAAAGAGTGAAGAATCAGCAATTGAGACTGAGAGGTTACCACAAACCAATTAAAATTAGACAACGTTGTCACAGGGGGTGATTTAAAAACATATGGGAGCCGCGGTTACACATCCACTCATACACATCATGCACACCTATTATATGCTAATAAGGTATAATGAACAAAAAGATATGATGAAAAATAGTCCTGCCCTGTTGGAGTAACAATTATAAATAGCAATTTAGCAAAAAAATGCAATGTCCTGTATGGTAGGGGCGGATCATATATCTATATCAGAGATGTGGGTGGATGGACGATCTGGCTATAGGTAGGGTGTAATGTGGTTCTACACAAGTGGATCGATCTCATGGAGAGTTAGCCATGCCCAGATATTGCACAAACACTGTATGCATAACATCTGTTAGATAGATTGCAGATCAAATCATATCCCGGTTCCAGCAAGAAGGTATAGATTATGCAGCCCAAACAGCAAGGTAAATGTCCATGGAGACAAATTTAAAAAGGTGCAAGGAATACTGACATACGTTTTGAAGGTGCTGAATGAAATGGAAGGATCTCACCAGCCTCAGTAGCTCCGTCGTCAGATTTGCAGTAAGTCCTCAATTCCTGAGTCTCTACATGGATAGGTGCCGCTGTGATGGTACAAGTGAATTCCAAAGTGAAGGAACCGTTGCTTGTTAAAAAAAGTATTCACCCCCCTTGGCTTTTTATCTATTTTGTTACATTACAGCCTTTAGTTCAATGTTTTTTTAATCTGAATTATATGTGATGGATCTGAACACAATAGTCTAAGTTGGTGAAGTAAAATTAGAAAAATATATACATAAAACAATTTTTCAGAATTAAAAAACTGATAATTGGCACGTGCGTATATATTCAACCCCTTTGTTATGAAGCCCATAAAATGCTCTGGTGCAACCAGTTACCTTCAGAAGTCACATAATTAGTAAAATGATGTCCACCTGTGTGCAATCTAAGTGTCACATGATCTGTCATTACATATACACACCTTTTTGAAAGGCCCCAGAGGCTGCAACACCTAAGCAAGAGGCACCATTTACCAAACACTGCCATGAAGACCAAAGGAGTCCAAAGTAAGAGACAATGTTGTTGAGAAGTACAAGTCAGAGTTAGGTTAAAAAAAAAATATCCAAATCTTTGATGATCCCTAGGAGCACCATCAAATCTATCATAATCAAATGGAAAGAACATGGCACAACAGCAAACCTGCCAAGAGGCGGCTGCACACCAAAACTCACGGACCGGGCAAGGAGGGCATTAATCAGAGAGGCAGCACAGAGACCTAAGGTAACCCTGGAGGAGCTGCAGAGTTCCACAGCAGAGACTGGAGTATCTGTATATAGGACGACAATAAGCGGTACGCTCCATAGTGTTGGGCTTTATGGCAGAGTGGCCAGAAGAAAGCCATTACGTTCAGAAAAAAACAAAATGGCACGTTTTGAGTTTGCGAAAAGGCATGTGGGAGACTCCCAAAATGTATGGAGAAGGGTGCTCTGGTCTGATGAGACTAAAATTAAACTTTTTGGCCATCAAAGAAAATGCTATGTCTGGCGCTAACCCATCACATCACCCAAAGAACACCATCCCCACAGTGAAACATGGGGATGGCAGCATCATGCTGCGGGGATGTTTTTCAGCAGTCTGGACTGGGAAACGGGTCAGAGTTGAGGGAAAGATGGATGGTGCTAAATACAGGGATATTCTTGAGCAAAACCTGTACCACTCTGTGTGTGATTTGAGGCTAGGGCGGAGGTTCACCTTCCAGCAGGACAATGACCCCAAACACACTGCTAAAGCAACACTTGAGTGGTTTAAGGGGAAACATGTAAATGTGTTGGAATGGCCTGGTCAAAGCCCAGACCTCAATCCAATGGAAAATCTGTGGTCAGACTTAAAGATTGCTGTTCACAAGCACAAACCATCCAACTTGAAGGAACTGGAGCAGTTTTGCAAGGAGGAATGGGCAAAAATCCCAGTGGTGAGATGTGGCAAACTCATAGAGACTTATCCAAAGCGACTTGGAGCTGTGATAGCAGCAAAAAGTGGCTCTACTGAGTATTGACTTTGAGTGGGTGAATATTTATGCACATTTACTTTTTCTGTTATTTTGTACTATTTGTTGTTTGCTTCACAATAAAAAAAAATCTTCAAAGTTGTGGGCATATTCTGTAAATTAAATGATGCAAATCCTCAAACAATCCATGTTAATTCCAGGTTGTGAGGCAACAAAACATGAAAAATGCCAAGGGGGGTGAATACTTTTGCAAGGCACTGTAAATATCTGAAAAGAGTTGCGGGCATTTGTATTCACCCCCCTGAGTCAATGGTTTGTAGAACCACCTTTCGCTGCAATTACAGCTGCAAGTCTTTTTGGTAATGTCTCTACCAGGTTTTCACATGTGGAGAGTGACATTTTTGCCCATTCTTCTTTGCAAAATAGCTCAAGCTCTTTCAGATTGGATGGAGAGCGTCTGAACAGCAATTTCCAAATCTTGCCACAGATTCTCAATTGTATTTAGGTCTGGACTTTCACCGGGCCATTCTAACACATGAATATGCTTTGCTATAAAGTAAATCATTCCATTGTAGCTCTGGCTGTATGTTTAGGGTTGTTGTCCTGATGGAATATAAGCCTCATCCCCAGTCTCAAGTCTTTTGAAGACTCTAATAGGGCGTACACACGGTCGGACTTTGTTCGGACATTCCGACAACAAAATCCTAGGATTTTTTCCGACGGATGTTGGCTCAAACTTGTTTTGTCTACACACCGTCGCACAAAGTTGTCGGAAAAACCGATCGTTCTAAACGCGGTGACGTAAAACACGTACGTCGGGACTATAAACGGGGCAGTGGCCAATAGCTTTCATCTCTTTATTTATTCTGAGCATGCATGGCACTTTGTCCGTCGGATTTGTGTACACACGATCGGAATTTCCGACAACGGATTTTGTTGTCGGAAAATTTTATCTCCTGCTCTCCAACTTTGTGTGTCGGAAAATCCGATGGAAAATGTCCGATGGAGCCCACACACGGTCGGAATTTCCGACAACACGCTCTGATCGGACATTTTCCATCGGAAAATCCGACCGTGTGTACGGGGCATAACAGGTTTTCTTCTAATATTGCTCTGTATTTGGCTCCATCCATGTTTCCATCAACTCTGACCAGCTTCCCTGTCCCTGCTGAAGAAAATCTTCCCCATAAAATGATGCTGCCACCACTATGTTTCACGGTGAGGATGGTGTGTTCAGGGTGATGTGCAGTGTTAGTTTTTCACACATAGCGTTTTTCTTTTAGGCCAAAAGGTTCAATTTTGGTCACATCTGACCAGAGCATCTTCTTGCACACGTTTGCTGTGTCCCCCACACGGCTTCTCGTAAACTGCAAACGGGACTTCTTATGGCTTTCTTTCAACAGTGGCTTACTTCTTGCCACTCTTTCATAAGGGCCAGATTTGTGGAGTGCACGACTAATAGTTGTTCCATGGACAGATTCTCCCACCTGAGCTGTGGATCTCTGCAGCTCCTCCAGAGTTACCATAGCTGCTTTCTATACCTCTTGGCTGCTTCTCTGATTAATGCTCTCCTTGCCCGGCCTGTCAGTTTAGGTGGACGGCCATGTCTTGGTAGGCCATACTCTTCATTTTCGGATGATGAATTGAACAGTGCTCTGTGAGATGTTCAAAGCTTTGGATATTTAAACCTAACCCTGTTTAAAACTTCACAACTTTATCCCTGACCTGTCTGGTGTGTTTCTTGGCCTTTATGATGCCATTTTTTCACTAAGGTTCTCTAACAAACCTCTGAGGGCTTCACAGAACAGCTGTATTGATACTGAAAATACATTACACACAGGTGGACTCTATTTACTAATTAGGTGATTTGAAGTCCATAGTGGACCTGGCACTGCGCTAGCCTGTACAGTAAAACCTGTACCTGTACAGTAAAAAAGCTGCATATTACCACACAGGCTAGTGTGAATGTAGCCTAACACCCTCTTCTGTATCTGGGGACACAGCAAACCACAGCACTGGACCTATGATGCTTTTGGTGACCGCCTCCTCTTTGTATGTTGATATTGTACAGGGAAAAGAACTCATAATACATTTACATTGGGATATGTGGTAGTTGTGTGCTGCCACCTAGTGGTGCCTCCTCTCTGTATGTTGATATTGTACAGGGAAAAGACCTCATAATACATTTACATTGGGATATGTGGTAGTTGTGCGCTGCCACCTAGTGGTGTGTGAATATAAAAGTACAAATAAATGCAGAAACTGTGACAAACCATGCGCAATAAATCTAGCTGCTGCTATCACCAGGATGTTATCACAAAACAACAATGAATGAATATCTAAAAAATTTGATAGCGCTGCTACAATCTGACAAATAATACATATTATTGGATTTATGTATTATTTGTCAGATTGCAGCAGCGCTATCATATTTTTTAGATATGAATACATTTACATTGATATGATGCATCAAAAGTTTACTGTATGAATACGAAAGAAAGCCAAGAGCAAATAAATATAAGGCTGGCCATACATTATAATATTTTTTTATTCAATTTTCTTTAGATTTACTTCAGCTATGTAGTGCAAGGCCTTTCCATGCTTGCATACAAAATTTGTGGTTTTGGTATATCTGCAGGAAAATTATGCAAGAAAATTGTATAATGTATGGCCAGCCTTAAACTGAAAAAAAAAAAAGAAACAGAGACAAGTGAAAGCACATAAAAAACATCTCCGTGTTCTGTTACATCTCCACTATTCCTGTATAAACTTTTACAAATTACCTTTTTATTTTTCCTTTTTTTTTTTAACCCAAGGATCCAGTTTTGCAGCGTTACTCAGCATTTTACAAATGGTGTCAAATGAATGTGCTGTTTTAGAAGACCACTGAAGACTGTGTTGTTGCTCTGTATATGAAGGTTAAACATTTCTGTAAAAGGTTTGCTGCCACATGTACTGTAAAAATACCCTTTCAGGGATAGCATTTGGGATAAAATGGCCAGAAAATAGAACAGGGCTGATTAGAGAGATTTATAAAATGATTGTAACCTTGTCTTGCAGGCCCTCTGCAGCTGGGATGTTAATTAACCACATATTGTACATGGCAATTTATGGCGGGGAAGGAAAGAAAAATCTCTGTTCTTTCAGATTTCAATGAATAGAAAGTAAAAGCTTTTAAGAAATTACAGGTCATAAAGAAATTGGCTGCACTGGTGTTTCATTTAGTGTTACGAGGCTGTGTACTGGTCAGAGACCGCTTCTAATGTAAGTGGCGATGTAATATAGTATTTGTTGGCTAGTTGTATTGTTAATATAATAGAAAGGGACTGGCAATCACTGGAAGGGCAGAAAGGTGCTATCACACTGATCGTAAAGTGCTTCTCTGCTGGGCATTCTGGGTAAAACATTTGGCATTAAGGGATATCCTGATAAGCCTTAGATCAACCACAGTTCCTGATAGCAGCTGCCTTAGAAAATTGTCTTTTGGAGAAGTTTGGTAGACACTATTTGCATCCAAACTGACAACATATCCAATATATACATGCATATAACACAGTATATGTATACAGTATGTATCTGTATGTAATCTATATGTTTCTTAAAGATATTACAAATATGTACAAAGACAAGACTTGACAAATTTGCTTTAAATCTAGTAGCAAGCTAAAAAAGTTAGGAGCCAGTTTTTTTTTTTTTTAACAAAGCTTTACTTAGCCTTTACAAAGGAAATCTAGAGGTGCTAGAATTATTGCTCTCATTCCAGCGTACGTGGGGATATGTAACGTGTATCGACGTTTTCAGGCATAGTCTGCCTAATGTGTGTGTTTACATTTGTACGTGCATATGTGGGGGTGGGGAGGCCTCCATTTTTTGGGGGGGGGGGGGAATTTATGTGCTTGGGTGTAACTTTACATTTTTACAATGGAAAAAAAAGTTTAACTTTTTTTTTTTTTTTTTTAGCACATTGGTGGCAAAGTCCCCTATGTGGTGATTTTTTTTGGGTGACAGGTTCTTTTTAATGAGACATCCAGGGTCTAAAAGAGCCGCCCACCTATGCACAGGGCCCGCCTCCGACATCTGATCCGGCCCCCGGACAGGGGACACACCTAAACCCATCCAATCAGCTACGCAGCTCGGCCCAGCACATGCCCCAGGAGATGGAAGGCCCAGCCCCTTTAGGACGGGGATCGCCTCTGAGACCCTCTCAGCTTGGAGCATGCGAGCTGGTGTCAGCAGTAATTGGGCTGACAAAAGCCCAGGTGCCAGGACGCAATTTCTAAATGCATTGTTGACCTGGTTCCTGGGATTTGTCAAGCCCTGTACAAAGATGTACAAGAAAGAAAATTAAATATATGAGAGGAGGGAAAGAAGGAAGAGGAGGGTCAAAAAAAAGGGCAGTTAGTCGTCATAATACAGCGAATGGCATTATGGTTAACCTTTTTGTTTGTTGGAATATTATATTAATCCCATTCTCAATTTTCTTTATTTGATCTTATTATCTATACTTTCTTTATACTATACTACTTTATTTTTTATTTTATCCATTCAAGTTTGCCTCTGTCTTAGTTGGTTTACAGAAAGCCAAAACTTAAAGTAGAACTATAGTCAAAACTTTTTTTCTAATTTTGGATAGAGTAAGGGAGGGGTATAAACCCTGGGAGATTTTTTCACCATCTGTGTCCCATTGCAGATATTTCTCTTCACTTCCTGTCCCATAGCCAAACAGGAAGTGAGGAAATTCCTGCAAATTAAGGGAAATCCTTGGGGACCCCCCAGGTCTTCAGAACCAGTGTCCCCTTCGGAAGATTTCTTCTCTTTTACTTTTCTGAGGACAACCCAAAATTTGGGATGTTCTTTTACTTTCACTTTCATTGATAATGGTAAACAGGAGGTTTAATGGGCGACAGACTGCCCTAAATACCTGACCTGTGTTCTGATCCCTTTCCTCTCTATTCAAAAGTAAAAAAAAAAAGTTTTACCTTTTTGATATACTTTAAAGATGAAGTTTAAGCTCCTGATATTTTCATTCTCCCACTGCTCCATCAACATGTTAATGGAATTTTAAGCAAAACCTTTGATTTTCATTATATACCTTAGTTTAGACTCAGTTATGTCTTAAATAAGTCTCCATTCTTTTGATTGCAATGCTGGTGAGAAGGTGCGGTAGGGGGTCTGTACATAGCTTCTTGAAAAAAATCACAGCACTCCGCTGTGGTACTCCTTTCAGGAGTCCTCAGCCCTGATACAAGCATTGGGCTGGCTCTTTGTAGGAGTTTTGCCAATATTAAAATATCTTATACGGGTGGGTGTCTGTCTGGAGGAGTGAACATGTCTCAAAAGGGTGCGTGTGCATGCAGACCACCCTAGGTAATGCCTATGTGTGATGCCAAGCATGCATTATTGAAAGAATCAGACTCAGTAAGGCTGTGAACAAAAGGCCTTGATGATACTGAATGTTCTCCAGCCAGGATGTGAGGCAGGCTTTATCTAACCTGTTGCAGCTTCTAATATACGATTTGAGAAGTCGACACTGTGCAATGAAAGTAGAGTAAGCAAATTTGGTACAAGAGAGTAGCCTCTGCAACTGCAAGACAGAAGACAGAAGATAAGGCTGGAGTTGAGCTCTAAAATGAGCCATTTTGTTACTAGAATAACACAAATTAGTAGCTGGAATCTGATGCAGCCTCCCTTGGGTGTCTGCACATAGCTTTAAGCCACGTCAGCAGCACCCCAGGAGCTCCTAAACCCCTAGTGTTCTGATATAGAAATCTTTATTGAGAACATTAAGGGCTGTTCCCCCCCCTCATTCTGCATCTCCCAATTGCACATTGGGCTGCCCATCAGTTGAAAAACCAGTAAGAAGTTACAGGAGGTGCCAAACCCAGCCCCTAACTCTCTTGGTGAAGTTGAGATTTGCACATGAGACAGCCAATGATTTCACACTCCTTGCCTACTGAGCGCCTTTAAGTGGTTGTATACCCTAATTTGTTGTTTTTACCTACAGGTAAGCCTATAATAAGGCTTACCTGTAGGTAAAATTAATATGTCCTAAACCTGTATGGTTTAGGAAATATTCCCTTTGCACGCAGCCGCTGAGGTCAGTGGCGCATGCGCTCTGAATGCCCTGCTGTCTGCCGGACCTTGCTGGGAAGAAGACTCCCACGCGCATGCGCGGGAGTGACGTCATCGTGGCTCCGGCCACTCACAGCGCCGGAGCCGCGAACCCGGAAGAAATGCCGAAGGCAAGATGTCAGTTTCTCGGCGTGAACCCTGCTGCGATACGGGGGCTTTAATCTAAGGTAAGTATTTCATAATGAGCTAGTATGCAGTGCATACTAGCTCATTATGCCTTTGCCTTGCAGGGTTTTTTTCTTTTCTTTTTTTTTTGATGTGTGGGTATACAACCACTTTAAAGCCTCCTGTAGTTTTTTTTACATAGTGTCAAGCAGATGCCTATCATTGGCTCCTGCATAATATTGAAGACTATGGTACCAACTCCCAAAAATGTTACTATATGCATAGAGAGAGATTCAGGAATACTTTGGGTGCTATATTGAGGAAGTTTAGGCTTCCAGAGAAATGTACCACCAGCAGAAATGTCTGCCTTTACCCAAACAGCTTTTCTGCCTGCATTTTTGGGTGAGTTATCTTTGGCCAATTAGATTTCAACAGGAACAGTGTAGGCCTTGCTTTTTTTTAATCAAATATAAAAAAAAAATATTTTAAATAAATAAATACATTTAACAATAATTTGTTCTGGTATATAGCCCCTATCACTGGGAAATGTTTAGCAATACAGAACAATCAGTGACAAACAGTGTAGGCCTTCCTTGAAGCATATAACACACTTTAGGTTCAGTTCACACTGCCAAGACCTGAAAGTCACGCGTCTTACAGTGCGACTTTGGCGCAACTTCGGCGCGACTTTGAATGTCTGTGTTAACTTCCTGTAATGTCAATCCAAATCACATCAATTAAGATAAGGATCCGACTTGGAGGCAATTTCCATTAAAGTCGATGGGCACAAGTCCGATAGAAGTCACCTTGAAGTAGTTAAGGAACCTTCTCTAAAGTCGGATTGACTTTAAGTGGTGCTAATTAGGACAGCTCTCATTGACTAACATGGGATTTTACATGTCACACGACTTGGGGTCTCACAAGTCAGATCTCAAGTCACGGCCGTGTGAAACCAAGCCTTAGGCATTTGAGATGCCTACTGACACAGGAGCAATTATTTTTTTCTCTTTTACTTTCTGAAGTTATAGGATAATCTGTAAAATCTTCATTTGGTATTTTTATTCTTGTATTCGTTTGGGTAAGCTGCCTGTTTTCCTAATAAGTAAATACATTTTGGCTAGACTAAACAGTAGGATCTAGGAAAATGAGGCTTTAAGGATCAATATTAGCACGTATGCTGCTGTCAACATTAGGCGAGTATCAGGGCACGTACTTGCTAAACAAGAAGAGGCTAATCTCATCTGTTGTTCTCAGGAAAATCCCTTCTCATCTAAGGACACCCTAACACTTGAACACTTAGTCAACACATTGGCTTAAACATGGGCTGAAAATCGCACCAAAACGGTCGGTTCAGCAGGAAGCTGTGTACAGTTCCTCGTACGACCATTCTCACAACCAGGTTCTGTCAAACGAGCATGCTAAAAAACAGCATCCAATCAGCACCCGCAGCCATTGGCTGACTGTGTTTTGAGGGGGGAGTTCAGAACACAATAGCTTGGCGGGGAGATCACCGCACTAACATTGGATTTGTTAGTACGGCGATCTGTACGTTTTTGTTTCGTTCAGGTTTGAACGAAAAAAAACTTCCCTTGTCTACCCAGCTTAAGCCATAGGTAGCCTAATGCTACGTACACACGACCGGACTTTACGGCATACTTGGTCCGGCGGACCGGAGTCCGTCGGACAATTCGATCGTGTGTGGGCTCCAGCAGACTTTTTTTCCCCAAAAGTTCAACAGACCTAGAAATGAAACATGTTTCAAATCTTTCCAATGGACTCGAGTCCGGTCGAAAAGTCTGCTCGTCTGTATGCTAGTCCGACGGACAAAAAACGACGCTAGGGCAGCTATTGGCTACAGGCTATAAACTTCCTTGTTTTAGTCCGGACGTACGTCATCACGTACGAATCCGTCGGACTTTGGTTGATCGTGTGTAGGCAAGTCTGTTCATTCGGAAAGTCCGTCGTAAAGTCAGTCGAAAAGTCTGCCGTAAAGTCCGCTCGTGTGTACGCGGCATAAGCATTACCAGAATTAGCCATATAAAGCTGCAGACAAATCTTTAGATGTTCACACCTAAGCCAACTCTCCAGTGCATTGCCCATATACTTGCACAGATGTTATCAAAGAATTAATAAGTGGACCATCCCATCAGGTAGAGTAGATATCTGGTTCACCAGAACCTCATGCACAGCCTAAGTTTTGTTATGCCGCGTACACACGAGCGGACATTACGGCGGACTTTGCCCGGCGGACTGGATTTCGTCGGACAATTCGATGTGTGTGGGCTCCAGCGGACTTTGTTTTCTCAAAAGTTGGACGGAATTAGATTTAAAACTTGTTTTAAATTTATCCGTTGAAATCGAGTCCGGTCGAAAAGTCCGCCGTCTGTATGCTAGTTCGACGGACAAAAAGCCACGCTAGGGCAGCTATTGGCTACTGGCTATGAACTTCCTTGTTTTAGTCCGGTCGTACGTCATCACGTACGAATTCGACGGACTTTGGTGGATTGTGTGTAGGCAAGTCCGTTCATTCACAAAGTCCGTCGGAAAGTACGTCAAAGTCCGCCGGGCAAAGTCCGCCGTAATGTCCGCTCGTGTGTACGCGGCATTATAGAAAGCTAAAGTACCTAGTAGGTCTTGTATGGGTACATTAAGCAGGCCATAGGCAGGCAGATCTGCAAGCTGTTACTACTAGGACCCATGTGAGGTCTGCATAGTGAGAGAATGTTTCCTTTTTTTTGTATAGAAGGGCATCCAAGGCATGTCCAAAAATCCCCATTTTCTGTAATGAAAAATGAATCTTCAGAATTTTTTTTGCTCTGTTAAAAAGCTCTACACAGTTTGACCACCACAAGTGATTCTCAGCACTGCTGCATCATGTGAGGTTATTAGCTGCATGTGGCCACCTCAAGGATGGGTTCACACCTATGCGAATTGGATGTGAGTTTCTCCGCATCCAATTAGAATAGCAGGAGATTGTGACTGGCTCTCTATGGAGCCGGTTCACACATCTCAGCAGCGGCTCCGGTGCGAATTGCACAGGAGCCCTGTGCGTCTTTTGGTTTGTTTCAGGTCCAAATTCAGCCCAAAATTCGGGCTGAAATCGGACCTGAAACAGTGAATGGAGGCGTACCGGACTCCTGCTGAGAGCTGCTGCGATCTCGAGTGTGAACCCAGCCTTAAGGTGCATAGAGGATTTTCCCTGGAAGCAGCGAGGATTGCACATTCCTCTTCATAAAAATGTGAGCTAATAGAAGTAGGTCTTAGCAGAAAACAGTGAAAAGCTCGAAAGTGATTTCAGTAAAAAGAAACCCATGATTAGCCAAAGAAAAGTGGTGGATTTTGCCAAAGTAGTGGAAATCCAGCCAGAATTAGACTTGTTTAGTAAATACTTAAACTGTGTTTAAAAAGTGTTTTATTCCAAGGACCACTATAATGTCAAGGTAATTGATTTAATGTTAGAAGCAATGGGTATTTAATGGCGTAAGTGCAGTGCTGGTTAGGGTGAGTGTTTATACTGTGGTCAAGGCAGCTATTAAAAGAGGACTTATTGTGTAAGCCCACTTATATATGTAAAGTAAATTACGGTTATTTTGTAAAGTAACGGGAAGTGGATTTTATTGCATTTCCTACTTCGTATTTGCATTTTCATAAATAGCCGTGTGGTCTTTTCGACAATAATGCACAGTAAATTATATATATTCCCCACTTGAACCCCATTTTTCTTTTCAAAGTGAATGAATAAAAGCAGCCCTTGCGTTTAGATTACCAGTTTGTGATTTATGCTGCATTTTTTTACTTACTATTAATAAGTCTGGGTCACAATTGCTGATATTGTATTAACTGATGAATGCTGCAGGGTCTCCATGTATAAACATAGTGAAATAGACAATGCTGCTCACTCACATCCTAAGGGCTTCTGTGCAGGGGATGCCAGGTGGTTAATATCAAGACAAATTTATCTAGTTTACCTGTAAATTGTAACAGTTTTGAGCCTTTGTGTTCCTTTTTTTGTTTTTGTTCCGATCTTCAATTTAAAATTGACCTAAACTAAAAAAGTGACAATCTGCTGTTTATAGTGCTTTTAAAAATGTTAATTGTGCCTTAGCAGTATCTTGAAAATGTGCCCAGTGTCTGAATTTCCTTCTGAAAAATAGCAGTGCATTGCCTAGTATGTGAGCACCCTAGGCACTCCTATGCCTACAGCTTCATTGATGAATATTTACAGTATGAGATCTCAGGCACTGCTGCATCTAACTACTAGTCTACCAGAAGATTTGGAGTGAGATTTGGTTTTGCAATTTCTGTTCTTGGTGTGTTCTCTGACTTGAGCCAAAACCTGTCTCTACTAAGATGGCCACTTTCACAGAGAACGAGGCATGGTAAGTCAGTAATGACCCTCTGTTGCTTTTTAGGTACAGCTTTCACAGTTTAGCTTATCTTTAAGCGGTTGTATGTAGATCCAGCAGAGGAAACTGAGAAATGCTTAAAAATGAATATATCTAGTGATACAATTTCTTCCATTGTCATAAATTCCTTTTCTACATTTCCTAAAGGGGTGCATACTACTAATTACCTTCCTCTTTCCCTTCAGGACGCAATAATGCTTGTGAAAAGACCTCATACCTTTTCTTGCGAAAGGAACTGCCCGTACGACTTGCCAACACATTGAAAGAGGTCAATCTGCTGCCTGAAAGTTTACTCCAAAGACCATCAGTCAAGCTCGTACGAACCTGGTAAGCTGAAGCTTCCATTTGTCTATTCTGTCTATCCAACCCCTTTATGTGTATGGGTATATTCGTGTGGCTTGTTGTGCTGTGTTTAAGTACAATGGCTTGTACATCTATATTCTATTTTTAATCAGAAAAGATCCAAGAACCCACTAACCATTGCCCCAAGCTTCTGATCACTGTCAGTGGGCAAGAATTACATGACAGAACACTGTTTACTAAGCAATGCTTTGCCATTAACAGAATACATTTCTCTGCTAATATCTGCAAACAGTAGCAAAGCCTTTTGAACAGAATGCCTTTATTTAGAAAAATAATTGTAAATTCTTGGTCACCAAAAAGATGCATTTTTTGGGCAGCATGGGCAAAAAATAAATGCAGGGATTCCCCAAAGCTTTGTAAAATGTAAAAAAAAAAAAAAAAAAACAACTCTGGCTGCTATACTTACCTCCTCGCTGGCACAGTCCCCAGCAGACTCCCCATTTCAGGAAAGAGGTGGAATAGATTGAATGACATCTAGCTTTATTCAACCCATATCCTATGAATCCAGAACATCGAGGCTGTGCCTTGGGTTCACAGACAAGAGAATGCTGCAAAGCATTTAAAGTCCATCCATCACTTGAAAAAGGTGAAGGTTAAAAGGACCAAGACACCTGAACAAAAGATCTGTATTTGGATCTTATTTTTGGAAAGTGTGCGGGGGTTGCTCTTAGGTAAATGAGAGCTTGAAGGTGGTGCATGAAAGCTAAGTTGGGCTTTAATCTCGTTACTACTGCCGCCATACGTAGCTGCAGCAGCACCAGCATGTACATTAACTCAAGTCGTGCGATTTTACCACGATTTCAGGGAAAGCCTGTGTAAACTTGAGGCCTATGGACCTCAACTCGCATCAAAGCCGGACCAAAGTAATACAGGGACTACTTTGAAGTCAGTGCGACTTGAAGTTGCACAGATATGAATGTTACTCATTGGAAATAATGGGGTACGACTTGTCATGCGTATTTGCAGTCCCAAGTCACAGCACAAGACACACAAGTGTAAAAGGGGCCTTAATGTGACCTATAAATGGTACATCTCAGTTGAACAACAAACTGAAATCTTTTCGGTGGAGGGAAGTAAAAATTTAAAACTAAAATAATATGGTTGCATAAGTGTGCACACCCCTACACTAATACTTTGTTGAAGCACCTTTTGAGTTTATTACAGCACTCAGTCTTTTTGGGTATGAGTCTATCAGCATGGCACATCTTGACTTGGCAATATTTGCCCACTCTTCTTTGCAAAAAAACACTCCAAATCTGTCTGATTGCAAGGGCATCTCCTGTGCACAGCCCTCTTCAGATCACCCCACAAATATTCAATCAGATTCAGGTCTGGGCTCTGGCTGGTCCATTCCAAAACTTTAATCCTCTTCTGGTGAAGCCATTCCTTTGCTGATTTTTATGTATGCTTTGAGTCGTTGTCATGCTGAAAGATGAAGTTTCTGTTCATATTCAGCTTTCTAGCAGAAGCCTGAAGGTCTTTTGCCAATATTGACTGGTATTTGAAACTGTTCATAATTCCCTCTTTCTTGACTAAGGCCCCTGTTTCAGCTGAAGAAAAACAGCCCCAAAGCATGATGCTGCTACCACCATGCTTCAAGATGGGTATAGTGTTCTTTTGGTGATGTGTAGTGTTGTTTTTGCGCCAAACATATCTTTTGGAATTATGGTCAAAAAGTTCAACCTTGGTTTTATCAGACCATAACACATGTTCCCTCATTCTTTTGGTAGACCTCAGATGTGTTTTTGCAAAATTTAGCCGGGCTTGGATGTTTTTCTTCGTAAGAAAAGGCTTCCATCTTGCCACTCTACCCCATAGCCCAGACATATGAAGAATACAGGAGATTGTTGTCACATGTACCCCACAGCCAGTACTTGCCATGTATTCCTGCAGCTCCTTTAATGTTGCTGTAGGCCTCTTGGCTGCCTCCCTGACCAGTTTTCTCATCTTTTCATCAATTTTGGAGGGGCATCCAGTTCTTGGTAATGTCCCTGTTGTGCCATAGTTTCTCCACTTGATTATGACTGTCTTCACTGTGTTCCATGGTATATCTAATGCCTTGAAAACTCTTTTGTACCCTTCTCCTGACTGATATCTTTTAACCACTGAGATCCCTCTGATGCTTTTGTAAGCTCTCTGCGCGGACCATGGCTTTTGCTGTAGCATGCGACTAAGAAAATGTCAGGAAGGACCTACTAGAACAGCTGAACTTTATTTGGTGTTAATCAGAGGCACTTTAAATGATGGCAGGTGTGTACTGACTCCTATTTAACATAAGTTTGAATGTGATCGCTTAATTCTGAACACAGCTACATCTCCAGTTATAGGAGGATGTGCAAACCTATGCAACCATATTATTTTAGTTTTTTATTTTTACTTCCCCTCCTAAAAGATTTCAGTTTGTTGTTCAACTGAGTTGTACAGTTTATAGGTCACATTAAAGGTGGAAAAAGTTCTGAAATGATTTACCTTTGTCTCATTTTTTTACATCACAGAAACCTGACATTTTAACAGGGGTGTGTAAACTTTTTATATCCACTGTATGTGCAACGGTCACTAGCCCTTTGTCATCCACTTTAAGTGGTTTTAAAGGCTCATGATGGTAAAAAACCTTCTGTGTGCAGCAGCCCCCCAACCCCCCAATACTTGCATGAGCCCTATCACGATCCATCGATGTGCACAAGAGCCTCGGCTCTTCGGGGGCTCTCCCTCCTCATTGGCTGAGACAGCAGCGGGAGCTGCTGTCAATCACAGCCAGTGAGCAAATGAGGAGAGAGGGGGCGGGCCTAGCCGCGGCTCTGTGTGAATGGAACAAGCGGAGCAGTGACTGGGGGGTGAGCCTGCTCGGGTGCCCTTATAGCAAGTTGCTTGCTTTTGGAGCACTTGGCAGGAGGGAGGGGACAGGAGCACCGGCGGGGGAACCGAGAAGAGGAGGATCTGGGCTGCTCTGTGTAAACTACTGGACAGAGCAGGTAAGTATAACATGTTTGTTATTCTTAAAAAAACAACAACAAAAAAACAAGCCTTTAATACCATTTTAGAGTCCAAAACTCAGAAACAAAAGGTCAACCTGCACCAAGGACTTCAGAACGTTGAAAAAAAAAGCTCTTTTATCTGCACATCTTAAGACAGACAAAAAAAAATCCACTATCACATAGATAATAGTTAGATTTGAACGTTTATATGCTTCTTTTTCAAGCACAGAAAAGTATACTACATGCTTGAAAAAGAGCTGTCTAAATCTTGAAATACCATTGTTAGCTATGGGATTATGAGGTTTTAAAGTTGCTTGTCTCATGATGTACAAATAAAGAGCTATATTTTTTACAACCTTCTAAACACCTTGGTACAGGTTGACCTTTTTCTGAGTTTTGGATACCTTGGTTAAAAATTGTACTGAATTATTTACTTTTATCGCCTCTAGGTACATGCAAAGTTTTCTTGAACTTTTAGAATATGAGAATAAGAGCCCAGAAGATCCTGATGTACTTTATGAGTAAGTAACGGCTATTTCTAATAATGAGTACTCGACTGCATTCTATTCTGACTGACTACAGGGCAATCTGTAGCCTTGTGTTTTGCATTATGCCCCGTACACAAGGTCGGATTTTCCGACGGAAAATGTGTGATAGGACCTTGTTGTCAGACATTCCGACCGTGTGTAGGCTCCATCACACATTTTCCATCGGATTTTCCGACACACAAAGTTTGAGAGCAGGCTATAAAATTTTCTGACAACAAAATCCGTTGTCGGAAATTCCGATCGTGTGTATACAAATCCGACGGACAAGGTGCCACGCATGCTCAGAATAAATAAAGAGATGAAAGCTATTGGCCACTGCCCTGTTTATAGTCCCGACGTACGTGTTTTACGTCACCGCATTCAGAATGATTGCATTTTCCCGACAACTTTGTGTGACCGTGTGTATGCAAGACAAGTTTGAGCCAACATCCGTCGGAAAAAATCCTAGGATTTTGTTGTTGGAATGTCCGAACAAAGTCTGACCGTGTGTACGGGGCATTAGTGTCGTTGCTACTATTTACAAGAGCATGTTTCCCTATAATACGTGGCAAGATCATCAGTAAAAGACCATGTGCTGGGGTCAAAGTCGAGAACAATTTTGTAGCCACCAGGCCGAAAAATATTTGGTTTAAGGCTGGGTTCACACTATAACATGCAGCGGCTCACAGCAGGAGTCCGGTGCGTCTCCATTCACAGTTTCAGGTCCGATTTCAGCCCGAATTTTTGGTTGAATTTGGACCTGAAACGGACCGGAGCTGCTGTGGAGATGTGTGAACCGGCTCCATAGAGAGCCAGTCACAATCTCCTGCTATGTGAATTGGATGCGGGGAATTCCGCATCCAATTCGCATAGGTGTAAACCCAGCCTGGAGCTTCACAGGATATGGACAAGCCTGCATTGGTTCTCTTTTGCTTATTACTTCTAATAGCATTTAGATCTAAAAATAGCGGTCGTGTCTGCATGTAAATAACTATTGGCAGAACCGCCATCTGCAGTATATAGTACAGCAGGGCTCTCAAACTGGCGGCCCTCCAGCTGTTGCAAAACTAAAAGTCCCATGAGGCATTGCAGGCCTGACAGTTACAAGCATGTCTCCCACAGGCAGAGGCATGATGGGACTTGTAGTTTTGCAACAGCTGGAGGGCCGCCAGTTTGAGACCCCTGCAGTACAGAATTAAAAGTGGAATTTCAGCTTATTCCATTTTGGTTTCAAGAAGTACAAAGCTGTCAGAATCATATTGTATGAATCTAGGAACAGAAGTCCAAACTGTCCTTTACAAAGGGGAAAAAAAAAGGGAACCAAATAAGAAAAGAGAAAAGAACCCGAGAAGGAGGGTCAGAGAATGATTATGATTATACCCGCTCCCCGTCTTCCCTCCCCCCCCTTTTTTTTTCTCTCTCTTCTTCTCTCTTTCTCTCCCCTTCCCTCTGCTTCCTCCCTCTTCCCCTCCCTCCCTCCCTACCCCCCTTCTCCCTCTTGCCCCTAACCCCCTCCATACAATATCTCGTCCCCTATCCCTCATACTCCTATACCCCCCCCCCCCCCCCCACATAATAATGGAAAACTTCAGCTTAATCACAAATAGAGTCTCTTAGTGACTACACCTATCTTCGCGTATCCTCCATCTAAACTCAAATAAGCTCACCATTGAATTGGAGAAACTTCACACTACTCTCCATAGACACACATAACCCCTTCTAACCAAACTTACGTGAAACATACTCACCCTCCCCTAATAATCCTAATCTTGCAACAGATAACTGGAGAACTAGAATGATACTAAAATAGATCACAGGTCTTACTACTAGAACAGGGTGCGATAAAGCAAATTAGACCACCCCACAAGTACCAAGACACTAAGAGACCCTGAAACGACATGTATAGGTTTATGCTGAAGTATCAGCTCTTGCATTTGTACCGCAGTCTTGCTGTTTCAACATCTGTTTATGTACGAAAAATGTTTGAGATTTCTGTACATGTTTTCTCTTTATAATAATAATAAAATGTGTTATAAAAAACAAAAAAAAAAATCATATTGTAATTCATCTTTAACGTAAATGTAACTAATGTAACTACAGTGAAAAATACAACACACCAGAATCCCATGTAGGGCCTGTGGCTTGTGTATTACTAATATGCAGAATTTTTATAGCACTAACCTGCATCCTCTAGGTCTTTTCAGTCTGCTTGAACCAGGTAATGCCACCTTTGCACATCTCCGAGATCTAACTCTGATGCAGCTGATCCTGCTACTATTTGCTCTCTATTCCATCCTTGGCACTAGACTGTATGGTGCAATACCCACCCTAGTTTTGCTGCTATTGATTCTACCTTCCCTTCTCAGAGTTTTTCACATTTCCCTTGTTATTATCGGATGCAGCATATACCCGCTTTCCTCTGCCATATCAAAAGCATACTTTCACTGTCATCCCTGTTCACACTGTCCCATTGCACTGCCTATAGTGAGTTGTTGCATATGCTTTCAGATTCATGTATCTTCCCATCCATCAAAACCATTGAATCGGTTGAATTGATACACTTCTTATATTGCGCCTATTGCTCACCTTATATGTCTGCATGCTAATGTTGCTAACCTTTGCTGTTGTTTATAGTGTAGTAGAACAACTATTGATGTTTGCATTGGAGTACCTTTATGTCAATATATCACTCGTGTGTAAACTTTGTAGGACATAACTCGGCAGACTCTGTATTCCTAAAAACTCCAAAACATTCTGTAATAAGAGAAACAAGGAGCTAAACATTTGCAGAGAGATTCTTCTGTAAAGACAAGTTCCCTGCGTTAGAAAAACTGGCATCTTCATGGCACTCCCAGAATTTGTGAAGAAATATCTCCTGGCCTTGAGATATTGGCATTGCATAGCTTGTTAAGATTGCCTAGCTGGATTCCTGCAATAATTTACACTTTTGCCTTTTAAGAACGTATACGGTGCCTTGAAAAAGTATTCATACCCCTTGACATTTTCCACATTTTGTCATGTTACAGTACAACCAAAAACGTACATGTATTTTATTGGGATTTTATGTGATAGACCAACACAAAGTGGCACATAATTGTGAAGTGGAAGGAAAATGATAAATGGCTTTCCAAATTTTTTACAAATTAATATCTGAAAAGTGTGGTGGGCATTTGTATTCAGCCCCCCTGAGCTAATACCTTATAGAACCACCTTTCACTACAATTACAGCTGCAAGTGGTTTTGGGTATCTCTCTACCAGCTTTGCACATCTAGAGAGTGACATTTTTGGCAATTCTTCTCTGCAAAATAGCTCAAGCTCTGTCAGATTGGATAGAGAGTGTGTCTGTGAACAGCAATTTTCAAAGTCTTGACACAGATTCTCAATTGGATTTAGGTCTGAACTTTGACTGGGCCATTCTAACACATGAATATGCTTTGATCTAAACCATTCCATTGTAGCCCTGGCTGTATGTTTAGGGTCATTGTCCTGCTGGAAGGTGAACCTCCGCCCCAGTCTCAAGTCTTTTGCAGACTCTAACAGGTTTTCTTCTAAGATTACCCTGTACAGTATTTGGCTCCATCCATCTTCCCATTAATTCTGACCATCTTCCATGTCCCTGCTGAAGAAAAACATCCCCACAACATGATGCTACCACCACCAGGTTTCACGGTGGGGGTGGTGTGTTCAGGGTGATGTCTGCACATCTGCACAGGGTGATGTTAGTTTTCTGCCAAACATAGCGTTTTGCTTTTAGGCCAAAAAGTTCAATTTTGGTCTCATCTGACCAGAGCATCTTCTTCCACATGTTTGCTGTGTCCCCCACATGGCTTCTCGCAAATTGCAAATGGGACTTCTTATGGCTTTCTTTCAACAATGACTTTCTTTTTGCCACTCTTCCATAAAGGCCAGATTTGTGGAGTGCAGGACCAATGGTTGTCCTGTGGACAGATTCTCCCACCTGAGCTGTGGATCTCTGCAGCTTATCCAGAGTTATCATGGGCCTCTTGGCTGCTTCTCTGATTAATGCTCTCTTTGCCCGGCCTGTCAGTTTAGGTGGACGGCCATGTCTCGGTAGGTTTGCAGTTGTGTCATACTCTTTCCATTTTTGGATGATGGATTGAACAGTGCTCCGTGAGATGTTCAAAATTTGGGATATTTTTTTATAACCTAACCTTGCTTTAAACTTCTCCACAACTTTATCTCTGACCTGTCTGGTGTGTTCCTTGACCTTGATGATGCTGTTTGTTCACTAAGGTTCTCTAACAAACTTCTGAGGGCTTCACAGAACAGCTATATTTATACTGAGATTACATTACACACAGGTGGACTCTATATACTAATTAGGTGACTTCTGAAGGTAATTGGTTCCACTGGATTTTAGTTAGGGGTATCAGAGTAAAGGGGGCTAAAATACAAAAGCATGCCACACTTTTCAGATATTTTATTTGTAAAACATTTTGAGAACCATTTATTATTTTCCTTTTGCTTCACAATTATGTGCCACTTTGTGTTGGTCTATCACATAAAATCCCAATAAAATACATTTAAGTTTTTGGTTGTAACATGACAAAATGTGGAAAATTTCAAGGGGTATAAATGCTTATTCAAGGCACTGTAAATATGCTAAAAGAGAATTATATAAGTATACAGATAAATCATAAAATTATTTTAATGTATAGAAAATGATACGATTAATTACAATAGGATATTTTAACAACTTGCTACTTCAGTAGGCTACAGAATAACTAGATATTAGTAACATCATTAACAATGGTGTAATTGTGAAATCTAGTGTGAAAGTTATGCTTTTATAATTTGTTTAAATTTTAAGCTTGTTCTGCTTTAATTTTTCAGCTTTTTAAATGTCCTCATTCAAGTGAGGAACCGACACAATGATGTGGTCCCCACCATGGCCCAAGGAGTGATTGAATACAAAGAGAAGTACGGCTTTGACCCATTTGTCAGTAGCAATATCCAGTATTTCCTGGATAGATTCTACACAAGCAGAATTTCTTTCCGTATGCTCATTAATCAGCACAGTAAGTAGCTTGTTTGTGCTTAACAACACAACCTATTAGGTTCACCTCACCGCGCTCCAGCTGTTGCTGATAAATGTCTTCCATTTGTGCCAGCTATTTTTTCATGTACAGTACATTTTGTACAGACTTGATGTTTGAATTGTTCCCTGGTAACAATAAAGGAAAAACTATTTGAATGTACCTATTAAACAACCTTAACAGATATGGTATTCTGCAGATTGTAATTGTTGATGATAACTACTACTACCTGTTTTTGTATTTATATACTGGTAGATATATTTTAAAAAGCATAGCCCTACTTTTTTTTTTTAAAGAAAAGTTCCCCCACCTGTGTTAAATACTCACATTCCTCCCTGTTCCTGCAATCTTCACTGTGCGGCTGAGCACTGCAAAGCCACAGGATGGCTGAAATAAGGCTGTCCCCAGCTGGCAGGGACATTTTCAGGAGAAAGGCAGTAAGATGCTGGCAGGACCACACAGTAAAGCTCACCCTGGAATAGGGAGAAAGGTAACTATTTAAGGCTGGTCATAGATGGAGCGAATTTCTTTCCTGCAACCACAGGTTAGGCGTCCCTATCGGGAGAACACGGCGATTATTGCTAGCGGCTATAACAGCCGCTTGCAATAATCGCATGTAAAATCAGACAGGCTAGTTGTACCCATGTTGATCGATCGATCGACTTGGGTACATTCAACCTGCCCATACATGGTTCGAAATCTCGGCCGGTTCCTGCTGAACTGGCCATGATTCGAACCGTCTATGGCCGGCTTTACTCTGCACTTAGGAGGGGTGGAGGATAAATTAAAGGGAAAATTCACTAAAAGTGAACATGTCCTTTAGGCACACTTCTTCATTTTGAGTTCTTTTTCTTTGGCATAATACAAGGCTAAAGAAGTAGCCCCATCTAGGAAATGTTTCTCAATGTATTTAAAGTGTCACATTATAAAAGCTTATGGTTACCTAATCTTAAAGTAATTGTAAAAACTAGTTAAAAAACAAAAACAAACATGTTATACGTACCTCCTCTGTGCAGTTTTGAACAGAGCAGCCTGGATCCTCCTCTTCTCGGGTCCCTCTTTGCTGCTCCTGGCCCCTCCCCCCTATCGAGTGCCCCCTCAGACAGCAGCTCTCTATGGGGGCACCCGAGTTGAGTCAGAGCTCCGTGTATCCATTCAGACATAGAGCCCCGACCTGGCCCCACCCCCATCTCCCCTGGTTGCCTGACTGACTTTGATTGACAGCCGTGGGAGCCAGTGGCGCCGCTGCTGTGTCTCAGCCAATCAGGAGGAGTGTTCAGGATGGCTTAGACACTCGTGGACATCGCTGGTGAGAGATGGGGCTCAGGTAAGTAATTAGAAGGGGGGGCTGGGGGGGCTGCTACAAATAGAAGGTTTTTTATCTTAATGCATATAATGTATTAAGATAAAAAACCTTCTGCCTTTACAACTCCTTTAAATACTCCTTGAAGGGTACATCCATTAACAGCCCCCTCCCCAACTGTGTGTAAATGCTTTTCAGAAATGTAAAATGCTTTTAAATAAATAATAACTTCCTAATATCTTTTTAATAAAATATATTCTGAAGCTCTGAATTGTTATGAATTGGACATAAGCAGTAGAAGAATTCCCCCAAACCCTTAAACAGTACGCCTGGGGGGCATGCACACCACACGCTAAGATCTTTAGAACTATAAGACCAATGGAAAAAAGCTCTTAAAGCGGAGTTCCTCCCAAAAATGGAACTTCCGCTTTAGGTGCTGGTGACCTCTCCCCCCCTCCCTCCCTGCAATCTTCTGGGACACGTCACAGGTCCCAGAAGATTGGCCAGCAATTTGCAGCGTGGTTTGCGCATGTGCAGTGCGTGCCCGGCTGTGAAGCCACAGCCGGGCGCCCACAGTTAGAATGCCGGCATCGTGGAGAGGAGGGGGGAGGAGCGAGGTTTTCTGCACCTGCATTGCTGGACCGTGGGACAAGTGAATGTCTGATTATTAAAATGTCAGCAGCTACACTTTTTGTAGCTGCTGACTTTTAAATGGGTGGAATTCCGCTTTAAGTGGTATTGAGATGATTTGCTGAATTTTGGACATGATTCAAATCTGTCTGATAGCGGTCAGTTGAATTTTGTAAATATATTGTTGATCTGCAGGATAATCTGTTAGATAATCTGGCAGACTGTCACAAAGGTGGTGTGGGAGTTGAGGTGGCACAGCCAGACTGCTCTGTGCTCAGTTGAACAGGTAAGGAGCCCAATTAACCTCTTATTAGCATGACACATTTCTGGCATGACAATATGCAGATTAAATCAGTTATTAAAAAAAATCATACAAAAATGAAACTTTATTTATTGAAGGGTAAGGATGAATCTAAGGATCCATTCAGACTGGTGCAATGTATTGAGGTGCATGACAATGGAAGGTTCCTTGTACTGACAGCCCCCCGCTTCCACACCCCAAATACATTAGGTATAAGAAAGGCTGAAAAAATGGTAAAAAGGAAACAAAAAAAAAAACACTTAGCTCAGCCCCCGCATTTCCCAAAAGCACCAGTGAAGTTACCATACCCCACACCTGCCTCCCGTGATGCTGGGCTTTCGAAATCCTGCAAGAATGCTCTTCAGCGCATTGGGACAACTTGCAGTGCACATTCCTAATATCTCTTTAGGACCATTTTCCCTTGTCTTGGCTTGCCTACTTGGTAATCAGCTTGCAAGGAAAATGCTAGCTTCACATGTACAGTTTGAGTTTATTCTTTGCAAGATCTCCTATTACAGAGTGAGTGATTGACTTACAGTGGCTTGCGAAAGTATTCGGCCCCCTTGAACTTTTCAACCTTTTGCCACATTTCAGGCTTCAAACATAAAGATATAAAATTTTTATTTTTTGTGAAGAATCACCAACAAGTGGGACACAATTGTGAAGTGGAACGAAATCTTTTGGATTTTTGAAACTTTTTTAACTAATAAAAAAATGAAAAGTGGGGCGTGCAAAATTATTCGGCCCCCTTGTGTTAATACTTTGTAGAGCCACCTTTTGCTGCGATTACAGCTGCAAGTCGCTTGGGGTATGTCTCTATCAGTTTTGCACATCGAGAGACTGAAATTCTTGCCCATTCTTCCTTGCAAAACAGCTCGAGCTCAGTGAGGTTGGATGGAGAGCGTTTGTGAGCAGCAGTTTTCAGCTCTTTCCACAGATTCTCGATTGGATTCAGGTCTGGACTTTGACTTGGCCATTCTAACACCTGGATACGTTTATTTGTGAACCATTCCTTTGTAGATTTTGCTGTATGTTTGGGATCATTGTCTTGTTGGAAGATAAATCTCCGTCCCAGTTTCAGGTCTTTTGCAGACTCCAACAGGTTTTCATCCAGAATGGTCCTGTATTTGGCTGCATCCATCTTCCCCTCAATTTTAACCATCTTCCCTGTCCCTGCTGAAGAAAATCAGGCCCAAACCATGATGCTGCCACCACCATGTTTGACAGTGGGGATGGTGTGTTGAGTGTGATGAGCTGTGTTGCTTTTACGCCAAACATATCGTTTTGCATTGTGGCCAAAAAGTTTGATTTTGGTTTCATCGGACCAGAGCACCTTCTTCCACATGTTTGGTGTGTCTCCCAGGTGGCTTGTGGCAAACTTTAGACAAGACTTTTTATGGATATCTTTGAGAAATGGCTTTCTTCTTGCCACTCCTCCATAAAGGCCAGATTTGTGCAGTGTATGACTGATTGTTGTCCTATGGACAGACTCTCCCACCTCAGCTGTAGTTCTCTGCAGTTCATCCAGAGTGATCATGGGCCTCTTGGCTGCATCTCTGATCAGTCTTCTCCTTGTCTGAGCTGAAAGTTTAGAGGGACAGCCAGGTCTTGGTAGTTTTGCAGTGGTCTGATACTCCTTCCATTTCAAAATGATCGCTTGCACAGTGCTCCTTGGGATGTTTAAAGCTTGGGAAATCTTTTTGTATCCAAATCCGGCTTTAAACTTCTCCACAACAGTATTACGGACCTGCCTGGTGTGTTCCTTGGTCTTCATGATGCTCTCTGCGCTTTCAACAGAACCCTGAGACTATCACAGAGCAGGTGCATTTATACAGAGACTTGATTACACACAGGTGGATTCTATTTATCACCATCAGTCATTTAGGACAACATTGGATCATTCAGAGATCCTCGCTGAACTTCTGGAGTGAGTTTCCTGCACTGAAAGTAAAGGGGCCGAATAATTTTGCACGCACCACTTTTCAGTTTTTTAATTGCTAAAAAAGTTTAAAATGGCCAATAGATTTTGTTCCACTTCACAATTGTGTCCCACTTGTTGGTGATTCTTCACAAAAAATTAAAATGTTATATCTTTATGTTTGAAGCCTGAAATGTGGCAAAAGGTTGAAAAGTTCAAGGGGGCCGAATACTTTTGCAAGCCACTGTATGTTGCTGGATTGCAAAGGACAATCTAAGAACTTCTGATAACAGTACACATGGGAAAATCATCTCATATTTCCATACAGATTACCTATGTAACAGTTTATTCATTACAAAGTTGTATTTTGGCCAAGATGGTATTATTCAAAGTAGCATGGTTTACAGTGATATTCCCCTTTAAGAATAATTCCTAATGGGCAAATGAATGTCTTATGCTATGAGAGTTTAGTATGTTTTATATGGTTAAAGATTAGCTTGTAATATCCTAACATTAAAACCACTATCTGTAATTAATATCTAATTCCCGCCTAGTTACCGGTGCTACTGTTTGGTACACATACCATTTTTATTTCCTATGTAGATTGTATTGTGGAGCTGACATGTCCTCAGACTGCATTGATAGAGCCCGCTGCAAAGTTTGATCTTGATCTGTCCATCACCTAGACACTTAAGCCTCGTACACACAATCGGATTTTACGATTGACCGTTTGTACGCTCCATCGGACAATTGTTGTCGGATTTTCCGCAGACAAATGTTGGATCACAGGTTTTAAAATTTTCCTCGGAATAAATGTCTGTTGTCGGATTTTCCAAGCGTGTGTACACAAGTCTGTCGGACAAAAGTCCAAAGTACAAACACGCATGCTCGGAAGCAAGGACGAGCCAGAAGTGGTCGGTCTTGTAAACTAGCATTCGTAATGGAGAATTAACATTCGTGATGCTGCAAATTATGAAATCTCGAAATGCGGAGCACATTCTCTTCTTCTTTAATGGGATAATAATGAAGCTGCTTTGCTGGTGATACTGATGGAGTTATTGCAAACAAATTTTCAAAGGATTTTTTTTCTAGTGATATCAAGAATAATATTATTATGCTTTTTTTTTTTTTTTTTTTTGGGCAAGTTACCACAACACCATTATTAAGATCAAAGTTTATAAGATCAAAGATACAACTATGTTGGTGTCCCTTGTCAATTTTACATTGTGTTTTTTTAACTGTAACTGCCTACTCCCAAACTGTCATTTGAAGTAAAACACATAGCCAAGCATTATTCTCCACAATTTTTTTATTGTGCATTAAAAAAAGAAATAAAATTAGACATGCTATCTGCCAATAGAACTTAACCAAAAAGTGCATTCTATGCATCCAAAAATATAGAAAATATGCCAAATCAAATCATTATTCAACCAAAAAAATAATGTCAAAGCAATAACTCCAAGGCCAATAATAAATAACACATTATCTCCTCCGATTCCACAATATATCTGGTTAACGAACGGCCATTCAGAAACTAACTGAAAAGCGTGAAATGAAAAGTGCGAATCAACACTCACCAAATTTCTACTAACACGAAATTAGCAGAAGGAGCCCAAAGGGTGGCGCTAAAGAACTGAAAAACAACGTAGTACGTCACTATGTTCGTATTTGTTGGCCAACAATTCCTTGACGTTTGTATGCAAGAAAAGTTTGGGCCAACGCCCTTCGCACAAAAGTCCACGGTTTTGTTGGACAACAATCCGATCGTGTGTACGAGGCTTAAGAGACCCATGCCACAGGTTGGCTATAGAACAGGAAGATCTCTCACACATTGTATGATGAGCAGACCAGAAAGCTTGGGCTATCTTATTAGTTGTGCATTGAGAGTTGCATTTTTGGGGTCCAGACCCTTAGCCCCACAATGTAACACAGACACTTGGTGCTTAAGCACTTCGATTATCAAAGAAGACTTTTCAACATAGATAATTTTACTTATTGCAAGGTCTGATTGATGCATAATCATATCTGTTCCTATTACAGCTCTTCTGTTCGGAGGGGACATTAATCCTGCCCATCCCAAGCATATAGGCAGCATTGATCCTTCCTGCAATGTACCAGAAGTAGTAAAAGGTATGAAGTCCACAAATGTTTTGGGGTGATTTAAAAGAACGGAAGGAAATTATCTGTCAGCTTTAGGACCGTTTCACACTGTTCCGCAGTAAAAACGCATGATGCATTTTCGATGCGTTTTTTGGTGTGTTTTCTGCTTTCCAGATTCTCAGCATGCACCTGTGAAACTTGGACAGGTGATTCAAAAAGCACACCAAAAATGCTCCGCTGTTTCATTTTTGATATGTTTTCTATTCATTTCAATGGCAAGGTGTTTTTTTTATATGTTTTTGGTATGTTTTTTAAACGTACACATAAACAGCAGCATGCAAACACATCGCACCAGCAGTGCACTGGTGTGAAGAGTTCCATAGGATTTTAAGGATTTTTCATGTATTTTGTTCCGCTTTTTAAACACTAAAAGCGCATCAATAACAGACCACTGTGTAGTCATGTACAATAACAAGAAAATCAAAATTCATCTTACTGTGAGCTGACTTCAAAAAACTGAACTGTATTTGGTTGTTATGGGTTACTGCAGTTTACACTTCAGTTTGCACCTTGCTTTGTATTGCTGACTATGCCAGTTTGTGAAATACTTAGTTTAGAACTTTGCTGTACTAGCATGGTGAAAGAAATTTCTGGCTTCGTATTAGCTTAGCAGACTGCTTTGCACTGTCTTTTCCCATTAGAGTTTCCCAAATACTCATGAAGTTCTCTTCTGTTGGCTATTACACAGCTTGGCTTTTAAACAGATAACTGTTTCTGCTATGGTACTTTTCTGCTGCAAATTAGGTCTGACCATGCAGTGAGTTTTCTCCATGGACAGCCATGTGAAATTTACATAGGAAATGCCTTGCACATGACCAATGTATGCCTATTTTTTGCATAAATCTAATTGCTATAATAGTACATTGTGATGACCTAATTTGAAAAGGTTATCCAGTAGAGATATATAGTATCTCACAAAAGCGAGTACACCCTCACATTTTTGTAAATATTTTATTCTATCTTTTTATGTGACAACACTGAAGAAATGACACTTTGCTATAATGTAAAGTAGTGAGTGTACAGCTTGTATAACAGTGTAAATTTGCTGTCCCCTCAAAATAACTCAACACACAGCCATTAATGTCTAAACCGCTGGCAACAAAAGTGAGTACACCCTGAAAATGTCTATTTAGGTCTAAAGTGTCAATATTTTGTGGGGCCACCATTATTTTCCAGCACTGCCTAAACCCTCTTGGGCATGGAGTTCACTAGAACGTCACAGGTTGCCACTGGAGTCCTTTTCCACTCCTCCATAACAACATCACGGAGCTGGTGGATGTTAGAGACCTTGCACATCTCCACCTTCCGTTTGAGGATGCCCGACAGATGCTCAATAGGGTTTAGGTCTGGAGACATGCTTGGCCAGTCAATCACCTTTACCCTCAGCTTCTTTAGCAAGGCAGTAGTTGCCTTGGAGGTGTGTTTGGGGTTGTTATCATGTTGGAATATTGCCCTGCGGCCCAGTCTCTGGAGGGAGGGGATCATGCTCTGCTTCAGTGTGTCACAGTACATGTTGGTATTCATGGTTCCCTCAATAAACTGTAGCTCCCCAGTTCTGGCAGCAGTCATGCAGCCCCAGACCATGACACTCCCACCACCAGGCAAGACACACTTGTCTTTGTACTCACCTGGTTGCCGCCACACATGCTTGACACCATCTGAACCAAATACGTTTATCTTGGTCTCATCAGACCACAGGACATGGTTCCAGTAATCCATGTCCTTAGTCTGGTTGTCTTCAGAAAACTGTTTGCGGGCTTTAGAAGATACTTTCTTCTGGGGTGACAGCCATGCAGACCAATTTGTTGCAGTGTGTGGCGTATGGTCTGAGCCCTAACAGGCTGACCCCCCCACCCCTTCAACCTCTGCAGCAATGCTGGCAGCACTCATATGTCTATTTCCTAAAGACAACCTCTGGTGGAACCTGTCCTGTTAAACCGCTGTATGGTCTTGGCCACCGTGCTGCAGCTCAGTTTCAGGGTCTTGGCAATATTCTTATAGCCTAGGCCATCTTTTGTAAATATTTTAATATATCTTTTCATGTGACAACACAGAATAAATGACACTTTGCTACAATGTAAAGTAGTGAGTGTACAACTTGTATAACAGTGTAAATTTGCTGTACCCTTAAAATAACGCAACAGACAGCCATTAATGTCTAAACTGCTGGCAACAAAAGTGAGTACACCCCTAAGTGAAAATGTCCAAATTGGGCCAATTAGCCATTCTCCCTCCCCAGTGTCATGTGACCCGTTAGTGTTACAAGGTCTCAGGTGTGAATGGGGAGCAGGTGTGTTAAATTTGGTGTTATCGCTCTCACTCTCTCATACTGGTCACTGGAAGTTCAACATGGAACCTCATGGCAAAGAACTGTCTGAGGATCTAAAAAAAAAAGAATTGTTGCTCTACATAAAGATGGCCTAGGCTATAAGAAGATTGCCAAGACCCTGAAACTGAGCTGCAGCACGGTGGCCAAGACCATACAGCAGTTTAACATGGTCGTCCAAAGAAATTGAGTGCACGTGCTCAGCGTCATATCCAGAGGTTGTCTTCGGGAAATAGACATATGAGTGCTGCCAGCATTGCTGCAGACGTTGAAGGGGTGGGGGATCAGCCTGTCAGTGCTGAGACCATACACCACACACTGCATAAAATTGGTTTGCATGGTTGTCATCCCAGAAGGAAGCCTCTTCTAAAGATGATGCACAAGAAAGCCTGCAAACAGTTTGAAGATAAGCAGACTAAGGACATGGATTTCTGGAACGATGTCCTGTGGTCTGATGAGAACAAGATAAATTTATTTATTTCAGATGGTGTCAAGCGTGTGTGGCGGCAACCAGGTGAGGAGTACAAAGACAAGTTTGTCCTGCCTACAGTCAAGCATGATGGTGGGAGTGTCATGGTCTGGGGCTGCATGAGTGCTGCCAGCACTGGAGAGCTACAGCTCATTGAGGGAACCATGAATACCAACATGTACTGTGACATACTGAAGCAGAGCATGATCCCCTCCCTTCGGAGACTGGGCCGCAGAACAGTATTCCAACATGATAACAGCCCCAAACACACCTCCAAGACGACCACTGCCTTACTAAAGAAGCTGAGGGTAAAGGTGATGGACTGGCCAAGCATGTCTCCAGACCTAAACCCTATTGAGAATTTGTGGGCATCCTCAAACGAAAGGGGGAGGAACACAAGGTCTCTAACATCCACCAGCTCTGTGATGTTGTCATGGAGGAGTAAAAGAGGACTCCAGTGGCAACCTATGAAGCTCTGGTGACCTCTATGCCTAACAGGGTTAAGGCAGTGCTGGAAAATAATGGCAGCCACACAAAATATTGACAATTTGTGCCCAATTTGGACATTTTCACTTAGGGCTGTACTCACTTTTGTTGTCAGCGGTTTAGACATCAATGGCTGTGTGTTGAGTTATTTAGAGGGGACAGCACATTTACACTGTTATACAAGCTGTACACTTACTACTTTACATTGTAGCAAAGTGTAATTTCTTCGGTCTTGTCACATGAAAAGGTATAATAAAATATTTACAAAAATGTGAGGGGTGTACTCACTTTTGTGAGATACTGTATGTTTGAATGTGGCCATGAAATAATTTTGCCTATTCTTCCGAAACCCAGCTTTTTATCCAGCCTGGACCTCTCCATCCTCTTTTCTGGCTTGGTCCTCAGCAAACCTCATCCCTGCATATAAATGTATGACTCCCTCTGAAATCAAACTATTCCCCTCTCTTAGTGAATCACATTACCTCCCTTCCTCTGAAATCTTCTGTTACCTTTAAATTAAACACTTCCGTACTCTTTTGATACCTAAAAACTCCTCTGCCCCCTCCATGTCTCTCTTCGAGCAAACCTGCAAAAGGTCCTCATTGACGAGGCCTAATCTCCACTCTCTATTCTCACCTACATAGCTTCCACTACTCTCTCCTATGTCACTAAGTGGGAAAGAGACTTAGAACTGACGTTAGATACAGCACACTAGAACCACATCTGGCAAGCCACTAAGTCCTTTTCGCAGAACATCATTGCACTAGAAACCAATTACAAAGTCCTAACTCACTGGTATTTGGTCCCCACCAGGATCGCTTAGTATGTTCCCATTACTCCTCCAATTGTTTCAGGGGCTTTTCGACACAGGGCACCTTCCTACACATCTGGTGGGCGTGTCCGATAGTCCAAGCCTTCTGGTCTGATCTGTTTAACATGCTCGCTACACTTTTTACCACACCTTTTCCCCAGAACCACCAAATTTGCACTTCTAAATTTAAAACCTCTGGAATTGAACCAGCGCCAATTTAAGCTCCTCCTGCAGATCACAACAGCGGCCAAACAAATTATTGCTAAGGCGTAGAAGACCCCTACCCTATGTAGTCTTGCAGTTAAAAATAAGGTTACATAAGCCATGATACATGCTAAAATACAAGCAATGGTTATGGACAGAATAGCTAAATATGAAGACCTCTGGGCACCGTGGGTGACACATTATCTCCCACATAATTTTTACGAGTTCTATTGCTCCCATGATTGGCAACCTCTTGGACTTTTCTCGACATTACACTTCATGTCTCCTTTAGAGGTACCCGGGGTCCCCCACCCTCCCCCCTCCTCTCTTTTCTCTTGGCTCTCCCTCTCTCTCATACTTCTTCTTACTCTTCTCTCTTAACGGTTCTCTCTTCTGGTAGCCTACTAACAATAGCAACCAATATAGTCTGCCTGAACCATAGCCTGAATGCACCATGGTAGAATACCTTCTCTCCTCCATTCCTTTTCTTTTCCCCTTTTCTTTTTACATGTAAGGCTACATAATCCACGATCTGACGGGGCAATCTACGAGAGTATTGACTCTACTATTACCACTCTACGTGAAATCCCTCCTCCATTTTACCCTACCAAACCCTGATCTATTTGCTAAAATGTTAAGATGTAGCCTACACACCTTAAACTTGTATGATATTATCCGACTGTCATTAAGGTTCTCTTATGTAAGATCCATCCTTTACTTTTGTCTATCGGGATCTCCTTACTGCAGTCACGCATAGCTAACATTGTGTTTTTCACATGTCTTCAGTCCTTTTTTGACCATTGTTTGTACCACTTATACCTTTCAATAAAATCTTTGAACGAGGAGACATATTTTTGCCTAATGCTAGTGATTGAGCCATGTTCTTTAAAAATTGGACAGCTGTCTGTATGTTTCCGAGATTGCATAGCATGGGCACGCATTCCCACATATTGTGGTTATGCCCAGTTGTGCGGCAATTCTGGGTCAAACTTTTTAGAATAATATCTACCCTGACTACGATCACTATAGAACCTGATCAGGCGTTTGCTCTGCTGAACCATTGTGCCTTGGACTTAATGAGAATTCAGTTAAAACTCTCACTGCAGATTCTGACCACCTCCAAACAAACAATAGCTAAGGCTTGAAGACCCAGTCTCTTTGCATCTTGAAGGCAAAGCATAGAATTACGCAGATGATGATTGGTGACTTCCTGTCTTGCTGACAATGGTCACCATATCACAAATAGTGAGGATGAATCTCTTTGGTGGACAGCAATAAAAGCCTAATAGATGATCTATCCATTTCACACTCTATCCAAAAGTTTAGAATAAACAAAGTTTTGGCTAGCGATACTCTTTAACACCTGTGCACCTACAGGACTTTTAATGACATTTTACTTTGTACATTCAGTTTGTACATTGGAGTCTATTTACTCACAACAACTGTGCAGCGGTTGTAACACAACATTCCTATGTGTGCATACATGTGAACCTGGTGTATTCAACATCTGGCTGAGAATACTGGGCACTTTGATGCATGAGGTGCAGTGTTCTGAGATAAAAAAAGTTAAACATGCATGGGCTTTGGAATGATTGCAGGGCATTATAGGTGTACTGTATACTGAATAATTGTAGGTTTTTGGCTAAATGCCATTTACTCACCACATTTTGGTGGTGCAGACTGTTGGATTATTGCATAATCATTTTTTATTGAGGACAAATGGCATACTGTTACAGAAACAAGCCTATGAAAGCTATAAAAGAAACATGATGCATTAATATTAGCGAGACATGTGCATAAGACCGAATACTAGATAATTGTTCAGCCGTGGCCAGCCAACAGCTTAAGTATCAATAAGCGCAACCTCAAAGAGGGTTAAAGGTGGATTAGGGAGACAACAGAATAAGTTCTAAGTGTATACCAAGAGGTCAAAGCAAAGCTTTGTACGGTTTCTTTCTTGGTCAAAGTGGTTAAAGTATATGTAGGCTGCCTCGATGAACTCCTTATGAAAATAATATTTCTCTTTGTTTAGCTATTTTGAGTCACAGACCTGAAAAAATTTGCAGCTAGTGAACCTCCTGCTTTTGCTAGATCTGCGTCAGATGTTGAACTTTTTCAGAAGAATGTGAGCAGTGGTATCCTGAGTAATTATTAATCATCAAAGATTTCCTTTAAATAAATATTTCCAGCCATGCACAAGCCCATCCCTTGGTCCTAAGATCATTGTTATGTTAGACTGAATTGGCTGGATCAGCAGCTTTCATTTGTTTTGTCCAGATGGTAGAAGAAACAGAAACTTGCTATTTCATTCTGGCTCCTCTATGTAAAAATGGGGAGCATGTGAAAACCTCTCACAATAATGTCCAAAAAAGGTAAACTCTGCTGATTTGAAAACACTTTTTTTACTGTTGTATTTATAGTGATTGTAAAATTTGTTTTGTTTTTTTGCTTTAAAAATAACAAACATGTTATACTTACCTGCTCTGTGAAGTTGTTTTGCACAGAGCAGCCCAGATCCTCCTCTTCTCGTGTCTCTTGCTGGTGCTCCTGGCCCCTCCCTCCTGTTGAGTGCCCCCACAGCAAGCAGCTTGCTATGGGGGCACCCGAGTCGAGTCACAGCTTCCTGTGTCCATTTAGACATGCATCCGTTGCCTGGTCCCGTCCCCTTTCTCTCCTGATTGGCTGACTGATTTTGATTCACAGCAGTGGGAGCCAATGGTGCCACGCTGCTGTCTCAGCCAATGAGGAGGGGAGTCTCGGGCAGACAAGACACTCGTGCAAATTCGCTGGACCGAGATGGGGCTCAGGTAAGTATTAGGGGGGCTGCTGCACACAGAAGGCTTTTTATCTTATTGCATAGAATGCAATAGGATAAAAAACCTTCTGCCTTTACAATCCCTTTAAGGTGACTCACATGGCCTATAAGACCCCTTTTACACTGGAGATGTTTTTCAGGAGCTTTAACGCTATAAATAGCACCTGTAAAGCGCTTGAAAAAAGCCTCATCTGCAGTCCCAGTGTTGAAGCCCGAGTGCTTTCACACTGGGGCGATGCGCTGGCAGGACGTCAAAAAAAGTCCTGCAAGCAGCTTCTTTGAGGCGCTTTAGGAGCGGTGTATACACCACTCCTAAAGCACCCCTGCCCATTGAAATCATTCGCCGAAACACCTGCAAAGCCCCTCGGCAACGGCGCTTTGCAGGCGCTTTTAACTTTTATTCGGCCACTAGCGGGTGTTAAAATCACCCCTCCAGCACCCAAAAAGCGCAGCAAAAACGACGGTAAAGTGCCTCTAAAACTAGCGCCCGGGCGCTGGCAGTGTGAAAGGGCTCTATCAGTGCTGAAGTGCAGGTACCCTGTGGTGCCTGAAAGTAAATGTGTTACTGTTCCTTTAGATCTCTGTGTTCATGTGGAGTCATTGGAATCTACGCCAAGGGTGTACTGTATATGGGCCTTAACCTTTGCCCAATTTTAGATTAAGCCTTAAAAAAATTAAATTATATTAAAATATATAAATATAATAAAAAAGCAACCCGACGCACTGCGCACACACACAAATGCATGCGTGGGGTGTGCACATGTATGTAATCAGCAATTGCACCTCACATGTGGGTATAAAGCATAAAGCGTTCTAGAGCCATCATTCACTGTTAACTCTAAAATGAAGACCTGTAAAGGCTCCTAGTTGTTGTAAAGGCAGAAGGTTTTTTTTTTATCTTAATGCATTCTATGCATTAAGATAAAAAGCCTTCTGTGTGCAGCAGCCCCCCTAATACTTACCTAGCCCATCTAGTTCCAACAATGTTGCAGGAGTGTCTCAGCTGCCCGGGACTGCCCTCCTCATTGGCTGAAACAGCAGCGTTGGCTCCCGCTGCTGTCAATCAAAGTCAGTGAGCTAATGAGGAGAGAGGGGGCAGAGCCTAGCCACAGCTCCGTGTCTGAATGGACACAGGGAATTCGGCTCGGGTGCCCCCATAGCAAGCTGCTTGCCATAGGGGCACTCAACAGAAGGGAGGGGCCAGGAGCACCGAAGAGGGACCCGAGAAGGAGGATCTGGGCTGCTCAGTGCAAAACCACTGCATGGAGTAGGTAAGTATGACATGTCTGTTATTTTTAACTTAAAAAAAAACCAACACTTTGGTATCACATTAAAGCGTCGCCTATGGACAAATTGGGTAGGTCATTTTTCACCATTTCGTGGGTGCGCATAATTTTAAGGGCTTGACAGGTTTGGTAAACACATCACAATCCCATTTTTTATGTTTTTTTACCAAAATATGAGTAATATATTGTGTTTGTGTGCACTAAAATTCATTTTGACAAACAGTTGCACAAATATTGAACGACATAAAAAATTGCACCATTTCATGAGCCGCTTTCAAAAAAGATATAATTGTTTGGGGGTTTTAAGTAATTTTCTAGCAAAAAATGCAGATATTAACATGGATGTGAAACATTTTTAAAATTGCCTAAACTTCAAGTGGTTTAGCAGCAGATTTCTGTTTCCCTAAAAGTCCACTTTTTAAAAAAAATGCCCATTATAGTTTAGAATATGTTCAGGTCTGACTTGTTTTTTGTAGGTGATACTGATCCAGATGGCTACAATAAAATAGTATTCTGTATGATTTAGGGGTGACGTTCTGAATTCTTTTACCTTGTTCCCTTTCTGGTAATAAATAAACAGTCAACCAAAAATGTTTTTCAGTTGTAGTTAGATGCACCGCAATCGTCCTATTCATCTAGCCAAACTGCTGCCAAAATGGAAAATTGTATCAAATACTTACCGTAATTTTCCTTTCCGGATGCCAATCCATGGCAGCATACTAGTGATAGGCTCAGCCTCTCTTCCATCCCCTCAGGACCAGTGAATTGCATAAATTAACCCCATTCTTTGTAATTAGCTACATACCGAAACGGGTGGGTCCGTATGCTGCCATGGATTGGCATCAGGAAAGGAAAATTAGGGTAAATATAATTGGGTAAATATTTGATACAATTTTCAGTTTTCCTGACGCCAACATGGCATCATACTAGTGATAAATAACTAGCTGACAGGGTGGGTTCTACTTGCCGAGTCAATTTTTAATTAGAATGGGACAGAAGACGAAACAGTCCTTCCTCCGCCGTCCACTAATGGCAAGACACCCGGATCTACTCTGTAACGTTTGAAAAGGTATCCTGGGGTGACCATAATACTTCTCTGCAGATGGATTCTATGGATGCCTTTGAAAGAGCAGCCCATGAGACCGAAACTCATCTGGGAGAGTATATATCAACTGCTGAAGGAGTGTCCAGGAGGTAGCCTCTTTTCCCTGATGAATTCCAGCTGGAAAGATAAAAGGCTTATTATATACTGTATATACTCGAGTATAAGCCGAGTTTTTCAGCCCATTTTTTTGGCTGAAAACCCCCCCCCCCCCCCCGGCTTATACTCGAGTGAGCCGTACCTTTCATTACTAAAACAGCGGGTGTCTCCCGCTGTGTTATGCAGTCTGTTCGGCCGTCTATTGTAACAAAGCCCCGCCTCCTCCTCGTCCGTGCTAGAGGAACACTGATACAATGGTGGTAAACTGTATCAGGGTTCCGTATATCAGAGACAAGGAGGAGGCGGGGCTTTGTTATAATGGATGGCCGAACAGACTGCATAGCACAGCGGGAGACACAAGCTGTTACACATGCTGTTTTAGTAATGAAAGGTACGGCTGCAGATGGGCACAGTGAGACTACAGATGGGCACAGTGAGACTACAGATGGGCACAATTAGGCTGCAAATGGGCACAATTAGACTGCAAGTGGGCACAGTGAGGCTGCAAATGGGCATTGTTTACCCAGTAGCGGCTGCATTTTTCCACTCTAGGCTTATACTCGAGTCAATATGTTTTCCCATTTTTTGTGGTAAAATTAGGTGCCTCGGCTTATATTTGGGTCGGCCTATACTTGAGTATATATATGGTAATCTGAAAGGGTCAATTGTGGATAGTAACTCCTTTCAAGTTCTGGACAAGTCCAATTTGTGTGTCCCTCCTGAGTGATCCCCTGGGAAGTTAGGCAATGCCCAGATGACTGTCAGATGGAGGGCTGTCGCTAACTTTGATCCAAGATGATCTACCGGACACAAGTCTACTCCTTCTGGAAAGAAAACAATATCTTTTTCTGAAGCTCTCCGAGTTTGAATCTCAGACATCCTTTTGCTTGAAGACCTTGCGATAGATACTGCCTAATAGGTAATGTCACAAACTGAACACTGTTCTGTTGGAGCAAATGGTCGAACTGATATGAAATCCAGCAACACTGATAGGATCTTTCCCAGTGGAATCTGTCTTTAAAATTTGTGCAAACAAAAGGTTTTCCGGCACATTTAAGCCTTTTTATTGCCAACCTAGTCGACACTTGCAATCTCAAGGAATATAGGCTAAGGCTCATGTCTAATCTGGTCTACAAGAAGTCCAAAACAGCTGTCACCGGAGATGCAGTTGTATCAATATCTCGCTCTGCTGAGAAATAACGCAAACTTGTTCCAGATTTTGGCACTCTCGCCCTAAGAGGAGGCCAGGGACACCCCCGGAAGCATGGCCAGACCCCACAAGGATAAAACAAGCAAAAGGGCAAACATATTCAAAAAATGAAGCCAAAGAAGGCACAGAAAAGGAAAAGATCAAGGTAAAAAGGGGGAAACCTATAGGGAGACAGAAAAGAGAAACAAAAAAGGATAGGCAGCCCTGTGAGATACAAGGGACCAAAGGAATGAAATGAATGAACTAGCTGGTCCCCCCAAGTCTCAGCCCGCAGACACTTACTTACTGGCAGATTTCGTTCCTAAAGAGGAAACACTGCAGGGCCCCATCAAGACCCACAAAAGGGGTTCCAAGGCTGTTTAGTGCAATTTAGCCGCCTGAGAGCTGGGACTTCGAACTGGGAGAGGCTCAACCCAGCTGGATGCTGCACGGAGGCAGAGGTGGGGACATAGTACTGCTTACTCTTCACTGGGGCGTGGAGGTATGGGGAAAAAAAGAAGAATGGGGCGGGGCCTAACTAGGCCTTTCATTTATGCTATTCACTGGTCCTGAGGGAGTGGAAGAGAGGCGGAGCCTATCACTAGTATGCTGCCATGTTGGTGCTTTTAAGCTTTTAGCTTTGTTATGCTGCAGTTTTGCTATAGCATTATTAACTTATTTTTCTTTCAACAGATGCCTATGAAACAGCAAAGATGCTGTGTGAGCAATACTACTTTTCTGCACCTGAGTTGAAAATTGAGGAATTTAATGGTAAATAGTTTTTTTCTGTATTGTCAGTTCCAAACAATAGGTGTAAATAGAAACGGCAATATCTGACTGTTATTAAAAATAGTATTATCTGTTCAAGTTCTAAGTTTTAAATCAACTTTATATAACTGTACCAGTCTTTCCTGAGTTCTCGGTGCTAATTATAATAGTCGTCGGAAAGATATCTTAGTGGCTTTAGTAGTAAATCCTCTAAATGACTGCTGTTTACACAGCGTGGTCAGATCACAAAGGTTGGCTTATAATCTTTCAAGAGACAGACCTGGGCAACAGGACACAAGACTGATGTGTCCTTTACACACCCGATTTCACTCATTAAGGCTTAAAGGAGATATATGGGGTTTAGAAAAAAATAAATAAACATACATACTCATGTATATGCTGCAGCATCGGTGTGATGCTGCAACTCTCCCATGTCAGCTTTAAAAACGGCATGTGGTCCCCCCCTCCAAGACAATACCAGACCCTTCAGTCTGGCATGAATTTTGAGGGAAGCCCCCACGCAAAAAAAAACGGCATGGGGTCGCCCCCACAATCCATATCAGACCCTTATCTGAGCATGCAGCCTGGCAGGTCAGGAAGGGGGGGGAACAATCGCTTGTCCCCCCGCCTTTCCTGACCTGCCAGGCTGCGTGCTCGGATAAGGGTCTGGTATAGATTTGGGGGGGGGGACCCCATGCCGTTTTTTTTTTTTCTTTTCATTTTGGCGTGGGGTCCCCCCCCCCCCCCCTCAAGATTCATACCAGACTCAAAGGGCCTGGTATTGTCGGATCAAAGTCGGATCGCGTTCATTGAAGTTGCATGGAAGTAGGACAAGAAGTAGGGCAAAGTCAGAATGGAAGTCGTCCGACTTCCATGTCGCAGCAGTATGAACCCGGCCTAAGTTTCAGTGTCAGAAGTTCAGTGCACCTGTGACAGGATGAATTAAATTAAGAGTTTTCAACAACACAGCAGCATCCCCACATGTGGGAAAACCAACATTAGAGGTCATTTATTTTTACAAAGCAAATATCTAAAAAAAAAACCATTTCTTAGAGTTCAATTTCAACAGGACTCAGGCTGATCCAGCTCACTTTAGGGGGGCGGCAATTACAGTAATTGTAAGAAACACAGCATGACAAATCTACTAAATAATGAGTGTTTAACTTAAAATGCAATCACCTTTGAAGTCTTTTGGCTTTTCAAAGCCAACAATGATGTGGTGTTAATGTTACTGTTTTTTCTCAACTTAAGTCGCATGATTTGAAAGCTGCATTCACTGTGAACCAGGGATAAACTGCACCCTGGTCCAGGACCCCTTGCTGCCTTTGGACATAGAACACTGAGAAGTTCACCCTTGTGCACTACTCTCCTGTAAGTGTGTTCCCTGGCAGTACTGTGCAGTGCAGTAGAGATTTCTTAGCCCAGAGTATTGAGCCTCGCTCTCTGTGTTCTGCTGTGAAAATGGATTACCAGGTGTTGATATTTAAAAACAATAATTCAGGTACCAAAGCTACTTCTGTATATTTTTTTTCTTAATTTATTTATTTTCATTAAATGTATAAGTATTTTTATACATAATTTCTAAATCGCTTTAAAAATATACTGGCCCTTGGGGCATTATTCCCCCCCACCGTCAGCAATAGTGGGGCATAATTCCTGACACTGACAATGGGGCACTATTCCTCCCACTGAGACCGATGATGGGGCACTATTCCTCCCACTGCCACCTATGACAGGGCACTATTCCTCCCACTGCCACCATTGACGGGGCACTATTCCTCCCACTGACACCAATGATGGGGCACTATTCCTCCCACTGACACCAATGACGGGCACTAATCCTCCCACTGACACCAATGACGGGGCACTATTTCTCCCACTGACACCAGTGACTGGGCACTATTCCTCCCACTGCCACCTATGATGGGGCACTATTCCTCCCACTGCCACCATTCACGGGGCACTATTCCTCCCACTGACACCAATGATGGGGCACTATTCCTCCCACTGACACCAATGACGGGCACTATTCCTCCCACTGACGCCAACGACGGGGCACAATTTCTCACACTGACACCAATGACGGGGCACTATTCCTCCCACTGACACCAGTGATGGGGCACTATTCCTCCCACTGACACCAATGATGGGGCACTATTCATCCCACTGACACAAATAACTGGGCACTATTCCTCCCACTGACACCAATGATGGGGCACTATTTCTCCCACTGACACCAATGACGGGGCACTATTCCTCCCACTGACACCAATGATCGGGCACTATTCCTCCCACTGACACCATTGATGGGGCACTATTCCTCCCACTGACACCATTGATGGGGCACTATTCCCCCCACTGACCCCCCTAATACCAAAGAGAGGACACTATTTACTTCCAGTGACACCAGGACAGTCGGGCCCCCCTAAAGTTTGAAGGACAGTAAACAGGCCCTTTGTTTAGAAAATGTGGAAACCCCTGATATAGACAATCAGAAAACAAAATAGTGTATAGTGTCTTTTTCCTTTGTCATGTCAGAATGAACTTCATGTATTTGCTTTTGTTTTACAGCTAAGGCACCTGGCAGACCTCTGCAGGTGGTCTATGTGCCCTCTCATCTATTTCACATGCTATTTGAATTATTTAAGGTAGGTGCTTAGTAATGCATGGTTTCAACTAGTTTCTTTGGTAATTACACTATTATTTTTTTTTATTACAGGAAAGTCAAATTATATTTGGTTTTATTTATTTATTTATTTTTATTAGTTACAAATAGTAATTCACATATTTCCGTGAAACTATGATTTATCTTGCTTTATTGTATTGTGCTGTAACTGTTTTAGATTTTGTTACATAAAACCAGAGAAGACAGTAAATGTTTCACTGTAGCAGCAGCAGTGCGGTCTACCGTCCAGATGGGCTTAAGATTAAAAAGTGTTAAAACTTTTAAACCCTCTTCTAGCTTTGCGTGCTTTCTGAAAACAATTGGGTCAGTAACTGAAAAAAAGCTTTTTTTTTTGTAGATTTATTTGGTGCGCTCAAATAATATGTTGTGATAAAAGTGTAATGAACAGACTGGATTGCAGACAAAGAGCACTTGGGGAGCCAGTGCCATTACAGGGGTATAATTATAAGCTGGCCAACGATCAGTTTGCCAATCGAATGCTCATTGGGTCTTTTGCCATAATTATAATGCACACCTGTGTGTGTAGGACTGAATCTCATTTACTATACATTTGGATTTCCAGCTCTCAAATGGCAAACCCAGTTCTTGGAAATGTAAAGTATTTCAAAAGTCAAAACATTTTTTACCTTAATGCATTCCCTGCATTAAGAAAAACAATGTTTCAGTAGTTGTCCCTGACTACCCCCAAGTACTTATAAAAATATAAACACTCGCGCCTTGACAGTGAATATCTAGAGTAATTATGCAGCAGCTGTCTCAAATCGTGTGATTGATAATGAAAAAATGTCAGAGAAATCCAGTGAACAGACAGCGGATGCAATTACCAATTAATGACATGTACATCCATATATAGTGCAATCAAAAAATACTGCAAGAACTATATTAAATTAAAAGTCCATAACAAAATAATAAATTGATTTCTTGAATCAGATGTGTGTGTGCTCTTCATTAAAATCCCACACTCTGGTGATATACAATTGAAAATGTGTCCCCAATCGACTGGTAGGTGAAGTAAAGGTCCCTACTCACCAAACGATGTTGACCCTTATTATGGTACGATAAGAGAGGTCAAACAAGCTTAAGTGGTCTCTGTGACCAAGGAATCCCCAGGACAGGCTCCGATCAATATCTCCTTGCTATAGTCCGTAATCCAAGGGTTAACCTCATATCAATCAAAAAGAAAATGGGCTCCTCATAGCGTAAAAAATTGTTTTCTTCTTTAATAGAACTTTCAAATTACAGTTGCCAAACAGGATTGAATTGTAACAAACATAGAGGCATCAGAATAACCTCACAATAGCTAAAATGGGCTCAGGTATATTGCTGCGTACCACGTAGAGCCTTACACGCCACACCGTTCTACCTAACTCGACGCGCTTCGTCATCAAAAATGACATCATAATCCGCTTCTGTCATTTTTGATGACGAAATGCGTCAAGTTAGGATGCACGGTGTGGCGTGTAAGGCTCTAGGTGGTGCACAGCAAAATACCTGAGCCCATTTTAGCCATTGTGAGGTTATTCTGATGCCAATATGTTTGTTACAATAAGGATTCAATCTTCTTTGGCAACTGTAATTTAAAAGTTCTATTAAAGAAGAAAAAACTTTTTTACGCTAAGAGGAGCCCGTTTTCTTTTTGATTGCTATGAGGTTAACCCTTGGGATTACGGATCGTAGCAAGGAGATATTGGTCGGAGCCTGTCCTGGGGATTCCTTGGTCACGTAGACCGCTTAAAGCAGAAGTAAACTCATCCATATAACAGTTTAATTTCCGGCATATACCGGAAATGTAACACTCCCATTGGTTGTGCTCTCAACCAAACCATCCAATGGCTGGTGTCATAACTGATCACATGTGCACTATCATGGCAGTTAAAGATTAAACAGAGGCAAAGATGGCAGCTTCCTTGGCTGAAAACAATAGGAGGGTTTACTTACACTTCAAGCTTGTTTGACCTCTCTTATCGTATGATAATAAGGGTCAACATCGTTTGGTGAGTAGGGACCTTTACTTCACCTACCAGTCGATTGGGGACACATTTTCAATTGTATATCACCAGCGTGTGGGATTTTAATGAAGAGCACACACACATCTGATTCAAGGAGTTAATTTATTATTTTGTTATGGACTTTTAATTTAATATAGTTCTTGCATGTTTAATACACAGTATTTTTTGATTGCACTATATATGGATGTACATGTCATTAATTGGTAATTGCATGTGCTGCCTGTTCACGGGATTTCTCTGACATTTTTTCACCCCCAAGTACTTAAATGAATCATATCTCAGTCCAGCCCTGTGACCATCTGCAGTGCCATGGCTCTCTGTTCCCCTCCCCACAGGACACAGAGGCAGCAGTGGGAACAGTTGACTCATGCTGCTGTCAATCTAATCCTGTGAGGAAGGAGCAGGGGGCGGGGCTGAGCCGCACTGTGTGTGCCTATAGATGCACACAGCCTGTCTTGAGAGCGAGCCTGTAGGAGTGCCCTCTTAGCACACAGCTTGATGAGAGGGCACTTCTAGAAAAGGAGGAGCAGACAGTGCCAGGGGGGGTCCCCAGAAGGGATGGTAAGGGGCTGCTCTGTGCAATACCATTATACAGAGCAGGTTAGTAAACCATGTTCTTTTCTTTTTGCTGATCCTTCAGAACCACTTTAAAGCTGCATTTTGGACTTTTGCCGAAAGGGATGGGGAATCTTTGGTTTTTATCAGTGACAATGGATTTCTGTAGAGGACAGGCTGCACCCGCAATACTTCGTACCTCTGCTGCACATTCAGTGCCCCACAAATAAAGACCGCAGATTTTAAATTTCCTTTTGCATGAACCAACATTCACTAAAGATTTACGCTATGAATAAATTAAAATGGTTGTAAACCTCAGTCATGGAATCTGAGCAAAGCACATACACTCACCAGCCACTTTATTAGGTACACCTGTTCAATTGCTTGGTAACACAAAGTACTAATCAGCCAATCACATGGCAGCAACTCAATGCATTTAGGCATCTAGACGTGGTGAAAACGACTTGCTGAAGTTCAAACCGATTTGTGACTTTGAACATGGCATGATTGTTGGTGCCAGACGGGCTGGTCTGAGTATTTCAAAAACTGCTGATCTACTGGTATTTTCACGCACAACCATCTCTAGGGTTTACAGAGAATGGTCTGAAAAAGAGAAAATATCCAGTGAGCTGCAGTTGTGTGGATGAAAATGCCTTGTTGATGTAAGAGGTCGGAAAAAAATGGGCAGACTGGTTTGAGATAATAAAAAGGTAACAGTAACTCAAATAACCACTCGTTACAACCAAGGTATGCAGAACACCATCTCTGAACGCACAACACATTGAACCTTGAAGCAGATGGACTACAGCAGCAAAAGACCACACTGGGTGCCACTCCTGCCAGCTAAGAACAGGAAACTGAGGCTACAATTCGCACAAACTCACCAAAATTGGACAATAGAAGATTGGAAAAATGTTGCCTGATCTGATGAGTCTTGATTACAGCTGCGACATTCTGATGGTAGAGTCAGAATTTGGCACAAACAACATGAAAGCATGAATCCATCCTGCCTTGTATCAATGGTTCAGGCTGGTGGTGGATATTTTCTTGGCATGCTTTGGGCCCCTTAGTACTAAATGAGCATTGCTTAAACACCACGGCCTACCTGAGTATTGTTGCTGACCATGTCCATCTCTTTATGACTACAGTGTTCCCATCTTCTGGTGGCTACTTCCAGCAGGATAATGCACCATGTCACAAAGCTCAAATCATTTCACCACTGGTTTCTTGAACATGACAATGAGTTCACTGTACTCCAATGGCCTCCACAGTCACCAGATCTCAATCCATTAGAGCACCTTTGGGATGCGGTGGAACGGGAGATTTGAATCATGGATGTGCAGTCGACAAATCTGCAGCAACTGCGTGATGCTATCATATCAACATAAACCAAAATCTCTGAGGAATGTTTCCAACACCTTGTTGAATCTATGCCATGAAGAATTATGGCATTTCTGAAGGCAAAAGGGGGTCTATTCCGGTACTAGTAAGGTGTACCTAATAAAGTGGCCGATGAGTGTATATTTGCAGTATTTACTTATCTCTCCCCAAAGCTCTAAGTGTCCTTTCTCTCTGCTGCTTCGTTCCTCTGTTAGCAGCATGAGTCACTTCTGAGAAGTTTTCGGACACATGAGATAAATTTGTGTCGGAAGGGGGGGAGAGCTCAGCACACAGCTTGTCTTTTCAGAACTGTGTGGAGGGGGTGTGTTCCTTTTCTCCAATCACACGGTGTCATGCTCTCACACGGTGTAACTGCAGCCTCTCTGCCCCCTTCTCTGTGCTCCTAACAGATTAAGAAAGATTTGTACACATTTCTGCCCCTTTGAAGGGTTTCAGGGAAGAGAAGACAGCAGATAAACAAGTAAAACCTATGTCGGAGGATTTGTTTCCATTTTGTGTGTCACCTGAGGCTGTTCACTTCACTGGGTATATATGAGGGTTTACAACCACTTTAAATCTGCAGGGTGAATTTCATAAAACAGCTAACAAATACAGACACATATGCCTTATGGAGTTGGGCAATTTGCTTTACTCAGTCTCGTTAAAAAAGTGGAAAAATAAAACGTTGACATCTGATTCTGATCATTCCATGTTCAATGCAGCACGCTGACATACGGGCAGAGAAGGAGAACAAGGAGTATAAGCCAATGCCTTCAGCGCCACCTGCACATGAAACCTGGTACTGCAGGCAAGACATGCAAATGCTTGTGCGAATGCCTGGGAAGTGGATAGAGGCTTATTGATCTTCTCCAGTTTGGTGACATTGCATACATACTTCCACGACAGAGCTGTTTGTATAGAGCTAAAGGGATTGCCACAGGCATTAGTGGAGGTTTAAGGATTGGGAATTAGGATGTACGTGCTCTGAGCTCTGAGTACCAGCAAAGGGCAACGAAGCAAGAACTGAGGATATTGCACTACAAGCAGAGGGCATGAGCTACCTGCCTATATTATTAATCCTGTACATGCCTTCTAGCATTAGATTTACAGGCAAACATTTTCATACTTGCTTGCTCATATTTCACACTGCATCCAATAAATATTTTATCCACACATTCTTATGATTTCATCTGAATATATTATATGGGCATATGCTATATCCAGCTCTGCTGCATGATAGTGAGCAACAGACTTTTAGAATGGCTGTAGGCTTTTATACCATTTTTTGAACAGTAAGGGGTCTTTTAATAAAATAGTTGCTGTGCAATTGTCTCAAGCATTCGAACAGCCATTGTGGATAATCCACATAATTTGTCTAAAATATTTATTTTCTATTGTCGGCTCCATCTGGTGGCTGTAATCCAAATTTTCCTCAGTTAGAAAAATACCACATTACGCCCACTAGATGGAGCTGACAGTCATAGCAAATAAACATATTAGGCCAGGGGTGTCCAGCCTTTTGACTTTCCTGGGCCACATTGGAAGAAAAGGAATTGTCTTGGGTCACACATAAAATACACTAACAATAAGGGCCAGTTCACACCACATGCAGTCCAGTGCGTTTTTTTCTGCATCAAAAACGCATAGAAAGTAGGTTATATGGTTTTCAATGGCATAGTTCACACCAGTGCTTGCAGTTCTAGTGCGTTCCAGTTCCAGAAAAAAAAAGTAGAGCATGCTGCATTTTTCCTGGACTGTACTGGAACGCTGTAAAAAGCATCAAGAACTCACGGGAACGCACATAAACGCATCAAAAACGCACTGGAACACCCATGTTCTTATTTAAGGTTAAGGAAAAAAAAGGAGGGGAAATGCACGCATCAAAAATGCACTAGAACGCATCAAAAACACGCATGCAAAAAAGCATCTGGAGCGCATCCAGACTGCGTTTCTATGGTGTGAACTGGCCCTAAGGATAGCTGATGAGCAGAAAAAGTCGGGCACATCACAGGTAGACAATCACTGATATAGATACTATACCTATCTGAGTAATAAAACATATTTTTTTTATTATAAAAGTAAAAGAGGGTAACATAAACCTAGTGTGATATTAAACACTGTTTTGGATAAACAAATGCATCAATATCTTGTTCGAAGGATGTAGTAGCAATTCTCAATGAATTCTCAAGGTGCTCATCAGATATTTTGGATCTGATTGTGCGCTTCGCGTGCTTCATCCTTGAAAACAGTTGCTCACAAATATAGGTGCTGCCAAAAACCGATGACATGAATAAGGCGTGATTGTGAAAAGTGATATATTTTTCTTTGGGAAGATAAAACTTGTAAAAAAAAAGATACTTAATTATTTGTTTTTCATCCAGCCACGTGTATTCGCTAAGTATAACACATTTTTACAAACAAAAAAAAAACTTTTTTTGTTGAAAAAAAACCATAGAAATGGCACACCTTCCATATGTCTATCCTCACATGTTCACAATGATATTTCAAATGTTTATTAATCTAAAATGATACACATTGTATATTGAGCACATACATATACATGTATTTATGAAACAAAGATAGTAAACACATTACAGAGCACATAATCAATCTGTCATAGTTCCTCAAGGGTCCCTATACAACAGTTATACACTCAATGGCCAGGTTTGGATGCTTAACCTATTAGAATGCTTTAGACTATGGAAAGAAACTGGGGCACCCAGTACATACCAGTGACCATAGTGGAAATGGGAACACAGAAACCCTAGGCAAGACAAGAGTTCTCACCTTCTATGTTGACCCATGCCAGCTGATAATAGGAAAATTTTATAAGACTTCACTTTTTACCATACACTGCTGCCGGCAGCTGATTTCTTTCCTCTGAAGTTTACCTATGGCCAAAACATTTTTTAAGCTTAAAGTGGTGTTCCGGCCGAAATTATACTTTTTAAATAAAAATACCCCTATAATACACAAGCTTAATGTATTCTAGTAAAGTTAGTCTGTAAACTAAGGTCTGTTTTGTTAGTTTATAGCCGTAGTTTGTTATTTTATAAACTTACAGCAGGCCGTGGCCATCTTAAGTGTGGGCATTTGAAGCCAGACTGTATTTCTTCCTGGATCTCATCCTTGCAGATCTCGCACATGCTCAGTGCAGCACAAGCAGTATAATAGGTTTCAGGTCAGGTTTCCATAGCAACGGCAGTTTCAGAGGAAGTTCCTGCCCCTTTCCAGAAGGCATTGCAAACAGGAAATGATGCGATGGGCCGTGACCAGGGAGGAGGAAGTGAAAAATGAATACAGCCGATATACAGTAGGTGCTGAGAAAAAAAAACAAAAAATATCCAATTTGTTTACAGTGCACAGTTTAGTGAGGGATGCTGAAGAGTTGTAAAAGTGGGTGGAACTCCACTTTAAGAGAAAGAGTTAGGATCTCTGTCAGGTTTTACCACTTGCTTACTGAGCAAATATAGCCCTTTCCTGCCCAGGCCAATTTTCAGTTTTCAGCACTCTCACACTGAATGAAAATTGCAAGGTCTTGCAACACTGCACTCATATATAGAGCAAAAAGCCCCAGTCAGCTTGATCGGCTTCTCTGGCTCCAATCTCCAGCGAAGTGCACTATAACACACCTCCGGCGGCACAGCGGGTCTGATACCCGCGACCAGCCACCGGACTCACAGTTGTGACCCTGGTTTTTCCACCCTGGTGGCTCCCTCCAGAGATCCAGTTGTCCACCCCATGACCGAGAGTTGAAGCCTACCGTTTGATGTTAACCCCTTGTCATCTGGATGTCTTGGTGGTATCGTGCCTATATTTTTTTTCACAATATATCAATAATGACAATTTGTTTTTATGATTGCTTTTGCAAATTTCTATAATTTGTATTACAATTGACAGTTGTTTTTAATTCCCTCAAGCATGCATCAAATAAATCACTTTTACTTGCCTAAAGGTTTGCAAGTTTTTATGCTGGTCCCATAGAGTGCTGCTTTTTTGTTCTATATGTCCTGTTATCCACCTTTTCCAGTGGTTGGCTGCTGCACTGTGCTTCAGCTTATTTTACATTCTCCAGGATATGCATACCTCCATAGACGGCTGACAGTTATAGCGCTCAAGGACCCTTTTGTCGTGACTGCACCCATATGAAATTTTTTGCATTTTTTTCGCACATATAGAGCCTTCTTTTAGTGGCATTTTTATTTTTTGCTAAACAAACAAAAAGACCAAACCTATTGGCCAACTATAAACATTACAGTAAGTTACAGGTGGAAACTAGGGCATATGCCCCAATAGTAGTGCGCACAGAGTAATGGCCTCAGACAGTGCCTGCATTGCTTCCAGCCCGGGGGACAGCAAACATAGCCAGGATTGTTATAATAAACTATCTCACCAGTTCCACAAGTTCCAGATGCTTTTGCCCATGCTGTGATGGGGGATTGCTGACACTGACAGGTCTGCTGGACAATAGGTAGCAGCATGCAGTGAGCAGCATTATGGCCGCCCGGTGGTTTCCGGGACCACCGTGGAGTGCAAGCAGCCGTTACTGAAGCTTTGCTGCCTCTGTTCGTAAGTATAATGCCCCGTACACACGGTCGGCTTTTCCGACGGAAAATGTGTGATAGGACCTTGTTGTCGGAAATTCCGACCGTGTGTAGGCTCCATCACACATTTTCCATCGGATTTTCCGACACACAAAGTTTGAGAGCAGGCTATAAAATTTTCCGACAACAAAATCTTTCCGATTTCCGATCATGTGTACACAAATCCGACGCACAAAGTGCCACGCATGCTCAGAATAAATAAAGAGATGAAAGCTATTGGCTACTGCCCCGTTTATAGTCCCCATGTACGTGTTTTACGTCACCGCGTTCAGAACGATCGGATTTTCCGACAACTTTGTGTGACCGTGTGTATGCAAGACAAATTTGAGCCAACATCTGTCGTAAAAAATCCTAGGATTTTGTTGTCGGAATGTCCAATCAATGTCCGACCGTGTATACGGGGCATAAGTCTTACGTAAGTCGGACGTTCGTAACTCGGGGACTGCCTGTAGAGGTTACAACCATTCTTTACTCAATACAAAATGAAAATGTTTTTGCCTAGAGATACACTTTAACCACTTTCTTACCGCGCTATAGCCTAAAGATGGCTACAGCACGGCTCTGTTGTCCTGGTAAGGCGTCCATGGAAAACCTCCTGGAACCACGCCTTTCGCACGCTCTGTTATTGCTGTGTTCTTAGGACACAGCCAGTCACAGATCGTGGTAAAGGGTTGATCGTGGTAAAGGGCCGATCACAGATCGTGGTAAAGGGTCAATCACAGCGGCCCTTTACCACGTGATCAGCTGTGTCCAATTACAGGTGATCACAGTGTAAACAGACTTGCCGTTTATCAGCAGTACTTTCCTCACATGCTGTCACAGCATGTGGAGAGGAGAGCCGGTAACCGGCAATACTAATAAGGGACATGTACACAAATAATCAGGGCACTGATCATCAGTCCCTGATGATCAGTGCAGCCCTATCAGTGCCAATTAGTACCAATCAATGCTGCTCATCAGTGCTGCCCATCAGTGCCTCTTCAACAGTGCTGCCCACCAGTGCTGCATATCGGTGCCCATTAGTGCCGCCTATCAGTGCCGCATATCAGTGCAACCTCATCAGTGTCTATCAGTGCAGCCTATCAGTACACATCAGTGAAAGAGAAAAATGACTTATTTGCAAAATGATAAAAATTTCATATGAGTACAGTGTTGCATGACCACACAATGGTCATTAAAAGTGCAACAGCGCTGAAAGCTGTTGAGGGATATAAGTGTCCAGTAAGCAAGTGGTTAAAGGCCACCTAGGCACCAGACTGTCACAAATGAATGTAGTGTTTCCTATGTCTATGTCTGCTCAGTATTAGATATAGTTTAGTTAGTAATATAATAGACATTGGAGATTGTAAATCACCATCCCATTTATTTTCTGTTGTAATTCTAGCACACAGAATAGCTTACCTAACCAAGGATGCCTCTGATTTCACATGAAACCCTACACAAGCAAATTTCTGTTTTTGTGGCAAAAAACAAGCTGTCATTTAATTCCTCCTGGCTGAGGTCACTTCCCAGACATGGACAGAAGGGTAATAAAAAGTTAAGCCTCGACTCCTGGGAAAATATGACAAGGGGAAATACTTCTTTTATTATGCCCAGAACATCTCCAGTAAATGTAATACTATTAATGGCACATCTGTTCGAGGGAGCCGTGAAGCACTGTGGTCCAGCAAAACTAGTTACTTTGGAGCCGTGACATTTTCCACTCTGAATCAAATTAATAACAGTGTGTATTGGAATCCAGTTAAGGATATAATGCCTTGCCATAATTGTTCAGAATTAGCGGTATCACTATCGTGATCTTGGCTACAGTTCAACCTGGTTACAGAGCAATTTACTGCTACAATAAGGGATAACGCTACTTGGGTGGCACGAAGCAGCAAGCAGTTCATTTCATAAGAAAAGATTGGCACTTTCCACAATGATATATTGTGGTGCCGTCTTATATGCAGTCCTCGAGCAACCATTTTATTAATAATTGGGCTTTTAAATAGCTACTCTATTCTAATGTTAAGCTTATTACCTTTATTATTTTACTTTTATAATTAGTATTCCCGGGCATTGAAAGTAGTAATTTTGACTCAATGTCGTCTTAAGTCTTCTTGGTGCGTGGTGCTTTAATTATTCTGGTGCCAAAAAAAGCACACAGGAACAGAACTCCACCACTGGCCCAAAACAGCAAATATCTCAGACTGCTGATACCTATACAGTGATCAGTGTGCCCCATCCAGATGATCTGATATGAGATTTAATGTTTCTTTGCACCTCCTAGATAGAAACATTTCTAAATTGCCCTAGATGGCAAGTGTTTCAAGTAGATCTAAACCTGAAAATTGATGCAAGTGTATTACACTCTACTCCTCCTCTGATCCCTAAAATACTGCTGAAATACATACCTTTACACTAGTTTAATTCCTCCATAGTACTAGTGCCCTGGGGGGGGGGGGGGGGGACACACAATTGGCAATGAGTGAATTAACTTTTTTAACTTGTCCATCATTGGGTCATATGGTTACTTGCTATTATTTAAACATTGCACACACGTACACTGTTAATCTCCAAAAATTGTCAGGACTGTCTGCACAGATTGATCTTTTGTGCCTGTATATGGGTAAATCTAAGCCTACGCAGTTTACTGTATATGTACATGTACATAACAGTACACTAAGGCAGGGGTAGGCAACCTTAAAGAGGTGGAGGTCTACCTGAACAACATGGGAGAAGTCAAAGATCACCGGGCGCAGTGTCGCCTCTTCACACCTGATTTAAACCCCTAATTGCCATACTACCGTGCCACAATAGTGTGCATTACACGGCACTCATGGGTTTAAATCAGGTGGTGAGGATGCAACATATCGCCTCATCACTACCTGTCAAACACATTTGGATTGGCTTTCAGAGGTGCAGCAGTGCCTGTGAGTGGGACCTTAGTTGCATTCGGCAGCAGCACCCTTAGGGGCCGCCCACACGTAAAGTTTTGGGGGGGGTGGGGGGGTGGTAAAACCCTGAGGTTGAGTCACCGTTTTACAGCCCCCAATCCCTACCCCCTTTAGCTGCAGCAGTCAAAGGTGTACACATGCGACAGCAGGAATTAAGCTCCCCTGTTGCTTTTGGTGGGTGCTACCTCCTGCCAAACAACCCATTCAAGTAAATGGAACCACTCTGCAAGTGTGCTGCAACTGCACGCTTCTGCAGGGTCCAAAAGAGTTAAAGCAGGTGGTGAGAAAGCAACACAATGCTGCCTGCTTTAACCCCATGTTTGCTCTACTGCACAAGATTGCAGGGCACTTGCAGAGTGGTCTCATTTACTTGAATGGGTCATGCTTGGCAGGTGCTACACCCACCAACCATGACAGCCCTATACTATTCTGCCCAGTGTATTGCTTCACACTGACCTGAAAATCTCTTCTTTCCTGCTGCTGGCACCACTCTGGAGACCGCTAGCCAGGATAAGAGGTGGAGTGCAGATGGTATCACTCCGCATGAGACAGGAGTCGGCACTACAGAGGAGGCTTTGGCTTATGCAGCTCTTGCTCCCTACTACAGATCCAACTTTACATGTAGTCCCTCTGCATTGCACTCTGTTTGTTGTTCTGGCATGGTGGATCAGTGAGCCCAGACCGCGATCTACCAGTCACCTGTCTGCGATCTACAGGTTGCTGACCCCCTGCACTAAGGGGTCTACTTATAAAAGTTTTCAAACAAGAGTCACACAACTTTCACCCAGGATTCACACATTAAATTGAATTTGAAAAATGTGTGATTCTTGGGTGAAAGCATTTATAAACAGACCCCTTATATGTTATGTCCTGTTTATTGAACTCATATGTGTATAACTTTCTCATTGTATGAACCAGTTATATGAGTTTGTATATACTGTATATATTGTTTAATATTTTACATTTGATTCCTGTAGAATTCAATGAGAGCAACAGTGGAGCAGCATGAAGGCAAGACAGACATCCTGCCACCTATAAAGACCCTGGTCACCCTTGGAAAAGAGGACCTTTCCATAAAGGTGAATGCCTATAGAGACTGCAGCATTTTTAACAGCTTCTAATATAATTGTATGCATTATAGATAAATACAGAACTAAAGGCAACCCCCCCCCACCACCACCACCATTTTGGATACAGTAAGGGAGGGTTACAATACCTCTCACATTCTCACGTTTTATTTTTGTTTTGTTTTTTTGCCTTTTTGCCATGTGTGTCCCATTGGGGAAATTTCCTTCACTTCCTCTTCCATATCCAAGACAGGAAGTGAGAGGAAATCCCCCTCCAAAGCGAGGAAATCCCTGGTTGTCACCAATAGTGACAATAGTGTCACTATTGGTCCCTATTGGAAGAATTCCCCTCTATACTTGTTCCACTGACAGCTCAGAATTTGGAATTCTCTTTCACTTTCACTCTTACATTCACTTGCTAATGAAATCTTTATAATAAAACCACTTTTTTTTTTCCATTACATGCTATATATTTGTCCCAGTGATCTCATCACTGGTTCTCTGTACTCCTCTATGTAGTGCAGACACATTGTGGCTGGTGTGAGGAGACGGCAAGATACTGTACCTGAAAACATCATAGCACTTTACATCAGTACTCCTAAGAGCCTTCAGCCCACTGTACACCTCCTAAGATCCCTCAGCATATCAAAATGGCTTCATAGGTAGATAGCAATATGTAGGGGGGCTTTCCTATGTAGACCTTATATGCATGAAGGCTGACCCTAGGTCATGTCCATATGTGATGCTAAGCCTTCATGTTTGAAAGAGCTGAAATCCAATGGATGGAAGGAATGGGTCAGGGACAGTAACGCTGAGGAGGAAAGGATTAGATGATGCTGGATGCCCTCCAGTTAATAAGTGAGGTGGGCTCCATCTGACAGCCTGCAGCTCCTAATGCACACTTTGAGAAGCTCACAGAATGGAGTGAAATCAGAGTAAGCCATTTCAGTGCAGGAGAGAAGCCTATACACCTGTGCAAAACTGAAGGTAAGGGGTTCAGCTTTAACTACTTCAGCCCCGGAAGGATTTGACCCCTTAATGATCAGGCCATTTTTGCGATACGACACTGCGTCGCTTTAACTGACAATTGCACAGTCGTGCGACATTGTACCCAAACAAAATTGATGTAATTTTTTCCCCACTAATAGAATTTTCTTTTGGTGGTATTTGATCACCTCTGCGGTTTTTACTTTCTGTGCTATAAACAAAAAAGGAGTGACAATTTAAAAAAACAACTATTTTTTACTTTTTGCTATAATAAATATCCAAAAAAAAAACAAAAACAAATTTCTTCATCAGTTTAGGCCAATATGTATTCTTCTACATATTTTTCGTAATTGGTTTGCAATTGGTTTGCGCAAAAGTTATAGCGTCTACAAAATAGGGGAAATATTTATGGCATTTTTATTATTATTTTTTTTTTTTTTACTAGTAATGGCAGTGATCAGCGATTTTTATCGGGACTGCAACATTGGATCACAACAGATCAGACACTTTTGACACTTTTTTGAGACCATTGACATTTATACAGTGATCAGAGCTAAAAATAGCCACTGATTACTGTATAAATGTCACTGGCAGGGAAGAGGTTAACACTAGGTGGCGATCAAGGGGTTATGTGTTCCCTAGGGAGAGGTGTTTCTAACTGTGGGGGGAGTGTACTGACTGGGAGTAGAAAGAGATCGCTGTTCCTGATCACTAGGAATGTATAAATGTCACTGGCAGGGAAGAGGTTAACACTAGGTGGTGATCAAGGGGTTATGTGTTCCCTAGGGGGAGGTGTTTCTAACTGTGGGGGGAGTGTACTGACTGGGAGTAGAAAGAGATCGCTGTTCCTGATCACTAGGAACAGCAGATCTCCCTCTACTTCAATGACAGAATGGGGATCTTTCTTGTTTACATTGACAGATCCCCGTTCTGGCTCTCCTAGAAGCAATCGCGGGTCGCCGGCGGACATCGAGGTCACTGGCCATGCGCATCGGCTACGGCGTTGCGCCACGGGCGCGCACATGCCCCCTATAGTTTTTAAAGCGGCCGATGTACACCTGCGTCGGTTAGCGCAGCCATGCCAAGCTGCCGCAGTATAATGACGGCAGCTGGTCGGCAAGCAGTTAAAGTGATATTAAAGTCTTGTTTGTTCTTTTTTTTTATAACAAACATGTTATTCTTACCTGCTCTGTGCAGTGGTTTTGCACAGAGCAGCCTGCATTCTCATCTTCTCAGTTCCTATGTTGGCGCTCCTGGCCCCTCCCTCCTACAGGGTGCCCCCAGAGCAAGCAGCTTGTTCTGGGGGCACCCAAGCAGGCGCGCTCCAGATCCACGGCTCTGTGTGTCCATTCACTCGGGCCCTCCCCCTCTGTCTCCTGATTGGCTCACTGTAATTGGCTCTAGCTGCTGTCAAAACCAATCAAGAGTGCGAGTCCCCAGAGAGCCAAGGCTCTCGTGAAAATCGCTGGATAGAGATAGGGTTCAGGTAAGTATTATAACGGCTGTGGGAGGCTGCTGCACACAGAAGATTTTTTACCTTCATGCATAGAATGCATGAAGGTAAAAAACTTTGTGCCTTTACAACCACTTTAAAGCGCATTTCCACTTTTGCAGTTATATTTTAGAAAACCTCACTATATGTTTGTAATGTGTTCCCTAAAAAAGATTATTTTTTAGATATTTGTTAGAAGATGTCATGGCTGACTGCAAGTATTTCTCAACAAGTTCAGTGTGATCTGTCCCAGCAGGAAGGCTGAGGACAGGCTGAGGATTCTTTCTTTAACGTTATCATCATCATTGTTATTTTTATTATTATTATTATTATTATTAAGAAACCTAAGATTCTACGCAGGGCCGTTTTTAAGGCAGGGCAAAAGGGGCAGCTGCCCTGGGCCCTGTCATTGTTGTGGGGCCCAAAGCAGCTGCCTCATACTTGCCAACTATTCTGGTTTAAATTCCCTCGTCCCTTAAAGTTTTAGTCCCGTGCTGTGTCCCAATATCTCAGTGTGAAGTGATGTTACTAATGCTGCCCAGCTCTGCCCTTTTGTTGTGTACAGATGACTCCCCTGCAGACCCTGTGTTTACATGTAAATAGTGGCGGCATTCATATGTAAATAGCAGCGGCCGGCGGCATTGATATGTATATCTTGCCCCCCTGAGGTCATATCCACAGTAATCTCTAGCAGCCAATCAACAAGCAGAAATCATTTGTTGTAACCTCTAGCAACTAATCAGTGAGCCGTAATGTGTGCTGTAACCTCTAGCAACCAGTCAGGGGGCGGTAATGATACAATGTAACCTCTGGCAACCAATTGCAACAGCTGCCTGATCTGATTCAGTAAACTGATTTTGAGTCTAGCTGCTATTTATTGTATGTCTCAGAGCAGGTGGAGAGCGAAACTGCATGGGGGGGGCAAGAAAAGTTTTGCCCAGGGTCCAATCAATATTAAAGACGGCCCTGATTCTACGACTCGAGGACAGGCGGATGATTGAAAGGTCTGCCCCCCCCCCCCACCTCATTCATAGATTGTGATTTATTCATAGAAGCTGTAGTAGAGATTTCTATGAACGGAGGAGCTGGGCAGAGTCGGGTACTGTTGATGAGAGCCGGTGACCGCCCCTTAGTTCTATCTAGTTCAATCTAGTGTCAGATTGTCCGCCACACTATCACAGTCCCACTATAAGCGCTGATCACCGCCATTACTAGTATAGTAAAAAATAAAAAAATTACAGTACTATAGTTTGTAGACGCTATAACTTTCACGCAAACCAAATATACACTTATTCGGATCTTTTTTACCAAAGACTTGTAGCAGAATACATTTTGGCCTAAATTCATGGAGAAATTAGATTTTTTTACATTTTTATTTGGTATGTTTTATAGCAGAAAGTTAAAAACGTTTTTTTTTTTATTTCAAAACTTTCGGTCTTTTTTACGTTTAAAATAATAAAAAAATAAAAAAAAACTCTGTGATTAAATACCACCAAAAGAAAGCTCTATTTGTGTGAAAAAAAAATAATATAAATTTCATTTACGTACAGTGTTGCATGACTGCGCAATTGTCAGTTGAAGTAGCGCAGTGGCGAATAGCAAAAAATAGCCTGTCATGAAATCTTCCAGAGGGCAAGTGGTTAATGTAGGTGTCATCCCAATTCATCTGAAAAAGTGGAAATACACTTTAAAGCTGAACCTCAGGAAATACATAGTTGAAATACACATACTGTATGAATAATACATATACACTGCCTTACCTGCCAAAAGATTTGTAATTCTTTTTAGGCAGGTAAATGATCCAGGCTCCTTTGCCAGGGAGCATACCCAAATCCATTACTTCCTATGCGGTTAATCAGCCCTGTTTGGTCAAACCCCATCCTGGATAATTAGGGAGAAGCAGCATACTGAGTGACACCGAAGGACTGCTCTTCTTTCTCCTGCACTAAGACTTAGGATTTAAGGGATCACAGGAAGCTAACATAAGTAGAATACAGTTACTTTCTCAAGCTTACGAAAAGGATTAAAAAGCTTAGATTAAATTGTGTTTTTTATATGCTCCTGTTTACTTTTCATGAATTATTGGGGTAAAAAAATGTCTTTTGTACTGTCTGTTAGCATGAAAAAAAAATATTATCTAAAATGTACTTACCATTTCTCTTTCCGCAGATTAGCGACCAGGGCGGAGGTGTGCCTTTGAGAAAAATAGATCGCCTGTTCAATTATATGTATTCTACAGCACCTAGGCCCAGTCTAGAGCCAAGCAGAGCTGCTCCATTGGTACGTTTTAAATACTGTCTACAGTGCCTTGGAAAAGTATTCATACCCCTTGAAATTTTTCACATTTTGTCATGTTACACCCAAAAACGTAAATGTATTTTATTTGGATTTTATGTGATCGACCAACACAAAGTAGTACATAATGCGAAGTTGAAGGAAAAACGATAAATGGTTTTCAGTATTTCTTACAAATAAATATGTGAAAAGTGTAGTGTGCATTTGTATTCAGCCCCTTTACTTTGATACCCCTAACTAAAATCTAGTGGAACCAATTGCCGTCAGAAGTCACCTAATTCTTAAATAGAGTCCACCTTTGTGTAATTTAATCTCAGTATTAATACAGCTGTTCTGTGAAGTCCTCGGAGGTTTGTTAGAGAACCTTAGTGAACAAACAGCATTATGAAGGACAAGGGACACACCAGACAGGTCACGGGTAAAGTTGTGGAGAAGTTTAAAGCAGGGTTAGGTTCTAAAAAAATATCCCAAGTTTTGAACATCTCACGGAGCACTGTTCAATCCATCATCCGAAAATGGAAAGAGTATGGCACAACTGCAAACCTACCAAGACATGGCCATCCACCTAAACTGACAGGCTGGGCAAGGAGAGCATTAATCGGAGAAACAGCCAAGAGGCCCATGGTAACTCTGGAGGAGTTGCAGAGAATCCACAGCTCAGGTGGGGGAATCTGTCCACAGGACAACTATTAGTCGTGCACTCCACAAATCTGCCCTTTATGGAAGAGTGGCAAGAAGAAAGCCATTATTTAAAGAAAGCCATAAGAAGTCCCATTTGCAGTTTGTGAGAAGCCATATGGGGGACACAGCAAACATGTGGAAGAAGGTGCTCTGGTCAGATCAGACCAAAATTTAACTTTTTGGCCTAAAAGCCAAACACTATGCGTGGTGGAAAACTAACTCTGCATATCATCCTGAACACACACCATCCTCACCGTGAAACATGGTGGTGGCAGCTTCATGTTGTGGATATACTTTTCTTCAGCAGGAACAGGGAAGCTGGTCAGAGTTAATGGGAAGATGGATGGAGCCAAATACAGGGCAATCTTAGAAGAAAACCTGTTAGAGTCTGCAAAAGACTTGAGATTGGGGTGGAGGTTCACCTTCCAGCAGGACAACAACCCTAAACACAGCCAGAGCTACAATGGAATGGTTTAGATCAAAGCATATTTATGTGTTAGAATGGCCCAGTCAAAGTCCAGACCTAAATCCAATTGAGAATCGGTGGCAAGACTTGAAAATGTAAAAAAAAGAACGTGTAGTGGGTGTGGTGCTGCTTGTTGGGATAATGTATGCAAATAATATGAAAATAAAAAATATATTGTTTGGAAATGTGTGTAAATAAATAAATAAATAGCTCAGTGAGTACCTAGATAATCAGTCTTACAAAAAAGTAAACTGTGGAATCCTATACAGTATACTGTAAATATAATGTAAAATAAATTGATGACCATGTGCAAATTGATATCCAGGATAACCATCAGGAAAAAATATTAAAAGTGACAGGTGCTCTTTAAAGTGCTTTAAACCATAAATTAAACCAATCATATGCAGTAAAATTCCTAAGCTTCAAAAACAACAATGAAAAAACAATGAAAAAAACGAGTTTATACATAAAATCAGATATAACACATAAATAAGTCTTTCTGTAGCTGATAAAGTGACAGGTGCTTGTTAAAGGTGCTCCAATGTATTTTAAAGTTAGTGCTTGATGCTGGTGTTTCAACTCTAACTTCTTTATTATAACAAATCCAGATCCTTTCGGATTTGTTATAATAAAGAAGTAATACAGTATTGCACTATGGGGTCTTAACTTTACTATCTCCACATGTAAAAATGATGGGGCAAGAAAGCTAAAGGAAAGAAGAAAATGACATTGGCTGTGGATCTGAGGTCTGCTGGTTCAGCCACTGCGTGTTGTGAATGTTGGCTACCCCCTAGAGGGGGGAGCTCTCTGGTGAGTGAGAGACAAGAGGAGGATCATGACTTGCAGCTGTAATTGCAATGAAAGGCGGTTCTACAAAGTAGTGCCTCAGGGGGGCTGAATACAAATGCACGCCACACTTTTCACATAATTATTTGTAAAACATTTTGAAAACCATAAATTATTTTCCTTCCACTTTGTGTTGGTCTATCACATAAAATCCCAATAAAATACATTTACGTTTTTGTTGTAACCTGACAAAATGTGGACATTTTTTCAAGGGGTGTGAATACTTTTTCAAGGCACAGTTTATGTATTAAACAGTTCCAATGTATTATTTTGTTATATATGTAAAATAACAATCATTCATCTTTCTTTAGGCTGGTTTTGGGTATGGACTGCCTATATCTCGACTTTATGCCCGCTATTTCCAAGGAGACCTTAAACTCTATTCCATGGAAGGTGTTGGTACTGATGCAGTTATTTATCTAAAGGTATTTATGGGTTATTTTTGTATTATTTCTGCTGTATTATAAGCCATTTTTTTTGTTAATTTTGGATAGAGTGGGGAAGGGTTTTAACTTCTGTATTTCTTTATTTTTATGTTCAAAGACAATGAAAAGAGACAAAATATTCAAAGGTTTATAAACACTACATTGTAAAAACAATAAAAATGTTCAAAGAAAAAGCATGAAAGGTATATACAGTATCAATCAACACTCTTCACTGAAACATCACATATTTACATTTCTACTACCGCCCAGTGCTCATACTAGTACTCATTCATGTATATAGACAGTATACTGCATATTATATATATATATATATATATATATATATATATATATATATATATATATATATACCCTGTTTCCCCGAAAAAAAGACCTAGCGTGACTGTCGGTGAAGGCTGCAATATAAGCCCTACCCCCCAAATAAGCCCTACCCTGTTTCCCTGAAAATAAGCCCTACCCTGAAAATAAGACCTACAAGGACTTTAACTAGGGCTTATTTGGGGGGTAGGGCTTATATTGCAGCCTTCACCGACAGTCACGCTAGGTCTTATTTTCGGGGAAACAGGGTATATATATACACACATACATACACAGCGGGCAAAATAAGTATTGAACACGTCACCATTTTTCTAGGTAAATATATTTCTAAAGGTGCTATTGACATGAAATTTTCACCATGTGTTGGTATCAACCAATGCAATCCATACATACAAAGAGACCAAAACAAATAAATTAAGAAATAAAGTTATGTGTAATAAAATGGAATGACACAGGGAAAAAGTATTGAACACATGAAGAAAGGGAGGGGTAAAAAAGCATGGAAAGCCAAGACACCAGCTGAAATCTATCAGTAATTAGAAAGCAATCCTGTCCCTTGTCAGTGCAAATTAATATCAGCTGGTTTAGTTTCAACAATGGCCTATAAAAAGGTGTCTCATCACCAAGGTGTCACACAAGAAACATCTCAAGATGGGTAAAAGGAAAAATCTCTCTTAAGACCTGTGCAACCTTATTGTTGCAAAACATACTGATGACATTGGTTACAGAAGGATTTCTCAACTTCTGAATGTTCCAGTGTGCACTGTTGGGGCCATAATCCGGAAGTGGAACGAACATCATTTCACCATAAACCGGCCACGACCAGGTGCTCCTCGCATGATTTCTGACAGAGGAGTGAAAAGAATTATCAGAAGTGTTGCCCAGAAAGACCTGGAATTAGCAGGTACAATTGTTTCAAAGAAAACAGTAGGTAATGCACTCAACAGCCATGGCCTGTATGCACGCTCACCACACTCCAGAAGAAAAAGTATTTTGAAGCTCATTTGAAGTCTTGCTGCACAACATTTAGACAAGCCTGTGAAATACTGGGAGAGTATAGTCTGGTCAGATGAGACAAAAATTGAACTCTTTGGATGCCATAAAACACACAATGCTTGGAGGTCAAATGGCACTGCAGATCACTCCAAAAACACCCCCCATACCAACAGTGAGGTTTGGAGGTGGGAGCATCATGGTGTGGGGCTGTTTTTCAGCATACAGCACTGGCAAACTTCATGTCATTGACGGAAGGATGAATGGAGAAATGTATCAAAACTTTCTTGATACAAATCTGCTGCCATCTACCAGGATGATGAAGATTAAACGAGGGTGGACATTTCAGCAAGACAATGATCCCAAACACAAAGCCAAGGAAACCCTCAATTGGTTTCAAAGAAAGAAAATAAAGCTGCTAGAATGGCCCAGCCAATCACCTGACATCAATCCAACAGAAAATCTATGGAAAGAACGAAAGATCAGAGTTTATAGAAGAGGCCCACAGAACCTTCAAGATTTTAAGACTGTGCAAGAATGGGCCAAAATCACACCTGAGCAATGCATGTGACTAGTTTCTCCATACAGGAGGCGTCTTGAACCATCAAAGCATTTTGTACGAAGTATTAAATACATTCCAGTTAGCGTGTTCAATACTTTTTCCATGTGTCATTACATTTTATTCTTTGTATGTATGGGTTGTTACCGACATGTGGTGAAATATATTTACCATGAAAAATGGTGACGCTTTCAATACTTATTTTACCCGCTGTATGTGTATATATAACTCCATTTCCAAAAAAGTTGGGACACTGTTTTGGGGGTAATTTTCTAGCAAAAAAAAATTATTTAAACTTGTAAACACCGAGTCTGAAAAATAGGCCCGGTCCTTAAGTGGTTAAACCTGAGAAAATGTACCATTATAAGAAAAAATTCAGGTCATTTTAAAATAGATGGCAGCAACATGTCTCAAAAATGTTGGGACAGGGCCATGTTTATCATGGTGTAGCACCCCCTCTTCTTTAAACAACACTCTGTAAAAGTGGAAACTGAGGAGACCAGTTGCTGGAGTTTTGGGAGAGGAGTGATGTCCCTTTCTTTCCTGATATAAGATTCTAACTGCTCAACAGTCCTGGGTCGTCTTTTTTGTATTTTTCATTTCAAGGTATGCCAAATATTTTCAATAGGTGAAAGGTGTAGACTGCTGGCAAGCCAGTTAGGTACCTGGACTCTTCTACTATAAAGCCATGCTGTTATCATGGATGCAGTATGCGTTTAGCACTTTCCTGCTGAAATATACAAGGTCTTCCCTGAAAAAGACATTGTCTGGATGGGAGCATATGCTCTAAAACCTGGATATATCGTTCAGCACTTATGTTGCTTTTCCAGATGTGCAAGCTGCCCATGCCATACACACTAATGCACCCCCATACTACCAGAGATGCAGGCTTTTGAATGGAGCGCTGATAAGCCAGAAGGCCCCTCTCCTCTTTAGTCCAGAGGACACAGTGCTCATGGTTGCCAAAAAGAATGTCAAATTTCAATTTGTGTGACCACAGAACAGTTTTCCACTTTGCAACAGACCATTTTTAATGAGCCTTGGCCCAGAGAAGATTGCAGCATTTCTGGGTCATGCCGAGGTAGAGCTACTTGCATGTTAGAGCTTTAGCTTGTATTTTTGGATGGCTGGGTGAACTGTGTTCACAGACAGTGATTTTGGAAGTATTTCTGAGCCAATGCAGTGATGTCTATCACAGAATCATGCCTGTTTTTAATGCAGTGCCTCCTGAGGGGCTGAAAATCAGGGGCATCCATTATTGCATTTCATCATTGTCCCTTGCGCTCAGAAATTTCTCCAGATTCTCCAAATATTTTGTTGATATCATATACTGTAAATAACGATATAGTTAAAGTCTTTGCAAGTTTACATCGAAGGACATTATTCTGAAATTGCTCGACAATTTTTAGATGCAGCTTTTCACAGATTGGTGAACCTCTGCCCATCTTTACTTCTGAGAAACACTGACTCTCTAGGATGCTCTTTTTATACCCAATCATTGTTACTGACCTGTTGCCAATTAGCCTAATTAGTTACAAACTGTTTTTCCAGCTCTTGTTAATATCACTTATTTTGCCAGCTTTTCGTTGCCCTGTCCTAACTTTTTTGAGACGTGTTGCTGCCATCAATTTCAAAATTACCTTAATGTTACATACTGTATTCTCAGTTTAAACATTTGATATGTTTTCTATTTTGTAATATGAATAAAATATGGGTTTGTTAGATTTGTAAACCATTGCATTCTGTTTCATGTAGATTTTGCACAGTGTCACAACTTTTTTGGAATTGGGGTTATGTGTGTGTGTATGTACACACACACACTCCCCAGAGTGGCTCAATGATATTGAGGTCAGGAGACTGAGATGGCCACTCCAGAACTTTCATTTTATTCTGCTGTAGCCAATGACAGTTCAACTTGGCCTTGTGTTTTGGATCATTGTCATCTTGGAATGTCCAAGTACGTCCCATGTGCAGCTTCCTGGCTGATGAATGCAAATGTTCCTCCAGTATTTTTTGATAACATACTGCATTCATCTTGCCATCAATTTTGGCCAAATTTCCTGTGCCTTTGTAGCTCACACATCCCCAAAACATCAGCGACCCACCTCCATTTCCTGATAGAGGGCTGCGCTGACTTTGGACTTGATAAAACACAGTGGACTAACACCAGATGACATGGCTCTCCAAATCATCATTGACTGTGTAAACTTCTCACTGGACCTCGTGGATTCTGTGAGTCTCCACTCTTCCTCTAGACTCTGTGACCTTGATTTCCAAATGAAATGCAAAATTTTCCACAGTCCGTGATGGTTTGGGGAGCCATGTCATCTGGTGTTGGTCCACTGTGTTTTATCAAGTCCAAAGTCAGAGCAGCCCTCTACCAGGAAATTGTAGAGCAGTTCATGCTCCCCTCTGCTGACCAGCTTTATGGAGTTGCTGATTTCCAGCAGGACTTCACACCTGCCCACACTGCCAAAAGTACCTATACCTGGTTTAATGATCATGGTATTACTGTGCTTGATTGACCAGCAAACTCGCCTGACCTAAACCCTATAGCGAATCTGTAGGGTAATGTCAAGAGGAAGATGAGAGACATCAGATCCAACAATGCAGATGAGCTGAAGGCCACTATCAAAGCAACCTGGGCTTCCATAACACCTCAGCAGTGCCACAGGCTATTCGCCTCCATGCCACGCCACATTGATGCAGTAAATAATGTAAAAGGAGCCCTGACCAACTACTATACTGTATACTGTACATGAACATACTTTTCAGTAAACCAACATTTCTGTATTAAAAATCCTTTTTTTTTTATTGGTCTTCTGTAATATTCAAATTTTCTCAGATACTGAATTTTGAGTTTTCACTAGCTGTAAGCCATAATCATCAAAATTAAAAGAAAGATTGAAATATATCACTCTGTGTGTAATGAATCTATATAATATATGAGTTTCACTTTTTGAATTGAATTACGGAAATAAATTAACATTTTGATGTATTCTAATTTTATGAGATGCACCTGTGTGTGTGTGTGTGTATATATATATATACATATATATATATATATATATATATATATATATATATATATACACACACATACACACAGTATATGTGTATATATAGAAGGGGATCGGGGTAAATAGCATAAAGTGGGAGAGGTATCAAGTCCATGAGATAGAATAACAAAACAAGGGTATTATGAGAAGTTAAGAGTGGAGATGAGTTGAAAAAGGTGGGAGGGAGAAAAAAAAAATCATGCGGGAGGACAAAGGTAGGAGTAAGGGGCAGTAAGAAGTGAGGAGTAGGGGGGTAGATAAGGGTGAAGGAAAGAAATCTAGACTACATCTCTCAGTTGTTTTACTTTCCCTAGGTACGATTTCACCTACAATCCTAGTATTGTGAACAATATGTCCCAAGAATAGGTAGCATGAATCTTTTTGGGGGTGCTGGTGACAGTCACAGCCAAAATAACTTACATTCATCAATCTCACACTATAGCCCACAGCCAGAGTAGAAGGGTACGCAGTAAATGGTGTGGCGTCCACATACAGATGCTCCACGTTTAACTACCGCTCGGACTTACAACCAGCTCTCCCCACCCGAATGAGGAGCTGTACATCATTGTATTGTACAATACAGCACAGAATTTTTGTTTGTGCTCTGTACTTATGCAAAGTCAAACAACGTTATTGAGCTGGAGTTTTGTGTTTAGACCTTTTTTCCACAATACAGTACAGTACAGTACTGCTTAAAATATTGATTACTTGTGGTTCCTCGTTTAACGACTAATTCGTTTAACGACCTGGGCGATGGAACGGAACCTGGTCGTTAAGTGAGGAGAACCTGTATACAGTATTTGCAAATGTCTGCAACTGAAACCTCTTGTTTTTAAATGCAAATTGTTAAAGAATTCCTGGCTTTTTCTGATTTTGGATTTTCATGGCACCACCGTTGGTCACATACCTTTCTACACTGGCTATGCGGAACAGATTGATAAATGTAGGTTTTTATTGTCATCTCTCTTTTTTTCCTAGTCATTTAGTATCACTAAGACAGAAAGCAATGAGAAATTCAAAAGTGTTGATGAAACTTGCCTAGAGTTGTCACTAGAGCAAGAAACTAGAGCAAGGTTTGTCCGATTGGGGCAAAGTGTTCACATGATAACACTTTAAGATGGAATTTCCTGTTTACTTTGCAGAGATTTGCTCTCCTTTCCTGTTGCGTCTCTAGGAAATAAAATTTCCTGTTGCATCTAGAAAATATTAGTAACCATTCTCTAAAAGTCTGAGTTTCTCAAGCCACAACGAATGGCCAGCAAATGGCGTACATCACTTAGGAAAATATTTACTATGGCCTGTTTTACAAGGGCATCAGTTTGTAGAAGAGAAGTGTAAGCAGCAAGCATTTATAAAGCATTAACAGGGTTCTCAGCAAGCTTTGTTAAAGTTTTTAAATTACCAGTAGTCTTGTCTTGTCCTAAACGGTGATTCTGTGCTTAGCCACCCCAGTGATTGGAACTAAAAGGAAGTGTGCATGTTTTGTTTATATTTTCGCCATTCAGTCATTTTTTTTAAATACATTTATAAACTATAATTTTAAAATGTTTATTTGTAGTTGGGTTAATAAAAAATATTGTGTACATGGGTTTACAATGGAAGCTACATCTGCAACACAATGGTTTTACTGCTATGCTGTAAAAAGCATGCGTATTCAGGTGTTTTGAAGAAGAAACTCACCTCTTGCCAGCTCATTCAGACACATACATAAGTTCAGTTGCATTTTTTCATCATGTGTGCATTTAGGCGGACCAGTAGACATGTGCAATTTGTTTCGTTCTGAATTCGTTTTTCGACAAAATTCAACAAATTCATTAATTCGGAAATATTCAAATTAACAAAAACCTTTTTAACAATTTTTTCTGAAAATTCCAAAGAGCTAGAATCCAAAATTTGAAAATGTGAAAATCCAAAAATAAAAATTCAAAAGAACGAAAATCTGCAAATAAGAAAGAAAATTTGAAAACCCGAAAATTCGAAAATCCTAAATAATAACTAACTAACTAATAACTATTACTAACTAATAAATTATAGGTATTGGCATTTCCTTTCAAACTTGGCTGTTAGTGACCGTAACAAATTTATCCGAAGTTACGAATTATCCGAAATAATGAATGCCACATCTAAACAAATAGAACATAACTAATTAAAAATAATTAATAATAATAAAAAAGTTATTTTTAATTTATGTTCCATTTGTTTAGATGCGGCATTCGTTATTTTGGATAATTCATAACTTCGGATAAATCCTTATTCGTTATGTTCACTAACAGCCAAATTTGAAAGGAAATTCCAATACCTATAATTTAATAGTTAGCTATTATTAGTTAGTTCGTTAGTTATTATTTTGATTTTCATTATTATTTTCGAATTTTCAGATTTTCAGATTTTGGAATTTTGGATTTTTACTAATTATCGAAAAATAAGTAATACCGCATCTAAACCAATGGACGGTAAGAAATTCAAAGTTTTCCGAAGTTACGAATTTATTCGAAGTAACGAATTTCGATCATAACGAATGACCCGAAAAAAGATTAAAAAAAAGCATTTTTCGGCAGTGCACATTTTAGCGGATCAGTACCTGCAATTCTCAACATAAAATGAAAATAAAATTAACCACTTCCAACCCAAGGACGTCATATGACGTCTCTGAAATTGAGGGAAGATATCTGAATAATGCCTGCAGCTGTAGGCATCATTCAGATATCATCTTTTACAGCTGGCGATTCTGTGCACCGTAAGAACAATCATAGCTTGATCGTTCTTACAGGTGGCCGGACATCCCCCCCTCCCGCCGCCCTTCGGTGCTTCTCTGGGCTCACCCGTGCGATCGGCAAGCCGGAGAAAGAATCCACCGCCGGACGTATATCATAGAGATTTATGGTCCCCAGTCATCTCTATGACCTTTGGAGGCCGGCGAAAGTAAACAAAGCCGAGAAAAGAAAAGAATGGAATGAAAGAGATCGTTCTTTTTTTTTTTTAATCTCAATCTTTCCAGCCTGGAGGAGAGATTTGGGGTCTCATAGAGAGAGGAGGATCTGCCACACACATTCCTATTACAAGGGATATTTACTTTCCTTCTAATAGGAATAAAAGTTTAAAAAAAAAATTTTTAAGAAAAAGTGTAAAAATAAAAAAATGTAAGTAAAATAAACAATAAAATAAACATAAACCTAAATAAACAAAAAATACATTTAAAGAGCCCCATTTTTTAATTCATGAAACAGTTTAAAAAAAAAAACAAACACATTTGAAAAATTGTTGCGCAAACAATAAAATAAACATAACATAAAATAAACAAAAAAAATACATTTAAAGCGCCCCGTCCCCGTGTGCTCGCGCACAGAAGCGAATGCATGTGTAAGTTGCACCTGCGTACATAATCGGTGTTCAAATTAAACATCTGAGGTATCGCCGCGTGCGTTAGAGCGAGAGCAACAATTCTAGCACTAGACCTCCTCTGTAACTTTAAACCAGTAACCTGTAAAAAAATGTAAAGCGTCGCCCATGAAGATTTTCAAGTACCAAAGTTCGGCGCCATTCCACAAATGCGCGCAATTTTAAAACATGACATGTTAGGTATCTATTTGATCGGCGTAACATCATCTTTCACATTATACAAAAAAAATGGGCTAACTTTACTGTTTTGTTATTTTTTAATTCATGAAACAGTTAAAAAAAAAAAAAAAACACCTTTGAAAAATTGTTGCGCAAATACCGTGTGACATAAAAAGTTGCAACAAACGCCATTTTATTCCCTAGGGTCTCTGCAAAAAATATATATATATATATATATATATATATATATATATATATATATATAAAATGTTTGGGGGTTCTGAGTAATTTTTCTAGCAAAAAAAATTATGATTTTTACATGTAGGAGAGGAGTGCCAGAATAGGCACTGGAATATGGAAGTGGTTACATGGAATGTTTTTTTGCGTAGCATTCTGCTTTAGTTTGCAGGGCACTTAGTATATGAATGAAATGTAGAGTATGTGGCCCTGGGAGGAAGGCATGTGTCACCAACATTTTTACAAGTAGCGGTAATTAAGTAAGTAGCTTTACAATTTTCTTTTGCTCTAGGCTGTGTCCGGGGACTCATTCGAGAGACTGCCGGTCTTTAACAAGTCAGCATGGCGACACTACAAAACGGCAGCAGAAGCGGATGATTGGAGCAATCCAAGCAGAGAGCCACGGGATGCTTCCAAGTACAAGGCTAATTAACGGACAGCCTTCAGGGTTTCTCGCAAAATGGCATTTTTTTTTTCCTGTTTATTGAACGTATGGCCTGATAATGCAGAGCATTACTGAGTGTATACTGGTCAGTAGCATTGCCCGAGTGACAAAAAAAAAAGGCATTCAGGTTTATCTGTTAAAGTAAACAGGGATTAGAATGGTTCACTTAATTATATTTTATAAAATGATGTAGCAAAACGGGTTACTGCTAGTCCTATTAGGTTTCTGCAATGCATATGTAATCTTTTGCAATACGAGCTTGTTTGTCATACAGATTACATGTGATGCAGTGCTGTAAAATAATATTTTTTTGGAGTAAAAGACTCCAATAATATTTCACATTGTAGTGAAGAGAGATGATCTTTGGTATATTTATATACACCACTGTAATATGTATGCATTAAAAGTGTGTTGCCTTTAAACGGTGTGTGTGGTTCTGCAGCATAGTATGCTGCTTTATAAGGGAAAAATCACTCCACTTTGACCACTTTTTGCATGTATGTGGCTGCTTTTTTCATTTCTTTTTCTAATGGTCCTCTAATCTGCTGTATTGTTGTATTTTAAGTGAAATGAAACCACCTATTTTTAAGCACTTTTAGCAGGTAATTTAATCACTTACCGAGTATGCAGCGTTTTCATCTTTTAATCCTTGCCTACGATCCTGTTTAATCTGGTGCCATGAACGCTGGTTGCCCCAGGTTTCCTGTTTTCAGGGTGGCTCTTTTCTTGCATGCAGGGACTAAAGTTTTGTCTCCCTACGCTGCATGCATCAGTAGAAACACACAGCCCCATAACCTAGGATAGCAAAGCACTTCCCTGCTCCTCCACTTCTCCAAGCCAGTGTTGCCAGCCTACCAGATTGAAATTCACGGGCACGACACCCAAAATTTACTTGCACAGCCAAGTTGTTACTGGCATTTCCACAAGTTACAAAATTACACCTTTTGCAAATGTCAGTATTTAGGCTACAAACAAGTTCAATATGCAAATCGCAATATGATTTAAGGTGGATATTAAGGCAAAAAAAAAATATTTCTTCTTTTATTTTCGATATAGTAAGTAAGTATCTCAGGGACAGGACTCAGGAGGGCAGGAACTTAGAATGGGCAGGCACACATACATTAAATTGACAGTTCACACTTATGTGATGCGGGAACCCTGCGAATCCACTGCGGGTTCCCGTATCGCACCCAACTCGCACAGCAGTTAACGCTGCCATATGCGAACTGCCGGGAGTGTCAATATATTGTTAATGACACCCCCATTTCAGCTCGCATATCACACTGCAAACTGACAGTTCGGACATGAATGGGATCGCATGGATGTGAACACTCATGCGATCCGATTCTGGTGCAGACCAAAAAAAGGGTCCTGTGCGAGTTTGGTCCGAATGCGATGCAATATCAGCCATACTATCTGTATGGCTGAAATCGCATCACACGGACATCGCATGTGATTTGCACTTACAGTGACACTGACAGCAACACAGATGATGACACCTCACCGACACGTCCCCTCCTGAGTCACAGTGACAGTCTCTCTCCACGCCAGGTGGTCCCTTCAGTCCACTCAGTACTGACAGACCCGCTCTTGGCTTGCCTTGCTCCCGTCCCGCAGACCCGCTTACGAGACTGGCCACTCTGCTTAGCTCTCTTGCACTATGACATCACACAACACGCTCAGGCACCGCCCCTGCCAGACCTGCCCCCCCCCCACTGGCGCCGTCCGAACACACTGTAGCAGGCACTCGGATGGTCTCGGCCGGTTCCAAGCCGAGCATCCATATTTTTAATGGCATCCTTTTCCTGACGCTGGTATTTACTGGCAGGTGAAACGTGCCTATTTTTTACTGGCTATCAGTAAAAATACTGACGGTTGGCAACACTGCTCCAAGCTAACATTGACTGGAGACTGCACTGTCCACTGTTAATTCTTCCCTGTGAAGACTGGACGTTCACATGAGCAGCACTGAGTGAGCTAAAGCTGCCAGCACTGAAAGTTGTAAACTGTAAACTGCTATTAACAAATAGTTTACTAGGGAATGATTTTTTTTTTGTGCTGAATGTGTTCAGCTAAAAAGGGTTTGAGGTTTAAATACTAGTTAAAGCTGCTCCTACATTAAACACAGCTATTTGTAGGTTCACACATGTCTTTTAATCCACCGAAGCCTCCAAACACATAACACTGGCAATTAGCACACCCTTTGAATTCCATCGGCAAGAATCTGCATCTGGAATGACATGCATTTGCAAAAAGCTGTGGTCGCACCAATTATCTATTGATCGTGGCTGGACGCAAACCGACTGCATCCAGCCAATATCATTTGTCCCTAACCACAGGAAACACTGGCTGCACAAGTAACAGCATACAGTCATGAATAGCTGCAAGCGCTGTCAGCCTGTCATTTCTTTGTATGTCATTCCAGATGCAGGAATCCCCAGTTTATTTCTGCTGGAATTTGTAGGATGTGCTAATCGCCTGTGTAAAGGGAAACTTAGTGTGGAAATCTCAAAGTCAGAACACTGTCACATTCCATCTACGTACCACTCTCCATTGGTAAGAGCGGCCTTTTCCAGCTTTTTTTCAATCACAGCGCCCTTTAAAATAATGTAAACTCTCAAGGACCCCCAGTCTAAAAGGCAAATGCTTATCTCTGCCTGTAGGCTCTCAAGATGTAAATCTGGTAGTACACACATGCACATACACTGACATTATTAAATATAATATTTCACAAGACAAAATGCAATACCATAGGCATTTCCCACATAGTCAGAGGTAGTGCAGGTTCCTTGCTCCTGACTTACAATATCTGATGCATTCACCTGCTTATAGAGACATTACTATTATAATATCCTCACACATAAATGGCTATACACCATGATGGATAAAAGGAATGGATGGTTGCACACCGAAGTAGTGATAAATCTCTTTATTGTAAAAACCGTAACATGAATAACACCACAGGACAGGAAAACAGGTACAGGTAGACGCGTTTCAAACAGCGACACTGCGCTTATTCATTATGGTAATGAATAAGCACAGCGTCGCTGTGTGAAACGCGTCTACCTGTACCTGTTTGCCTGTCCTGTTGTGTTATTGATGTTACAGATTTTAGAATAAAGAGATTCATCACTACCTCAGTGTGCAGCCATCCATTCCTTTTATCCACCATGGTGTATAGCCATTTATGTGTGACGATATTATAATAGTAATGTAGATATTGTATGTCAGGAGCAAGGAACCTGCACTACCTCCGACTATGTGGGAAATGCCTATCCAGTGTGCAGCCATCCATTGCTTTTATCCAAATTTCCTGGCCGGCGAGCTGAGGCTAGCACCCTTGGGAGGAGTCCATTCCCCTGCCTACCTGGTTCCATCACTCACCTGGAGCGGCATTTTCTTTTCTTATTGTATACACCATGGTGGTCCATCCTTTCAGACTACCCATCCAAACCCTGGCATACAGCAGATTTTACACATTTTCAGAGAATTGTGGTATTTCTCCTTCTCACTTTCCTCCAGCTGCTCTTCCTGGCCACTGAAAAACCCTGGACACCTACTTTCTCTGGCCATTGCACTGCCTTTAACCACACCTTGACACTCAATCATCACTCCTGCCCATGCCTCCTAGCAAGACTTGAGGTACTATATGACCCTGTATACACCTCTCTTCTACACCGAAGTCTGCATTGATTAGCAGAGATGGTAAATGCAAAACCAGTCCATAGAGTCTATACCCTCGATGATCTCAGGCAGCACCTCAGGTTGCTGAGGCACTCTGGTTGAAAAAGGTTTGGTTAGAGAGTTAAGTAACATACACGGAGGGGTGTAGCAAAGCTTTGCTGAATGCAACACCATTCCATAGAGTCCAAGAAAAAAGTCACCTGTGATCCCCTGGTACCCCTGATGAATTCAGTCAGCACTTTAGCGTGCCAAGGCACCCTGGATAAGAAAGGCTGGGTTAGACAGTTGAGGAGATATAGATGGAGAGATGTGGGATTAATGTGGCAAAGCTTTGCCTTTGGATATTGAAGTGACCAATGCATTTCGAGAACCCAAGCTTTATGGGTTTCCAGAGTGCACGTGAAGAATAACAGGTGTGTAGGGACCTCTAAGTACTTGTTGTAGGTTCTTATGGAATTTGAAACTGCTTAAAATGATGGATCTGCTTTGACATGACTTTGTTTGCTGAAAATAGTCCATTGTTGCCCCATGGCAAGGGCCCCTTTACCAACCTGGTAATTATCAGTCAGTGTGGGGCTCTTGCATAGAGAGTTTGAATGACTGATAGCCAGGGCAATGTGTCCTTTTAAAGTTGGTATTAACATACCAAGTTCTGGGGAGGATTGGGACACGGAATAGGTAGTAGCAGACACATTTTTTTTCCTTTGATTACTGTTTTTAGAGGATAGAGTCTCTTTAACAAACAGGAGGAGAAAGGGAAAAGTGGAGGTGTTGTTTGTAATAACCAGTCATGTTCTTTTATTTTCAAACCTGCTTCAGAAAAATGGCAATTAGAATTTGATTGAATGCTTTGGGCAACATGTCTCTCCATTTCTACTCTTTCATAGAATACCTCTAAGTGTAGATATATGTAGTTTGACACCCTATAATTCAATGTTTCATTTTTTGTATGTACAATATGACTAAAAATGTAAATTTCGAAAATCTATATAATAGCTAAATGTGTGTATATATATATATATATATATATATATATATATATATATATATATATATATATATATATATATATATATATATATATATATACTAGCTCATTTTATGCATGAACTATGATAGGGTGTTGTAGGCACATATTTATTGCTGTTTGAATTCAAAGCACTATATTTGTAAATTGATGTTTTATTTTGTGCGCTCTATTTTATTTTTTATTTTTTATTGTATCTGTCCAGAATCTTAACTGGCGAGGCTTCTGCTCTCTACAATGGGTAGAATAATATATACTTTATTTATGTTGTTTATAAATTACATTTTAGTATATACATAAAAAAGCTTCCTTTATCAAGTAGTCCAAAGCTCACCACACGCGTTACAATCTGATTGTAGAATCTCCTGTATATCTACCAACAACTATCTACTGTATACAAATCGATTGGATACAAATGGATTGGACAGATTAAGTAGGTCTTCTTATTTTGGTAAATCTAAAGTTGATTTTACAAAGAATGTCAGATTTTAACATGTATGGTGATCCCAAGAAATAAAAACAGACCACTATGAAATTTCTTGAGAATTTTTCTTTGGAATCTGTTCTACTTGTAAAACTGTGTGGAATCCACCAAACCAAAGAAGCTGTACCTATGTATTGTGGGTGGAATAAATAAATACTGCATACACTAAAAAAAAAACTGGAGCAGTGACCAGTCCATGTTGGTTTTGCATTTCTCTTATACAGGTTGGGATAGCTCTTTATTCTCTGTATTCGTTTTGTATTCATCAACCCATTGCTTTCCAGCTCTTTATTGAGGTGGATCAGCCTTAAGCCTCGTACACACGATTGGATTGTTGGCAAAGCGCCAGACTTTTGTCCGAAGGGCATGTGCCGTGAACTTGTTTTGCATACAAACGGTACAAATGTCGGCCAACAAACACGAACGTAGTGACGTACTACGGGGAATTTAAGCTCTTGAGCGCCACCCTTTGGGCACCTTCTGCTAATGTCGTGTTTGGTGAGCATTGATTCCGAGCATGCGTGTTTGTACTTTGGTGTGAGACTTGTGTATACACGATACGAAAATCTGACAGCAGACCGTTGTCCGCCGAAAATTTACTAGTCTGCCATCCAACATTTGTTGGCGGAAAGTTGGCCAACAATTTTCTGATGGAGCGTACTTAACGGTCGGATTTTAGGCAGTCTGTCATTACACAATTCCCGGACAAAAATCCGATCATGTGTACGAGACTTTAGATCTTATTTAGCAGATGTTGGCTAAATTTTACTCATTGAACTACCTAGGCAAAATTTGCTTGACAAATATTATCTACATTTTTTATTTATTTAGAGGGTGTGATTAGAGCAGTTTATTTAATTTTGTGGGTTTTTTAAATCAATTTTTATTGTTACTTGTGCACTGTTGCTTTAACTGTTTTATTTTATTTTGTTTCTGCTGTCTGTTTTTTCTTTCTGTCAAAAAAAGGAAACGATTGGGTATTAAATAGCTGTTTTTAGCACAAGAACGGGTCCAGAATGGTGGAAAATAATTTCTATAGTCCTCAGGAGTACACCCAAACACCAAAAGCCACTTTAATTTCTCCTTTCCAATTGGCTCTAGGGCTGGCCATATTGGTCTTTTTTTTTTTTTTTTTTTCGTTCAACCAGCATTTGAATAAAATAAATAAGATGGCTCAATTACCCAATCCACACACTCAATGTGGATGACTTAATTATTCCCACAGAGTTAAAGTATTCTGACAGTGGGGAGACTTCCCCGCTGTCAGAATACTGTGATCAGTGCTTTTGGCTATATCCAGCGGCACTGATTGATCGGGAAAATCCCGTCAAGCTCGCTGTACCGAGGTCAATCAGTAGATCGACTTCCATACAACCAGCCTGTCCATACATGGATAGAAATTCGTCTAGCCCCTGCCGCACCAGACAAATTTCAATCTATGTATAGCTGGCCAGTGGCGGCCTGTCCATTAGGGGTGCCCGGAGCTGCCCCCTCTGTCCACCGCCGCCACCTGCCCCCCCTCTATCCACGGCCACCACCCCCTGTTCAGGACGCCGGGCGCATGAATTACGGCGGTGGGTTTTTTTTTTTAAGCATCTGATTAGAGCCAGAGGCTCTAAAAGGCATCAAAATAGGGTGGGCTCCGGACGCAGAGCATTGCGCTCGGAGCCCATCGAGGTGAATGAATTTGCTGTTGAAACACTGATTCTCAATCCGGACAATCAGGAGTGGGTGTAAGACCTGTTTTCCGATTGGCCAAAAAGAGAAGACTCCTGATTGGCCGCCAAGGAGGAGGGAGGAAACGGAAGCCGCCGTGATGACCCGTGGAGAGCAGGGGAAGGGGAGGCTGCCTCCGAACAGCGCAAGCCGCCGGTGAAGCGATTGGGGTAAGTGCTACCGACCGGTGGGGGTCGGTGGCATACTGTTTGCCACTCCCCAAAAAAAAATTACCACCGGCCGACACTGTAGCCAGCTTAAGGATACATTCACATTTGCAAACGCACATGCTCGATAATTAGCTGCAACAGCCCCAGCGGGGATCCCATCGATCAGCTGCAAGTAAGCAGCCGCATTGAAAGCAATAATAGACTGCCAGCTTTCATAGCTAATCATCTGAATGCATCAAATTTCATGATTTTCATCAAAACTTCAGGGAAGTGAAAACTCAACCCTATTTCTTGCTATGCAAATGCATTCTCTTGCATTCCGCTTATTGGGATGAGGATGGCAGTGAGGTTGTCACATGATTCTGCCACAGTTATTTGTATTATGTTCAACTTGCTCTATATATGATGATATCACAAATAGGTGCACCATCTAATAAAATAGAAATGTGCTGTAATCTACAGTTTGGGATTCCCTGGTCATGTTATGTATTTTGTTGATTTTGTAAGTGAAAGTTTCTTTTACATTGATGTTAAAATTGCAGTACCTGCAACATGACCCTTGAATTTTCCTAAACTAAACAGCAGGGAAGAGTGGGAAAAATCTTCTAAACCAAGATCTTCATTCACTAAACCTTTAGGAGACTGTGATTTCTGTCTTTATATTTTCCAATGAGTGTTTTAAACCCAGAATATAAACAGTATATGTGTGCCTTAAATTATAGAACACACTTGAGGTTGTTGCCTGCAGAAATAAACATCTTAATGCTAAAAATCAGCAAAACATGTCAACTGACTATGGGGTACCCAAACTTTTGCATCTGACACAGTCACCATACTCTCCACCCATTATCAGGGAAAGTTCATTGGGGTGGGATACTAAATATGTTTATTACTTCAGTCCTTACAATCCCCTCTGTTCACCTTATGTTAGCCAATATGCTATTCTACACTGTAAAATGACTGTCGCATTTCAAGACTCAGAAATACAGGAAATACATGACTTCTGCTTACTTGAAATCATTTAAGCGTTCTGTTTTTATCTTTATCTTCTGTATAGTAATCGCTCTTACTGATAGGCGATTACAATAATTTGTTTGTTGAGCAGAATAGAATACGGTATATTATTTGAATAGGTTTTCTTATGTAACCTTTTCACCTATTTTTTTTTTCTTTGCTTTATATTCAAGTCTTGTTTTGTCATATTTTTGTAAATGTCTTAGTTCCCTAGGGCAATGTTTTATTTTTATAATGTTGAGTATTTCAGCGAAGTGGCTTTCTTTACTTATTTTATCTTCCCTCGCAGATAAATGTGCAGACCACCGTGAAAAAAAAAAAATTCTGAAAAAACAATAAACCTATTTTTTAAGAATGTTTATTTTTTTCTGCTTTCACTTAACTGTGTTGTTTTCTTAATATACCTAAAGAATTTTGTTATATAGTATATGCAATCTAAGGGTAAGTTCACATGCGTGTTAAAGAAGAACTGCAGAACTTTGCCATTCTGAAGCTTCCCTCCAACCACTTTGCATATTATTTTATATATACTGTGATTTTGTAGTTGCCAAATATGCTGCAGAAATCTCCCTCCACCAAGTCTGGCTGCAACCATTTTAACTGTGGGCAGCTGAAGTTGCTGCCAGTTCCCTTCCTGGATTTACACAGAGGCACACCTCCAGCTCTGCAGCTCTTATTGGCCCTCTTATGACTCATCCCCCCTCCCTTCCTGGCAAACTCTCACAAGAGTGAGCGAGAGAGCTGTGCATGATGTCATAATCCTAGGCTAATGACCAGACAAGAAAACAGGAAGTGGGCTACTATTTACTGGCAGAAAAAAAACATTCTATCCAAAGTTAAAACAACAAGGGCAGAATATTTAATAGATGGAAAGTTGAAAAAATTACTGAAGGTCCGCTTTAATTCGCCTTTGTGATGTGTTTGACAGATTTTTTTATTTTGATACCTATCAGTAGAGAGCCCTATTAGGGTTTATTCACACAAACGTTGCTCTCTAAAGAGAAGGTCATGTTCGGATCTCTCTTCAAAGAGCATTTGACAAGCGGTGAGAAGGTGTTGTACCGCCTGCTTTTATCCCCTTGAACCTTGCATCGCACGTGGTGGCAGGGCGGTATAATTCTGCTGCGGACATGAAGCAAAGCTTTGCAGTCACAGCATGTGTCTACCACTAACCGGTCACGGCTTTTGCAGCTAAAGAGGGTAGCGGTTGAGGAGCAATAAAAATGCAGCTCAACCATAGGGTTTTTCTGCCCTCCAACTGCTAGTGTGAATGAGCCTTTACACATTGCCTTCCAGAATCATAGAAAAATAACAGAAGCTTCACAAAGCCTCCCAATGCTATATAGTTGTTCAGAAGCATTTGAGAAGTATTCTCTTTGACTTCTGTTAAAGGCATCAGGAAGTTCCCCCATGTCCGACAACTGTTTATGGTATCTTCCAAGCACAGAGACGCAAAACAATGCAAGCAGTTGTGTCAAATACGCAAGCAACTGTTTCATGAATACTGTACATGCTTTTACGTTTGCAAGGTTATTCAAAGCATTTGGAAAGTGTTTTAAGACTGGTGGAAAGATATCTCCCATGGGACTTTGTTACAGCAATAGAAATCACACAATTATGCCCCGTACACACGGTCGGATTTTCCGATGGAAAATGTCCGATCGGAGCGTGTTGTCGGAAATTCCGACCGTGTGTGGGCTCCATCAGACATTTTCCATCGTATTTTCCGACACAAAGTTTGAGAGCAGGATATAAAATTTTCCGACAACAAAATCCGTTGTCGGAAATTCCGATCGTGTGTACACAAATCCGACGGACAAAGTGCCACGCATGCTCAGAATAAATAAAGAGATGAAAGCTATTGGCCACTGCCCCGTTTATAGTCCCGACGTACGTGTTTTACGTCACCGCGTTCAGAACGATCAGATTTTCCGACAACTTTGTGTGACCGTGTGTATGCAAGACAAGTTTGAGCCAACATCCGTCGGAAAAAATCCTAGGATTTTGTTGTCGGAATGTCCGAACAAAGTCCAACCGTGTGTACGGGGCATTAGAGTATATGTATAAAAATTAGAAAATCTTTATTGAACATTGAATTAAAAATTAGCTGATCTATACAATTCACGTCCTAGTCTATAAAACATTCCTACTAATCACACAGGAAGCAGGAATACATTTTGATTAAAATAAATTACACCAAATCAACCCAACGCTTTTCAAGATTGGATTCATATGTGCATAAACGTGTTTTGCGTTAAGGCCACCCAGTGCGGTAACATGCTTGTATTTGTGCATTGACATTTATTGTCAATGGTACCCCAACCCCATATACAGTATAAAATTAACACACTTGTGCCACAGCGCACCACAATGTGCACATTTAAACACTTTAAACCCATTGTAAAAAATCGTGCAGCTTTGTGTTTTCCTCAAGCACAATGCATGAATTAACACATGCAATGTGTGAATGGACCTTAATAAAAGTTTTTGGGAACTTATATGAACTAAAAGACATTTGTTATAAAGCTGTGATTGTGGAGGATACATTTCAGTATAAAATCCCAATGTATGAAAATATTTCAAGCCACCTCACCTCAATGAAAAAACATCTCTTCCAAAACAAAAATGTATGTGAAAGTTACATAGAAATGTGTTAAAAATACCCATATAAATAAATGAAAAAACAAATTACTGCTGCTATCCCACCTATATACAAAAAATTATGTAACTAAACAACAAAGTGCTCAATTACTAGTAGCGCTGTGAATAAAAGTGTTCATGAAACAAAGTGCTTGTGTAGTAATAAACTCATACATATAATAAAGTGAATTTGCAAACGAGTCCTCCGTGTCTCCACACAGGTGCATTGAAATAATGAAATTATTCAAATTACAGTGGAACCTTGGATTATGAGCATAATCCGTTCCAGGAGAATGCTTGTAATCCAAAGCACTTGCATATCAAAGCGAGTTTCCCCATAGAAGTCAATGGAAACAAAGATAATTAGTTCCGCATTGACTTCTATTACATGCAAAACCACATGTGGCCAGAGGTGGGGGGGGCGGCGGAGAGCCTCGGAAATACTCGGGGACAGCTCGGCTGAAATCGAAAAGGCTTGGGAACGGAACCGAACCGTTCCGAGTGTCCCCGGCGCCCCCGCACCTCTGGCCAAATGCGGTACTGTACCGCTCCCATTAGCTTGAATTCTGCTCATTTTGCAAGACAACACTCGCAAACCGAGTCAGAATTTTAAAAAGTTGCTCGTCTTTCAAAGCGCTCGTTAACCGCGTTACTCGTAAACCAAGGTTTCACTGTATTAAAGTCCAACAGTGTGTCCTCTTCCCCCAGACTGCCACAGCGCTGTTCTTCCAGTAATTATCTCTGCCCCAATCCAGTGAAAACTCACCAGCTCAAGTTGTCTGCCATATTTCAGAAAAAGCAAAAATGGCGCAGAACAGCATCCAACCAATTCTCTTCATATAAGGTAGGTATATATCATGAAAAGAAAAAACGCTGAATGTGTTGGTGGGGGGATCAAGTGATTTTCTTTCCTGCAACCCATGGTTGCAGGAAAGAATATCGCACCATCTATGGCCAACTTAGGGCACTGCTGGTCTTGAGGTATTTGATGATATTACTACTGTACTGGTAGAAGTGAAAGAAAAAGTGAACGATTATTACTCATGAGTTAGGAGTAAGCACTTAGTTTAAGTGTGAAACGCGTCAACTGCTACTCTGTACCACCTTGCCGTGGTGCCCTGTGTACTTCATGATCCTGTTCTACGAATAAAAGGCATATGAAATTTCTTCCAGTGTGCGGCTGTCCAAACTTTTTCATTCACTTCTACCTATACAAGCATTAGCCAGCACCTGGGGCTCTCCTCTTCCTGGAGGTTTAGGACGCATGCATTTTGGCTTGGATTTACCTGAGCGGTGGAGTTTGTATTACTACTGTACTGCTCATTGTTCTTCTGAGAGCCTGTTGGACAGGAATCTGAAACTGCAATGCAGTGATTTCCCTATTATTCATTCTAGTGATTTTTGCTTTTTTGTTACCTCTCTTGCTGTCGATTATTACCCCACCACCTATCACATTACCATTCTTCGCAGGGACAGCTTTGACATAAGCAATCAAAGCCCTGCTCCTCTCTAAAGATGCCCCTCTGCCACGCATACACAGAATGCAGAACAAGGCAAGGTAAAGTGCAGCCAGACCCCTCTTGGCATGCCTGTGTTAATTGGGAGTCAAAGGCCCGATGTTACCTAGCCCATAGCCTGGATTATACAGATGCATGGTCAGATTAAGGAGCGAGCCCAAGAGCTAACCAATCAACAATTACAGATATTTGGACATAAATATTGTTTATACATTAATCAAAGGGAACTGACTGCTACTACTCCAAATGACACCTTTGGTCTCTTTTTGGTGCCCAACTCTCTTCCAACTTACTGAGCGACATCGGAAGTGTGGAGAAGCCCTGAGATGTGGAGAAAGGCCCCGGCTGGGATTTAAGCCACAGGCATACACCGACCCCGTATAATAAGGGGTCTACAGGGGCTGGTAAGGGCTGCTAAGGGGCAGAAAGGAAGCTGCAAGGCGTCAAAGCCAGCTTCACACAGTTCACATGCCAGCATGGGCAGGATCAGCGAAAAACCAACGCCGTTGAGTAATTGTCCTTTTATTAAGTCAGTAGCTGGACAGGTAAGTATCATTTTATTAAGTCTGTAGCTACAGTAAGTGTAGCTGCTGACTTTTACTTTTTTTTTTTTTTAAACAGGGTGAAGAACTTATTTAGGTTGACCACACACTATTACATTTTTTTTGTTCAGCCAAAAGATTTCTCAATCCACGCAAACAAGGTTTATGTTGGAACTAATGATAAAATACATGGAATTTGGAGGATCTTTAAAAACCAATGTAACAAATTAGGCTGCAAGCTGAAGGAAAGGACCTCCAAGGTTATATTCTCAGGATTATTGCCTGGGTCATGCTCAACACAGAAAAGCCAGGGGGAGCTTAGAGAACTGAATGCATGGCTAAAGACCTGGTGTATGATGGAAGGATTTTCTACAGCTAGGCTGGTTTTAATTGTGGTACAACTTTTATGCACTTAAATGGAAGAGGATTCTGCTGTGTTGGGGACGAGGTTTATGGGAACTTTATGGGATCTCAAAGCGAGTGTGAAAGAGGACCTAGTTGATGGGGAGTGTGATGGTGCTGAGACATTATGGGTGGATATGCATAAGGGTGTCCATACTACAAAGTTAATTATCAAAGTCTGTTACAGGCCCCTAGTGTTAATGAGGAGGTGGAGAATCAGCTCCTTGCACAGATAGAAAAGACTGCAAGGGCTGGCATGGGGATAATAATGGGGAATTTTAACAACCCAGAGATTGACTGGAGTAATCGCACTGCAGAAACAGTATAATGGTGAACATTTTTAAATCTATTACAAGACAATTTTTTGGTACATTTTAAAGAGTTCCCAGCTAGAAATTATGCTCTATTTGACCTGGTAATCTCAAACCTTGCAGAGCTTATTACTAATGCTTTTATAAAAGAACATCTGGGTAGCAGTGACCCTAACATAATTTCATTTAATGTAAGGCTGGGTTCACACATATGATTTACACTACAGTTTTAGTGCAGCAGTCCAGTGAGTTCCTGTTCACCGGTTCAGGTGCCAATTTTTACCTGAAATTCCACCTGAACTGGACCCAAAAAAATGCACAGGACCCTTTTGTAAATCGCACCATGGCCCTCCTGCACATGTATGAACTGGCTCTATTGAAAGCCAGTCTGATTCACATGGTATGCAAATTGGATGCGTTTAAAAATTTGCATAAATGTGAACCGAGCCTAAACAACAAACACATACTGGAAAGATAAAAACACTTAATTTTAAGAGAGCAAATTTTCCAAGGCTGAGGCCTGCTCTTTAAGACATACTGGGAAGGATTATTATCTTCAAAGAACTCAAAACAGTAATAGGAATGTTTCAAATCAACTATGCAGACACACTGCAAAATATATTCTCAAGGACAATAAGATGAAAAGGCTAAAAACAAAATGTGGCTTACATCCAAAGTAAAAAAAAAGCTATAAATAATAGAAAAAGAGCATTTAAAAAAAGAAGAATGAAAGAACAATATAATCATTTAAAAGTTTAAAAGGAATATAAATTATATGTAAAAAGTACATTTTAGCCGGGAAGACTAACAATTGCACAGTTTTGCAACGTTGTACCCAAACAAAATTGCTGTCTTTTTTTTCCCACAAATAGAGATTTCTTTTGGTGGTATTTGATCACCTCTGCGGTTTTTATTTTTTGCGCTATAAACAAAAAAAGACTGACAATTTTGAAAAACAAAAAACATTTTTTACTTTCTGCTATAATATATATCCAAAAAAATGTATTCATCAGTTTAGGCCTATACTATTTTTGGTAAAAAAAATTGCAATAAGCGTATATTGATTGGTTTGCGCAAAAGTAATAGCATCTACAAAATAGGGGAAAGATTTAGGAACTTTTTTTATTTTATTGTTTTTACTAGTAATGGCAGTGATCTGCAATTTTTAGCGGGACTGCGATATTGCGGCAGACAAACCTGAACCTAAGTGACACTTTTTGGTGACCAGTGACACCAATACAGTGATCAGTGCTATAAAAATGCACTGATCACTGTATAAATGACACTGGCAGGGAAGGAGTTAACACTAGTGGTGATCAAAGGGTTAAGTGTTCCCTAGGGAGGTGCTTTCTAATGCCCCGTACACACTGTCGGATTTTCCGATGGAAAATGTCCGATCGGAGCGTGTTGTCGGAAATTCCGACCGCGTGTGGGCTCCATCGGACATTTTCCATCAGATTTTCCGACACACAAAGTTGGAGAGCAGGAGATAAAATTTTCCGACAACAAAATCCGTTGTCGGAAATTCCGATCGTGTGTACACAAATCCGACGGACAAAGTGCCACGCATGCTCAGAATAAATAAAGAGATGAAAGCTATTGGCCACTGCCCCGTTTATAGTCCCAACGTACGTGTTTTACGTCACCGCGTTTAGAACGATCGGATTTTCTGATAACTTTGTGCGACCGTGTGTAGACAAAACAAGTTTGAGCCAACATCCGTCGGAAAAAATCCTAGGATTTTGTTGTCGGAATGTCCGAACAAAGTCCGACCGTGTGTACGCCCTATAACTGTCAGGGGGATGGGCTCACTGGGAGTAGAGAGAGATCGCTGTTCCTGATCACTAGGAACAGCTGATCTCTCTCTCCTTAACTGTCAGATCGGGGATCAGCCTTGTTTACAAAGGCAGATGCCCGTTCTGCCTCTCTTTCCCACGATTGCGGGTGGCAGGTGGACATCGAGTCAGCCAGGCCCGTGGGCGGGTGGGTGCGCGCATCCAAAATCCAGTGCACGAACCGACGTACCAGTACGATGTTTCACGCCACCGAGCCACCTTGCTTCAATAAAACTGCGGAGGCTGGTCGGCAACTGGTTAATAGTAGACCGCATAGAGGAATTTTTGCTTGAAAACAATATTTTAAGCAATAGACAGCATGATTTCACAAAAGACTAAAGATGCCAAACAAATCTGATTTCTTTATATGAGGAAGTAAGCAAAACCCTAGCTGTGTATTTGTATATAGTATACTTGGACTTGTGACCCATATAGTGAACTTGGTGTTCAGCTATCACAAGGGACAAGAGGGCACTATTTACATCTAGAGGAAAAGAGATGTAACCACCGCATATGGAAAGGCTTCTTCACAGTAAGAGCTGTGAAAATGTGGAATAAACTCCCTCAAGAGCTGGTTCAGGCCAGCTCAGTAGATTGTTTTAAAAAAGGCCTGGATGCATTCCTGAATACACAAAATATAACTTGATATTAACATACAGTATATAGATTATAACACAAGGGATTGGTGATCTAGGGAATATCCACTTGCCTTCTGGGGGATCAGGAAGGATATTTTTTTTCCTGCTTGAGCAAAGTGGATTTTTTTTTGCCTTTCTGTGGATTAACTGAGTACAGGGTTCTGTTTATGGAGGTTTTCTATTAATTTATTTTGTTTCTTTTCTTTTCTAGTGGTTGAACTATATAGGCTTGTGTGTTTTTTTTAACCTAACTGTAACCATGTAGCCGGTGGCAATACAAACATTTCATACAGTAGGGAGAGGCTAGAACTTATGTTTGGTGTTCGCTACTGTTTCGGTCCTCCTGGGGAAATTTTCTTTACTTCCTATCCACGTGAAAATGTGTAAAAGGAGAGAAAAAAATTAATCTTTTAAGCGCAGAGGTCTGAAGGGAACTTTCCTAACGTCTTCAGCTAGCACATGTGCTGTTAAACCCTTGTTTTGGCATGCGATTGATTAGGTCAGACAACAAGTGGGTTTCTGCCCTGGGCACTGTGGTATCATGTGAGTTGGGGGGAGGGGATTTGTGTTGGAGGGGGAATTTGGGGGAGACAGTAGGTAAGTATTATTCTAGAAGGGAAAACTGGGGGGGGGGTTCTAAGAGTGGTGATTTATGGGGATTTGTGTTGGGAGGGGGAAGAAGATTTGTGCTATGAGGGGGGATTTTGGGGGAATTTGTGCTGGGAGAGGGGATTTGAACGGGGGTGGGGGGGGTGGAAGATGTGTACTAGGAGGGGAAAGTTCAGGGGTAGAGGATTTGTGCGAGGAGGGGTGAATTTTTTTTTTTTGGGGGGGGGGGGGGGCATTTGAGCTGGGGAATTTGGGGGATGTAGGGGCAAAGATTTGTGCTGAGAGAAGGGATTTCAGCAGGGGATGGTTTTGTACTGCTTAGGGGGTAAGCATGCAGATTAGTGTTCAGTGTTTTTGTGTGGGGATTTATGCTGACACATAATGCTTATACATCTTGGGGGGGGGGGGGGCGCAGTTCGGCATGTTCGCCCTGGGCTCTAGATGACCTTGTCCCGACACTGTATGTAGCACTAATGAGTATAAAGGGCACTAATTTGTGCTTTATCAGACCAACATTTTTGAGGTCCTAGCTGCATTTTATATTTAGCAAACAACAAATATGGTCATATTTAACAACACTTCTAGCAGAAATCTTAATTAAAATAATATGTATCAGCCTCAGTCAATTGTTATAATGCATATCTTGCTGTAGGGTGGCCACTTTTTGGTTCAAGAGCCAGAGGGCTGGTTCTTGCTGCACTGTACTTCAGAGATTCTAAATGTCATTGCTACAGTGATTCCTTGCTTCTCTTTAATCCAACATGTTGATTTCTTGGCAAACTTAATTATAGTATAATTTACAGGAATTATACAATGCAACTGCTTTAGTGTTTACATTTAGTATTAGTTTTTACATGTAAAAGGTATGAGAATTTTTTGTTGCAAGCTACATTTGAGTTGGCTGCTAAGAGAATCCATCATCTGTGGTCAGTGATTTGTCCAGCAGGTGGCGTAGCTGTCCTAGTAGTTTAAAGCAAGTTGTTTCAAAGTTCCAATTTGGTTTCTCTTATATAGTATGTGCTTACAGCATATTAGGTAACTCTTAAATAATTTATTTATTTTACGGACCCTAGTGCTGAGGACCCCCAACCAGGGCAAATTAACTATATATATAGCGTTAAATCATTTTATATCAGAATTCCTTGGAATCAGTTGTGGCCTCCCTCTCAGTTCTATCCCAGGAGGATTTCACTCCAGTGGGCTTGATTGATGATTGTGACTTAGATGCTAAAAAGTGTACCCCACACCTTCCTTCGCAAAAGCTATAACCTTCTCTGCCTGCACCCTTAGCGGCCTCTGAGCCTTCTGCTGTGGGATTTCTTTCTGATGAAGAATTTTACAAATCCTTGATTGATGATGTTACCCCTGAGGAGTTGCAGTCAACTCTTATTGCTTTCAGGCTTAGGGAGACCATTTTAGCACCTATTGGGACAGTGCAAAACTAACTTAAAAGTAGAACAGCCCAGCAACTTTGACTAGTGCTGCTACCTGTCTAGAATTCCTTGGAGGTCTTAAGACTACGAAGATCTTTCTGATGCATCTACTAATTCCAGACATTCTATATGGTAGACACCTGATCAACTGCAATTATTTTGCAGCCCTAAACAAATGGGTCACTCCTGACATGGATCAGCAGTCTCATGCCTTAATAAAGCACTGGTGATTCCTGTAAAGGATACACTGGTGTTTAAGGATCCATATAGAGATTCTTCACAAAACTATGTTTTCTCTTGCAAATCTGTCATGATTCCAGTATGTTAAACAATAGGGTAATAGACTAGTCCCTTAGTCATGGAGTTTTTGCATGCCAATAGCGCTAAACTCCGACATAGATGGGTTAGTGGATATTTCTTCTCTTATTACATGTCTCCTGCCCCATCCTGAATCTCAAGACCCTAAATGTCTTAAATCGGGACCAGAAATTCTGCATGGAATCCATCAGGCCTGTCATAGCCTCCCACCATCGGGGAGACTTTCTGGCCTCTGAACATCAAGGATACATACTTGCAAGCCCCTATTTTTCCATCACATCAGCAAGTCCCCTGTTTTGCTATAGGTCCCAAACACGTATAGTTTGTGGCCCTACATATTGGCCTGTGCTTCACCCCATAGGTGTTTTCCAAGTTCTTGGCCTTCTGTGCTAGCCATGTTACGATCCCTGGGCATCTGCATTCTGGGATACCTGGACAACTTTCTGTTGAGGAAACAGTTGAGACAAGTTCTGGGTTACAATGTGGTGTGGAGAATTCAGATTTTGAAACCAACTTGGAACCAAGTCATTACTTTGAGTATCTGGATCTTATTCTAGATACAGTTTAAGCCAGAGTTTTTCTTTCCCAAAGGAAACTTCAAACTCTCTACTCTCAGACTTGGGCTCTACGGTGCAGGAGTCGACTGACTCTTTGCTTTATCATTAGAGTCCTGGGTTCTATAGTAGTCTCCTTTAAGGCAGTTCCATATGCCTAGTTTTACTCCAGACTCCTACAACTCAAAACGTGTTGTTTTGGGACAGTCTGGGTCAATCTCTGGACAAACTGATCTGCTCAATACCAAGGAACAGGTTGTCTCTGGCCTGATGGTTTAGGAACCCATCTGTAGCTTGGAAAATGCTTTCTTCTGATTTCTTGTCTGTGCTGGGAACCTGAACACAGGAGGAATCCTGTCTTCTGATCAACATTCTGGAGCGCTCCACTGTAGGGACACCTGATGAAGATCCAGACAGACAAAGCAACAACAATGGCATGCATCAACAATCAGGGAGAAACTAGAACTTGTTGCAGCAAGAGAAGTAGAAAGCTTTCTGTCGTGGGCATAACTTTATATTTAAACCTTGTCTGCTGTTTACATCCTAGGTGTGGATGTTTGACTGGCAGATTTCTCTCCCTGGTTACTAGAAAATGGACTATACACCCAGAGGTGTTTCAAAGTTTAAAAACAAATGGGACAGATTTTTCTCTAGGTACAGTTATCATCTGGTTATACTGTTCCACAGACCACTAGCCTCCCATTTTCTAATTAAGACCTTTGAACACAGGGTGTCTTATGAAGTTCCCTCTGTGCTATCACTCCAGGGGATTTGATTCTGGTTCTCTCAAAGGTTAAAAAAAATACTGTTTGAACGATATCAGGGATATTCGCCTTTTTAAACTTACTCACTAGGTTTCATGGTTTCATTCCTTGTATCCATCAGTTTGATGAGTTGTGTCTCTGAACTGGCAGATTTGTCCTGTACAGAACCATTTCTGGTCTTGTACAGGGACAACGTGGTTTCAACCTTTCACCTCAACCAGGACATTGTGGTTTTTTAACTTTTCTCCAGCCCCAGTACATAAGAAGGAATGTTCCCTTAATTGTCTGGATGTAGTTTGAGCTGTACTTGTCTCCCTTGCAGTCACTGCTTCAGTTAGAAAGACTGACACTCTATCATTCATGATGGTCCCAGCAAAGGGGAACCAGCTTCTCATTTCACCTTTTCTCTATGATTAAGCAGATCATCATTCAAGCCTACGGTCTTAACCTCTTTTATATCAGCACCATTTATAATGTCAGTACCAAAAATTACGCCCCTGCACATTCCCGTTGGTCATTGAGACAACCTATTATAGTAAGTATAGTAGGCTAATAGGGATGTGTGAAGGAAAGGTGGAGTTGCAAGTTCTCACACTACTAGAAGTGGCAGAGCTTTGCCAAAAAGAATGGCACAGCATCTTTGGTTTGAAGTAGAACAATATGAGAAAGGCTGTAACTTTTAGGTAAGCTTTTACACCCCTGCTTCTCTTTAGCTTTCTTTCTTTGACAGCCACATTTATAGTGAGCAGTTTCTTTATTCTCAAACATATGTACAGACACCTCTGAATAAATGTTGCTTTTTTATGAAATGCTAACTTTAACAGTAGTGTTTTCCACTAATAACCGTGTCTGAGCTATATCCTGACTTTGTAGCCTGAACTTTTAGATGAACTAGAAAAACAAATTTCCTTGTGAGTCACAGACCCAGGACAAGCACTTATGCCGCGTACACACAACCGGACTTTACGGCATACTTTGCCCGGCGGACTTTGACGGACTTTACAACGGACTTTCCGAATGAACGTACTTGCCTACACACGATCAACCAAAGTCCGACGGATTCGTACGTGATGACGTACGACCGGACTAAAACAAGGAAGTTCATAGCCAGTAGCCAATAGCTGCCCTAGCCTCTGTTTTTGTCCGTTGGACTAGCATTCAGACGAGCGGACTTTTCGACCAGACTCGAGTCCGCCGGATAGATTTGAAACATGTTTCAAATCTAAGTCCGTCAAACTTTTGATAAAACAAAGTCCGCTGGAGCCCACACACGATCGAATTGTCCGACGAAATCCGGTACGCCGGACCAAGTATGCCGTAAAGTCCGATCGCGTGTACGCGGCATAAGAATATGTTTGAAGTCAGACAAAAGTCAGTTCCTTATTTTTCTCTCTTCATAATCAATTACTCAGAATGTATGGAAGTCAATGCTTTAGCATGACAATAAGGCTCTGTTCACACCTAGGCGTTTTGTTTTTAGGAAGAAAATCGATTTTTGCCACGATTTTGTACACGTCAAAAGGTCACAATGTAAAAAGCAGAAAACGCCTGTAATCTGCCAAAAAAGAAGCTCCTGTACTTTTTTCAGCTTCAGGTGTTTTGCTTCAGATGACAAAATGCTCAGATGTGAACAGGGGCTATTAAAATTAATGGAATTTGTCTTGTTGAGCGTTTTTAGAGCTGAGGTTTACAGCAGAAAAACGCCCAAAAACGCCCCAAGGTGTGAACAGAGCCTTTGCTTTTTCAGACAGAAAGATCAGCAAGGGTAGCTTACATATTACAATTATGTGTTCACATTCACATTTATATCTATAAACTGTTAAAATACTAAAGTTTTGTGTAAATAAACCAACCTGAGGTAGCTATTTGTAATGCCCCGTACACACGGTCGGACTTTGTTCGGACATTCCGACAACAAAATCTTAGGATTTTTTCCTACGGATGTTGGCTCAAACTTGTTTTGCCTACACACGGTCGCACAAAGTTGTCGGAATTTCCGATCGCCAAGAACGCGGTGACGTCAAGCACGTACGACGAGACTAGAAAAGGCCAGTTCAGAACCAAGCGCAGCACCCTTTGGGCTCCTTTTGCTAATCTCGTGTTAGTAAAAGTTTGGTGAGAGACGATTCGCGCTTTTTCAGACTCGTGGCTTTCAGATCGTTTTCTGCCGTTCAGTTTGTGCTTGTGGCTTTGTATCTGCTCTTCAGTGCGTGCAGTCAGTTCGTATTGGAGTTTTCTGTGCGATCTTGTCCGCTCGTTGCTGTTTTTCAGGTCGCTCTTCACAGGCCTTGCTGTTCTTCAGTGCGTTCTGTTACTTCGTTCTGAGCAGCCGACCGTTTTCTAGCCATGTTTCGTATGCGTACTCCTCGTAGAGTTCGTGCTGTGCGGGGGCTTGGTGTTGGGGTCCTGACCTTGACACAAGTCCAGTCCATGAACAGGGTGGGGAGGAGTTCATGGACCAAGAATTGGTTGCTTCAGCGTGACCAGTTCTCTCATATGCCTTTGCTCCGTGAGATCCGTGAGAATAATCCTGATGATTTCAGGAACTTTCTCCGGATGACGGACCCCGTATTTCACCGTTTGTTGGCTTCGCTGACCCCCTATATCAGCAGGCAGGATACCTGCATGAGGCAAGCCATCACTCCGGAGCAGAGGTTGGTCGCTACCTTGCGGTATTTGGCCCCAGGGAGAAGCCTGCAGGACCTCAAGTTCTCGACAGGCATCTCCCCCCAGGCTCTGGGGATCATTATCCCAGAGACATGTTCTGCCATCATCCAGGTCCTGCAGAAGGAGTATATGAAGGTAAGATTTTTATCCTTTAATATCACATTTTATTGTATTGAATGTTTGCTAATATATTGTATTTCTTTCCTCATTCCCTAATTACCATGATTGTAATATGCTGTGAATGTCCCCTTTGTCCTCATGCATGCTGGAATTTTATGTAATTATTATTTTAGGTCCTTCATACATATTTGACCTTCAATAACCTCTCCAGCATGGTGTCTCCTGCCCTATATTCACCTCATGTAGTCACTTAACAATGTATTTTATCAGCTCCATAGTAGTGCTTTACCCCAAACACCCCCTAAAATGTTTGGAAATGTTATTTTTGATTTAAATTCAGGCAGAGTGCCAGAGGCTTTTTTTTGTGGTGTCCCCAAATTTTTTGTAACCCTCCCTCCCCCAACTGCTAAGTCAGCTGATCCCAATTCTCTATCCTCAATCATCTATCTGCTGACTTTGCCAAACCCATACACACTATACCCATCTCTTTTGTGGTCAGATTTATGGATGAATTCCCCAAAGCATGTAGTGCAAGGGTCTGCCTGTATACTTTCCAATGGTACTGTTTAAAGTTCTTGTATCCTATTATGATCTTGATAGGTAATAGCAGAATGTCCAAATGTGCTCAAATGTGTACAGTGTGTATTTATATCTTTGTATTATGACACTTCTTACCTGTCCAGTGGGCTGCCAATAGTGTAACTAAGGAGGGTCTGTTCCAAGTAATACCCTGTATTTAGGCCTTCATCTCTCAATGAAGTGAAGAGGGTTACCTGTCCAAGAGTTCCCCCCCCCTATAATGTTAGAAATGGCCCATGAGAGGGGGGGGGGATATGATAGGTGTACCTTATACTTTGTTGTTGTTAAATTCCCCTTAATAAATGCTATCTGGAGGTTTCTGTGAAAAAATAGTAATGTTTATTGTTTTTTCCTCAACAGTTTCCTTCCACGACACAGGAATGGCAGACTGTGGCCTCCCACTTTGCCCAGTGGTGGGACTTTCCTAACTGCGGAGGGGCAATTGATGGGAAACACGTCCACATCGTCCCACCACCCAACTCGGGGTCGTACTATTATAATTACAAGGGGTTTAATAGTATAGTGATGTTGGCGGTGGTGTCGGCTAATTACGACTTCTTGTATGTGGACGTGGGGAAGAATGGCCGGATGTCCGATGGTGGAGTGATCGCCCAGACGGAGTCCTACAGGCGTCTCCAGAATGGCAGCTTGGACTTGCCACCTCCAGAGGACAATGTTGAAGGTCTCCCATTTGTGTTCGTTGCTGATGAAGCATTTGCGCTGGGGGACCACCTGATGCGGCCATTCCCGATGAGGACCCTCACCCCAGAACAGAGGGTTTTTAATTACCGGCTGGCCAGAGCCCAAAGAGTGGTGGAGAACACATTTGGAATCCTGGCCAGCCGGTTCCGATTATTTCTGACACCCATCCATATGGCGGAGTATAAACTGAACCATATAATACTTGCCTGCTGTGTTCTCCATAATTTTTTAAGAAAACATTCAGCAAACTATGCTGGCTCAGTTGGGCCTGAGGCCGGAAATCCAAATCCATCAACACTGACGGCGCTTGAAAGTGGCCGTCCTGGCTTGCCCTCCCTGAGTGCCCGTGATGTCCGGTTACGCTACCTGGAGTTCTTTGCGGGTAGGGGGGCTATCAATATGCCAGACAATCTGTGAAAACTTTTTAAAATAAAAACCAACCCAAAAAAATTATTTGTGGACATTTACTGCTTGTGTTTCTTTTAGCTGACCCTGACAGAAATGTGTTGAGTGCAGAAAATGTCGTGATTGGGTAACCTTAGAAAAAACTGTGTTGGCTGGTAATTCCTAAATGCAAAAACACATTTCACTACAAGTGCACTTGCAACTGCACTGAACCTGCACTTGTAGTTCAAAGTGTATTTTCCCTTACGAAATAACCCCCATTTTTGCATAAAAGAGCAATTACATCACCCCAAAAGTGTTGTAGTGTTGAGACAATAATCCACACATTCTTGATTAAGCCACTTTTTTATAGCTGCACAATCACATGTGCATTTACGAAAGGTTTTTAAAACAAACCAACATGTTTGTTGTATAACAATGTTTGCAGTAGCATTATGAAAATTCGAAATATCCATTTCAGATAAAACAGGCCTGTGTAAAACCAACAAGAAAGCCAAAAAACTTGAACTTACAAAGTTCACATTAGGTAAAACCTGAAGGCTATATCAGACATCAGTATTTAGGAACTGGGTTTGATATAGCGTTCAGATGGGGGGAAATCACCCCTGGAAAAGCCAAATTTGGAAGATGCACACCAATTTACAAATGTCCACATGTGCTATCTGCCATCATGGGGGATCAAGGGACGTGTTTGGGGGGAGCAAGCCCTTCCTCAACGCTACTTTATAATTGAGGAAGGGGTTGCCCCCCCCAAAACGCGTCCATTGATCTCCCGTGATGGCAGATAGCACATGTTGGCACACTGTGTGCATCCTCCAAATTTGGCTTTTCAAAACATAGAAAAAATTTTTAAAAGATTGGACCACACTAAAACAAGTGATTTTGTGGGGTTTAAATTCGCCCCAAAACATCAATGATGTTATTATTTTTTTTAATAACATCACTGATTTGTTGCTGTATGTTGTGCAATTCGAGATTACATCCCATGATCTCCCCGATCAGGATCTGGGCACTTTCAGAAGTAAAGCGTTCTCTCTCCCTCACATCACGATCACCTAAAAAGAGATAAAGAACAAAAAAAAGGTCTCAAAAATCTGCCACCAGCCATCTCTTTTACCTGAGTCTGTGGTCGCAGACACTCACCTGTTGTGGTGCCAATCTCCACCACATCTTCTTATTCCTCCTGCTCTTCTTCTTGGGTTGGTGTTATTTCTCCTTCTTCCAGAGGTGGGGGGTCTCTGGTCTCCTTGGATGAGGGGTGTCCTCCGAGTCTTTTCTCCCCTATGTAAAACAAAAATGGTATACTTAGCACACAGATATTTGATGGCAGAACTATAGAAATAGGAAACATTGCTTGGAAGTGGGGTACAATTGTCTATTTTAGTATATATGTAAACAAGGGTTGTGGCGCTTCCTATAGGGTACTGGATGGGAGGGATATGAGTAATGTGCACGGGTGGTGCCCTCAATGAGCCCCAATACAGATACCTGGTAGTTACCAGGGGCAAAGTGTATTGACGTGAAGGTATGTATGTCTATACCTCAACATACACACATACATCCATATACACCCGCATAAAATAAAAGTTATTAATAATAATATTAATCCTGAAGATGGTTCATTCAGCCCTATTACAAAAGGGGGGTGTATGTGCTAGTTCATCACATTAAGAATTGAAGATTAAAAAAGGGGGTTAGGGTTGGAGCCCCTGTGACTGTGATACGTATGCCACCACTAAATAATCTTATGTGTGTAACCTTATAAGTGCTCTCTGCCAAAATAATCCAAAAAAATCAAAAAGGGGTGTGGACTAGAACCCCTGTGACTGTGATACATATACCACCAGACTTAACCTTATGAGTGCTCTTCTATCAAAATGATCCAAGCACTCTGCTAACCGTGCAAAGTGAACATACATGTATAGACATACATAAAATATATATAGTAATCAACTAAACATAATTAAGTGCAAAGAAACCAACATTAGTGATAATAGTCCATAAAATAGAAAGCTTGTTCAAATCCAGTATTCCAAACAATTTCGTGACTTGGGTGCTCTCGGGTAATTCCTGTGACTTTAGTGCTCCCCCTTCAGGTCCCCACTCACCAAATACAACAACCCCGTCAAAGGGGCAACCAGCATAAGATGTCTCTTTCACGATCTTTACTCCACGCTGATCTGGCGGGCTTTGCAGGATGGTTCCCGTTGGTTGTCCCAATGGGTTCCCGAATCCAGGTGTGCAGGTGGCTTTCTAATGGGTAGGATGTTCACAATGGCTCCCTCATGGAAAGGAAAAAATAGGAAGCTTCCATGGTGTAGTATGTAAAAGGTTTTATTGAAAAAACTCCATCAGCAAACAGCGGAGTATAAAAGGCAAAATTAAGTGCATAGATCAAAAAAATATATATATAAAAATATTGGCTAACTCAGACTAAAGCCTGAGAACAGACCCATAGCTAGGTGGAAAGCGTGCACCGCCAGGCATGAGCTGTGTACGCTCTATTACCGTTCCAGATAGAGTTCGTGTCCGGAAGCGGTGTGCGCTCCACCTGCGTGTCAGCTAGGGTCCGTAACCGGAGGTGACGTAGCGTGCGTGGCGTCGTTGTACGCGTTTCGTCATAGACGTCCTCAGCAACGGCGCCAGCACGCCACGCGCTACGTCCATTTAAGGAGCCATCAGTTTCGGTCCGCCCCTTAATTTATACCCCGTCCAATCCTAGCATACCAAGGCGGGGTGACACTCCTCCCTGAGCCGGAGTGTCAGCAAGGATGGTCGTGCGCCATTATTCATATTACAACCCAACTAGTGGGTTAGAATCTGCCCTCCTACACATATAATAGGAAATTAAAAGGTGAGCATAAAACTAAATATGACATAAACTAAAGTAAGAACTAAAAATTAGGATATACACTTAGATTAAAAATAAAGTGAAAATATAAAAATAAAAATAGTTAAAAGTCACTATATACCCAGAACGTGGTGGGGCAGTGAGTGTGGGAACAGGCCATGAGACTTATTATGGACCAAGTATGTGAACCTATCCCTAAGTTTTACTCTTCAAACCGTTTGAGAGCAGGGAAGGAAAAAAGGGGGGAAAAAAAGGAAAGTAAAAGGGGGGGATGTTGTTACAAATCGAGACCCCCATTGTAGGTTATAATGAAGGTATATATATATGGGGGTGTTACCCTTTTTGGTCAGAGGATTTTTCAGAAAGAGATTTGGGGTCACCCCCATGTTCTGTGTATGAATGGCTAAAAGGCTAATGTGCGTACCCTTACACCTTATAGCCATAGGGGGAAGGGACGGTAGATAATGTACCCCTATCTATCACGGATTAGCCAGAAAACAGTTTAAGTCGATATCCAGGTTGAGGCCCCTCGGGGCAAGGGACCTCAGCCTGTATATCCATGCGGTTTCGTTTTGTGATATAAGTGTGGTTTTATTGCCCCCTCGCCAATGATCCCTCACACAGTCAATCCCATAAAAGATCATCCCTGTGGGATCCCGGTTATGTACCGTGTTGAAGTGGCGGGAAAGGTGGTGTTTTGGGAACCCTTTTTTGATGTTTTTTATGTGTTCCCGTATCCTCACATGTAGGGGTCGGGTGGTTCTACCCACGTATTGCATTTGGCACGGGCACTCAATCACATAAGTCACGTGTGTGCTCTGACAGGTGATGAGTTCCCTGATCTGGTATTGTTTGTGATCTGATTTGGATTTAAAAGTTTCCCTTTTCCGAGGTTGTTTCTTGGTGACCCTACATGGTAGACATTTTTGGCACCTATAAAACCCTTTCATGTCTGGAAAAATCCGAGTCGTTTTGGGGGGGTTTATAACATTATGTACCAAAAGGTGTCGTAGGTTAGGCGCTTTTCGGTATACTACCTTTGGTTTATTAGGTAATATACCAGCTAATGTTCTGTCCTCCTTTAAGATAGGCCAGTACTTCTTCAGGATCTGCTCAAAATCTTTATATTGAGAATTGAAACCTGTAATGAACGTCAATTCTGCATTGTTTTTCTTCCTTTTGGGTTTTTTCAATAGATTCTTACGGTCTAATTTGGCTACATCCCCCTTCAACTTGTTCAACGAGTCTAGGTTGTATCCTTTTTCTTGGAACCGCTCCACCAGGATACTCGCTTGTTCCAAATAATCATCCATGGTTGCGCAGTTTCTCCTTAGCCTCGTCAGCTGGCCTTTGGGGATGTTATCCTTCCACTGGGGATGGTGACAACTGTTAATAGGGATGTACCCGTTTCTATCTGTTGCCTTAAAGAAGGTTTTTGTACACAGGCCATCATTCTTCTTAAATATTTCGAGATCGAGATATTCAATCTTTTGGGGGTCCCATTTCCCTGTGAAGGTTAGTCCGTATCTATTGTTATTCAGCCCTTGCAGGAATTTTTCAAAGGTCTCAGATGCTCCATCCCAGAGTATGATTAAGTCATCTATGTACCTGCGGTACAGTTTCACTTGTGGTATGTTCCTAGCATAAATGTATTCCTCTTCCCACATGTTCATGAGCAGGTTGGCCACACTTGGAGCGTACCTAGCGCCCATGGCGACTCCCTTGGTTTGAACGTAGTAATTTTGGTCATACCAGAAATAGTTACAGGACATCGCCAGCTCCAGGCCTTCAAGTATGAAATCTATCTGTTCTTGTCTCATACTAGTAAGCTCATGGAGAGCCTTCTCCACACCAAGCAAGCCATCTTGTTGTACAATGCTAGTATATAGCGAATTCACGTCAATAGTAGCTAGTAGATAGTTTTGTGCCCCGTCCATTTGCTGTAATTCTTCTAAAAGTTGGGCACTATCCCGTAAGTACGATTTTCCTTTCTTGACAAGCGGTTTAAGGAATACATCAAGGTACTCTCCTAGCCTAGAGAATACTGAATTGATACCACTAATTATAGGTCTTCCTGGTGGTTTGTGTAATCGTTTGTGGATTTTTGGTGTATAATAAATCACCGGAGTTTTCGTGGAACTTGAGACTAGATATTCTGCTTCTTTAGTGTTTAGGATTCCAATCTGTTTTCCTTTATTTACATAGGCTCTCAATTTCTTTTCATATACACGCTTAGGATTCTTCCCAAGTTTGCTGTAGGTGTTTTCTACCTGAAGCAGATTCCTCATCTCCTCCTCATAATCTTTCTTGTTTAATATTACTAGCCCTCCCCCTTTATCTGCGGGTCTTATGACCACCTCCCTTCTCTTACTCAGGGATTTTATTGTTTTCCAGACATTTCTCGTTTTGTGGTTGTTCTGTTTTTCTAGCTTCCTCAGATCGTCTTCCACCATTTTCTGGAATGCTTCCATGCATTGATTCCCTGATGTTTTAGGGTTGAAGATGGAGTTGTTTTTCAAGCTTGTTTGCTCATATATTACTTCTCTCCTGGTTCTTGTGTCAGTTTTTGTGAGGAAGTGTTTCTTAAGATTAAGTTTCCTCATAAACTTTTTCAAGTCAATATAAGTTTCAAATTTGTCCAGATGTTTTTCAGGCGCAAATTTTAGCCCTAAATCAAGAATTTTCATCTCATCTTCTGAAAATTGGACGTCGCTGAGGTTAAAGATCCCCTTCCCTAATATTCTCGTCTTCGTTTTCTTCCTCCCTCCTCTATTTCCTCTGGTCGTCTTCTTCTTTCTTCGAGTTCCATCCCTTGTCCTCCATACCTCCTGGGGTGCTCCTGTTCCCTGTAAGGTTGGGGTGCTTCCCTCATTCTGTCTTGATCTTCTCGGGGTTCCTTCCGCCCCATATATGGTCCTCTCCATTCTGGGTTCCTGTAGGGTGGCCTTGCTCTCCATCTCCCTGGTGGTTTGTCTCTCCCCCAACGCCTGGGAAAATCCCTATATGGACCTCGATCTCTCCTATATTGTGATCCTGGGGTTTCTTCATAGTTGTATCTATATTGGGCCCTCGCATTTTCCCTTAGTGGGGAGAACCTATTTCTTGTAGGTATACCATATCCAGGTGTTTGAGGTGCTCTATGTTCACTTCTTTCTTGATAGTTCCCACTGTGAGTTCTAGGTTTTGCCATATGTCTGTATGGCGTAGTTTGTTGTGCCCTATGGGGGAACTTGATGTTAGTTCTTACTATTTGTTGCGGGGTGTTATTAATCAGTCCCTCCATCTCCATCGATGTATCAGGGCTGTCATCCGTCTCCAATTCCTCCTCTAGTAAGCCTGAGTCACTACTCATGGTTTGCCATTTGTAAACATTCATGCTCTGATAATCGATCAGATCCCTTTTATATTTTTTCTGTTTCTTTGCTTGTATTTGGGTGTCGTATTTCTTTATAATTTCCTGGAGCTCTTTCTCCTTGTTTTTATATTCATTCTGGTTAGTAAAGGGTATTAGTTGGTTTTTAATATCAGTAATGATAGCTTCTACCCCTTTAAGTTTAAACTGTCTTCTTTTAAGAATTTTATGTAAGAGCTCATTTTCACACCCATTAAGAAAGATATACCATTCATCCATCAGCGCTGGTTCATTGATACCATCATTGGGGTCCAGGTCCCACCTTAGTCTCCTAGGTGTCATCTTTGCTGTAATGTAGGTTTCCAGGGTGGCTATGTCCCACCATACTCTCAATTGTTTCTCCATGGTGTGTCTTAATTTCTTCATCAACCCATTCATGTCTTGTGTGTTGTTCACTGACTCCTGACTAAAAATGCCACCCAGGTCAATGTTCCTATTCCCCATGTACCCAAAAACCACCAGGGAGATGGAGAGCAAGGCCACCCTACAGGAACCCAGAATGGAGAGGACCATATATGGGGCGGAAGGAACCCCGAGAAGATCAAGACAGAATGAGGGAAGCACCCCAACCTTACAGGGAACAGGAGCACCCCAGGAGGTATGGAGGACAAGGGATGGAACTCGAAGAAAGAAGAAGACGACCAGAGGAAATAGAGGAGGGAGGAAGAAAACGAAGACGAGAATATTAGGGAAGGGGATCTTTAACCTCAGCGACGTCCAATTTTCAGAAGATGAGATGAAAATTCTTGATTTAGGGCTAAAATTTGCGCCTGAAAAACATCTGGACAAATTTGAAACTTATATTGACTTGAAAAAGTTTATGAGGAAACTTAATCTTAAGAAACACTTCCTCACAAAAACTGACACAAGAACCAGGAGAGAAGTAATATATGAGCAAACAAGCTTGAAAAACAACTCCATCTTCAACCCTAAAACATCAGGGAATCAATGCATGGAAGCATTCCAGAAAATGGTGGAAGACGATCTGAGGAAGCTAGAAAAACAGAACAACCACAAAACGAGAAATGTCTGGAAAACAATAAAATCCCTGAGTAAGAGAAGGGAGGTGGTCATAAGACCCGCAGATAAAGGGGGAGGGCTAGTAATATTAAACAAGAAAGATTATGAGGAGGAGATGAGGAATCTGCTTCAGGTAGAAAACACCTACAGCAAACTTGGGAAGAATCCTAAGCGTGTATATGAAAAGAAATTGAGAGCCTATGTAAATAAAGGAAAACAGATTGGAATCCTAAACACTAAAGAAGCAGAATATCTAGTCTCAAGTTCCACGAAAACTCCGGTGATTTATTATACACCAAAAATCCACAAACGATTACACAAACCACCAGGAAGACCTATAATTAGTGGTATCAATTCAGTATTCTCTAGGCTAGGAGAGTACCTTGATGTATTCCTTAAACCGCTTGTCAAGAAAGGAAAATCGTACTTACGGGATAGTGCCCAACTTTTAGAAGAATTACAGCAAATGGACGGGGCACAAAACTATCTACTAGCTACTATTGACGTGAATTCGCTATATACTAGCATTGTACAACAAGATGGCTTGCTTGGTGTGGAGAAGGCTCTCCATGAGCTTACTAGTATGAGACAAGAACAGATAGATTTCATACTTGAAGGCCTGGAGCTGGCGATGTCCTGTAACTATTTCTGGTATGACCAAAATTACTACGTTCAAACCAAGGGAGTCGCCATGGGCGCTAGGTACGCTCCAAGTGTGGCCAACCTGCTCATGAACATGTGGGAAGAGGAATACATTTATGCTAGGAACATACCACAAGTGAAACTGTACCGCAGGTACATAGATGACTTAATCATACTCTGGGATGGAGCATCTGAGACCTTTGAAAAATTCCTGCAAGGGCTGAATAACAATAGATACGGACTAACCTTCACAGGGAAATGGGACCCCCAAAAGATTGAATATCTCGATCTCGAAATATTTAAGAAGAATGATGGCCTGTGTACAAAAACCTTCTTTAAGGCAACAGATAGAAACGGGTACATCCCTATTAACAGTTGTCACCATCCCCAGTGGAAGGATAACATCCCCAAAGGCCAGCTGACGAGGCTAAGGAGAAACTGCGCAACCATGGATGATTATTTGGAACAAGCGAGTATCCTGGTGGAGCGGTTCCAAGAAAAAGGATACAACCTAGACTCGTTGAACAAGTTGAAGGGGGATGTAGCCAAATTAGACCGTAAGAATCTATTGAAAAAACCCAAAAGGAAGAAAAACAATGCAGAATTGACGTTCATTACAGGTTTCAATTCTCAATATAAAGATTTTGAGCAGATCCTGAAGAAGTACTGGCCTATCTTAAAGGAGGACAGAACATTAGCTGGTATATTACCTAATAAACCAAAGGTAGTATACCGAAAAGCGCCTAACCTACGACACCTTTTGGTACATAATGTTATAAACCCCCCCAAAACGACTCGGATTTTTCCAGACATGAAAGGGTTTTATAGGTGCCAAAAATGTCTACCATGTAGGGTCACCAAGAAACAACCTCGGAAAAGGGAAACTTTTAAATCCAAATCAGATCACAAACAATACCAGATCAGGGAACTCATCACCTGTCAGAGCACACACGTGACTTATGTGATTGAGTGCCCGTGCCAAATGCAATACGTGGGTAGAACCACCCGACCCCTACATGTGAGGATACGGGAACACATAAAAAACATCAAAAAAGGGTTCCCAAAACACCACCTTTCCCGCCACTTCAACACGGTACATAACCGGGATCCCACAGGGATGATCTTTTATGGGATTGACTGTGTGAGGGATCATTGGCGAGGGGGCAATAAAACCACACTTATATCACAAAACGAAACCGCATGGATATACAGGCTGAGGTCCCTTGCCCCGAGGGGCCTCAACCTGGATATCGACTTAAACTGTTTTCTGGCTAATCCGTGATAGATAGGGGTACATTATCTACCGTCCCTTCCCCCTATGGCTATAAGGTGTAAGGGTACGCACATTAGCCTTTTAGCCATTCATACACAGAACATGGGGGTGACCCCAAATCTCTTTCTGAAAAATCCTCTGACCAAAAAGGGTAACACCCCCATATATATATACCTTCATTATAACCTACAATGGGGGTCTCGATTTGTAACAACATCCCCCCCTTTTACTTTCCTTTTTTTCCCCCCTTTTTTCCTTCCCTGCTCTCAAACGGTTTGAAGAGTAAAACTTAGGGATAGGTTCACATACTTGGTCCATAATAAGTCTCATGGCCTGTTCCCACACTCACTGCCCCACCACGTTCTGGGTATATAGTGACTTTTAACAATTTTTATTTTTATATTTTCACTTTATTTTTAATCTAAGTGTATATCCTAATTTTTAGTTCTTACTTTAGTTTATGTCATATTTAGTTTTATGCTCACCTTTTAATTTCCTATTATATGTGTAGGAGGGCAGATTCTAACCCACTAGTTGGGTTGTAATATGAATAATGGCGCACGACCATCCTTGCTGACACTCCGGCTCAGGGAGGAGTGTCACCCCGCCTTGGTATGCTAGGATTGGACGGGGTATAAATTAAGGGGCGGACCGAAACTGATGGCTCCTTAAATGGACGTAGCGCGTGGCGTGCTGGCGCCGTTGCTGAGGACGTCTATGACGAAACGCGTACAACGACGCCACGCACGCTACGTCACCTCCGGTTACGGACCCTAGCTGACACGCAGGTGGAGCGCACACCGCTTCCGGACACGAACTCTATCTGGAACGGTAATAGAGCGTACACAGCTCATGCCTGGCGGTGCACGCTTTCCACCTAGCTATGGGTCTGTTCTCAGGCTTTAGTCTGAGTTAGCCAATATTTTTATATATATATTTTTTTGATCTATGCACTTAATTTTGCCTTTTATACTCCGCTGTTTGCTGATGGAGTTTTTTCAATAAAACCTTTTACATACTACACCATGGAAGCTTCCTATTTTTTCCTTTCCATGAGGGAGCCATTGTGAACATCCTACCCATTAGAAAGCCACCTGCACACCTGGATTCGGGAACCCATTGGGACAACCAACGGGAACCATCCTGCAAAGCCCGCCAGATCAGCGTGGAGTAAAGATCGTGAAAGAGACATCTTATGCTGGTTGCCCCTTTGACGGGGTTGTTGTATTTGGTGAGTGGGGACCTGAAGGGGGAGCACTAAAGTCACAGGAATTACCCGAGAGCACCCAAGTCACGAAATTGTTTGGAATACTGGATTTGAACAAGCTTTCTATTTTATGGACTATTATCACTAATGTTGGTTTCTTTGCACTTAATTATGTTTAGTTGATTACTATATATATTTTATGTATGTCTATACATGTATGTTCACTTTGCACGGTTAGCAGAGTGCTTGGATCATTTTGATAGAAGAGCACTCATAAGGTTAAGTCTGGTGGTATATGTATCACAGTCACAGGGGTTCTAGTCCACACCCCTTTTTGATTTTTTTGGATTATTTTGGCAGAGAGCACTTATAAGGTTACACACATAAGATTATTTAGTGGTGGCATACGTATCACAGTCACAGGGGCTCCAACCCTAACCCCCTTTTTTAATCTTCAATTCTTAATGTGATGAACTAGCACATACACCCCCCTTTTGTAATAGGGCTGAATGAACCATCTTCAGGATTAATATTATTATTAATAACTTTTATTTTATGCGGGTGTATATGGATGTATGTGTGTATGTTGAGGTATAGACATACATACCTTCACGTCAATACACTTTGCCCCTGGTAACTACCAGGTACCTGTATTGGGGCTCATTGAGGGCACCACCCGTGCACATTACTCATATCCCTCCCATCCAGTACCCTATAGGAAGCGCCACAACCCTTGTTTACATATATACTAGCATATAGAGAATCCCTTTTAGGAGTCTCTTTTAAGGGAGGCAGCACACCTAACGTAAGTGTCCTAAGCGCAGCTCTTTTGCTTTCACAATTGTCTATTTTAGCCGAGTTCCAAGATGTATATTTTTTATTGCCCTTTGTCAAGCTGCAATACTTTACCTGTTTGGTACAAGCTTCACAGATGGAGACCCCCCTATAGTATACACTGGAGCACCTGTGTGGCCCCCCTAATAAAAATGTTGTTCTTGTGTCCCACACTAGTGCTCCAGTGTCCAGATGTGAAAACAGCTGCTCAGTGTCCTCTCCTTACACACAATCTAGTTTGCATTTCATTCTAGTAACAAACCCATCTACACAAACAAATATTTGGCATCCAAGTAGGCCCCCAAAAATGTGTGAAAATGCATATGGCCTAAACAATGGTGTTCTAGAGGCCGAAAGAAAAATGTTTGATACGAACGAATAATGTGCCCATGAACATTAAAGTTGACCTTTGGAAACGTTACAACTAATCAAAGCATATGGAGCAGAACGAACGTAATAAAGACAGAAAGAATAGGAACACAGCACAACTACTTACTTTTTTGCAGCACTCTCCGGATCTTTCGGTACTGCTCTGGCTCTCTCAACTTCAGGTCCGACCACCGCTTCCTGAGCTGATCTTTAGACCTTCGTACCCCGAAATTCCGCTCTAGACTCCTGACCACTTTCGCCATGATTTTGGCCTTTCGGATATTGGGGTTGGGGTAAGGCCCATATTTTCCGTCATAGTCGGACTTCCTCATGATGTCGACCATCTCCAACATCTCCCCAAACGACATATTTGTGGCCTTAAAACGTCTCCTTCTGGATCGGGACGTGCCTGGATCTGCCCTTTCCTCCTCCTCCTCCTCCTCGTTGCTACAATTAGCCCGCACCTGCTGTATGTCCGCCATCATGCTCTTCACCCACTGCGCCGAACGAAAAGGGGCGGGGGAATACACTAGAAAGAACGTCAGGGGCGGGCGGAGTTACACGCATGCGCAGTGTATATAAAGCGTAACACACGTGCGTATTATGTTTGATCTGTGAGCGGAGGAAGGAGCATTGAACGCGGCGATCGTAAGAACGAAGGTAAGAGACAAACTTGGGCCTATACTGCTTCTATAGATTGAGGCCTATATTGTAACAAGATTAGGAGAGTTTGGTCTGACATTAGGCTTTGTCTTGTGTTGTGTCTTGCAGTGAACATGGATATGGTACTGAAAGAAGATACTGACTTCATGTCACTATTCATTGATATGCTAAGGGAGCTGCCCTGTCTGTGGGAGATTACCCACCCCCATTACAAGAACCAAGCAAAGAGGAAGGCAGCACTGGAGCAATTGTGTGAAATTGTGAAGCAGGTGATCCCCATGGCAGACATCACTTATTTAAAGATCTTCATTGGTGGCCTGAGGAGCACATATCTGAGGGAGTGCAATAAAGTCCTGGATTCACAGAGATCCAGAGCAGCAGATGACATCTATGTCCCCAGGATGTTGTACTACGACAGGCTGCATTTTCTGGCAGGCCAGACTGAACCCAGGCCATCCCTCTCAAGTCTTCCTTCCACACTTCCTTTCCCCCTGGCTGAGGCTTCTGACGCCCAACCTGGGCCTTGCAGGCCACATGTGGAGGAGCCCAGATTGAGCCAGGTATAGCATTCCTCTAAATATTTCTGCTTGTACAATCAATGATGTTAACTAGATGTTAGTTTGGAAGTAATAATTTATGATTGTGATTGATGAAGCAAAACATTACAACCATGTCCCTTTTTCATACACAGGGAAGTCTCAGCCAGGAGGTGGCCGGGCCGAGCCGGCTGGCTGATGTGCAGGTCCCTCCACCCCCGGTGAAAACAGAAAGTGGCAGTAGGAGGAGTACCCTAGAGGAGGCGGCTATCAGATTTTTTTGTAGGGCTACAGAGGTCCTGGGAGCACCACAGACCAGGCAGGAGAACATTGGTGCATTCATTGCATATAAAATGCAGAGGATGGAGGAGGGCCAACAAGCCATGTGTGAGGCCCTCATATCAGAGGCTCTGGAGAAAGGTATGAGGGGCCAAATTACACCTGACACACATCTTTGGGATGGTCCCCCTCCTCCTCCTGCAGGTCCTCCTCCTCCTCCTCCCTCTCCTCCAGGTCCCCCCAGTCCTCCTCCAGGTCCCCCCAGTCCTCCTCCTCCTCCAGGTCCTACTCCTCCTCCTGCCACATCTCCAACTGCACAGCCACAGCCCGGAAGGAAGTGTGAAAGGAAGACTAGAGAGTGATTGGACCCTGGATCCAGTCTGGTCGGCCAAAAAATGCAGCCTCTTGTGGTACCACAGCCTGGGGACACTGATGTCATCTGCTGCTATCCCGATCTCTGTGAATCCCGGACCAGACTGCCCTCCCTTATATATGGACTCCTCAGGCCACCAATTTTGAGGTTGAAGAATTGATGTCTGCCGTGGGGGTCCCAGGCTTCACTAATTTCTCATGTTGATCCAGTGTTGCCTTCCTCTTTGTTTGGTTCTGATACCTTAATAAAGGATTTTTGTTTTGAATTATACTCTCCTATGTGTTTTACTTCAAAAATGATGGTTTGTTTGTGAGGATTCAGATACATTTCTAATATACAATGTGAAATGAACAAGGGACACCAACAACAAACAATCTCATGGAGATTAAATAATAAAAGATATCAATGGTGTTGGGGTAACTTGACACACAAAACACACACAAAAATATTCTGGAGTAAAAATAAAAATAACATTGAACAAAGATCAGCCTTGCAAAAAATCCAAACATTAAAGAAAAAAAAAGGCTTAAAAACAAAAAAAAAAAAACATAAAAAATATAAAACTGTCAGATGTGACAACTAATAACAATATATTGAGGGAATCCCACTAAAAAAAGACAAATAAAACTTTGTGAGAAGTGTGTGTGAATATGAGCAGCAAAACTACTTCATTCTTGTCACATTATAAAGAAGAAGAGAGTGCGCTGTATTAAACCATTTTTTACATTGCAGCGTGACGAAAGTGCTGTATCCATTCCGAACGCTAAGTTTACCAGAACGAGCTGTCCCGTGTCGGAATTTCTTCTGAGCATGCGTGGCACTTTGTGCGTCGGAACAGGCCACACACGGTCGGAATTGACGCGATCGGATTTTGTTGTCGGAAAATTTTATCTCCTGCTGTCCAACTTTGTGTGTCGGAAAATCCGATGGAAAATGTCCGATGGCGCCCACACACGGTCGGAATTTCCGACAACACGCTCCGATCGGACAATGTCCATCGGAAAATCTGACCGTGTGTACGGGGCATTAGAATTAGATCTCCTTCAAATGCCCAAATAGCTGTATATCTGCTGTTGTATGACATTTAATGAACCACTACCTCCAACTGCTAATCTCAGGAGATTTGAAGTGAAATTGTGTGATTTCACTACTGTACTGCTCACTGTTCTTACTGGAGGCTCTGACTTGAGCAAGCAAAGCCATTCCTCTGCCAAATGGCTGCCACCACACAGACACAGTACAAAACAGGTCATAAAGTGTAAATCAGGGAGACCACAGGCAACACTGGTAACTATTCATTTTCCTCTGCCTGCTTTTTTTGAGCACAGCTTTCAGTTTGGAAGGCCTAGAATGGTCCGGCCTATTCAGGTGAGTGTTTCCACTGCAAGTCGGACAGACAGGGGCCATACGTGGGTTTGGAAAAAATGCCTAGCATGGCGTCACACGTCCACCAATCAGTGGAATGTATCGTAGCTCCGCCCTAACAGAACCGTTCCATTTTCTATGGCCCCACATCTGAAGCAAGACCCTGAATGGGGCGGTTCGGTTCTATGGGCCGCTTTCATAATGGAAACACCCAAAATAGCGTACCGTACCGTACCGAACCGATCCGCTCGGTGGAAACGAGGCATAAGTACTTAGATGCAGTAACTGCATCGGTTTTCTTTTAGGATCGTTATCCTTTGTCACGTCTTTAGCCTGGTTATCATGCCAGTAATACACTTCCTTTCCTAGGGTGACAATGCTCATTTACTGAACTGTATCTATGGAGAAGCAGTGTTGTGAAACTAGGCTTCCTGCTTCTGACTTTAATGGGACCTTTCTAGGCACAACTTTTTTTTTTCAGTTTTGGATAGAGTGCAGAGGGATTAGAAAGCTTGCCAGTTTTTATTGCTATCTGTGCTTCCTATTAGGGAGATTCACCCTCTCTATTTGTCCTTTTACTATTATCATTGAAAGTAAAAGAAAATCCCAAATTTTGAGTTGTCCCCAGAAAAATTAGGGGAAATATTCCATTAGGAACACTAGTACTGGTGACCCGGGGGGGTCCCCAAGGAATTCCCTTAATTTGCAGGCATTTCCTCTCACTTCCTGTTTGGCCATGGGATAGGAAGTGAAGGGAAATCTCTGCAATGGGACACAGATGATGAAAATACCCCCCCCCCCCCTGCTCTATCCAATATGAAAAAAAAAAATTGCCTATACAGTGGGGAAAATAATTATTTGATACCCTGCAGATTTTGTTAGTTTGCCCACTTACAAAGAACTGAATGGTCTAGAATGTTTATCATAGGTGTATTTTAAATGATAGAGACAGAATACCAATCAAAAATCCAGAAAAAACACATAAAATAAATCCTATAAACTAAGTTGCAGTTCAGTGAGTAAAATGAGTATCGGAACCCCGAGCAAAACATGGTGGAGAAACCCTTGTTGGCAACCACAGAGGTAAGACTTTTTTTTGTAGTTGGTGATCAGGTTTGCACACGTCTCAGGAGGGATTTTGGTCCACTCTTCTTTACAGATCTTCTCTAAATGATTAAGGTTTTTTGGCTGTTTCTTGGCAACTCGAAGTTTCAGCTCCCTCCATAAATTTTCTATAGGATTAAGGTCTGGAGACTGACTAGGCCACTCCATGACCTTGATGTGATTCTTCTTGAGCCACTCCTTTGTTGTCTTGGTGGTAGGTTTTGGGTTATTGTCATGCTGGAAGACCCATCCACGACCCATCTTCAGTGTTCTGGCTGAGGGAAGAAGGTTCTCATCCAAGATTTTACAATACATGGCCCTGTCCATTGGCCCCTCAATGTGGCAAAGTTGGCTTGTATCTTTAGCAGAGAAACAGCCCCAAAGCATCATGTTTCCACTTCCATGCTTGATTTTAGGGATGGTGTTCTTAGAGTCAGAGTCAGCATTTTTCTTCTTCCAAACACTGCAAGTCGAGTTAATGCCAAAGAGCTGAATTTTGGTCTCATCTGACCACAGCACTTTCTTCAAATCCTTCTCTGAATCATTTAGATGTTCATTGGCATGACTGTACATGTAAACATGCAGCAAAACATTTTTTTTTTTCTAAATTCCACGGGGTTGACATTCACTGTTGTTCTTCAACATTATCTGTTACTCTTCAGCAGGCGCCTAGTCATGTTTTATGACTGTACATGTGCCTTCCTGAAGAGGGGGATTCGCCGTGTTTGGAGGAAGAAAAATGCTTGCCAATAAGGGTTTCTCCGCCAAGTACTAAATCGTGTTTCGCTTGGGGATCAAATACTTATTTTACTCTCTGAACTGCAACTTAATTTATACCATTTGTATCATGTGCTTTTTCTGGCTTTTTGGTTGATATTCTGTCTCTATCATTTAAAATACACCTATGATAAAAATTTTAGACCCTTAATTTCTTTGTAAGTGGACAAACTTACAAAATCTGCAGGGGATGAAATAATTATTTGCCACACTGTAGTTCTATTTTAATGAGGTACATCTGTACTAAAAAAACTTTACACAAAACCTTTTATTTTTTTATAAATAAAAACTTATTCTTGTACAAAAGCACATGACCTTGTTAAAAATGCAAACAAGGATATACTGTAGCTAGTTAACAATCAAAGAATTACTCTTTTTTTATAATTTATCACAAAATCACAAATTTATATTTCATAAGCTTGCAACAAAGCACCGATAGATGGAATGCATCACAAAACTCAGCAGGTTTTGTGAACATTAATTCACTTCATCAGGAATTGATGCTACAGTACTAGTACTGACAGGGTGTCTAAAAACAAAAATTGACCAATTAGAATTGTTATACTAATGGTACAACCCCGGATTCATCCACATCAAGTGGACAAAACCATCCATACTTACAAATTAGCTGTAAAAGAAGATAAAAGGCAAAAAAAAACATTTTGGATGGCCTGCCATGCCATTGGATCCAATATTGGATCACTCAATACTAGAATATCTTTTTTCCAACTCAAACATAATAGTACATTCTGTGATGTCCTGTTTTCAACACATTTCTAGTAGTAGGAATTATATACCAGGTTTCAAAGTTCTCTCCAATGGGATACTCAGGACACAGTTTACCATTTTCACAACTTACCAAAATGGATTTGTCATATTTAGAGGTTTACCTTTCAATATTTATTTTAAATATTTTTTTATGAACTGGACTGAAACCATTATACATCATATTGCAAAAATCCTCCAATGGAGAATGTTCTATGTGCAGTTCTATAAAAGGCTCAGCATTTATAACTTGTTAAAGAAATTTACTATCAAAATGTAAACATAATTAAGCATGAATTTGAACAGACCCATGGAAGAACCAAAGATACCAAGAGAGAAGTTTTCCTGACCTACATTCTATTCTATGGATCTACAAGGGACTCCAAACTTTTGGTTTTATTTCCCATATACCATAGATTTTAGGTGGACTTCATAGTGTATAATTTGCATAGAACAGTGGGGTAATTCTTTTAGATCAGGGAAACATTTCTCAGGACCCCTGGGCATGTGTCTGATAGACTTTAGCAAAAGAGGAAGGTGCTGCATGAGATGTGTCTGTTTACACATCATAAGCTGAGTATAAATGTACCAAAAGTCGGCCAGTTCAGCAGGAACGGGTTTACTTTCAGTTGTCTTTATTTCTATAAAACATTTTTTTTGTAAATATTCTATTTGCACCAATTTTGACCTTTTCATTATTAAAACCTTATATTGAATCGTGTTAACCTTGACCCTAAGCTCAATGCAAGCTAGAAAAGAACCTGTCTCTTGAAGCATGCTACTGTATAGGATAAATCCTCTGTACTGTATAGGATAAAGTTCTTGATTAACCCAGTGACAAATCGCTCTCAGGCTGCTGGCACCTAGATTGTGGTCCCACAAGCTAGAAAACCTTTGTGCAGGGTGCAGCTGAGAGTGGCATTGTCACATAAGTGACAGTGCGGTTTGAGATTGGCCAATCCTTTGTCACGGATTAGTGAGGAGGGCAGGGATCTGCTACCCGGGTTCGTCATGCCACCTTAGCCTCCGCAACATCTCTAGCATATACGCCCCTTTTTAACCAATGACACTGTTGTGTTACACTGTATGATTTATTATGCTCTGTGTCTTTAGGATTTGTTCCCTCTGTCTATCTGAACTCTTTCTCTCACCGTAGTTCTGTATATTCTCCTCCCCTTCCTCTCTCTGATTCATTGTGCACAGTATACCTCATTGCTGTAACATCTTTACATGTGGCTTACAACTGCAACGTTTTTCTACCTATGAATACCCATCATTAAACGGAACATTCGAGAGGATTCATCGTCTGTCTTTCCATACAGTGAGTTATCCATTGAGTTAAGCTGTCTGAATTGATGCAAGGGATAAATAGATCACCAGGTCATGTAATCTCTATGTGAAGCTAAAGATAATGTTTATTGCCTTGTAGTTGAGTCAGAACAGTAGAAAAACGAAGTTCCACAGCCTAATTACAAGATTTCTGCATACAGTACTGTTACAGACAAGATATACTGCCCTCATTGAAAGAAAGAATGAGACAGCAGCACATGGAATCTTCATAACCTGAGACCAGGCTGCAGGGTGCCATATTACAGCACACAGATCCTGCCTGCTTATCACTGAGACATTCTCTGCCTGTGTCGGCATGAGTTACCACAGCTCTCATTATGAATACACAGCCACTCCAACACAAGACACTGAGCCAACTGACTTACCCAAACGCTCAGTCAAACCCACCTGGAAAGTGATGGAGAATTATGAAGCCTTAAGAACTGAATTGTTTAATAGTTTGAAGCTATTTTGGGACAAGATTGCCTTTGAATCAAATACAGTGTCTGTTGAACGTGAATTACTGACACTAGAGGGCGCCATTAAACAACTCTCTATCTCTTATGAGCTCTATCAGCTTACCAGTGACAAGTTCATTAATGTCTTACAAAATATGAACACAGAACTTTCACTCGAGCAATTAAAGAATTTCAAGGCTCTTAATCTGGAAAGAGACGGTTTTATCCAGCAAACCAAATTAAAGGCAGAAGCAAAGTTAAAGCTGCTACAGGACACTAGGACTAGGACACTGCATCTCACAGATCTGTTTCCACCAGACAATCTAAAAGGTCTTCTAGAAGTCATAGTTCAAGATACTCTACACTCAGTGAGCGACTTATTAGTGCCCGCGCTGAAGCGGAAGCCAGCAAGGTGCAGGTCGCATATGCAGAAAAGAGAGCAGAGTTGGAAACGGAGTCAGTGCTTCAGACCGCACGTCAAAGAGCAGAGTTGGAAGCTCACACAGCACGTCAAAGAGCAACTATAGAAATCTTAAATGAACAGTGTAAACATGACGCAGCTATGGCAAGGCTAATGCCCCGTACACACAGTCGGACTTTCTGTCCTACTTGGTCCGGCACACTTTTTGCCGGACTTTGTCCGCCAGGTGCACCGGACTTTAAAACGGACAGACTTGCCCACACACGCCCGGACTATTGCGGCGGGCTAAGTCCGCCCGTCTTTCCGACGGACTATCGCCGGACTTTCAGAATGAACGGACTTGCCCACACACGGACAAGTCCGTTCATTTTGAACATGACTCAGGTGCGACGGGACTAGAAAAGGATGTCAATCTTGCCGCTTTTATCGGCGAGATTGACACCTTGCGAGCCCCGTCTCTTCATTTTGCCTATACAGACGTTGCCTATGATGACCCACCCTAGATCCATGCGCTGAGCAAATGGGGCATCTGTGGGTCCACTGACATGTCTGTGTACCTTGTGAATTCTTAGAATGTCTCTTCCTAACAGAAGAAGGATCTGAGCATCTTTGTCAAGCGGCGGTATCTCATTTGCTATTACCTTCAGGTGAGGGTGATGGAAGGCAGCAGCTGGAGTAGGGATTTCTTCCCTGTTAGCAGGTATCTGATTGCACTCGACAAGTGAAGGTAGGGGTAATTGCAAGTTACCTTTGAGAGAAGATACCATGAGTCCATGAGCCCTTCTTCCAGAAACCTCTGTAGTTCCACTACAGGTGCCCAAGGTGTAAGGATGAGCTTCGCCTTTTATTTCAAATAGATTAAACAGTTCTGATTTTGCAAGCTATCTATTGCTCTGATCGTCTAGGATAGCATAGGCTTTTAGAGTCTTTTCTGGTTGGTCCTTGTGGTATACGTTCACCAAGCATATTTTAGCACAGGACTTATCACAGCGGTCTTCTCCACAAACTTCAGTGCAGGATGAAGAAATTTTGGTAGAATTAGGCACTTGGTCTGTATTCTCCCCGCCATGCGTTAACCTGGGAGGAGCGTTAGCAGGTTGTGCAGAGCTGGGCTCAAGCGGATGTAGGGTTTGCACATGCTCTTCGGAGCCACACTCTATGCACTTGATGGATACATTACAGTCCCTTGCAAAATGTTCGGTAGAAGCACAGCACCTGAAACATACCCTAAATGTTTTTAACCACTTGAGCCCCGGACCATTATGCTGCCTAAGGACCAGAGGTCTTTTTCCAATTTGGCACTGCGTCGCTTTAACTGCTAATTGCGCGGTCATGCAATGCTGTACCCAAACGAAATTTGCGTCCTTTTCTTCCCACAAATAGAGCTTTCTTTTGATGGTATTTGATCACCTCTGCGGTTTTTATTTTTTGCGCTATAAATGGAAAAAGACCGAAAATTTTGAAAAAAAATGATATTTTCTACTTTTTGTTATAAAAAAAATCCAATAAACTCAATTTTAGTCATACATTTAGGCCAAAATGTATTCGGCCACATGTCTTTGGTAAAAAAAATGTCAATAAGCGTATATTTATTGGTTTGCGCAAAAGTTATAGCGTCTACAAACTAGGGTACATTTTCTGTAATTTACACAGCTTTTAGTTTATGACTGCCTATGTCATTTCTTGAGGTGCTAAAATGGCAGGGCAGTACAAAACCCCCCCAAATGACCCCATTTTGGAAAGTAGACACCCCAAGGAAATTGCTGAGAGGCATGTTGAACCCATTGAATATTTATTTTTTTTGTCCCAAGTGATTGAATAATGACAAAAAAAAAAAAAAATATTTACAAAAAGTTGTCACTAAATGATATATTGCTCACACAGGCCATGGGCCTATGTGGAATTGCACCCCAAAATACATTCTGCTGCTTCTCCTGAATATGGGGATACCACATGTGTGGGACTTTTTGGGAGCCTAGCCGCGTACGGGGCCCCGAAATCCAATCACCGCCTTCAGGATTTCTAAGGGTGTAAATTTATGATTTCACTCTTTACTGCCTATCACAGTTTCGGAGGCCATGGAATGCCCAGGTGGCACAAAACCCCCCCAAATGACCCCATTTTGGAAAGTAGACACCCCAAGCTATTTCCAGAGAGGCATATTGAGTCCATGGAATATTTTATATTTTGACACAAGTTGCGGGAAAGTGACACATTTTTATTTATTTTATTTTTTTTTGCACAAAGTTGTCACTAAATGATATATTGCTCACACAGGCCATGGGCATATGTGGAATTGCACCCCAAAATACATTTAGCTACTTCTCCTGAGTACGGGGATACCACATGTGTGGGACTTTTTGGGAGCCTAGCCGTGCACAGGACCCCGAAAACCAATCACCGCCTTCAGGATTTCTAAGGGTGAAAATTTTTGATTTCACTCTTCACTGCCTATCACAGTTTCGGAGGCCATGGAATGCCCAGGTGGCACAAAACCCCCCCAAATGACCCCATTTTGGAAAGTAGACACCCCAAGCTATTTGCTGAGAGGCATGGTGAGTATTTTGCAGCTCTCATTTGTTTTTGAAAATGAAGAAAGACAAGAAAAAACTTTTTTTTTTTTCTTTTTTCAATTTTCAAAACTTTGTGACAAAAAGTGAGGTCTGCAAAATACTCACTATACCTCTCATCAAATAGCTTGGGGTGTCTACTTTCCAAAATGGGGTCATTTGGGGGGGTTTTGTGCCACCTGGGCATTCCATGGTCTCCGAAACTGTGATAAGCAGTCAAGAGAGAAATCAAAAATTCACGCCCTTAGAAAGCCTGAAGGCGGTGCTTGGTTTTCGGGGTTCCGTACGCGGCTAGGCTCCCAAAAAGTCTCACACATGTGGTATCCCCGTACTCAGGAGAAGCAGCAGAATGTATTTTGGGGTGTAATTTCACATATTCCCATGGCATGTTTGAGCAATATATCATTTAGTGACAATTTTGTGCAAAAAAAAAAAAATGTGTCTCTTTCCCGCAACTTGTGTCGCAATATAAAATATTCCATGGACTCGACATGCCTCTCAGCAAATAGCTTGGGGTGTCTACTTTCCAAAATGGGGTCATTTGGGGGGGTTTTGAACTGTCCTGGCATTTTATGCACAACATTTAGAAGCTTATGTCACACATCACCCACTCTTCTAACCACTTGAAGACAAAGCCCTTTCTGACACTTATTGTTTACATGAAAAAGTTTTTTTTTTTTTGCAAGAAAATTACTTTGAACCCCCAAACATTATATATTTTTTTAAAGCAAATGCCCTACAGATTAAAATGGTGGGTGTTTCATTTTTTTTTTTTCACACAGTATTTGCGCAGCGATTTTTCAAACGCATTTTTTGGGGAAAAACACACTTTTTTAAATTGTAATGCACTAAAACACACTATATTGCCCAAATGTTTGATGAAATAAAAAAGATGATCTTAGGCCGAGTACATGGATACCAAACATGACATGCTTTACAATTGCGCACAAACGTGCAGTGGCAACAAAATAAATACATTTTTAAAAGCCTTTACAGGTTACCACTTTAGATTTACAGAGGAGGTCTACTGCAAAAATTACTGCCCTCGATCTAACCTTCACGGTGATACCTCACATGCATGGTGCAATTGCTGTTTACGTTTGACGACAGACCGCCGCTTGCGTTCGCCTTAGCGCGAGAGCAGGGGGCGACAGGGGTGCTTTTTTTTTTTTTTTTTTTTTTTCTTTATTATTTTTTTGCTTTTTTATCTTATTTTTAAACTGTTCCTTTCATTTTTATTTTTTTTTAATCATTTTTATTGTTATCTCGGGGGAATGTAAATATCCCCTATGATAGCAATAGGTAGTGACAGGTACTCTTTTTTGAAAAAATTGGGGTCTATTAGACACTAGATCTCTCCTCTGCCCTCAAAGCATCTGACCACACCAAGATCGGTGTGATAAAATGCTTCCCCAATTTCCCAATGGCGCTATTTACATCCGGCGAAATCTAAGTCATAAAATGCTCGTAGCTTCCGGTTTCTTAGGCCATAGAGATGTTTGGAGCCACTCTGGTCTCTGATCAGCTCTATGGTCAGCTGGCTGAATCACCGGCTGCATTTTCAGGTTCCCTGTTGAGACAGGAGAGCCAGAGAAAAACACGAAGACGGTGGGGGGGCATTCCCTCCCACGGCTTGTAAAAGCAGTCTAGAGGCTAATTAGCCACTAGGATTGCTTTTACATGAAAGCCGACCGCTGGCTGAAAAGAATGATACCAAGATGATACCTAAACCTGCAGGCATCATTCTGGTATAACCACTCAAAGTTGTGAATGGCGTACCTGAAGACAAAAAAATGGTTAACAATAAAGCACAGTAAACGGTAAAGTACAAAAAATTGCATACCTGAAAAGCAAACATGATAAAACATAATAACAATAAAACATTGCAGAATAGAATACAGTAAAAAAGAGCAGAACAATAGAGAGAGAGAGAACAATAAAACGACAACTATTTTTTTTTATTTTACATATATATTTATTTTTTTTTTACACTTTTTTTGTAACTAACTTTTATAACTGTAACCGGTTCCAGGTTCGGGTCTCTCAAAATGCGATGGCATCTTGGGAGACCCTGTGAAAGTGTGCCTAGTCTGTGCAATGCTGTATCCTACGCTAATACTCAACTAGTGCATAGTAGCGTTCAAAACATTCACCAATGCAAAGACCAGAATTGTCAGGACAGGAGGGACAATAATAGCGGGTCTCACGCCTATATCCGCGCTTGCTGCAGACACAATATCTTTTTTGGGGGGGTTCGTTGGGTAGGGATACTCGGGAGGACATAAAGAAAATGCCTCTCATGCAGCCGACTGCATTTGGTTGGGGATGTGAATGGGGGAAGTACGGGCGCTGCAGAAGCGGTGGGTTCCCAATTAGGATTGGCGAATGCAGCAGGAAGGGCATTATGGGCACGACGGGCCTGTGTTTGTCTTTTTGGTGGCAGCGGGACACTACTTGTGCTTGCCACCTCACCAGCTTGAACTGCACTTATGGGACTCGCCACGTCACCAAGTGTTACTGCAGTGCTGGTTTGACTACGACCGGGGTGTACTAGGCCGCTGGCGCTTGCCAGTTCACCAAAACGCTACCAAAAAATCTGTTGGCGATCGCAGGGATCAGGCCTGACTCTGCGAACGCTGCAGTTATGCGTTTTAGTCTTTTGTAAGTGAAAGTGATCGATCGATACTGCACTTGGGTGGGCTGGGCCGGGCGGAGGGGCAAAACGCAGGTGCTAGCAGGTATCTGGGCTGATCCCACTAACACTGCGTTTGTGAGAACCCTAAACTGCTGGGGATGCTAGTATAGATCTGATCGGATCAGATATTGATCCGTTCAGATACTATACCACTAAGGGAGGTGTACGGTGCGTGCGTGGGTGTTAGCGCTACTGGCGCTAACCTGACGCTGCCTGGAGCTGGTGCTTGCCAGTTCACCAAAACGCTACCAAGAAAACTGTTAGCGATCGCAGGGATCAGGCGTGACTCTGCGAATGCTGCAGTTATGCATTTAGTGTTTTGTAAGTGTCAGTGATCGATCGATACTGCACTTGGGTGGGCTGGGCTGGGCGGAGGGGCTAAACGCAGGTGCTAGCAGGTATCTGGGCTGATTCCGCTAACACTGCATTTTTGGGAACCCTAAACTGCTGGGGACACTAGTATAGATCTGATCGGATCAGATATTGATCCGTTCAGATACTATACCACTAAGGGAGGCGTATTCTGCGTGCGTGGGTGTTAGCGGTACTGGCGCTAACCTGACGCTGCCTGGGGCTGGTGCTTGCCAGTTCACCAAAATACTACCAAAAAAACTGTTAGCAATCGCAGGGATCAGGCCTGACTCTGCGAACGCTGCAGTTATGCATTTAGTGTTTTGTAAGTGTCAGTGATCGATCGATACTGCACTTGGGTGGGCTGGGCGGAGGGGCAAAACGCAGGTGCTAGCAGGTATCTGGGCTGATTCCGCTAACACTGCTGGGGACACTAGTATAGATCTGATCGGATCAGATATTGATCCGTTCAGATACTATACCACTAAGGGAGGTGTATGCTGCGTGCGTGGGTGTTAGCGGTACTGTCGCTAATCTGACGCTGCCTGGGGCGACGCATATCACCGCCGGGCGATCAGGGGGCTAAACCTTTATTCGGTAATAAACGGCGGGTGCCCTGACACTATAAAAAATAAACGAACTAACCAGCGTCACCCGTAACACTTATACGGTGATCAGTGGTGAAAGGGTTAACTAGGGGGCAATCAAGGGGTTAAAACATTTATTAGGTAGTATATGGGGGTCCCTGTCGCTATAAAACGCTGACGGCGAACCTAAATATTTACCTCCCTAACTAGCGTCACCAGCGACACTAATACAGTGATCAGAAAAATGATCGCTTAGTGACACTGGTGACAGGGGGTGATCAAGGGGTTAAAACTTTATTAGGGGGGGGTTGGACCAGCATACACACGAGCGGGCTTTCCGTCGGACCAGCACACAGACAAGCAGACTTTCCGCCCGAAACTGAGTCCGACGGAAAGATTTAAAACTTGTTTCAAATCTAGGTCCGGCGGGCTTTTGGGAAAAAGTCCGCCGGAAAAGTCCGCCGGAGCCTACACACGGACGGATTGTCCGGCACACTCTGGTCCACCGGACCAAGTATGCCGGAAAGTCCGACCGTGTGTACGGGGCATTAGGGTTTTAGAGCAAGCCATCAGTGCAGACGAAGGTGCAAGTGAGAAAGACAGCATCACCTAAACATAGCAGATATGGAGGATCCACTCAAACGCACTAAAGACTATGTCCTAAGCCACTGCAGTATACACTCCATTGTCTCCAATGCTCCTGGCAACTTAGAAACTCCTTCACAGCTCCAAGTTAAAGAGGTTCCAGCAACTTCCTGCATGCAAAATCACTCCAATGCATTTCCTGCCTGCCTACCTACCTAACCTTCCTTCTTATGTCACAGAGCATCAGAGCAAGCTGCAAGCAAGTCATCAATTTCCTGTCATCGGTACAGCATTGAGTCAACGTACCATTGGAACAACCGACTTCAAGCAAGCAACTCACCTGAACGCATCTGCTGCACCATATTTACCTGTGTCCTTTAACAATAATGTCAAAGATAGTGCAATCAGCACCATTCAGCCAACAGCATCTCACATAAAGGCAGAGACAACTGAGACAGCAGAGTTTGTGAGGTACATACTTCGCAGAGAGCTCGCAAAGACTGGTCTTACAAGTTTTGATGACCAACCTGAGAACTACAGAAGTTGTAAATGTGCTTTCAGAATTGCAATCAGCGATCTTGGCATTACAGCGGCTCAAGAATTGGATCTGCTGATTAGATGGCTTGGTCCTCTATCTGCTGCACGTGTTAAGCCATTAAGATCAGTTTTCATGGACAATCCTACAGCAGGCCTCATAGCTGCATGGGAGCGACTAGAGCAAAGTTATGGCAGTCCAGAAGCTATAGAAAATGCCTTGTTCATGCGTCTGGAAACCTTTCCAAAGATATCTGGTAAGGACAACAAGGAGTTCCAGAGATTGAGTGACCTTCTCCTTGAGCTTCATCTAGCCAAGGCAGACCCAAAACTACCTGGACTCGGTTACCTTGACACTGCAAGAGGGGTAAACCCAATAGTCTCCAAGCTCCCGTATGGTGTACAAGAGAAATGGTCTGCACTAGGATCATCATACAAAAAAGAGAACAAGGTTTCCTTCCCTCCATTCTCTTTCTTCTGCAACTTCATCAGGAAAATCGCAGAGACCAAGAATGATCCAAGTTTTTCCTACGGTGAGTACAGTCTCTTCTCACCATTTACTAAGAGTACCAGTCTTCAGGGCAACTATTGAAGCCGTAGAGGCCCAGTATCCGTGAAAAAGACTGACATCCTGCCCACTCCTACCACAGTGGTGGCCACCGACAGACAGAGTAGGAAGATTGAAAACCCTAACAGAGAGTGTCCCATTCACAAGAAGCCACACCCCCTCAAAAAATGTATCGGCTTCAAGAAAAAGCCTCTTGAAGAGCGTAAGGAGCTTTTAAAAACATTTAGGGTATGTTTCAGGTGCTGTGCTTCTACCGAACATTTTGCAAGGGACTGTAATGTATCCATCAAGTGCATAGAGTGTGGCTCCGAAGAGCATGTGCAAACCCTACATCCGCTTGAGCCCAGCTCTGCACAACCTGCTAACGCTCCTCCCAGGTTAACGCATGGCGGGGAGAATACAGACCAAGTGCCTAATTCTACCAAAATTTCTTCATCCTGCACTGAAGTTTGTGGAGAAGACCGCTGTGATAAGTCCTGTGCTAAAATATGCTTGGTGAACGTATACCACAAGGACCAACCAGAAAAGACTCTAAAAGCCTATGCTATCCTAGACGATCAGAGCAATAGATAGCTTGCAAAATCAGAACTGTTTAATCTATTTGAAATAAAAGGCGAAGCTCATCCTTACACCTTGGGTACCTGTAGTGGAACTACAGAGGTTTCTGGAAGAAGGGCTCATGGACTCATGGTATCTTCTCTCAAAGGTAACTTGCAATTACCCCTACCTTCACTTGTAGAGTGCAATCAGATACCTGCTAACAGGGAAGAAATCCCTACTCCAGCTGCTGCTTTCCATCACCCTCACCTGAAGGTAATAGCAAATGAGATACCGCCGCTTGACAAAGATGCTCAGATCCTTCTTCTGTTAGGAAGAGACATTCTAAGAATTCACAAGGTACACAGACAAGTCAGTGGACCCACAGATGCCCCATTTGCTCAGCGCATGGATCTAGGGTGGGTCATCATAGGCAACGTCTGTATAGGCAAAATGAAGAGACCTACCAACATTTCGTCATTCAAGACAAATGTTCTGCCAAATGGCCGAAACACTTACTTTGAGCCATGCACACATCACTACTGGGTGAAAGAGAAGATAGCCAGCCACGGATGGCAACATGATATCTCAGGTAACACAAGCCCTTTCTCCTGCCACGATGACGACTTCGGCTCTACAGTGTTTAATACAACCAGTGAAGATGACATACTGGCTCCTTCAACGGAAGACAAAGAATTCATCAAGGTAATGAACAATGAGTTCTTTCAAGATGACGCCAATAACTGGGTAGCACCCCTACCTTTTCGTCTCCCAAGAGAGAGACTGCCCAACAACTTGCAACAGGCCATCAGTAGATTCTCCTCCTTAAAACGCAACTTAAGCAGGAAACCAGAGATGCAAAGACACTTTGTGGACTTTATGCAAAATATATTTGACAGAGATCATGCAGAGCCTGCACCCCCACTAAAGGAGGGAGAAGAATGCTGGTACCTTCCATCCTTTGGCATGTATCACCCACGTAAACCAGACCAAATCAGAGTCGTCTTTGATTCCAGTGCTCAGCATGAAGGTGTTTCTCTCAACAACATGCTCCTTACAGGGCCTAACTTGAACAACAGTCTAATAGGAGTCTTGATTCGCTTCAGACAAGAACCTGTAGCAGTTATGGCAGACATTCAACAGATGTTTCACTGCTTCATTGTCAGAGAAGACAACAGAAACTACCTCAGGTTTCTTGGGCATAAAGACAATGACATCCACAAGGAAGTTATAGACTTTCGAATGAAGGTACATGTCTTTGGTAACAGTCCTTCTCCTGCAGTGGCAACTTATGGGCTAAGGAGAACAGCTCAGACTGGAGAAGAATATGGATCTGATGCTCGTCAGTTTGTTGAAAGAAACTTCTACGTTGAGGACGCACTCAAGTCTTTTCCAACCGCTAAAGAAGCGATTGATCTCCTCACCAGAACAAAGGAGATACTGGCTACAGCAAACCTTAGACTGCACAAGATTATATCCAACAGCCAGGAACTTATGAATGCCTTTCACTCTGAGGACTATGCCACCAGTCTAAAAAAAACCTTGATTTGGGTACAGATGTGCCTCCTGTACAGCGAAGTCTGGGTTTGTTGTGGAACATCGAACAAGACACATTCACCTTCCAAGTGTCAACTTGTGACAAACCCTTCACTAAGAGAGGAGTCTTGTCGGTGGTGAATAGCATCTATGACCCACTCGGTTTCCTTGCTCCAGTTACCATTCAAGGTAAGACTCTGCTAAGAAAGTTATCTACTGAGAATCAACACAAGTGGGAAAGGTGGAGACATTCTTTGAAGTCACTAGAAAAACTTCAGATTTCCCGTTGCTATGTTCCAGGTTCTATTTCAACTGTTTACCGGAGGGAAATTCATATTTTCTCCGATGCATCAGTTGAAGCTATTGCTACTGTAGCCTATTTGAAAACTTCTGAAATGAATGGGGAATCACACTGTAGTTTTGTTCTAGGCAAGGCAAAACTCACTCCCACACCTGCACATACCATACCAAGACTTGAACTTTGTGCAGCCGTGCTAGCAGTAGAAATTGCCTAAGTCATACGAAGTGAAATGGACACTAGAATTGATTCTTTCACCTTCTATACAGACAGTAAGGTAGTACTTGGTTACATATACAACCAAACAAAACAGTTTCATGTGTATGTCAGCAACAGGGTTGAACGTATTAAGAGATTCTCCCTACCAAGTCAATGGCATTACGTTCCCACTGAACTCAATCCAGCTGACTGTGGGACCAGAGCCGTGTCATCTGATGTTCTTCTGGACAACTTATGGCTGTCACCTCCAAGCTTTTTGTGTGAGGAATCATACTCACCCCCTGTTGACTCCATGTTGCAGACTCATAAGTCTTTACCACTCACCCATGATACTTTGTCTACCTTTCTCGCTGAAGTGTGTGCTATAGTGAACGCAAGACCTTTAGTGCCGGTATCTTCAGATCCTGATGCTCCAGTGATCCTTACTCCAGCTTCGCTCCTTACTCAAAAGATTGGGACTGCTGTAATATCTTCAAGTGAGATTGAACCCAAGGATATCTACAGGCGTCAATGGAAGCAGGTGCAGCATCTCGCCAATGTGTTTTGGCATCGCTGGAGGAAGGAGTATCTTCATCACCTTCAAGGTCGTAACAAATGGCAAACATCTAAGCCTAATCTTAAGGTTGGAGATCTCATCCTTCTAAAAGACAAGGACGATTTTCGGAATGAGTGGCCTAAGGGTCTTATTACCAAGGTTATGCCCAGTGACGATAACAAGGTCTGTAAGGTAGAAGTCAAGGTAACCAAGGGAGGATCCACACGAACCTTCACTCGACCAATTACTGAGTTAGTACTCCTTTTGCCAGGTGAGTGACTTATGCAAGGACTAGCCATGCTGTTGGCACGGGGAGTACATTGCTGCTATCAACAGGTTCTACTCTGAACTTTGGAATTCTTTGAAGCATCATACGTCGGACTACATGTTCTTCTATCCTGTTGGACTTATGTTTATACTTGCTTGTTGCATGTTTTTCATTACAGGTTCCAGGACATTTAACAGTATTGAACTTATTGAATATATATATAATTGTTTATGGTTATGAAATCTAAAGCTTTCAGATGGGGAGTGTTGTGTTACACTATATGATTTATTATGCTCTGTGTCTTTAAGATTTGTTCCCTCTGTCTATCTGAACTCTTTCTCTCACCATAGTTCTGTATATTCTCCTCCCCTTACTCTCTCTGATTCATTGTGCACAGTATACCTCATTGCTGTAACATCTTTACATGTGGCTTACAACTGCAACGTTTTTCTACCTATGGATACCCATCATTAAACGGAACATTTGAGAGGATTCATCGTCTGTCTTTCCATACAGTGAGTTATTCATTGAGTTAAGCTGTCTGAATTGATGCAAGGGATAAATAGATCACCAGGTCATGTAAGCTCTATGTGAAGCTGAAGATAACGTTTATTGCCTTGTAGTTGAGTCAGAACAGACACCACCAAGCTTCTAATTCACTCCCTGGTTATCTCTTGCCTCGACTACTGCAACTCCCTCCTCATTGGATTACCTTTGCATACACCATACTCCCTTCAGTCCATAATGAATGCTGCTGCAAGACTCATCCACCTTACCAACTGTTCAGTGTACTCCACTCCTCTCTGGTAATCCCTCCACTGGCTTCCACTCACCCAACGAATAAAATTCAAAGTACTAACAATAATTTACAAAGCCATCCATAACTCTGCCCCCAGCTACATCACTAACCAAGTCTTAAAATACCAACCAAGCCACTCTCTTCGGTCTTCCCAAGACCTCCTGCTCTCTAGCTCTCGTCACCACCTCCCATGCTCGCCTTCAGGATTTCTCTAGAGCTTCTACCATCCTTTGGAACTCCTTACACCAATTTTTTCGACTGTCCCCTAATCTCTCTATCTTTAGACGATCCCTGAAAACCCTTCTCTTTAAAGAAGCCCATCTTGCTTTTAACTAATACACTTTACTTTCTCCATCAGCTCATCCCCCACAGATATTACCCTTTGTATCACTTGACCCTCCCTCTTAGATTGTAAGCTCTAACGAGCAGGGCCTTCTGATTCTTCTTGTACCAAATTGTAATGTAACTGTAATGTCTGCCTTAGTTTTATTAAGCGCTGCACAAACTGTTGGCACTATATAAATCTTATATAATAATAAATAATAATATGTGTGTACCACTGTCTGTTCAACAGAAGCCGGTTTCTGTCGAACGGTCATGCTGAAAAGTCCAGCATTCAGTCAGCATGATCTGTATATTCTGACATGGGGTCAATCCCAGGATAAAAAGACACAGCGGGAGAGATCCCTGCATCAACTTCACTTGTGTTGATGCAGAGAGCTGTGAGGTTTTTATTCGTTTAACCCACTGGTTGAGCAAAAAAACTCAGCATGTATACCCTGCTTTAGCCAGATATATTTATAATTATCCTGATACATCTTTCAACTTGTTTAGATGCATGATGTGTAAAACATTTGTTCAAACTGGGGGCCTTCCATAATTTTGGTCATAACTTGACTCATAAAATGACTATCACAGTCTGATTCGATGAAGCCATATCTGCACATAAATACTTAGCAGTGATTAAAATAGTGACAATGGCAGCAAGTCAAGTTTCTACCCATCCAGAGAACATATCTACACACACAAAAACATAACTGGATTGTTGACATTTTGGTAAATGAATGTAATTAATTTGCAACCTTTGAAAAGGGTACTTCAACGGTCTTCTGGGGTATTGTACTTGACGGGTTTCACACTCTTGAAAAGCTGTTCTGCATCAGTTGAGAACCCAGGGGCATTACATTGTATAGTAATTGTGAAGATCATCTGAGGAGCCTCAGCTAGGTATGTATACAGCGTAGGAGGTGCAAAGAATCTACCATCCTCTTGGGCCCGAAGTCAATGTTTATTTAGGCTTTACTCTACACCTTTTCTGCTTCATCTTTTAATCAGTTTTCAATTGCAAATTATTTAGGACTGTTAGGCCTACTTGATCCACTTCCTCAAGATTCCATCCACTTCCTCCACAAAGATCTCTTTAGGTTTGAAACTGTATAAGGCTGCTATTTTGCTCTTAATATGGGCATCACATTTTACAATTGCTACCTTATTTGGAAGCAAAGCCTTTCTAAATGAGTTCAGCATGCTTCATAAGCTTTCCACTTGTTGTTATAAAATCTCTCGTCTTCCATTGGCCAAAAAACATGATTTATCCCAAAGGCATACCATGAAACGGTTTTCTTTCTTGTATCTAATATGCAGGCGTGCATCAGAGCCATTATCTCTGCTACCTTTGCTGACTGATTTCTATGTAATATTCACTGTTTTCATCTTTGGTGAAAATAGAGTATCCATAAACTGAGTGTCCCACCTCTATATAGAAGTAGGACCTATCTGCAATAACAATGAAGTCAACATCCTTGATGGACCAATCCTTCACCCTCTCAGCTTCCTCATGAAAAAAAAAAATAGAGAAAATTGTCCATGGAGGCTGTAATCTTCTTTATTTCTTCAGGATTAAAAAGAATCAGACAAGGATATTGATGCAATTGAGTGCCATCTAAAAAGAATTAGCCTAAACAAATTACTTTAGTGGTACATATCAATGTGTTTGCTAGAAATAAACCAGTGCTTAGACACATTTAAAAAAAATCATAAACTAAAACACATTACACAAAACCCTTTACTGTTTATATGTAATTTATTGTTTAATTGTAAATATGTTTTTCTGTTAAAAAAACGTAATATGCTCATATCAGGTAATACCATGTGATTTCACTTAATTGGAGCAGATATGTTAAATCCGTTAATAAAGGTATTGTATCTGTGTTGCTTAACCAACTAGTTTTTTATGCTTCTGAGTTGGGAATGAATGCAAGGAATTCTTTAGTTAGCGTTACGAGTTAGTATCTAATGAAATGCTACATTTCCACAATATACCGTATTTATCGGCATATAACACGCACTTTTTTCCCCTGAAAATCATGTGTGCGTTTATATGCTGATCCCTGATGTCTCTGAGGGAAGAAGAGTAGCGAGTGCCGCTGGATTACACAGTGCCGCGATCTCCTGTGTATCCCGACGCTCAGTCACCCACAGCCACGCTTTCTGGCCCCGCATTGGGCCACTGTTCTGTCATATAAAGCAGGGCCAGGAGGCGTGGCTGTGAGTGACTGAGTGCCGAGTACACAGGAGATCACGGCTCTGTGTAATCCAACACTGGCAAGGCTGCAATGATGGGAAAGGTGAGGCTGCAGATGGGCACTGAACAGGCTGCATTGTTGGGCAATTTAGTGGCTGCAGATGGGCACTGAGCAGTGCATTGATGTGCAATTTATAGGCTGCAGATAGGCACTGAGCAGGATGCATTGATGTGCAATTTAGAGGCTGCAGATGGGCACCGAGCAGGGTGCATTGATGGGCACTGAGCAGAGTGCATTGCTGGGCAATTTAGAGGCTGCAGGTGGGCACTGGTGAGGCTGCATTGATGGGCTGTGAGCCTTATTTTCCTTCAAAGTTCTTTATTTAACCACTTGCCGCCCGCCACATAGCAGAATGACGGCGGCAAAGTGGTTTCAATAACCTGACTGGGCGTCATATGACGTCCTCAGGATATTAAGCCGCTGCCCGCCCCCGGGGGCGCGCATCACGATGATCGTTGATGCGGTGTGTCAGTCTGACACACCACAACTCCGATCTCGGTAAAGAGTCTCTGAGAGAGACTCTTTACCACGCGATCAGCCATGTCCAATCACGGCTGATCACGATGTAAATAGGAAGAGCCGTGATGAGCTTTTCCTCACTCACGTCTGACAGACGCGAGTAGAGGAGAGCCGTTTGGCTGCTCTCCTGACAGGGGGGGGGGGGGGGAGTCTGTGTTTATCAGCACAGCCCCCCCCTCGGATCCCACCCAGGACCACCATCATGTCACCCAGGAACACCAGGATAGTCATCCACACTGGACCACCAGGTATGCCCCCCTTAGACCCCCAGGGAAATACTAATTTGTGCCCAGGCAGCTGCCAATCAGTGCCCGCTCCAATGCCTTCCACTGCCAGTGCCACCAGGGATGCCTATCAGTGCCTCATATCAGTGCCACGTATCAGTGCCCATCAGTGCCACGTATCAATGCCCATCAGTGCCGTCTATCAGTGCCCGGCAGTGCCACCTATCAGTGCCACCCATAAGAACCCATCTTTGCAGCCTTTCAGTGCCCAGTGTCGCCTATCAGTGCCCATCAGTGCCCACCAGTGCCACCCATGAGTGCCCATCAGTGCCACCTATCAAAGCCTATCAGTGCTGCATATCAGTGCCACCCATCAGTGCCGCCTACCAGTGCCCATCGTCAGTGCCCGCTCATCGGTGCCGCCTTATCAGTGCCCATCAGTGAAAGAGAAAACGTACTTATTTACAAAATTTTATAACAGAAACAAAAGCAAAACTTTTATTTTTTTAAAAAATTTTCGGTCTTTTTTTATTTGTTTAACAACAAATAAAAACCGCAGAGGTGATCAAATACCACCAAAAGAAAGCTCTATTTGTGGGAACAAAATGATAAAAATTTAGTTTGGGTACAGTGATGGATGACCACGCAATTGTCATTCAAATTGCGACAGCACTGAAAGCTGAAAATTGGTCTGGGCAGGAAGGTGTATAAGTGCCTGGTATTGAAGTGGTTAAAAAGTAATTTTTTTTTCTTGAATCTTCCCTCTTAAAATGAAGGTGCATGCTATACGCCTGTGCGTGTTATACGCCGATAAATACGGTAGTTTATAATTTGCTAGTCAATAAAAATTTATTTTGAAGGTTTTAGCAATGCAACATTTTTAATTATTTGCTTTGCCTGAAAAAATATTTTAAGTCTCCAAATTTAAATGTGCAAATGAATGCAAACTACATCAATAGTGCCATCTAGTTAACTCACATTCCTGTATCCTTTTTTTTTTTTTTTAACAAGAAAACATTCCTGTATCCTTACTGATGATTGGGGCAAGGGCGCATCAAATCTGCAAAGTTTCTGGTCTTCCTCACACATGATTTCTGGCTGCACTAAGGCTACAATCACACTCTAGTAGTGTGTGAACATGCTCAAAATCGCACAATTTTGTATGCATTTATCAAGTAGCGTGTCACATTTGCGGCAAAATGCTCAGTTAAAAAAATTTGCAAAGCTCAAAAAAGGTGCATGAGCTACTTTGTTGCACATAGGGCAGCCTGTTGAAATGAAGGGGCTTCCCTTATACATGTAGCATGACACCGCGACATCTAACATTGTACAATGGATGAATTTGGCCTTACTTTAACCAAACTAAAACATTCAACTTAAACTCCTTATGACAAAGGCACTTTATATAACTTTTGCTTTTTCAATACGAAGAACCCAATAAATTCCACTTGCTTAAACCCATGAACACATGCAGCATAAACTCACTATTGAATTTCTAAATACCTTACAGTTTCCAAAGATGCCATATATATTAGCTTTTTCCTGTATTCAAGCAGCATTTTCACATTTTTACTAACAAAATTTACTGATTATTAAGATATAGCATGCATGACTAGGAATGTGTCAAACTGTCTTGGCTTTGGTTCGAGCATTGTTCATTGATACTGAACCCAAACCCCTTTAAAATAAATGGGAGTTGAATCTGTCAAACTAAAAATGCCCATTTTCTGTGCTAATAGGCAATGGGGTGTCAAAAATAGCATGGGGGCACTGCCCTGGGAAACATGTAATAATGAAAAACATATTTTAGAAAATTCAATTCAGCCAGAAGAAGTGATTTTTTTAAATGCTGAAGTGAAACATTAAAAATGCCCAATTGCTTTAAAAAACATGCCTTGGGGTGCCTTAATCCTGCATGTGAAGGAGTTTTCTCTCTAATGTATAAAAAGTGCTGCAGCAGCACTGACATTTACAAAGAAAAAAAAAAGTGTTTAAAATTGCAGGAAAATTAGATTTCAAATTATTTTTAGTTTTTGTTTTTCAGTTTCAACATGTTTTTATTTAAAGAAACACAGCACACAGACTTCTCCAAGGATCTGCTATGTAAGTTGGGAGAACTTTTTTTTAAGCAATTTAAACTGTATCAATTTATTTCTTTGTAAATGTCACTTTTGTTGTAGCACATCCTACAGAATGAATAAAAAAAGTATGTAGAGTCCCCTCCCTCCCAAAATGCATACCAGACCCTTTCAGTCTGGTAAACATTTTAAGGGGGTATCTCAGACAAAAACAATGTGTGAGGCCCCCCAGGAAATCCATACCAGACTCTTAATCCAAGCATGCAGCCACACTGGCCAGGAAGGGGTTGGGAGGACCGTGTGCTCCCTCTCCCCACCTATGGAACCATACCGGGCCACGTGTCCTCAACATGGCCCCTGGCAAAGCACCTTGTCCCCATGTTGATGAGGACAAAGGCCTCTTCCCCACAAACTTGCCTGGTGGTTGTGGGTGTCTGCGGGCGGGAAGCTTTTTGGAATCCGGAATAATAATAAGGGGATCCACCCATAGCCTGGTTTGACGCGGTTCTTCTCATCTTGATTGCCGCTCGTCCAAGTGATCAGTTTTTCTTCATGCAGAGACATCATTAAACTGCCCCTTCCTCAGCTCCCGGGATGAACATTTTAAGCAGCCGCCAGTTTTCATGTTCACATGGTTTAGACTTAGTTAACATGTAAGTACTCAGTGGGATGAGTTCATTTCTCCCCTCCTTTACATATATATTTTATTTTTTTACTAGTAATGGCAGTGATCTGCGATTTTTAGCGGTACTGCAACATTGCGATGGACAGATTGAAGACTTTTGACACTTTTTTGGGACCATTGACATTTATACAGTGATCAATGCTATAAAAATGCACTGATTACTGTGTAAATGTCACTGTCAGGGAAGGGGTTAACACTAGGGGGCGATCAAGGGGTTAATTGTGTGTTCCCTCAGTGTGTTCTAACTGTATGGGGATAGGATTGACTAGGAGAGGAGACATATCGCTTTTCCTACTTAGTAGGAACAAACGATATGGCTCCTCTCCTCTGACAGCACAGGGATTTGTGTGCTTACACACAAATCCCCGTGCTGGCGCTCGTGCACATGATTGCGCATGGACAGGGGAGATCATGCCTACCGGCCACTGGGATAAGGTCCCCAGCCGTGCAGCAGGTGTGCGTGCGCCCTCTGGTGGCCGAAAAAGCGTAGGATGTACCCAGACAAGATTTCGCCCGGGAGAGCCATTGTGCCACAGTATACCTGCGTGACATGGTCGGGAACCAGTTAAGATATTGTTTTTTATTCTGTGGATGTTTAACTGTTGTAGGCAGATTAGGTTGTAAACCCTTCAAAGGCAGAAATGGATCTGAATAATTCCATATTCTATGTAAAGTACTGTGGAGAAAGTGTTTTATAATATATATATATATATATATATATATATACACACATACATATACATACACACACACACAGTATATAGTGTGAGGCCCTGTCTCTGGGAAAATGGTTGGAAAAAAGACTCCAGATTTTGGTATTCCTGGATTGAGCTCCATAGTCTGGAGATATCAAAGTGCTTTGGGAGGGAACAAATGAACTTGAGAGACTGTGGGAAAGATTCCATGCCCGTGGGACTGAGAGAGTTGGCACAGCCAAAAGAGTCTGGCAGATTTTGAGAGTCTGGGAGACTAGGAAAGCTAAGGCAACTAGGAAAAAGTACAGGGGACAGAAGGAATCTGAGTCTCAGAAGAGGGAGAGAGTCTGGTGTGTCAGGAGAACCCCTACCTAGAGGCCAGGAGTGGGCCCATTCAGCAAGGTGCTGTAGCCAAGGTTGAGTGAGCCAATAGAGCCAGATGGCTAGGTATTTTTGTTACCTGTTTATGCTGTGTGCAACAGAAACCCCTGCATGGGCAGTTTGTGGACTTTACATTTATCTTTTCTAATTAAAGTGGACTATCAAGCCCTTAAAACACAGTTCGGACTGGCATGTACTAAGCTAGCTAACCCACATGTCACAATATATAAATGTTTACATATACAGTGCCTTAAAAAAGTATTCATATCCCTTGAAAATATTCACATTTTTGTCATGTTACAACCAAAACGTAAATGTATTTTATTGGGATTTTATGTGATAGACCAACACAAAGTGGCACATAATTGTGAAGTGGAAGGAAAATGATAAATGGTTTTCTAAATGTTTTATAAATCAATATCCCCCCCCCCCCTAAGGTCAACACATTGTAGAACCACCTTTTGCTGCAATTACAGTTGCATGTCTTTTTGGAGATGTCTCTACCAGCTTTGCACATCTAGAGAGTGACAATTTTGCCCATTCTTCTTTGCAAAATAGCTCAAGCTTTGTCAGATGGGATGGAGAGCATCTGTTAGCAGAAATTTTCAAGTCTTGCCACAGATTCTCAATTGGACTTAGGTCTGGACGTTGGCCATTCTAACACATGAATATGCTTTGATCTAAACCATTCCGTTGTAGCCCTGGCTGTATGTTTAGGGTCATTGTCCTGCTGGAAGGTGAACCTCTGCCCCATTTTCAAGTCTTTTGCAGACTCTAACAGGTTTTCTTCTAAGATTTCCCTGTATTTGGTTCCATCCATCTTCTCATCAACTCTGACCAGCTTCCCTGTCCCTGCTGAAAAGCATCCCCACAACATGATACTGCTACCACCATGTTTCACGGTGAGGATGGTAATGTCTGCTGAAGAAGCTCATCAGAGAGCGTAACGAGTACAGGTGTGAGGTGTCGCCATTCAGGATGTTTTCTCCGTTCACATCATGATTGATGATATGCATGTTTTTCACATTTGTATGTGAGTATTTTATCCCTAAGTTAAAGTTTTAATAAATGTTATTACCTATAGAGCACTATGTTTTGCCTTTGTTTTATATGGCCAAATGTGACTGAATGAGATCCAAGGAGGAGGGCTAAACTTGTCTAGGTGCACTGTGATGAGGATTCCTGAGAGATATTACACTAAGCGTGTGTGACTCTGCAATGAGGTCTACATAGTGACAACCCGGAAGGAGGTCTGTCTTGTCCAGGAACACCAGGAGGAGGAGTTGTTTTCCCAAGGCATCCTGAGAGATATAATCACAGGCTTGTGTGACTCTGTAGTGGGGTCAACTTTTGGAGGTGAGTAGGCATACCAGCTAGAAGGGGTGGTCACTGAAGTCACTGGAAATTTATGAACTGTCACTGAAAATTGCACAACGGTGGAATTTTGTTATATTTGGACTTGTTTTATTTGTATCTGTTTATTGTTGCGCTACACTATAATTTGTTTTGTTTGCTATTTTGAGAGCCACATGTGAATACACTCTAAGTGGTGTGGGCAGCAATCACGTGAAGCCTATTCGTAGGCTAATTACATTATATATTGATTTCACATTTTTATATTGATTATTGCGCTGATTATTCATTTTTTCATTAAAATTGCATGACATGCCAGTGTGACCGGCTCTCAATAAAGGCAGTTCATGCAGGTCCGGGGCGGCTGCTGTCCACATTCCAAAAGGGTCCTGTGGGTGCTTGGGTCCGATTCAGGTGCGCATTCTGACCCAATTCATACATGAACCGGTGAACAGGAACACACCGGACCCGATGCTGAGAACTGCAGCCACACATATGTGAACCAAGGCCTGATAGTGACTTTACACACCTTACAACTTTACCTGACAATATTTAGTCACATCTGTGAGAACAAGCCATGTCCACAAATAAATAACACAAACTAGATGAACAACATTCTCTTTTTGCCACAAGGCACTGTCCTTTTAGAATTCTATGATAGAACAATGTGATGTAGACATGATAAATATATACAATATTCCTGGATAACCACTTTATTTGCCATTTGTCACATGGTCCATGAATTTGATTCAATACTCTCCTAATAAACATAGGTTCATAGACGTAGACACAATTACACCATCAAATCATGACAGCTAGGTAATAAGAAAACTCTAAGGTCATTTGGGGTAAGTCATGTATTGCAAAAGTAAGTGGCGTGACATCTACATCAACAGACACAAAGTTAGATTTGTGTTAAGCCCCTAGCACCCATGTAAAAGGGATTTATACAATCAGTGCAATTTTATGTTATTAAAATTAATAACAATCTATGAACATCTGGGTCCTAAACACAAAAGGAAGAAGCTATTTCTGCAGTATAATAAGAGCAGTACCCAGTAGTGCTTGTATACATAAATGCAATTTTTTTCTAATTCTATTCTAGGTTTGCTGTGCATGGTTTCCGCCAATACACAAAGTTCAAGTATACCAGGAACTGCATGCCCATAATACACTTTATAATATATGCCTTCTACATATTTCACTTTCAGAGTTTGCAGTTTTTTCTTCAGCAGGTTCATTTGGAAACAACTTTGGCTTTGTAATTTTTATCACTTGCTAATATACTTTGTCTCATGCTTGTAAAAGTGATTTTTCACCATACATACCCAGGTCCGAGACCTTTCCTAACCTTTCCTTCAATTCTTCTTTACCTAGGTGCCTGAGAATTGTTTGATGTTTCATATCCCAAATGCTTCCAAAGTCCAACTCTTCATATCTTAATATTTTCTTTGTGAGAGGCCAGCTATACAAATCAGAGCTGTTCTCTTTGTCAAAAAGTTATTTATTTTTTCAGAATTAAAACTTCTGGTACAAGTTACTTCTCATCTTCATCTCCCTCACTCATGCTGCTGATAGAGATAGAGGCGGATGCAGCACCTTTGGGGGATAAAGGAGGAGAGGGTTTATTCAGCATCCATGGTAAAGGTGGTGATGGGGAACGAGAGGGTGAACGTTCTCGAGTGGGGCTACTGGAAGGACTTTGACTCGGAGAATGTGCTTGCAGCATCCTTCCACTGCGCTCCTGAAACATCTGCTTCTGGAAGAAAATAAACACTGTTAAGAAAATGCATTCTGGGGCATATTTTTATTGAAAAACAGCTCAAACAGACTGTGTCCCCTTATAGTGGTCTTAATCTTTTCTGAACAGTTGATTGGTCAATAAACAGTTTGTGTTTGTTGTCCAAAAGCTTCCGCTGAGAATTTCACAGTTTGGGTTATGAATATTGTCTCCATTACCTTTACACACAAACATGTCAGATGCTTTTTTCATACCAGGTTACCAATCTTATTGAAGTATACAAAGGTATTCACAACACCTCCTTTAAAAAAAGTAATGTTTAATGTAATTTATGGTTTATAATAAATTTTGATATTGAACTTGTATTCAGGCTGTGGAAAGTCTTAAAAGAAGAAGTTCCCCCTTGTTTGACAACCCAAATGCCCTGGCATACATAGTAATTAACCTAGGAAGGCTGACTAAATGGAATGGGCAAGTCCTATGAATAACAAATCCTATGATTGTATAGCATTTTTTTTATCAGAACAATATCAAACTTTATTTGTAATTAAACATCTTACCCTCCTTCCTATTTTGAGGTCTAATGGCTTTGAATCTAGTCCATGACCCCTGCTAAGACCTACAGGTGATACTCGAAAAACTAGAATATCGTGCAAAAGTTCATTTTTTTCACTAATGCAACTTAAAAGGTGAAACTAATATAGGAAATAGACGCATTACATGCAAAGCAAGATAGTTCAAGCCGTGATTTGTCATAATTGTGATGATTATGGCTTACAGCTCATGAAAACCCCAAATCCACAATCTCAGAAAATTAGAATATTGCATGCAATCAATAAAACAAGGTTTGTACATAGAACAATATCAGACCCCTGAAAAGTATAAGTATGCATATGTACTCAGTACTTGGTTTGAGCCCCTTTTGCAGCAATTACTGCCTCAATGCGGCGTGGCATGGAAGCTATCAGCCTGTGGCACTGCTGAGGTGTTATGGAAGACCAGGATGTTTCAATAGCGGCCTTCAGCTCTTCTGCATTGTTCGGTCTCATGTCTCTCATCTTTCTCTTGGCAATGCCCTATAGATTCTCTATGGGGTTCAGGTCAGGTGAGTTTGCTGGCCAATCAAGCACAGTAATCTCACGGTCATTGAACCAGGTTTTGGTGCTTTTGGCAGTGTGGGTAGGTGCCAAGTCCTGCTGGAAAATGAATTCAGCATCCCCATAGAGCTCGTCTGTGGAAGGAAGCATGAAGTGCTCCAAAATCTCCTGATAGACGGCTGCGTTGACCCTGGACTTAATGAAGCACAGTGGACCAACACCAGCCGATGACATGGCTCCCCAAATCAACACAGACTGTGGAAACTTCACACTGGACTTCAAGCATCTTGCAGTGAGTGCCTCTCCATTCTTCCTCCATACTCTGGGTCCTTGGTTTCCAAATGAGATGCAAAATTTGCTCTCATCAGAAAAGAGGACTTTGTACCACTGAGCAACAGACCAGGTCTGTTTTTCTTTAGGCCAGGTAAGACGCTTCTGATGTTGTTTGTTGTTCAGGAGTGGCTTGACAAGAGGAATACGACATTTGAAGCCCATGTCCAGGATCCGTCTGTGTGTGGTGGCTCTTGATGCACTGACTCCAGCCTCAATCCACTGCTTGTGAAAGTCCCCAGCACTTTTGAATGGCCTTTTCCTGACAATCCACTCCAGGCTGCGGTCATCCCTGCTGCTTGTGCACCTTTTTCTTCCACACTTTTCCCTTCCACATAACTTTCTATTAATGTGCTTTGATACAGCACTCTGGGAACATCCAACTTCTTTTGCAATTACCTTTTGAGGCTTTCCCTCATTATGGAGGGTGTCAATGATGGTTTTCTGCACAACTGTCACGTCCGCAGTCTTTCCCATGATTGTGATTCCTACTGAACCAGACTGAGAGACCATTTAAAGGCTCAGGAACCCTTTGCAGGTGTTATGGCTTAATGAGTTGATTACAGTGGGATACTTTGAGCCTAGAATATTGCACCTTTTCACAATATTCTAATTTTCTGAGATTGTGGATTTGGGGTTTTCATGAGCTGTAAGCCATAATCATCACAATTATGACAAATCACGGCTTGAACTTGCTTGCATGTAATGAGGCTATCTCATATATTAGTTTCACCTTTTAAGTTGCATTAGTGAAATAAATGAACTTTTGCACGATATTCTAATTTTTTGAGTATCACCTATATTTACATGGATCTGGACCCATATCGTAACCCCTATATTTGGTGCCTGTATTTCGTATGACCTACAATCATACAGCAGGCACCAAATACACTAGTTATTCTAGTTGCTTTGGTTAAGAAATACGCTTATTTGCATATCAGAAGCCCTTCCAGATGAAGAAAGTGTGAAAAATGAATATGTTATATCAGGGCACAAAATTTCAAATCCTGAGCCACTAGTCAAGCCTTAAAGCAGTTGTATACCCTCAGAAAAAAAAATGTTAAAAAAAAAAAAAAAAAAACCCTGTAAGCCAAAGGCATAATGAGTTAGCATGCACCGCATACTAGCTCATTATGAAATACTTACCTTAGAACGAGGTCCCTGTATCGCAGGCCAGTCCAAGCAGAGGAAGCTGTCATTTTGCCATGGCGTGTCTGCCGGGTTCGCTGCTCCGGCGCTGTGATTGGTGAGAGCCACGATTGCGTGGAAGTCTTCTTCCCAGCAAGGTCCAGCAGCGTCTGCTGGACCTTCAGTCGGGCATTCATAGCGCAAGCGTCGCTGACGTCAGCGGCTGCATGCAAAGTGAATATCTCCTAAACCGTACAGGTTTAGGAGATATTTATTTTACCTACAGGTAAACCTTATTATAGGCTTACCTGTAGGTAAAAGTTTTAAAAAATGGGTATACAACCACTTTAAGAGTTACTCGCCACCAGTTGCCCCACCCAACCCCTCCCCCGTCTGTAAACACGCCCTCGTACATTATCTCATGAAATTACACTGTTAAATGTTTTATGCAGAATTAAGTTCCAAAAATAAATATTATCAACAACTTTAACAATGTTAACATAAAACATATCAGTACCCATCAGTGCAGCCTCATCAGTGTTCATCAGTGCAGCCTCACTGTGCCCATCAAATGCAGCTTTACGGTGCCCATGAATGCAGCCTCACTGTGCCCATCAATGCACTCTCACTGTGAAAGCAACCTCACTGTGCCCATCAATGCAGCCTCACTGTGCCCATCATTGCAGCCTCACTGTGCCCATCATTGCAGCCTCGCTGTGCCCATCAAATACAGCTTTACGGTGCCCATGAATGCAGCCTCACTGTGCCCATCAATGCAGCCTCACTGTGCCCATCAATGCAGCCTCACTGTGCCCATCAATGCAGCCTCACTGTGCCCATCAATGCAGCCTCACTGTGCCCATCAATGCAGCCTCACTGTGTCCATCAAATGCAGCTTTACTGTGCCCATCAATGCAGCCTCACTGTGCCCATGAATGCAGCCTCACTGTGCCCATGAATGCAGCCTCACTGTGCCCATGAATGCAGCCTCACTGCCCATGAATGCAGCGTCACTGTGCCCATGAATGCAGCCTCACTGACCATGAATGCAGCCTCACTGTGCCCATGAATGCAGCCTCACTGTGCCCATGAATGCAGCCTCACTGCCCATCATCAATACAGACTCACCATTGCCTGGATGATGGATCACACACACACACAGCGGGCATTTCCCGCTGTGTGTCACGGAGTTGGGTCTGTGTTCGGCGTCACTGTAACAAGGTCCTGCCCCCCCTAGACCGGCTTGTGTGATAGGCGGAACACTGATTCAATCAGTGTTACATCTACTATAACACGAGCTGGTCCAGGGGGGTGGGACCTTGTTACAGCACAGCTGAACACAAACCCAGCTCTGACACACAGTGGGAGATGCCCGCTGTGTGTGTGATACACAAGTGGAGGGGGAGAGAGAGGGGGAGTGGAGCGCTGCAGCCTCAGCTCAGCTCAAAGCGGCCCCAGGGCAGTCCGGCCCTGCCGCTGTGTCCTCCAGCTGACAGTTTTCTGGCCGAAGCGGTGTGGGCTTTTTACATAACTTCAGAGCGGCCCGGGGGGCAGGGAATCCCCCCTCCTGGCTGCTTTGATGGCCGCACCACTTCTGCCATAAACGAAACTGTCAGCCTGGTCCGCCCCTGCTCCACACTTGCTCTGCACTAAATTCCACTCTTAAAATGCAAGCAGGCGAGTGGAATTCTTGAGAGCTGTGTTATTCTATGTGATCTAAGCAAGTCTGAACTCTGTCAATTACCACCATCAGCATTGCAAAGAATAGCTAAGAATTCCTGTTATATAATACATGTTATGTAGTATTCATAATGTGTTGATAAACACAGTTTAATGAATAATTCATATGTAAGTTGTTTTTGCATTAAAAAAATATAAAGTATTTTTGTACTTACCGTAAAATCCATTTCTCTGAGTTCATCGACCGACACAGCGCTCCATTAATCCTGACTATAGGGTTATATCGCCTTCTGCAGGAGTAGGACTAGGCAGAACAAAAAACTTGGCTACGCCCGTGGGCCGTCCTCAGCTTGTATATACCCCCCTCTCTGCTATAGGCATTCAGTTTAGTAGCAAGCAGTATTAGAAGTATCAAAAATTACTTAGATGGGTGGGTGCTGTGTCCGTCGATGCACTCAGAGAAATTGATTTTACGGTGAGTACAAAAATCCTATTTTCTCTTTAGTTCATTTTATAATATACTAATAAATCTAAATAGGTGCGCTTACAGCCTGTATACAAAAGTAATAACCTTGATTGAATAAAATTGAACATGCATGATTCAGAGTGCAATAAATGAAAAAAACATGAAATAAGTGTACACTGGTGTACAAAGACACGTATATGAAAAACTAAATATAATAAGTACTGAATAAGTGGTCACATCAATCTATCACCAACCAAAGCAAAATTCATCAAAAGTGAAAACACGTAAAGCAGTGAATGTAGTCCATAAACTGAACAGCAAGAAAAAGTCCATGAGTGTGTGCCAACTTCATGAAAGTAGGGAAACACATCCACGTTCCATCAAGCTGTACCCCGTATAGATGAAGGGAGAAGTGAAGAGTATATAGATGTGACTTTCAGTTGAAGTGACTCCAAGAAAGTGCTAAAGGTGGACCCTTACCCTAAGTGGTGGACCTCCCTGTTAGCGAGGTCTTACGTGCTAGCAGATTAAGCCCTCTGCGGGGACCATGTAGTGATGGCGTCCAACACAGCTGCTACGTCCAGCGTCTCCAACCTGGCGTTATCCAAATCGTCTGCCTGGAAGGGGGAGAAGCGCCCACTTGTCCCCAAGGTAGTGGATGAAAAACAGAGAAGAGCTCCAATGGTGTAGTATATACTGATAGGTTTATTGTTAATGGGTAAAACAAAACCAGAGGGAACACACTCCGTGAAAACACTTTTTAAAATTCATAAAATAGCCGGCATATAAAACAAGCGAACACCCGTGCATGTCATGGGGCGAACTAAGTGATGGCTTACAATGCGTAGCCACGCCCTACAAGTTTCGTCACAGATGAAGTCTTCAAAGGGGCCGGCTATTTTATTATATTATATGCCGGCTATTTTATGAATTTTAAAAAGTGTTTTCATGGAGTGTGTTCCTTCTGGTTTTGTTTTACCCATTAACAATAAACCTATCAGTATATATTACACCATTGGAGCTTTTCTCTGTTTTTCATACACTACCTTGGGGACAAGTGGGCGCTTCTCCCCCTTCCAGGCAGACGATTTGGATAACGCCAGGTTGGAGACGCTGGACGTAGCAGCTGTGTTGGACACCATCACTACACGGTCCCCGCAGAGGGCTTAATCTGCTAGCACGTAAGACCTCGCTAACAGGGAGGTCAACCACTTAGGGTAAGGGTCCACCTTTAGCACTTTCTTGGAGTCACTTCAACTGAAAGTCACATCTATATACTCTTCACTTCTACCTTCATCTATACGGGGTACGGCTTGATGGAACGTGGATGTGTTTCCCTACTTTCATGAAGTTGGCACACACTCATGGAACTTTTTCTTGCTGTTCAGTTTATGGACTACATTCACTGCTTTACGTGTTTTCACTATTGATGAATTTCGCTTTGGTTGGTGATAGATTGATGTGATCACTTATTCAGTACTTATTATATATAGTTTTTCATATACGTGTCTTTGTACACCAGTGTACACTTATTTCATGTTTTTTAATTTATTGCACTCTGAATCATGCACGTTCAATTTTATTCAATCAATGTTATTACTTTTGTATACAGGCTGTAAGCGCACTTATTTAGATTTATTAGTATATTATACACAGATATTGGTGTTCTGTTTGTGCAGCTATAGTTTTGTTTTTTCGTTCAGGTTTTCCAGCGCGGTTTTCCAATTTTTTAATTTCTTTAGTTCATTGACAGACACAAAGCTCCATTAATCCTGACTATAAGGATGTCCAAAAGCAGTTCCAAAAGGAAAATGAGGGGTGGGAAAAATAACCCAAAGCTTAACACATGAGCCCTAATCGAGTCACAAGAGCTCAACCAGGACACAAGAGCCCCTCAAGAAAAAACAGACCCTCTTAAAAACAGCAGCCTGCAAACCATGCAGCCAAAAAAAGCATCCACAGATGCCACAATATCTAGAATTTTGGCCGCCTTGCAAACCTGAGATATTGACGCATGATGACGAAAGGCCCAAGAAGTACTAAGCACCCGAGTAGAATGTGCCGTGACAGGGAAAGGAGGAACCCGACCTTTAATAGAATAGGCCTAAGTCACCGTCTGTCTGAAGATGGTAGCCAAAGAAGTGGCCAGCCCCTTCCTTGGTTATTGTGTAACTCAAAAAGACATTCTGACCTCTGAAAATACTCCAGATACTGCCACCCGAATCACTCAAACCACATCCAAGGCATGCAAAGCAAATTCCATGGAATGAGCCAGCTTTGGACACAAGGAAGGCAACACAATGTACTCATTCAAACGGAAGTCCTAGACAACTTTAGGTAGGAATGATGGCCAGGGAAGAAGAACCACCTTATCTCTGTGGACTACCAAATAGGGAGTATGACAGGAAAATGCCACCAACTCCGACACCCTACGGGCCGATGTAATAGCCAGCAGGAATGCCACCTTCTGGGACAACGTAGGCAAGGGAATCTCCTGAATTTTCTCAAATGGAGGTTTCTGGATAACCGGGAGCACTAAGTTCAAATCCCACGGCGGCAAAAGAGACTGTACAAGTGGAGCCACGTGTCGAACTCCCTGAATGAAGGTATGAACTAAAGAGTGTACGTGGCTAGGGGTCGCTGAGAGAAGATTGCTAAGGCAGACACCTGGCCCTTGATAGTACTCAAGGCCATCCTCTTCTCAACGTCTCACTGAAGAAAGGCCAAGATCCAAGCCACATAAATAGAGCAAGGATGAGCGTCAATCGACTCACACCAAGAAATTTATGTTTTCCATGTACAATGGTATATCTTGCTAGAAGTCAACTTTCTCGCCTTCAACATAGTAGAGATCACTGATCCAGACAAACCTCTCTCCCTCAACTAAACGTGAAAAAACTGCGCTATGTATAGCAAAAAACCGTCACCAAGCAGCAACTTTTCTATGAGAAATTAGCACAGTCCCAATATAATAAAACTCTATAAATTGCGCGAATATATTAAACAAAGAACAACATATTAAAAAGTCCATCAGTGAAATAATCCAATAGTGAATTAATCCAATGATCCTAATGAGTCTTCACCACCATTCAATGCCTTGCAGAGTGATTTCTTTGAGTTAACACCACTACCTGAAGCTGAAGGGCTCGCTTACCAGATTAAATGGACCTCTCATTACAAAAGGACGTAAACGCCTGTGGCTCCATACTTAGCCAGGGCCTTTAACTCCAGTCAATCTTCTAAATTGGGACATAAATCCTCCCCATAGGATGATCATAGGCATGCACCAAAATAGAAAAGATTCCACATAGTGTAAAATCCTCAAAACTTTAATACTCAAGAATAAAAGATTGCACTTACAATATCGTGGCAAAAAAAAGCCTCAATTTGTATGCATAGGCCGGCACACATACAAAAAACCTGTCCTCCGGGACACAAGTACAATGGTGACATCAGTGCGTCGCTTTGCTCCAAGCGTTTTGTCATATGTGCGACGTCGCCCCTGAAGTAATTCCTCAAAAGGGTAAAGTACTGCAAAACGTTTGGGGACCACAAAAGGGTTGTTTTGTGGTCTCTTGCACTGCAGTAACAAGTGCATCCACCAGCGTTTTCTCATTCGCTGCTGCGACTGCGGAGGAGTCATCCTCATTATCGGACGGATCAGGAAGCGCGATATCTAGTCCCACTGGACGGGCCACATCCACATCCATCAGACTCAGAATCAGATGAGACAGACTGAGCAGGAGAAGACAGAGAACGCTTCCTGATAGGCCTTTGCTTACATGCCACTTCCACCCGGAATACTAAGGACTGTAGAACTGCTGTCAGAGCATCAATGGGGAGCTGGGGTTCCAAGGGACTTGGCGTCTCCATGCGGGGGTCAGTGTGAGAGATGTGACCCTGGGGCTCTATAGGATAAAGGGAGACCCCGCAGCGCTATGGACACCCCCACATTCAGGGCACTTGCTAGCAGAGAGAGAGGGACCCCCAAGGAATCACCACTACCAGCCGGAGGAGCACCGTACGTACCCAGCAAGTACCCTTCTCCGGGAGAAGAAGGAGGAGGACCCGGAGCCCAAGCACCACAGGTCAGCTCCAGGAGGCTCCAGCTTCTCGCCGGACCAAGGAAAAATGGCCGCTGGCCGAAGACCAAACCAAAAGCAAGGGAAAATGGCCACCGTGACATTATGGACCACACAAACATGGGCTTCGGTCGGAGACCAAACCAGGGGAAAATGGCCGCCGAAGGCTGCTAAATGCTGGCAGATTGTCAGGGAAGCCACACAGGCCCTCTGCACTGGGCCCCCATCAGATCCCAGGTACTGCACCCCATACTTACTTGGGCAGTGCATTCACCACCAAAAAGCCCAGCAAAACTGAGGGATTAGGATGGGAGGAGGAAACCTGCAGATCCGACCAGCCCTGGAGGGTACCCGCGTCCACCCACCCCACACAAAGGAGGAGAGGGGGAATATACTTACCTCTCCATGGATGCAAGTATCTCTCCAGACAGAAGCTCTCGCCACCGAAGTTGGGGGGCTGTCAGACTTGGACCGAAGCCCGGACATATGCAACTCTGCGAGACGTTCAACTCGCAGGCCAGCCTCCGTCCATTGAGGCTATGTCGTGGCCATCCTAGCACGTAGCTGCAGTCTGCACACGCTCGCTGGCCGGAATGGGGGGACCACTGGATCTAGATTATCCAGCCCATCACCCAGCCCGAAAGTTGATTGTGGCTCTTCCAGGTAAAGAAATAAAGCAAAAAGATGCATGGAAGGATAAAAAAAAGCAAAAATTGCTAGGACCTAAATATCCCAGCAGGGAGCCTAGGTCTTTACTCCTGACTAGACAGAAACAAACTGAATGCCTATAGCAGAGAGGGGGTTATATACCAGCTAAGGACGGCCCATGGGCATAACCAGTTTTTTGTTCTGCCTAGTCCTACTCCTGGAAAAGGCGATATAACCCTATAGTCAGGATTAATGGAGCGCTGTGTCCATCGATGAACTAAAGAGAAACAATAGTTAAAACTGAAAAAAGTTAGTCACCATTATAAGACGTTGTATCCATGAAAAAGAGCAACTTCTCAAGGGAAATTGAATAACCAAAGGGATGTCATAAGAAGTGTGTCTAAAGAGTTTGGTGAATGGTCTGATATCTCAACAGCAACATGGGCCAAGTGTGCGCGCATGCACATGGCTATCCAGAGACACAATGAGTAACGCCACCTAGCATGGAGTACACGTGACCGTCAGGGTAAACCCGCTGCAAGCAGTTGAACGTAGTCAGTGTGAGAGGTAGGGTCACAGTGCAATGGAGGAATTGGGGAAATTGGGGAAAACAGCGACGGAGATGCATGAAATGTTGGTGCAAGTGTACCAACAGAAGCTGTGGGCAGAGAATGTGTTTAGGACTGGTTCAAATGCTTTTGCCACGGGAAGGAAACGACTGAGGATGAGCCACGTTCGGGTCAGCAGCTGACAAGCAGAACCCCAGACATGATCACGTGACTGTGACAAATGCTGGCACGAGATCGATAACTGACTCTACGACTGGTGGCCGAGGAATTGGGCATTAGCAAGGACACAGTGCGCACCATTCTCCACAAAGATTTGGGTAAGCGGAAGATCTGTTTTCAGTTTGTGCCACACAAGCTGACAGATGAACAGAAAGCAAAATGAATGGAAACCCCTGGAGATATCCCATGTGTGACCAGGATCCATCCTTTCTGCAAACCATCACATTGGATGAGACTTGGTGCTACCAGTTCAATCGGGAATCCAAGTGGCAATCAATGGAATGGCATTCACCATCTTCCACGCGACACAAAAAAAGTTGCCTGCAAAAGTCCAAGGTCAAGACAATGTTGATTGTTTTCTTAGACAATGATGGCATCATCCATTTTGCAGACGTAGTGGCAATCCAAGAATGTGTGACAGCAGTTCTGCGATCGATTCCTAAAGAGACCTTTTCTGACACTCTCCAGAAGATGAACATTACCAAAAGTATGTTGTGAAGGATGGTGATTATTTTAAAGGCCAATAAAGGTAATTTGTTTGTATTCTCTGTTTTATTTGTTTTCTGATACCATTCACTGAACTTGTTAGACAAACCTCGTATGTAAGGGGGCCAAATTCAGTGACATCATGGATAGTGAAGCAAACAGCATGAACCCAGAACCTGGCCATAAAATTTACAGAGCAGACCAAATGGATATGGGGAGTAACTGGTGGCTTGTTGGGCCATGGTCACATGACTGAACAGTTTAATGGGCATAGACATGATTGGGTTGATTAGCTAAAACTGGAGAGCGCAAAATCTGGTGCAGCAAAATCTGTGTGTTCACCCCGCCAAACGCCCTGCAATGCACTGCGCTGCTGAAAAGCTTTGCCCAATCAGGGCGCAGTGAATAGCTGGTGGTTGAGGAGCAGGTCCGGCAAGCCAGCCATGTTGATGGGGACAAGGGCCTCATCCCCACAACCCTGGAATGTGGTTGTGGTGGTCTGCAGGCAGGGGGCTTATTGGAATCTGTAAGCCCCCTTTAATAAGGGCCCCTCCCGATGTGAATGAGTATGGGACACACAGTACCCCTACCCATTCACCAAAAGGGTGTACAAAGTGAATAAAGAGAGGAGGAAGTTTTTGACAATTTCTTTATTAAAAATAAAAAACAGGGTCCCCTGATATGAATCCATTGTCAATCATAACGCCACTGCCATCGCCCGACCTAAAAAAGAAAAAAAAAAAAAACAAGGCAACTTCGTTTTTTTTTTTCCAGGTCTAGCAGTGGTGTCGGCGTCGTGATTGACGATGGAATGACATCGAGGGACATTGTTTTTTATTTTTACTAAAGGAATTGTCAAAAACTGCCTCCTGTTTTTATTTACTTTTTAGAGTTTATTTGTGAATAGGTAGGGGTACTATGTACCCCATACTCATTCACATTGGGGGGGCGGGATCTGGGGGCTCCCACATTCCGATAAGCCCCCTGCCCGTAGACTCCCACAACCACCGGCCAGGGTTGTGGGGATGAAGCCATTGTCCCCATCAACATGGGGACAAGGTGTTTTTGGGTTTGGGGGGAGCAGAGGCCGCCCTGCCCCAAAGCACCCACCACCCCCATGTTGAGGACATGTGGCCTGGTATAGTTCAAGAGGGAGGGTGCTCGCTTGTTCCCCCCAGGCTGACCTGCCAGGCTGTGTGCTCGGATAAGGGTCTGGTATGGATTTTGGGGGGACCCCACACCATTTAAAAAAAAATTGACGTGGGATTCGCCTTAAAATCCATACCAGATCCGAAGGGCCTGGCATGGATTGGGGGGACCCCATGCCCTTTTTTTTCTTATATTGCCAACAATGGTATTGTATTGCTGGCAACTTATATGTGATTTGACTGTTTTAATTTTCTTCAGAAATGTCAGTTTTGCTCCAGTAGGTTCTATACAGGGTACAGATGCGCCATTTTACAGGCAGACCAAGGGGACCCCCATGTAATATATTTAAAGGAAAATTTTATTGTTGCACTTTAACCACTTTGCGACCGCTGCACGCCGATATACATTGGCACAATGGCAGTGGTGAGCAAATTGGCATACCTGTATGTCCTCTTTAAGAGGCGGGGCTAGCAGGCGCACGCCTGCCACATACAGCGTAGTCATGCCCGCGGGACCAGCGGACTCGATGTCTGCCGGTCTCCCGGCAATCGTGTCACGGAGCCGCAGAACAGGGAAGTAAACAAGGCATTTCCCCATTCTGCCTTGTGTCATGACAGAGATCACTGCTCCCTGTCATCATGAGCAGTGATCGCTGTCATATGAGTTGAAGCCTATCCCCCCACAGTTAGAATCACTCCCTAGGACACACTTAACCCCTTCATCGCCCCCTAGTGGTTAACCCCTTCCCTGCCAGTGTAATTTACACAGTAATCAGTGCATTTTTATAGCACTGATAGCTGTATAAATGACAATGGTCCCAAAAATAGTGTCAAAAGTGTCTGATGTGTCCGCCATAATGTCGCAGTCCCCATAAAAATCACAGATTGCTGCCATTACTAATAATAAAAATAATAATAACAAAAATGCCATAAAACTATCCCCTTTTTTGTAAACGCTATAACTTTTGGTCAAACCAATCAATATACGCTAATTGTGATTTTTTTTTTTTACCAAAACTATGTAGAAGAATACATATTGGCCTAAACTGAGGGAAAAATTGTTTTTTTTATATATATTTTGGGGGATATTTATTATAGCAAAAATTTAAATATAGAAAAGTATTGAAAGGTCTTGCAAGCCACAGATGGGTTAATGCCTCTAGAATGAGTTCCAATTGGAGACAAGCTGCAAACACTAATCACGTTTCAGCAGATCCCCCTGATGAAGGCACGTAAACCCTGTGCCGAATACGCGTAGGGGAGGGGCCAGGACAGAGCTGTCAGCACGGAGGAGCAGAGGAGAAGGACACACCACACCGCACGCCATACTAGCGTTCCTTGCATATTAAACCCTGAACAGGATGGTGCACTCACGCACCTGTGCAATGTGAGTACCCTCATGAGGGGAATTGTTTAGTTCATTTAATAAATCTTTGACTATTTACGCTATGGAGTTTCTTCTTTCTTATATGTGAATCGTGATGTTATCTGAGCAAGTTGGAGATCAGCATCTGTATACCCTTTAAGAGCCCAGGAGTGGCTCCCATGCGTGTTTAGACACTGTTTAGGTACTGTGTCACACGCTCAGAGGTGAGCCCATACGCTGTTGGGGGTCACTGGAGAGCACTTTAGCATGTTTTATTGTTTTGCACGCTGGTTTGAATGAGCATGATGGATACCAAACTTAATGGACACTATATTTTTGCACTTTGCGTTTGCCATTTATGAACTTCATGAACTCTACACTTTATTGAAGGAGTGAATACTCTTTTGATACCTGAATCAGCACTTGGATTTTGTATAAATTTTTATGCATGTTGCACTTTGGTTATTTATCACAGATTGATAGCACACATTATTGTTAAGTTCATGATTTATATTATTTCTTTTTTTCTTATTATTGATATTTGCATTTTTTCACTATTAATTATTGATTTTTATTTTTTGGTTTTAATACTATCAATTTTTTTTAGCGCAGACACAATTATTTATTTATAAAAGTTAAAATATATATTTTTTTCAAAATTGTCACTCTTTTTTTGTTTATAGCGCAAAAAATAAAAAACGCAGAGGTGCTCAAATACCACCAAAAGAAAGCTCTATTTGTGGGGAAAAAGGACATCAATTTTCTTTGGGTGCAACGTCACACGACTGTGCAATTGTTAGTTAAAGCTACGCAGTGCCGAATCGCAAAAAGTGCTCTGGTCAGGAAGGGGGTAAAATCTTCCGGGGCTGAAGCGGTTAAGCATCATTAAAATCACTGCTCCTTTAAAAATGATCTTTTTAAAAAAAAACAATTTGCATTGATACATGTCTCCCAGGGCAGTACCCGGACCCCCATACCCTTTTTATGGCAAATAACTTGCATATACGCCTTCAAAATGGGGGCTTTTGATTTTTCAAGTTCAGTTCCCATAGACTTTAACAAGGTTTGCCATTCGGGTTAGAACTTTTTCTCTGTTGGGGAGTTCTGGTGCGAACTGAACAGGGGGGTGTTCGGCCCATCTCTAGTAAGGTTGAGAAAAGACGCTTTTTAACTCCAGCTAATCATAGCTCCTAATAACTGATCCTGTACCGCCTCTCTACTTAAAATCTCAAATCACTGGACTCCCCAATTACTAATAAATAAATCACCAAATAAAACAAAAGACCCAATCCTCAATACTTAACATGTCTCACCACGAAAGGTGCTTTATCTGACGTGAAATAAAGTATGGTGAGCTATCACACAATAAAAGAAAATATGAATGTGCTCATAACAAAAATTATAAAATGGCGACAGCTATTTTTTGTCTTATATTTATAGCAGTGCTCATCATGCAAGTCACAAATGCATCTGCGTCACCATGCATTCGCCGTGCTTACACATGCATCATCGCCTCGGCATAATGAGGTCATCACGCTGTGTGTGCTACACAGCGCTATTTGCAAATCATCCATGCAATGACACATTGGGGTAAATCTACTAAAGGCAAATAGACTGCACTTAGTAAATGAGGCGAAGCTTGACTTTGCAAAGAATACCCAAACACATGCAATGAAAATGTAAAAAAAATTTTTTTGCCTGCACGCTTGGATGATGGAAGTCAGCAGAGCTTCCTCTCGTTTACTAAGCTCTGGAGCAAATGCCCTTGCAGAGTGAAACTGCACATTCTATTTGCCTTTAGTAAAATAACCTCATTGTGCTCTGACAAATATACTCCAAAAGGAAACAGTTTCAAGTTAAAGGGAAAAGACTATCTACCAATATCAACAGCTCTCTCCTAAGATTAGGATTAATAATAGACATTTGCAGGAGTACTGCTATTTTCTAACAGCGCTGAATACTAGGCTTTATATAATTTTCAATCCCACCAACATTATGAAGAGTTTATTACCAATCAACGTTATGACAATTTCTCATAAAGTGTACTTTTGCAATTATGTACAGATTGCAGATAGTATTTCCTAGCAACTGAATAAAATAATTGATATTTATTGCTTGTGTATGAATGGCAAGAATGTAAAGCCTTTATTTAGACCATGTGGAGCCCTTGAGCCCAGTCTAAAGATCCATCTAGCTTTGTTTTTTAGTAGAAGCTTGTCTAAATCCCCCTTTCTTTGGCCAAGTTTCATGTCCTGTAATATCCAGAATTTTAAACAGTCGGGCTTACCACCATCTTTTTCTCAGATGTGCCTAGCTACAGGTCTATTCTTTTTTTAGGGGTATGTTTGTTACATGTTCCAGGGCTTGTTGTCTCAGTTGTCTAATTTCTTCCCCACATACAGTAGTTACATAGCTTATCTAGTTGGAAAAAAAAAGACAAGTCCATCCAGTTCAACCCAAAAAACACACAAATCCTCCATACACACTAATTTATACCCACAGTTGATGCAGAGGTGGGCAAAAAAAAAAAAACATGAAGCATCCAGTTTGCTTCAGCGGGGAAAAATAATTTCTTCCTGATCCTCCAAGAGGCAACTGGATATTGCCTGGATCAACTTTACCTATAAATATTAGTATCCTATCCAGTTATGGTTTGTGCACTTAGGAAAGAATCCAGGCCTAAAACAATCGACTGAGCTGGCCAGAGCCAGTTCTTGAGGGTGTCTATTCCACATTTCCACAGCTCTTACTGTGAAGTAGTCTTTCTGTATTTGGAGGTTAAATCTCATTTTCAGATGTAAAGAGTGCCCCCTTGTCCTCTGTGATGACGTTAAATTGAATAGGTCTACACCAAGTTCACTATATGGACCGCTTCAGTTCAGCTAATCTTTCCTCATAGCGGAGCTCCTCCATGCCTCTTATCAGTTTGCTTGCCCTTCTCTGCACTTTCTCCAGTTCCCTGATATTCATTTTGAGAATTGGTGCCCACAACTGAAATGCAAATTCCAGATGAGGTCTTACTAATGATTTGTACAGAGGCTTAATTACATATCTCTCTCTGCTGTCCATACCTCTCTTAATACAAGAAAGGACTTTGCTCGCTTTGGAAACTGCAGCTTGGCAATGCATGCTATTAAGCTTATGATCTACCAAAACACCCAGATCCTTCTCCACTATTGATTCCTCCAGTTGTACTCCTCCTAGTATGCATGATGCATGCATATTCTTAGCCCCCAAGTGCATAACTTTACATTTTTCAACATTAAACCTCATTTGTCACATAGATGCTCAATTAAACAGTGCATTGAGGTCAGCTTGTAAGTTGGAGACATCCTGTAAGGATGGTATTGCACTGCAAAGCTTGGTGATGTCTGCAAAGACTGAAATGGTTCTTTTAATCCCAGATCCTATATTATTTATAAATATATTAAAAAGTAAGGATCCCAACAGCGAACCTTGGGGTACACTACTAATAACATTACACCATTCAGAGTATGAATCATTAACCACTACTCTCTGGATACGGTCTTATAGCCAGTTTTCTATCCATTTACAAATCAGTCTTTCCAAGCCTTTAGACTTAACCTTACACATTAGCCGTGTGTGGAAAACGGTGTCAGACACAAAATGCAAGTATACCACGTCCACAGCCACCAAAGAAATCAGATTTGTTTGACTTCTATCTTTCATGAATCCATGTTGTCTATTGCTTAAAATATATTTTTTTTCTAGTAAAAATTCATCTATGTGGTCTTTTAGTAAACTCTCCAGTATCTAACTATTTATAGAAGTTAAACTAACAGATCTAAAGTTACTTGGTAAAGACTTTGATCCCATTGTAAATATGGGCACCACATTGGCCTTACACCAATCCAATGGTACTATGCCAGTCATGAAAGAGTCCCTAAAAATTAGAAACAATGGCTTTGAAATTACAGAGCTCAATTCTTTTAGGACACGTAGATGTATGCCATCTGGTCCATGTGCTTTATTCACCTTTATTCTCTCTGAATATTTCTGAACTATATCAGTTTTGAGCCATTGTGGATCATTTGGGGCTATGTCAATACCACCCCCATTATGGACATGCTCCCCCATGCTCCTTTGTATACACAGAGCTAAGGAAGGTATTTAATAAATGTAATACATTTACCTTCTCTTTGTCCCCAGTCACTCTAGACTCTAAAGGACCTACATACTCAGTCCTAACCTAACCTTTTTTACTATTAATATATTTAAAGAATTTTTGGGGGTTTGTCCAACTTTCTTTTGCAATCTGTTAGTTTTGAATTTTTGTGGCCTTGATTTTCGTTTTACATATTCTGGTATAGTCTTTGTAACATTTAAATGACAATAGTGTTCCTTCATTTTTAGATTTTTTAAAAAGCTCTTTTCCTATCATGTATAGCTTTTTTTAACTCTGGCCAAGAGCCACATACAGTAGGTGTTATTTTTCAGCCTTATAAATGTATTGCCCATGGGAATATAATTTTGCAGTGTGTTCGCATAGTGGGCATGAACAGCTGGCCACATAATTCAGCGCACAGTAGGCACGTATGGGCATTTTTTGCAAAGGCCACAGTAGAAGGAACCTTTTGGTTTTTTCAGTAACCATGCTCACAGCTGTTTGTGTTTTTCTTGAAAAGGCTGTGCACCAGCATATCTGCTAGTTTTCTACAAAAGGTCATTAGTGGAATATGTGGTAAAACTTCCCTCAGATTTTTATCATCTAAATGGATAGGCTCTAGGGCAGGCATGCTCAACCTGTGGCCCTCCAGCTGTTGAGAAACTGGCAATTCCACAGCACAGACACCATCATCTATGAATCATACCCAAAGCAAACTTCTAGATGTATGCTCTTGAATATTTACAGTTAATGTGTACTGAACACATCGAGCACCTTGGATCAGGTGTGTCCATTTTTTGCCTGAAGCGGTGTGCGCACCCTTGTTCTGTTTCCTAATGTGTACTGAACAGTAGACTGGATTTTTAGATTCAATGTTGCCCCTGTCTTTTACAGCTTGGTTGTGCTATGTCTGATTTGCAGGATGTTCATTTTAGCTGCACACACACACACACTTCTACAGTCTGTTGTAGGTCAGCTTCAAGATGGACTTAAAGGGGTTGTAAACCCTCAAGGTTTTTCACCTTAATGCATTTTATGTATTAAGGTGAAAAACCTTCTGTAGGGCAGCTGTCCCCCAGAGCCCGCCTTTTACTTACCTGAACCCGATCTTTCCAGCGACGAGAACGAGCAGAGCAGCTCCAGCCGCTGTCTCAGGTCCTCATTGAATAGATTGATAGCAGCAGGACCCATTGGATCCCACTGCTGTCAATCAGATCCAAATGACGCGGGAGCCAGGGGGCGGGGCCGGGTCATGCTGTCTGTGTCAATGGATGCAGCAGCAGGACTCGGGAGCGCACCCGCACGAGTGCTCCCAAGAAAAGCGCTTCTCAGAGGGGGCACTCAGAAAGAGGAGGAGCAATGAGAACCTCTGGGGGACTCCAGAAAAGGAGGATCAGGGCCACTCTGTGCAAAACCCTTGCACAGAGGAGGTAAGTATACCATGTTTGTTTTTTTGTTTGCTTGTTTTGTTTTTAAAACAAACCTTTACAACCCCTTTAACACTGTCTTCAGGTGTAAAAAAAAATCTGTTTGCACATACAGTATATGTGGATCCAAATGCAGAGATTATTATTATTGCAAAGGCTACCTTTTTAAAATATAGGAATTTTTCTGGTCACTATACTACAGACTGTTAATGAAATAATGTTTAACAAACTTTACTAGTTATATTTTAATGAGAAATATCAAATAATTTTGTAGACATGTGACCACCGAGCTTCAAGGTGCCATTGATAATGGCTTTGCGTGCCAACTGTGGCATACATGCTGACCCCTGATTTTGAAAGTAGTAAAGGCAATATTGAAAATACAAATATCAGAGCAATACCGTAAACACAAGGAATAAACGTACCCAGGCACCATCAGGACCAAATAACTCCAAAAAATTCCCGATAAACTCTCTAGATTTTTCTTCCCACTTTTGGATTAGATCATGGCTCTTTTCTTCCACCTTGTAGACAAATTCTTTTGATCTTTCTTCCACAGTTTTCACCTTTTCTTTCATTTTATCCACTTGGTTTTGAAACCTGTATTTTTTTTCCTACAATAACGCAAATGTGAAAAAGCACTCATCATACATTCTGCAATTTTTAATTGTATCTTTCACCATAAAATGCAGTAATTTGTTTTGAGGCTTGCAATTGTGCCTAGGCTTGAGAGGCGCAATCTGGGAGAATGATGACATCAGTGTGCTGCAGGCAATAAGATTTTTAAAGTCTTTCTACTTCAGTTATTACTCACCCAGACTGTACATTTTAGCAGAGGGAGAGGCTGATTCAGTACCACTGATCTGTGTGAGTGACCAAGTGTATAAAGACTACTCTGCAGGCACTAGTGTTTATATAGAGTGCCTGCTAAGCATCTTGGTGCAGGAGAAAATGTTCATCATGGACTATGCATAAACAAAGATCATGCTGGCCTTCTGATGAGAGTAGTAAACAGGCATTGTCAGGGGATGTACAGAATACAAAATGAGGAGGACATACCCTCCTATATACAGAAATTACTTACATCTAGAATGGCAACGCAGTTCAAAGTAGAATGTATTCGATTCTTTTTGTTTAGCCTGCAAATGGAAGAAGATGTCCCCTGCTGGGTCATTATATTCAGACATACCCAGCTTGTACCAATCCTATTTGGATGCAGCCGCTGTTCAGTCAAAAATTTTCTACCTGGTTGCTAAGATTTTTCAACTTAAAGTGGAACTACACTGCAGCACCACAATTTAAAAACTCTATTTAATTATAAAACATTTTTAATATTCAAAGCAAACTCACTAATCCATCCATGTCTCCATGCTTTATTTTGCTCAGAAATGACTTTGAAAACCCCCTCCCTAGCATTTCTGGCAGTGGCCATCATAAGTAAGGGCAGATAATTCATGCAGCATTTACTTCCTGGAATCCATCTGCCCTTAGCTTGGGCATGCAGGCAGGAAGGTGTGCTTAGCTGAGAAAACCTTTCTCCTGGGATGAATGACATTATTCGCCTAGGCATGGAAACCAGGAAGTAACTGAAGAAATGTAAAAAAAAGAAAAAAGGTTTAAAACAAATAAATACATTATATTATCACATATATTTACTAATGATAGAAGCATAAGGATTAAAAATAGTCAATGTTGACTGAGAGAGTAAAGTTCCACTTTAAGGATGTCAGAGGAGAAGGGGTCAACAGAGCTACCCACTAAGTGAATTTTGGCCAGTTTGTTGGTAACCAGCCGAAATTCGAACTGTGTATGGTCAGCTTTAGTGGCTTGCATTTAACATGGATACATATACCTAATGCTTTCTTTAAAATGTTCTCACATACTAAGCGTGTAAGGATACATAAAATCATTAGATTGTTATATACAGTGGGATTGAGCTTAGTGAATGAGTTGAACCTTAAAGAGAAGGTCCACGAAAAAATTAAAAGTCAGTAGCTACAAATACTGTAGCTGCTGACTTTTAATATAATGGCACTTACCTGTCTTGGAATCCAGGGATATCGGCACCCCAGCTGATGTTTCCATTGGCTCTGGGGTGCTGTCGTCACCATTGCCTGTAAGGGAAACTGTCAGTGAAGCCTTGCGGCTTCACAGTCGGTTCCTTACTGTGCTTTGTGTATGGCGGTCGCAGGGAAGGAGAAGGGGGGCTGAACTTCCTGGGGACCTCGTTGCAGCCAGGTCTCCCAGAAGTGGGGACGGGTATCTGTCAGAAACAGGTACCTGTTCCCCCTCCCACCCAAAAGGTGCCAAATGTGGCACCGGGGGGGGTGAAGCAGATAAGTGGAGCTTCCCTTTTTGGGTAGAGCTTTGCATTAATATTGTAAAGAAAACCTCACCACATCACTTAGCTCGAAGTCCATACCTCCCAACTTTTTTAGATAGGAACGAGGGACACCTATTAGCAAAAGTATGTAGGCATAGGACACACCCCCTGCCACGCCCCCTTAAAGGAGAGTTATATAAAAAAATGATTAGTCAAACCCACAAGTGCTTTTTTTTACAGCTACTTTTCCTTTATATTGGCTTTTGAACATTACAAATGCAGCAATTTAGAAACTGGATAAAATCTTAAGCACTGGAAAACACTTTTTGAAAGACGAAAAGTGCATTTTATATACAACTATATAGATCAGACCAAAATGAGGAACAAATGAGGAAGAAAGAGGGACAGTGTTCCAAATCAGGGGCAACCCTTCGAAATCAAGGGCAGTTGGGAGCTATGCGAAGTCTATTTGCCTTTAGTAAATCAACCCCACTTGCCTTTAGTAAATCAACCCCACTGTTTCCTAGATCTCATTGCAATATGTTATGGAAACAACAGTGGTGCTTATTGACACGCACTTTAAAAGAATTGGTCACGTACAAAACATTGCCTGGATATGCAATGGTTCAGTAATTCAATAAAGTAATAAGGCTGCTAGGCCCAGTATTCATACACGGTAGTGTATTCATACATTCAGTCTAGGTGCTTCTTGAATAATTCTTACAGGATCCCAAGATTTAAAGTGCACCTAAAATGTCGCCCAGTGAAATAAAGGAAAATCGTTCACGAATGTGCATGCCAGGAACAGGTGGTTTATTGTACATCAAGCAACAAGCATCAGCAGGTATCACATGAGGGCTTTTTTGTTTAATTAGAGCAAACCTCCCTTTCCTGGCAGGCACCTTTGCAGACAAATTGTCCTTTATTTTGCTGTGGGTTGCGTGCTCTCTGCCATGCAAGGCTGGGGGTCAGCAAGAATTTTGTGAGGTAGCTGAATTCCCTGGCAGCAGCTGTGTATGTATTTTACTAAAAAACAATTTAACCTCTAGCTATAGTATTCCCCTAGCTGCTTACTACCTTATACTAGCAATATGGGTGTCAGGATCTGCAGAAATAGGACAGGATTGGTGTGACATAAAGGTTCTGATTGGCTCTTTGTATTGGAGCAATCAAAGAGTACCTCTGCCTCACACAGATCCCAGGCACAGGCAACTAAAGCCTATAAAATAAATTTAAAAAAATGAAGATTAAACACTATAAAAAAAGGCTTCTGCAGTCCCTGGGGCTTGTTTAGTACTAGTTTAGTGGCAGTCTTGAAAGGAACTGTAACAAGATAAAGCAAAAGTAGCTGAGAAATCTCCTAGTGGTAAAAGTGGTCCCAGGTGGGATTACCCCTCACTTTAAGGAGGAATCTTCTCACTTTCTGTTGTACCTTTAGTACAGAAAGAATTGCAAAATCTTCCACATGGGGACACAGACAGCCAGGGCTGCCCATACAGATGTAGAGGGCCCGGGCGTCCTGAGAGGCCTGCGCCCCAACCAGGGCCGCACCAACTATTACTGCATTTGGGCTGAATCCCAGAGCCCAGTACCAGAACAAGCGTGGGCACCTGGAACACCTGCCGCCCGGGGTTCCACACGCAGCGATCGCCCTTCTGTGGCAGCTAACACCAGCATCTCTCTAGACTGATAGCCGCACACCACACAGAGTTCACTGATTAGTCTCCTCCCCCTCCTCAGCTCCAATGCTCTCAAGTACACAGACAGGAGAGGGAGGAGCCAGGGAGGAGAGGCATTGCACTGTAAGAGCCGCACTGATGATCTGAGGTACGTGTATTGTTTGTGGATGGATACAGTGGAGGGTGACACAGTAACCGGGAAGAGGGGGGGCAGGTTACAAGGAGGCACACATGGTGGAGTGATGGGAGAGGGGGTTAGAGAATATATGCTAGGGGGTGCTTTGGGAGGAGAGAGGACTTGTGCTAGTGGGGGGGATCCGACCCCCCCGGTACACAAGTCCTCTTCACTCCCAAAGCATTCCCCCCAGCACATATCCTCTTACCTCCCTCCCCCAAATCAAAAAGATGCTGTCTGTCACAGAGAGGCAATGGGCATGGGACATGTAAGAAGGTTCCCTCTGTCCTTATCCCGGGGGACCCTCTATGGGCGTTTGCAGAGTGGCCCCATTCACTTGATTGGGTCATGCTTGGAAGGCGCTAAACCTGTTAAGTGTGACAGGGTGTATAATTCCTGCTGCGGCTGTGTACACCCCTGGCCACTGCGGTTGAGGGGTGGTAAAAAAAAAGGGCTCTACTATGGGTTTTACCATCCCCAAACTGCAAATGTTGTGTACACCCCTGGCTAATGGGCGGATTCAGTGGGATGACCAGTGGGCGGACCCTGAGGAATGTTGGTGGTCAGGCCCAGGGAGGCCCAGGCCTAAAGCTGTGCAAGGGGCCCTGAAATCTCTGATGGCTGCCCTGCGAGACAGCAGTAAGATATTTGGCAGAGGATTTCCCAAAATCTACCCAAAAACCCAAACATTTTTCCCTGGTGTTCCACTTTAATTATAGCATGCTACCTGGGATCTAGTTTTGCATACAATTAACCTATTCAATAGAGTAGAATCTAAAAATATGTGGTATCCTACACTTCGTTTTAAATGCGTTCTGTAATTGCATTTTGTTAAAGAGTACACCCATGGGTCGTGGCCGGATGTGATCAAGGCAGCACGCATTCCCCTGGAGCTCTGTTCATCCAGATGCTATCTATCGATTTGGAGCAAAACTACCCGATTTCTGAACTTGCTAATGGAAGGGGGAAGGGGTCCTGGTTCTGATGATGCACTCCTCAGCCTGCAAGAAAGCCCAAAAGGCGCAGAAGGACCAGCGGCTAACCCGCTCGCACCATGAAGGACGCTGCGAAAGACTCCGCCACGCCATCTTGTCTTCTTAGCAGACAGATCAGTGCACCAAAACAACGGCTGCAAAGATGGCGCAGGCAGGGTTGTCGCTGCGGAGCTCGGGGCTGAATTTGAGTCAGCGGAGGTGACGGTCATAGCTGTGGATACAGAATCGATTACCAGACCGATCCTGGAAGCTATCGATACTAGTAAGGCTGACCTGATGGGGCGCATAGATCCCCTCTCATCAGAATGTACCCTGATCAGACATGACCTGGACATAATCTGGGGCCAGCTCACTACGTTGGAGGCTAGGTTCTCCGATGTGGAGGATACCTCTCACACTCAGGGTGCCCACCTATCGAAGCTTCCAGACCTGGTGAGGTCTCTACAGCACAGGGCGGACGCAGCTGACAGCGAAGGAACAATGTCTGGGTGGTGGGGCTGCCGGAGGGAGCTGAGGGGGACAAGCCAGTCCTGTTTGCAGAGCTACTATTCAAACAGCTACTTTCTCTGCAAGATCTGCCCCCCACCTATGTAGTGGAAAGAGCTCAAAGAGTTCCCACTGCTTTTAGACCCCCGGGTGCCTTCCCTAGGCCCTTCCTGGTCAGATTCCTGAACTACAGGGATCGGGACATGATCTTAGCCCAATCCAGGAAACATCAGGAATTACGCCATCAGAATGCCCGGGTGATGCTGTTCCCTTTCTTCTCAGCTGCAACCCAGCAAAAACGTTGCTCCTTTAATGATATTCGAAAGCGGTTGAGAGGAAAGGAGATCCAATATAGTATGCTCTACTCAAGCAAGCTTCGGGTGCAATACAGAGGGGCTGTGAAGCTTTAACAGTGTTGCTGCTTGCTCACTTTCCTTACCCTGATAGCCGTGCTGGGACACTTAGGATTGCTGTTGCACCTGTTGTGCCCTGATAACTAAATCCATTTTCTGAAATCTCAAGGCCCTGCACGTACAATGCTTATTTTGGGACTCTACCCTCTTTGACCACTGGAGGATGCCGGCTTTGAGAACAGCTAACTTCCCCCATTTGTAATACTCCATCTCAAGTGGTGGACGAGGGTGGGTGATCACTATTAGCTGGGAGATACATCCAGGATTTCACTCTCCTGGGGCTGCACTTCATAAGCCATTTATATATTTTTCCTTTTTTTGGCTGTTTTTGACCACAAGAAATGTATCTCAGGGTGTCACCTGAGGGAGCCATTCCCCTATGTTACTTTGTGTTCTGTTGTTGTTCCTACGTGCACCAATCTTTTCTATTGCTCCACACTCCTGCAGTATGGAGCACGCGGAGGATATGCTGAAACACCAATGAAACTGCCGAATCTCACCACATCTTTTTTGTTTGGTACTGGGACTAAGCTACATGCTGGAATGTTTGTTTTTTTTTTAGTTTTTTTGGTTCTGTTTCTGGTATAATAGCAGGGGGGGAGTTTTTTTTCCAGGAAATGCTAATGCTGATGGTAATACCCTTGATGGGGATAGGGATGTGTATTTGATGCTCTGCTGGGACACTTATCAGAAATTATAGTCATGGCTGATAACGTTAAAATTGTGTCTTGGAATGTTAGGAGCCTTAACCACAAGTTTAAAAAGGGCCTCACTATTCCAATACCTGAAACAGACCAAGCCACATGTCATTTTCCTGCAGGAGACATACCTGAATGGTAGCAATGTTTTCGCTCTACGTAAGCTGTGGATCCAAAGAGCCCTCCACTCTACTTACTCTACCTTTGCTACAGGGGTGTCCTTGACGCGGCGTTGGATTCTTCTAATCCGAATAGATTGGGCTCCTCTGAATTGATTGGCTGGGCCTCTGTGGCAGGACTGTTGGAGCTATGGTGTTGGAAGCATCCAACAGATGCTTCTCTCACATATCGATGGCCCACAAATCCTCGGCCAGGATAGACCTGGTTTTGGAAATGGTCTTATTTTACCGTTCTTGACAGACATTGAGTACTTGGGGGATGGGGGATTGTCAGACCACAATCCTCTTTCTCTTACCCTGACTTTTTCAACGGGGGCGAGGAGAGAGGGGTGGCGACTCTCACTCAGCTGGTTGCAGCGTGAACAGGTATCTGCCCAGTTGGAGGAATCAGTCGAGTCATATTGGTCCTCTAATGCCGATACGGCAGATCACTCTGTGGTCTGGGATGCCTTTAAGGCTGTTGCTAGGGGGGAGTGCATATCTGCCATCAAGACAGCTCGCACGAATGACAATGAGGAAATTCATCTTCTACATCAGAGGGAAAGGGAATACGCAGAGGCTCATGCGGGGTCTCCAACAGGAGCCTCCAATGAGTCCCTGTTAGAAGCACGGCGCCTCTTATCTTTGCACTTCACTGGGCTGACTTGCACGGAGGTAAAGCGGAGGGCGCATACGGTATTTGCGGAAGGAGATAAAAATGGGAAGCTTCTGGCAATATTGGTTGCAGACTATCACCCAATTGCTAACATACCGGGGTTATCAGATATAAAGGGGGAGCCATGGTCATCGATACCTTACTTATCATGCAGGAGTTTGTAGATTTCTTTTCGTCCCTCTACTCCCCCATCCCAACCTATGATGAATCAGCCTTGGATTCCTTGCTAGAGGGTTTGCCACTCCCAAGGTTGCCAGAGGAAGACAGCACCATACAGTCAAGGAGGTACAAACAGCGATTTTCGCCTTCCCTCCTCATAAGGCCCCTGGCCCGGACAGCTTCCCAGCTGTTTTTTATAAATCAAATGTGGAGCTACTGGCTACTAGATTTAACTTGCTCCTGGAACACTGCCTTTAAAACGCCACTTTGACAGATTCTATGCTGGAAGCATACATGATCCTTTTACTCAAACCAGGGCAGGACCTGACAGAATATGCCTCCTACCATCCCATAGCCCTTTTAAATATGGATTTAAAGATTCTAACCAAAATATTGGCGATCAGACTAGCTAAAGCTATTCCCTCCATAGTTAATATAGATGAGACGGGTTTCATGCCGGGCAAATCCACAGACACAAATTTAAGGAGACTCTTTACTCATTTGCAACTCCCTCCTATGGACTCTAAGACCAGAATAGTAGTTTCAATAGATACAGAGAAAGCTTTCAACTCATAAGACTAGGATCTTCAATATCTGATTTTTTTTAGGTCAGTAGGGGCACCAGACAGGGATGTCCCTTGTCCCTCTTCCTGTTTGCCCTTGTCATGGAGCCCTTAGCTGTTGCACCTAGGTCATCAGGGAGGATACACGCCATAAAAGTGGGTACAATAAACAAATCCCTGGCGCTATATGCTGATGATATGCTCCTATTTCTCAATGACCTGGGTGACTCACTGCAGGCGGCTCTAGATATTTTTTATGAATTTGCTAAATTTTCAGGGTTGAAAGTGAATTGAAGTCATCAATTCTTCCCCTTTACACAAGAGCCAGGGAGAAGGCCAACCCAAATCTGCCGCTACAATGGGTTACATCCCTCAAGTATCTAGGGGTAAAGATCACAGCAAATGTACATGACTACATGTCCCTTAATCTACTCCCATTATTGACTTTACTTAAACAAAAGGTTGAGGCTTGGATCAAACCACCGTTATCCTTGATAGGTCGGATCAGCCTGCTCAAAATGAAGATTCTCCCAGTAGTTCTATACTTCCTACAGCATGCACCTGTATGGATACCAAAAACATATTTTAAGAAGATAGATGGTATTGTCAGTTCCTTCCTCTGGGCACCCAAACCCCCCAGAAAAGGTATAAAAGTGTTGCGGGAACCTGGGGATCAGGGTAGATTGGCATTACCTGACTGGCAGGAATACTATTTGGCTGGCCAAATGGTATTTGTCCGAAGATGGTTTATTGGCGGACGATGGAGACGTGGCCACTGTGTTGCAGGCGGCCCATTTGGAGTCATATGAAAGTTTGCGTTTAGCTCTGTTAAGGGGTACCAAACCTGATTTACCATTGACATTAACAATGAAGGCCACCATAAGAGCATGGGAAACTGCAGTGAAGTTGGTGTGTCCAGGTTATCGGGGAATTTCCCCGTCCGCCCCTATGTGGATGAACCCCACATTGTCACATTTTTATAATCTGCCAGATCCCATGATCGGGGCAATCAAGGGGATAAAAACAAACATTGAAGGACATAACCTGTTTTAAAGACCTATTGACCTTTTCCCAACTGAAAGCGAGACATGACCTAGCAAATTCTTACCTATTTCACTTCTTTCAACTCCGGCATGCCTTTCAGGTACAGTTTTGGGACGTGAAGGTGGAGTCTCTGCCCTCAGATCTTGAAACCTTGCTGTCGGTGGAAGAACTGGCCAAACCCCTTTCAGTGACCTACAAGGAATCTTTAAAAAAAACACCACAGGCCGTATCTAGGTGTAGGGGAGAATGGGAAGCAGAGGTTCCTGACATACAGGGGGAGGATTGGGATGACTTATGGACCCAGCCTATTAAACACCTAGTGTCAGATAGAGATAGATTGATTCAGTTTAAATTTCTCCATAGGAGTTACTATACCCCGGCTAGGCTATCTAAGATTTTCCACACTGTATCAGCTGAGTGCTGGAGATGTTCCTTTTCACCCGCATATTTTCTGGCAGTGTCCCAAAATCCAACAATTTTGGTCTGAAGTCACCGCTTGCATCTCGGAGTCCCTGGCAATACCCATACCGTTGACTGTGAGGGTTTGCCTATTGGGCCTGGTAGACGAGGTGGTACCATCTAGAGCCCTGAGAACTCTGCTTTCCATTCTACTGTTCTGTGGGAGGAAGGCCATACTAATAAACTGGAAGAAGCCGAGGGCTCCAGACATAATCTTCTGGAAGGGCCTGGTAAATTCCATGATGCCTTACTACAAAGCCACATATAGGGCTAGGGGATGTGGGAAGAAGTTTGATAAAGTATGGCAAGCGTGGTACAACTCGAAGAATACTGTAGGTTAATGGGTGGAGTTTAATCAGCACCAAGACATATCTGGGTGAGTCTAATGTCCCCTGAAAGGGCATGGACTAAGTATATATATTGACAAGACAACTGTCCTGGTACTTAGAGTTGCGATTAACGCAATAGACTATCCCATCTAACAGTAGAGGGATTTGGCATTGGCTCCCTGTCAAACACTGGATATAATGAAGAACAAACTCATTCGCCCAAGCAGAGCTGTGACAAAGGGGGGGGGGGGGTGCGGGAGGGGAGAGAGGGATGTTTGGAATGCACATGATAGATAGGTGGACTATGTTAGTCAGGAATGAAGCTGTTTTATATTTGGGCCCTACGTAGGGAGAATCGGACTAGTGTTACATTGACACAACCCGAATATTGTATATTTCTATATAAAATCTCAATAAACAGAATTTCCAAAAAAAAAAAAAAAAAAAAGAGTACACCCACCTTCACACTAGTTTATCAGAAGTCTTAGCAGTCAGTAATTGTATTTTTAGGTACTTAGATGGCACAGTTTGTTTCCACACAACACCGACAAAAATTTGACTTATTTATGGCCTACCTATGTTTAAAAAAAAGAAGAGAAATTAAAGCAGAGCTCCACCCAAAAGAGGAAGCACCGCTTGTCTGTCAACCCCCCCGCTCCCACATTTGACACCTTGCAGGTGGGGGAGCGGGCAGGTGGTTTTGACCCCCTCTGCTCCATCCCTGCCACTGGGCCATTCACAAAGCATAGCACGCTTTACGCATGCATAGTAGGGAACTGGCTGTGAAGCTGCAAGGCTTCACTGCCGGTTTCCCTTTGCCCTTTGCCGAGATGGCGGCGGCATGACCCGAGAGCCGGTTAAAAAACAGCTCGGGCAAGGACACCGTTGGATTCGTGGACAGGTAAGTGTCCTAATATTAAAAGTCAGCAGCTACAGTATTTGTAGCTGCTGACTTTTTTTTTCTGAAGAAGCCTGGAGCTCTGATTTAAGGTAACATTACATTGAAACCTCCTCCAAAAAAAAAAACTGTAACCAACGCTGTTAGCTAATATAATTGGTTTATTACCCCTTAATATTCCTCCAAGCATACCAAAACAGACAGATTTCCAGATCTAACAGGTATTCTTTTAACCCAGAGTTCTGCAGTTGATGTGTGTCTCTGAAGGTTCTTCCTAATCCAAGTCATGGTATAGCTAGTAGCAGTTAGTCACATTCAACTGGACTTGTCTTGTAATTTTAAAGACTGTGTAACTTGTCCACTCCACTTCAGTCTCAGTAGGTGTCAGGAAGGTACCCCAGTATTTACAGTATGTTCACACAGATAGCACATACACATTAGTCATATCACCATGGATTGTGTAGATGTTGATTGCCAAGAACAGGATGGGGGTTGTAAAAGTTGTATTATATCTATATTATTTACTTTAAATCCACACAGTATTTATGTTCACATTGTATGGACGTTGATTGTCCAAGAACATCTTGACAAAATGCTGGGCTAGAACTGTTAACATAGCATTATATATAGTATTTCAATAGGGTTCAAACAAGATAGCGTTTCCCTTCACTTTACGCAGTGTCATAAAAGGTAAATGTTTTGGGGGGTAGTGTATATACCTTTTAGTCTATTGTACAGACAGGCACTCTCTGTGATCCTAGTGTCCACTTCCAACCCTCCTTGATTGGAATTGTGACAATCTTTTACACTGTACAATGTAAGCATTATGGATAATTTATATGGTACACAATGGGTTTATTATCTACAGTTATCTGTATGTAAAGCTAAACAGCTACTTATATGTTACAGAAAGACTACCATCTACCCCTGAAGAAGATAATTATTATTGAAATGCGTTGGGTTCCACGTTTAAACTTCAGTCAAAATTTCACATGTTTGGGTGACATTTATGTGGATAACCGAATAATCTTTAACAGCTACATGTCTGCTAGAGCACTGTATCTGAGTAACAATTGTCAGCCATTGGATTTTAAACAGTTTATCTTATGTGTACTTGTGTTTATATATGTTTGAATTCTTTGCAGTGCCTTAAAAGTCCAATTTTTTGTATTGAGAGCGTGCGTTATATATAAGGGATGTGGCACTCTGGGCACATTCAGTAACCTTGGCCATGCAGAATTTTGAATTTTACCAATACTCCAGCTACGTACAGGATGACCATATTACTCTGTGTTGTGCTTCTTCCCATTCATGTTCCCATTTTTTCACGTCACCTGGACATTTTAACAAAAGCCAAGACACAAACTTTCAAAGCTATCCAGAAATGTTGTTCTTCAGTACTCACTAAAGGATTTTTAACACAGAAACATTATTACAGGGAATAAGAAATGAATATTGGTATTAAACATGGAACTCATTCAGTCTTAAGAGGGGATTATAGTACTAATCTCCCTATAATCCATCAAACTGTTGTAGCAATTTATGATTTCAAATGACAATGAGGATTTAGATCTGATATTGTATTCAATAGTCTGCAGTCGCTATTGTATAATTCTGGCCAATAAAATGGAGGATCTGTCATAAAGATAGTGTTTAAGGATAGGGAAAAACGCTACTGATATAACCCCCATTGCCAGCTGTTTTTATACTTACATTTATGAAACTAACATTTAGCTCTTTTGCAGTATATCCTCTCTGGAGGTTGCGTCTGGCATAAACATCATAATCACGGACGATTCTAGTGATTATGTCCGACGTTGAAATACCTTCTGTCCTCTGTGTTGGTACAAACATGCCTGTCACCAAGAAGAAAAGATAGCCAGTATCAAAGCTTTTTCTATGACATAGCATGTCTTAACAAAACAGGACAAACTACTGCCCTGAAGAACACATTAGCTTTAGTGACATGACAATGATTTTATAAAAGGTGTGCTCTATTTATGGTAAAGGTGCATAGAAGGAAAAACACAAAATTCATTATTAAGCCTTAAAGTGTAACTGCATGTTTGGTGTGGTAACAAATCCACAAAAATCACCACCAGGCCATTGCCAAATCCTAAACTTACCTGTCCCTTATCCAGCAAGATATCTCCGGCTAAATCACAGAACCACATCTCAAAATCTTCCTGGCTGAGCTTATAAATTATTCACATTTATTTCTTATTCTTGTACTCCAATTAACTTCCCATAGGTATGATGAAAGTAGCCGAGGGGTGGGAAAATTTTGACAAGTGGTTCTGGACCGGGGACAGATGAGTATAAGATTGTAAGAGTGGTTGGAGGTGGAGGACCAAGGTGCACTTAGGCAGGTCATACACGGTGCAAATTTCTTTCCTGCAACTACGGGTTGCAGGAAAGAACATTGCACGATTCCCCATCAACACAGACAGTGCTGACAGGGGAATCAGCAATTGTCTTCTTCTGACGGGGGGGGCGAACGGGGTAGCCATCATCCTCGCTGGGAGAAGACAGTGATTATCGCTAGCGACTGCTAGCAATAATCGAAAGAGAATCCAGCAGACTGGTTGTACCCAAGTTGATCGATAGATCAACTGGGTACATTCAACCTGCCCATGAACAATTCCAATCTCGGACGGTGCCTGGTAAACAGTGTATGGCCGGCCTTAAACGTTAAAGAGGAGCTACAGTATCCAAGCACAAATTTTAATAAAAACATCCTCTGGATTCTTCATAATCGCTGCATCTAATTTGGATATTCACATATACCATGCAATATTTACTTGCCATATCTGTAGTTTATTCTCTCCTGCAGAAGTTCTGCCGGTGGCCATCACATGCACCTCCTGGTCTCATGCCTGTGCAGTAATGCCAGGGTGAAAGAAGCTTAGGATGCACGAAGTCTCCTGGGATCAATGATGCCTATATCCCAGGAGTCTTTGGTATCTTATGAATACATCATTCTCTTAGGCAGCAGCAACCGAAAATGTCATGAAAATTGAATTCAAATATTTGCAGAAAAAAAAATGAAATGTCCAAAGCTTGCATATGTATGGGTGGCCATTGTGATAAGCCTTACTTATTTAAAAAAAAAAAAAAAAAAAAAAAAAAAGGTGAAGATACGCTTTAAGTTTAGTTACTGGCACAAGGAACACAGAAACCCTAATTATTCACTGTTCCTGACAAAGTGATCTGTGCAAAACATTAAACCCACTCAAACTGAAAAATGGTAATGCCAAGTGAATAAAATCTGATACCATGCCAATTTACTGACTAATGTTCACTGTTACAGAGGTCTATAAAAAGTGAAATTTATAAAAAAACAACAGCCTCTTTACCAAATGTCTGAAATAAAAACTGTCTGCAATGTATTACAGCCACAAGCCATTTTTACATTTTTTCCAGAAAATGTAATTAGCTAACATGAAGACATTGATTTTAAAAACACATTAAAAAATTAGGTCCAACAAGTATTCAGTTACTGTCCCGCTTAGTTTTTTTTTTACATCAGTATGTGGAATCCAGAAACAACCTCTGGCATAAAGTCAAGTAGGAATGTTATGGCTACAGCATTGGGTGGTGCCAAAAATTTGGGGTGAAATGTTTCCCCAACTATGATCCCCCAGAGATTTAAAGTGTATGTATAGCTGAAACATTTTTGTGTGTTTTGGATAAAGTAGGAAGGGGTTCAGACACCTATCATTTTGTTTTGTATCTGTGTCCTGCTGATGAGATTTCCCTTCACTTCCACCCCTGGTGATGCAACAAGTAATGGAAATAAATCTCACCTAAGTGGGGGGAATTCCCACTTCACACAGTTCTCACCAGAACATTTTTCCACATTGGAAATTTTCCCTAAACTCTTGCTCTAGTGACAAGTCCGGTGACAACTTTGAATTTTCCCCTCTCTATTTTTGTCTCTGACAGCTGAAGGTCTGACTCTTTACCACTCTATCCAAAACTAAAAATTGCCCTTAACTGCACTTTGGAAAGATGGTTAAGCACACTGGACAGTATTATGCAATTAGTTGCAGTTGGCTGAATTGTCACATTTTTCAGTTCCTAAAAATGTGACTAAACAATAGGTTTTTGGAGGCAGACTGGTATGGACTCTTTATTTTAAATGTTTGGAACTCTTGCAATATAAACTCATTGACAAACAATCATTTTTAAGGTAACTTGTCACCATGTGGAATATGCTTCAATCTGGTCCTAATACAGATCACAGAACAAAATTTACCTGCCTCCTTTATGTGCTTGTATACATCATCAGAGCCAGCTGATGAATATGGGATGTCATCATGAGCCACAAAATCAATCTATGCAAAAGGCAGAATATATTACTGTTCAATACAAATATTAGACAACAGCATAATACAACATTATTAATGCTCACTGCAGGACACAGAACTCATTAAATACAATTGATTTGTAGCTCTTGGGTTTCACTGTATTTTATTCTCTTTCCATATTTGCGCTAATATTGAAATATATCAGCTGAACACCAAAATCTTAATCAGTAAAGTAGGAAAGAGAGTTCTGCATTATTAGAAATACTAATGTGGGAAGTTTTCTGGAATATAGGAATATACCAAGTACATAAAGAATTATAATGTTCAAAACTGACTAATAGTACAGCAGAAGGCTGCTTAGTATAGCTATAACCTATAATTATCCGTATTAGGTTAATGTAGATCTAAACTCTAGATCAGGGGTAGCCAACCTTTCAGAGGTTGAGATCTACCTGTACGAAATGGAGGAAAGCAAAGACTGTCTGGGATACTAGGTGGCACCCTTTAAAAAAAAGAAATCAAGCTCCCAATAAAAATAAGGCATGAAGAACACATAGTATGTGACAGTAGTGTCCTCTGCCTCCCTTTACATCACTCCCCACAGTAGTGTCCTCTGACCCCCTTCACATCACTCCCCACAGTAGTGTCCTCTGACCCCTTTCACATTACCCCCACAGTAATGTCCTCTGACCCCCTTCACATCACCCCCACAGTATTGTCCTCTGTCCCCCTTCACATCACTTTCACAGTAGTGTCCTCTGACCCCCTTCACATCACTCCCCACAGTAGTGTCCTCTGACCCCTTTCACATCACCCCCACAGTAATGTCCTCTGACCCCCTTCACATCACCCCCACAGTTTTGTCCTCTGTCCCCCTTCACATCACTTTCACAGTAGTGTCCTCTGCCCCATTCACATCACCCCCCCACAGAAGTGCCCTCTGCCCCCCCCCATAGCCATGTCCTCTGTCCCCATTACATCACCCTCCCACTGTAGTGTCCTCTGTCCCCCATAGCAGTGTCCTCTGCCCCCCCACAGTAGTGTTCTGTACCCCGCCAATGCAGTGTCCTCTGCCCCTTCACATCACCGCCCTCCCCCACTGTAGTGTCCTCTGTGCCCCTCTCCCCACAGTAGTGTCCTGTACTACCCAATGCTGTGTCCTCTGCCCCCTTTACATCACCCCCACTGTAGTGTATTCTGCCCCCCATAGTTTTCACCACCCCCCTCCACCCACAGTAGTGTTCTGTACCCATCCAACACAGTGTCCTCTGCCCCCTTTACATCACCCCCTCACTGCAGTGTCCTCTGCTGCCCCCCACAGTAGTGTCCTGTGCCCCAAATGCTGTGTCCTCTGCCCCTTCACATCACCCCCCCCCCACTGTAGTGTCCTCTGCCCCCCCATAGTGTTCACCACCCCCCTCCACCCACAGTAGTGTTCTGTACCCCTCCAACACAGTGTCCTCTGCTGCTTCCCCACAGTAGTGTTCTGTGCCCCAAATGCTGTATCCTCTGCCCCTTCACATCACCCCCCCACCCCACTGTAGTGTCCTCTGCCGCCCCATATCAGTGTTCTCTGCTCCCACAGTAGTGTTCTGTACCCCCCCAGTGCAGTGTCCTCTGCCCCTTCATATCACCCCCCCCTCACTGTAGTGTCCTCTGCCCCCCTCCCCCCACAGTAGTGTAATCTTCCCCAAAATGCTGTGTCCTCTGCCCCTTCACATCACTTCCCCCCACTGTAGTGTCCTCTGCCCCCCCATAGCAGTGTCTTTTGCCCCCTCCCGCCACAGTAGTGTTCTATACGCCCAAAAGACTGTCCTCTGCCCCCCTTCACATCACTCCCACAGTAGTGTCCTCTGCCCCCTTACACATCACCCCCCACAGAAGTGCCCTCTGCCCCCCCATAGCCGTGTCCTCTGTTTACATCACCCTCCCACTGTAGTGTCCTCTGCCCCCCATAGCAGTGTCCTCTGCCCCCCACAGTAGTGTTATGTACCCCGCCAATGCAGCGTCCTCTGCTTCTTCATATAAGTGCCCTACCCCACTGTAGTGTTCTCTGCCCTCCTCTCCCCACAGTAGTGTCCTGTACTACCCAATACTGTGTCCTCTGCCCCCTTTACATCACCCCCCACTGTAGTGTCTTCTGCCCCCATAGCAGTGTTCACCACCCCCCTCCACCCACAGTAGTGTCCTGTACCCCCAAATGCTGTGTCCTCTGTCCCTTCACATCACTTCCCCCCACTGTAGTGTCCTCTGCCCCCCATAGCAATGTCCTTTGCCCCCCACAGTAGTGTCCTATATACCCGAAAGAGTGTCCTCTGACCCCCTTCACATCACCCCCCACTATAATGTCCTCTGCCCCCTCCCCCCAGTAGGGTCCTGTACCTCCCAAAACACAGTGTCCTCTGCCCCCCTTTACATCACCCCCCACTGTAGTGTCTTCTGCCCCCTATTGCAGTGTTCACCACACCCCTCCACCCACAGTAGTGTTCTGTACCCCTCCAACAGTGTCCTCTGCCCCCTTTACATCACCCCCCGCCACAGTAGTGTAATCTTCCCCCAAATCCTGTGTCCTCTGCCCCTTCACGTCACTTCCCCCACTGTAGTGTCCTCTGCCCCCCCCCCCATAGCAGTGTCTTTTGCCCCTTCCCCCAACAGTAGTGTTCTATACGCCCAAAAGACTGTCCTCAGCCCCCCTTCCCATCACTCCCACAATAGTGTCCTCTGCCCCCTTTTACATCACCCCCCACAGAAGTGCCCTCTGCCCCCTCCCATAGCCGTGTCCTCTGTTCACATCACCTTCCCACTGTAGTGTCCTCTGCCCCCCATAGCAGTGTCCTCTGCCCCCCACAGTAGTGTTCTGTACCCCGCCAATGCAGCGTCCTCTGCTTCATAGCAGCGCCTTACCCCACTGTAGTGTTCTCTGCCCCCCTCTCCCCACAGTAGTGTCCTGCACTACCGAATACTGTGTCCTCTACCCCCTTTACATCACCCCCCACTGTAGTGTCTTCTGCCCCCTATAGCAGTGTTCACCACCCCCCCCCTCCACCCACAGTAGTGTCCTGTACCCCCAAATGCTGTGTCCTCTGCCCACACATTACTTCCCCCCACTGTAGTGTCTCTCTGCCCCCCATAGCAATGTCCTTTGCCCCCCCACAGTAGTGTCCTATTTACCCGAAAGAGTGTCCTCTGCCCCCCTTCACATCACCCCCCACTATAATGTCCTCTGGCCCCTCCCACCAGTAGGGTCCTGTAACTCCCAAAAAAACAGTGTCCTCTGCCCCCTTTACATCACCCTCCCCACTGTAGTGTCCTCTGTCCCCCTCCCCCCACAGTAGAGTCCTGTACCTCAAATGCTGGGTCCTCTGCCCCTTCACATCACAACATTAGTGCCCCTATAGCTGTGTCCTCTGTCCCCTTCACATCACCCTCCCACTGTAGTGTCCTCTGCCCCCATAGCATTATCCTCTGCCCCCACAGTAGTGTTATGTACCCCCCAAGTGCAGTGTCCTCTGCCCCCTTTACATAACTGCCCCCTGTAGTATCCTCTGCCCCCTCCCACAGTCCGTCCAGAGTAATGTTCTGTACTACCCAATTTTGTGTCCTCTGCCACCTTAACATCACCCCCTCCCCCCACTGTACTGTCCTCTGCCCCCCTATAGCAGTGTCCACTGCCCCCCCCCCACAGTTGTGTTCTGTACCCCTCCAATGCAGTGTCCTCTGCCCTGTTACATCATCCCCCCTACTGTAGTGTGCTCTGTCCCCCTTCCCCACAGTAGTGTCCTGTATCCTCAAATGCTGTGTCCTCTGCCCCTTTCACATCACCCCCCCTCACTGTAGGGTCCTCTGCCCCCCACAGTAGTGTTTCCTTACGCCCACAATGCACTGTTCTCTGCTACCTTCACATCACCCCCCCCCCTGTAGAGTCCTCTGCCCCTTCCCCCCACAGTAGTGTCCTGTACCCCAAAATGCTGTGTCCTCTGCCCCCTTTACATCACCCCCTCCCCCCACTGTAGTGTCCTCTGCCCCCCCCATAGCAGTGTCCACTGCCCCCCCCACAGTTGTGTTCTGTACCCCTCCAATGCAGTGTCCTCTGCCCTGTTACATCATCCCCCCTACTGTAGTGTGCTCTGTCCCCCTTCCCCACAGTAGTGTCCTGTATCCTCAAATGCTGTGTCCTCTGCCCCTTTCACATCACCCCCCCTCACTGTAGGGTCCTCTGCCCCCCACAGTAGTGTTTCCTTACGCCCACAATGCACGGTTCTCGGCTACCTTCACATCACCCCCCCCCCCTGTAGAGTCCTCTGCCCCCTCCCCCCACAGTAGTGTCCTGTACCCCAAAATGCTGTGTCCTCTGCCCCCTTCACATCACCCCCCCCCCCCACTGTAGTGTCCTCTGCCCTCCCCCCATAGATATGTCCTCTGTCCCCGTCACATCACCCTCCCACCGACTGTAGTGTCCTCTGCCCCCCACAGTAGTGTTCTATACTGCCCCAATGCAGTGTCCTCTGCCCCTTCACATCACCACCCTCCCCCCACTGTAGTATCCTGTACCCCCAAATGCTGTGTCCTCTTCCCCCTTCACAACCCCCCCCCCCCTCACTGTAGTGTCCTTGCCCCCATAGCAGTTTTCTCTCCCCCACAGTAGTGTCCTGTACCCCCTAATTGCTGTGTCCTCTGCCCCCTTCACATCACCCCCCCCACTGTAATGTCCTCTGCCCCACCCAACCCTAGTAGTGTCCTGTACCTCCCCAAAAAACAGTGCCCTCTGCCCCCCTCAACATCACCCCCCCACACTGTAATGTCCTCTGCCCCCCACCTCCAGCAGTGCCCTGTACCTCCCCAAAAAACAGTGTTCTCTACTCCCCTTCACATCATCCCCCCAACTATAGTGTCCTCTAACCCCCATAGCAGTTTCCTCTGCCCCCCAAAGCAGTGTCCTCTGTCCATTCCTCACCACAATCCCCCCCCCCACTGTAGTGTCCGATGTCCCCTTCACATCATCCCCTCCCCCTGTATGTAGGTAGCATTTCCTACCTGCCAGTGTTTGTATTGCAGAGTAGAGGTCAGGAGACAGTAGAGTGCTGGGTGGAAGGTGGGAGCAGGAGCTGCCGGAGTTCATAATAACAAGCTGGTGATTAATTACTAGGACCACCTAGCAACCAATCACTGAGGCAGCGCCTGCCCTCCATCCAGCACTATGCTGCCTCCCGCTCTCTGCTCTGCAGTTAACATGAGAATGGCTGAGGATGGGGGAAGGCAGAGCCTTGGTCACAATCCACCTGTCGGCTCCTCACAGTCGACCGGTTGATCACGATCAATGGCTTGCCAACCCCAGCTCTAGAATACTAAAATCTCATATAAGTTATAACAGGTAAATTCTGTTTCCAAAGTTGTGTTCAAACATTTTGTGTTATGGGGTGACAACTACCAGTTGTGCTGTGTTTTGTCTCTTTATCACATGCACCTTTGGTAGAAACTACAAGTGACTGTGCAGACATGCAGACGGAGTTCATTGTTGTCGCTATCAGCATGCTGATCCAGTGCAACAATGTGCTTTCAACAATGGAGTGAATGAAATAAAATGGGAGCTATTCCTGCGCTACCAAATTGGAAAAAAGAAGTGAAACAACCGAACAAAATTTGGAGACTGCAGGGAACATATGCAACTGGACAGCTGCACGCACCAAGACAAGGGCCCAGACAAAAGCCCAAAACAATTGAACCAAAAAAAAGGGGGGGGGGGGTGCTGCGCTAACCAGAGAGTCTCTATAAATGGTCACTTACTACTAGCTTCATGATGTAAGAAAAAGCATCAGCGAAATGGAATAAATATTCGTATATAGAAATCGCATAAAACTAGAGTGTTAAAATCGCATAAGTTAGTGTAATAACTAAAAACCTTGTGGAGTAAAAAAAGGTGATTTAAATATATGTTGATCCAAAAGAGTGATAAACATAGATATGAACAATCAAAAATATGTCTAAAATCATCTGATCAAATAGGTGAGTATTGTCAACCAAATATATCAAAGTGCTGGTGCTCTAGTGACTTGAGTACAATAATGCAGACTGATAAATATCATATCATAAAGTGCATGGATGAATGAAAATAAATAATTAAATAGATAGTAAATAATAAATAAATCAGGTGGGAGAAAAGGAATAATCACCAAATCCTAGTGGTGAACCAAGTGCGGTGTGTAAAGTCCGGTGTGGATGGTCAAATAAATAAATGTAATGATCCAATCCGATTGCTAGTGTCCAAAAATAATATAGTGTCCAAAGAAAATATCTGTCCTATTAGTGAAACCAACAAATACGTGCAAAGAACAAATCTTATCAATGGTGCACAAAAAACAGTGCTCAAAAAACGGCAATAGATGACAGTGGGGTGATGGTATGCAAAAAAACACTCTGTGTCCTCTTCGTGCAGCATGCGCTAGTGTAGGTAATGGCCCCTTACCTAGCGGTGCTAGGTCAACCGCATATGAGTTGTTTAACCAGAGGACCCTGGGTCTCTACTGCGTCTTTATATCCACGCTTGCCGACTCTGCGAGATCCTATTGGTAGCTGGGTGTATATGGCTATGGTCCTAGCTGGGGTCCTGGGACAGTGCGGGTCTTAGCTCCTCCTCCACATCTCAGATGTATATAAAATATATAGGACAAGGTACCCAATAGTGAAGTATGTTTTCAAAGGGGTCACTTTATTTACATAAACATATAGAAAGAGTACTCACATTGAGCAGTTTGGTATCACAGCCTTTATCCTACGAGCAGCGAGCTCGTAATGCTTACAGCAGTAAAAACAGTGAAAACAAGCCTATTCCGTCCCTACGCGTGACGTCACTGATCACGTGACTTCTTCAGGGGATCATCCCCTGAAGAAGTCACGTGATCGGTGACGTCACGCGTAGGGACGGAATAGGCTTGTTTTCACTGTTTTTACTGCTGTAAGCATTACGAGCTCGCTGCTCGTAGGATAAAGGCTGTGATACCAAACTGCTCAATGTGAGTACTCTTTCTATATGTTTATGTAAATAAAGTGACCCCTTTGAAAACATACTTCACTATTGGGTACCTTGTCCTATATATTTTATATACATCTGAGATGTGGAGGAGGAGCTAAGACCCGCACTGTCCCAGGACCCCAGCTAGGACCATAGCCACATACACCCAGCTACCAATAGGATCTCGCAGAGTCGGCAAGCGTGGATATAAAGACGCAGTAGAGACCCAGGATCCTCTGGTTAAACAACTCATATGCGGTTGACCTAGCACCGCTAGGTAAGGGGCCATTACCTACACTAGCGCATGCTGCACGAAGAGGACACAGAGTGTTTTTTTGCATACCATCACCCCACTGTCATCTATTGCCGTTTTTTGAGCACTGTTTTTTTGTGCACCATTGATAAGATTTGTTCTTTGCACGTATTTGTTGGTTTCACTAATAGGACAGATATTTTCTTTGGACACTATATTATTTTTGGACACTAGCAATCGGATTGGATCATTACATTTATTTATTTGACAATCCACACCGGACTTTACACACCGCACTTGGTTCACCACTAGGATTTGGTGATTATTCCTTTTCTCCCACCTGATTTATTTATTATTTACTATCTATTTAATTATTTATTTTCATTCATCCATGCACTTTATGATATGATATTTATCAGTCTGCATTATTGTACTCAAGTCACTAGAGCACCAGCACTTTGATATATTTGGTTGACAATACTCACCTATTTGATCAGATGATTTTAGACATATTTTTGATTGTTCATATCTATGTTTATCACTCTTTTGGATCAACATATATTTAAATCACCTTTTTTTACTCCACAAGGTTTTTAGTTATTACACTAACTTATGCGATTTTAACACTCTAGTTTTATGCGATTTCTATATACGAATGGAGTGAATGCATGTAGACAGGAAATGATCAAATTAGGCTGCTGCATTTAGTAAAAAACTCATTCACCCTGGACACACACCACTATAACTGCTGACCTTCCAGCACAGAATTTTACAGGCCTGGCTCTACTACACTGATCATAGTGGGTCGCTTGCTGTAAACCTCCATTAACAAAACATCTTGCGTTCTTTCCACAGAATACAAGGTGTTCTGTAAATGGAGGAGGTGTGGGTGAATGTCACTGTCTTCCCTCCTGTGAAATGAATGCAAGACATTTTGTGAATGGAGGAGGTGTACAGCGAGCGGTCCACTATGATCAGTGTAGTATAGCCAGAAGTTTGGCAGTTAGAGTGGTGTCCAGGATGAATGAAAGTAATGCCGCGTACACACGGTCGTACTTTTCGTCTACAAAAGTCGGACAGCCTGTCCGACAGACTTCCGGCAGACTTTCGGTGGACTTGCGGCGGACTTGCGGCCTACTTTCTAACGAACGGACTTGCCTACACACGACCACACAAAAGTCTAACGGATTCGTACGTGATGACGTACACCGGACTAAAATAAGGAAGTTCATAGCCAGTAGCCAATAGGTGCCCTAGCGTGGCTTTTTGTCCGTCGGACTAGCACACAGACGAGCGGATTTCGGGGTCCGTCGTAGTTACGAAGTAAAGTTTTAAAACATGTTTCAAATCTAAAGTACGTCGGATTTGAGGCTATAAAAGTCAGTTGAAAGTCCGGAGAAGCCCACACACGATCGGATTACCAGCCAGCTTTAGTCCATCAGCGTCCGTTGGACTTTTGTAGACGAAAAGTAGGACCGTGTGTACGCGGCATAAGAGTTACTACCTACCAATTAACTATATCATCCTAAAATATATAAACATTATCACTACTGTGTGTGTTTCTGTCTTGTGTCTGTACCAAGTGTCTCATGCAGGCCTTGGCCGTGGTCCATTATGTCACCATGGCAGATAGAAACTAATAATTTTTCTTAGCAATATTTTTCAAACATTTTGCTTACAATGCATAAAAGCCTCCAAGCTTTACGAAATGTGACTGAACATATTCAATATAAAGAATAGAGAGTCTCTCCACTCTTTTTGTAAATGTACCATAAGGTAATGGAAGGGACTCAGAGAGTGCTAAAAGTCCACGGGTCAGGGAGCGCAAATTACTTGCCTTGCCCAGGGCGCTGACAACCCACGCTACTCCACTGAATATCATAATTTAATCTGATGGGCTTTTTTTTTTTGCTTTCCTCAACTTGTAGAAACACATGCTATCTGTAGTTAGAAATAGTTAAAAAGTTACATAGTTGGAGAGGTTGAAAAAAGACACAAGTCCATCAAATCCAACATGTGTGTGTGCTTCTATGTCAGTATTACATTGTATATCCCTGTATGTTGTGGTCTTTCAGGTGCCTATCTAGTAGTTTTTTGAAATTATCGATGCTCCCCGCTGAAACCACTAACCGTGGAAGAGAATTCCACATCCTTACCCCTCTTACAGTAAAAAACCCTCTACGCAGTTTAAGGTTAAACTGCTTCTGATCTAATTTTAGTGAATAGCCACGTCCTTTTAAATTCCCTTTCGCAGGAAAAGTTTTATTCCTATTGTGGGGTCACCAGTACGGTATTTGTACACTGAAATCATATCCCCTCTCAAACGTCTCTTCTCCAGAGAGAATAGGTTCCGTGCTCCTAACTTTTTTTTTATAACTAAGGTCCTCCAGTCCCTTTATTAGCTTTGTTGCCCTTCTCTGGAGAACTGGACGGCATACTCCAGGTGCCGCCGGACCAGAGTCTTGTAGAGTGGGAGAATTATTGTTTTATCTCTGGAGTGAATGCCCTTTTTAATGCATGCCAATATTCTGTTGGCTTTGCTTGCAGCAGCTTGGCATTGCATGCCATTGCTGAGCTTGTCATCTACTAGGACCCCCAGGTCCTTTTCCATCCTAGATTCCCCCAGAGGTTCTCCCCCTAGTGAGTAGATGGCATTCATATTTTTGCCACCCAAATGCATTATTTTACATTTTTCTACATTAAACCTCATTTGCCATGTAGTTGCCCACCACATTAATTTGTTGAGATGTTCTTACAAGGTTTCTCCATCCTGGGGAGAAAATATTACCCTGCTTAGCTTAGTATCGTCCGCAAATACTGAGATTGAGCTGTTTATCCCATCCCCTGGGTCGTTTATGAATAAATTAAATAGGATTGGTTCCAGGACAGAAACCTGGGGGACCCCGCTTTCCACACGGGACCATTACAAGTACTCCCCATTTATGACTATCCTCTGAACTCGCCCCTGTAGCCAGTTTTAAAATCATGTACTCACCCTTTGGTCCATGCCGACAGACCTTAGTTTGCACAGTAAACGTTTATGGGGAACTGTATCAAATGCCGTTGCAAAATCCAGATACACCACATCTACGGCCTTCCTTTATCTAGATGGCAGCTCACCTCCTCATAGAAGGTTAATGGGTTGGTTTGGCAAGAACGATTTTTCATGAATCCATGTTGATTACTGCTAATGATACCATTTTCATTACTAAAATCTTGTATATAGTCCCTTATCATCCCCTCCAAGAGCTTGCATACTATTGATGTTAGGCTAACTGGTCTCTAATTCCCAGGGATGTATCTTGGCCCTAAATATTGATGCTACATTGGCTTTTCTCCAATCTGCTGGTACCATTCCAGTCAGTAGACTGTTAGTAAAAGTTAGGAACAATGGTCTGGCAATTACTTGACTGAGTTCCTTAAGCACCCTTGGGTGCAAACCATCTGGTCCCGGTAACTTATTAATGTTACGTTTTTCAAGTCTATTTCTAATTCTATCCTCTGTTAGCCATGAGGGTGCTTTCTGTAACGTGTCATGAGGATAAACATTGCAGTTTTGGTTACTGAGGCCCCCTGTTTCCCTCGTGAAGACTGAGGAGAAGAATAAATTCAATACCTTTGCCATCTCCCCAACCTTAGCAACCAGATTCCCTTCATCATTCTTTATGGGGCTAATATGATCTGACCTCCCTTTCTTACTATTTATATACTTAAAGAGGAACTGCAGTCTTCTCACATAATTTGTAATAAAAACAGCTTTGCCATTCTGAAGCTTCCCTCCAACCACTTTGCATATTATTTTATATATACACTGTGATTCTGTACTCGCCAAATATACTCGAAATCTCTCTCTACCGAGTCTGGCTGCAACCATTTTAACTGTGGGCAGCTGAAGCTGCTGCCTGTTCACTTCCTGGATTTACACAGACATACAGAGGCACACCTACAGCTCTGCATCCCTGCAGCTCTCATTGGCCCTCTTATGACTCATCCCCCCTCCTTTCCTGGCAAACTCTCATGAGAGTGAGAGCGAGAGCTGTGCATGATGTCATAAGCCTAGGCTTTTTACCAGACAAGAAACAGGAAGTGGGCTGTATAAGGTATTTACTGGCAGAAATAAAATTTTTACTATCCAAAGTTAAAACAACAAGGGCAGAAGATGTAATAGATGGAAAGTTGAAAAAATGACTGAAGGTCCACTTTAAAGAATCTCTTGGGTTTTTTTTTACTCTCCTCTGCTATGTGCCTTTCGTGTTCTATCTTAGCCGCCCTGCTTGCACCCTTACATTTCTTGTTGCATTCTTTGTAAAGTTGTAATGCTGATAATGATCCCTCAGCCTTGTATTTTTTGAAGGCCTTCTCCTTAGCTTTTGTATGCATTTTTATGTTGGAGTTAAGTCACCCAGGAGTTTTATTAGTTCTTTTAAATTTATTTCCCATTGGGATGCACTGGCTAATACCCTTATTTAATATGCTCTTAAAGCATACCCATTTTTCCTCCATGTTCTTTGTTCCTAAGATTTTATCCCATTTAGTATCTTCTAGCAAGAATCGTAGTTTGGGGAAGTTGGCTCTTTTAAAATTCAGTGTCTGTTTCCTATTTATGTGATTTATACTGAAACTAATTGACCTGTGATCGCTGTTTCCTATATTACCCCTTATTTCCACATTCCTGATCAGGTCTGTATGTTGGTAATCAGTAGGTCTAATATTCCTTTCTTGTTGGTGCATTTACCATCTGACCCATGAAACTGACCTGCAAGACATTTAGGAAATGGCGAACTTTAGATGAATGCACGGTTCCTTCCGCCCAGTCTATGTCTGGATAATTAAAATCCCCCATTATAATGACACTTCCCATCCTTGCCGCTAATCCAAATTGTGATAGGAGGTCCGCCTTCCCTTCTGGTTAGGTGGTTTGTAGCATACTCCCTGTATTACTTTCTCCTTAGTTTCCTCCCTTTGTAGCTCTACCCATAAGGATTCCACCTCCTCCCTTGCTCCATTAGTGATGTCGTCCCTCACATTCACTTGTACATAGTTTTTGATATACAGGCATACCCCTCCCCCTTTTTTACCCTCCCTATTCCTGAGATATAGGGAATACCCTTGAATGGTTGCCAGCCATACATGAGAGCTGTTGAACCAAGTCTCTGAAATTCCCACAAAATCGAAATCCTCATACAACAGTAGCTCTATTTCTCCCATCTTGACTGCCAGACTCCTGGCATTGGTGAACATGCCACATAGTTTAGTCTGGACGCATACTGTCTCCTTATTGGGTGTTCTGAGGTTGCAAATAGGACTTGCTACTGTACTTACCTCGGGTTTAGGTGCTTTAGTCAACCTACCATTAATGCCCCCAATACTACCCTCTGGAATTTGTTCTGTGCTGACTATCTCTATCTCTGGATCCTCCCCCTGTAGCCTAGCTTAAAAGCCCCTCTAACTTGTCAGCTATCTTCTCTCCCAGCCGATCTGCACCTTCCCCATTTAGGTGCAGTCTGTCCCTGCTGAAGAGCTGGTAACTGACTGAGAAGTCGGCCCAGTTCTCCAAGAACCCAAACCCCTCCTTTCTACACCAGCTCCTCAGCCACTTCTTTACTTCCCTAATCTCGCGCTGCCTTTCTGGTGTGGCTCGAGGTACCGGTAGTATTTCTGGGAATACTAAATTGGAGATCTTTTAACTCAATTTAGCTCCTAAGTCCCTAAAATCATTTTTTAGGACACTCCATCTTCATCTGACTTTAGTATTTGTGCCAACGTGTACCATGACAGCCGGGTCTTTCCCAGCCCCTCCCAGTAATCTGTCCACCAGATTTGTGATGTGTGGAACCTGAGCGCCCGGTAGACAACATACAGTTCGGCGATTCAGGTCTTTGTGACAGATTGCCCTCTCTATTCTTCTAAGAATTGAGTCCCCTACCAACAGAATCTGTCTTTCCTTTCCCTTGGCTTTACTCCCACTCTCACTGGAGGCAGCTAGGGTCGTCACTCTGCTCCAGCAATGCTGGTTCCTGAGTGGTTTCACCAATGTCACACAATGGGGCGTACTTATTGGGATGTTCCAGTCCAGGACCGGCCTCCCTGGCACTTTCCCCCCAATCCTTCCTGACTGTCTCCCATCTACTCTGCTCTGGTGCCTGCCCCTCTTTATCTCCACCCGCCTCTGTGCTGGCCCCTGCCGGCACCTGCCGGGTAAGATCCCAACTCTCCGTTAGTCTTCTCAGTGTTGACAGTTGCTTCCCTAGAACCTGGACCTGGGAAACTACGTGCTTACATTTTTCACATCAGTATTTGCCCTCGATCAGATGATGCATACAAGCCGCAAGATGTACACCGATTGGCATCTCCACACCCACCGGGCATCGTACCCACTAATTTATTGGGGATTGGGAATTATACTCTGTCCAAATGAACTAACAAATAGCTTCCTGACACTAATTCCCAACAATACACCTTTTTGGGAGTTGACTTTTGCATGAAAATACTGAAAAATTAACACTATAACATGCAAGCAGTAAAGGTAACTGATTAGTACACATAAGTGAATTCAAAATATAATTTGTAACTGTAAAAATTTGCAAATAATGAATGGTAAAGAAAATACCACAAAAGTTGCACTTTAGTGATTTCCCCCAAGATTTTGCTTTATGCAGTGATAAGAATGTTTCTCAGGGTGCCAAAAATCAAGGTCCCAATCTTCTCTTTACAAAATCAATATACAAATTACCGTATTTATCGGTGTATAACACGCACTTTTCCCCCCTGAAAATAGGGGGCAAATCGTCGGTGGGTGTTATAAGCCGATATAGGCGGGGAAGGAGGGGGTGAGCGCCGCCAGATTAGACAGAGCCGGATCTCCTGTGTACTCGGCTCGGCTCGCATTAACGCCCAGTCCTGCCTCCTGGATGGCTTCTAGCATTGACGTCACATGTTCCAGTGTTGGACTGTTGTTATGTCCATCATAGGAGGCGGGCCAAGAGGCGGGACTGGGCATGACTGGGAGCCGAACCGAGTACACAGGAGATCTGGCTCTGTCTAATCTGTCACTGAGCAGGCTGCATTAAGGGGCACTGGTGAGGCTGCAGATGGGTGCTGAGCAGGCTGCAATGATGGCCAATACGAGGCTGCAGATGGGCACTGGTGAGGCTGCAGATGGGTACTGAGCAGGCTGCAATGATGGGCAATACGAGTCTGCTGATGGGCACTGGTGAGGCTGCAGATGGGCACTAATAAGGCTGTATTGATGGGCAATACGAGTCTGCAGATGGGCACTGGTGAGGCTGCAGATGGGCACTAATAAGGCTATATTGATGGGCAATGGCGAGGCTGCAGATGGGCACTAATAAGGCTATATTGATGGGCAATGGCGAGGCTGCAGATGGGCACTGATAAGGCTGCAATGATGGGCAATGGCGAAGCTGCATTGATGGGCACTGGTGAGGCTGCATTGATGGGCAATAGCGAGGCTGCAGATGGGCACTGGCGAGGCTGCAATGATGGGCAATGGCGAGGCTGCAGATGGGCAAATGTGAGGCTGCAGATGGGCAATGGTGAAGCTGCAGATGGGCACTGATCAGGCTTCATTAATGGGCAATGGTGAGGCTGCAGATGTGCACTGATAAGGCTGCATTGATGGGCTGCCTTGATAAATACGGTAAATCACTAAAAATTAACTGTGCTGAAGATTTATGAAGACAACAAGATGTGGTGCTGTTTTCCTTGTTGGGAAAAGTGTACAGGTCTTGCTTTCTTTTTAAATAGTAAATGCGCTCATCTAAACCTTGCACCTTGAAAGCATGTAAATGTAAAAAAAAAGTATGCCGCAGATTCAATGATAAATGTATTGGAAATTTTGCTCTGGCAGATGTTCAAGCACACAGATACAATGGTTTTGAAATTAAAGATTTTGAATACTGTACTGAATAGGTGCTTAGTTCATCTTTTGAGGATTAGAAGAACCTGGTATTGAGATGATATTGTGAACTAAAGAAAACCACACTCCAAAATGTGTATCAATTAATAGCAGCTGGCACAATACCCTAATACATGCTATACACAAATTATAAAAAACAGCAGTGCAGCGCTATAAAAATAAACATACACATGTGACAATGATTAAAAGTGTGAAGAAAATTGTAAAAATCTATAAGTGCATAAAGGTAATAAACCAAATGTCCCAATGAGGAGCCAGAAGGTATATTGATAAATCTTCTCCATGTGTGACAAGAGAATTGATGTGAATCCCAACAGCCTCTGGGCTATCCAGCAATAAGACCGCAAATCACCTTGGTGTTTAAAAAGCTGGGGGCTTACCAAAATTAGATGACCCCTCATCAAGAATGGTCAAACAGTACTTTTTTACACTCCACGAGCCCTCCAACCTCTCTCAAGCACTTTGCGAAACAGCCACAATGCTATATTTCCCACAGATCAATGCGCAATCTAACTCACTATAGGAATGATGTCATAAAAGGAAAAAGAAACACGTTCCATAGTGTAAACCAGTAGAGTATGCAATTTTGACAAAGTATATGCACTTACAATGGATAGGTAGTACACAGACACTTTGTATCACATTTACAATCCCTTTGACAGAAACCAAGATGGCAACGACTGGTTCGTGTGTTTTGGTTACGCTCAACACATTTCATCATACGTGACATCATCGGGGGGCTCAATTTACCTTCTTCTCTTCATTGGGACTTTTGTTTTATTACCTTTATGCACTTACATGTTTTAAATTTTCTTCACACTTTTTACTAATTGAGGTATTATTCTATTAAAATAAATAATTTTACCTTATGCTTCTCTAGGAATTCTGGTGTTAGAGTCCATGGGGCATCAGTGATCACTTCATCCACATAGCGACAGTGACGCAAAGCCTCGTAGCGCTCACTCTCAGTCATTACCGTGAAACCTTTGTACTTGTGGGTTAGCTCATCACTGCAAACTGACAGGAACCATTAGAAAACAAATTCTGCAGTTATTTCTCAGAATGTTTTAAGGACTAGTAAGTCTGAAACTCAACATGCACCTTGTCCCGTGGGGAACAAAAAACATTAGTAAAAATGTAAGTGAGACTTCTTCAAAGCAGATCTTCAGCTTTTAGGGAAGTTTAAATCGTTTTTTTGACCAAGCTGGCCCAAACTATTACCTTTACTACCAGATCTTCTTATTGTTTGCGTTGTATAACTTTATAGCCTTAGCTATATACAGTATACAGTGCTGTGTTCTGGCAGTGGAATGGGAACTTCCTGTCGAGCTCACAGAACAAAATCAAGCTGGGCTGAGGGCTGCTCAGCTTCACATGGAGCCTTGTAGTCTATGAATAAATTCAAAGCTGCTTCTGAAATCGGAGATTGTGACATCATCCACCCACCTCTCCACCTCAGCTAATCAAAGGAAGCTTTGTATTCATTTATAGAATATAAAGCTTGTTGTGAATGGCCGAGCAGTGCTCAGCCCAACTCGATTTTGTTCCAGGAGCAGGACAGGAAGTTCTCATCCAGCTGCTGGAACACAGCTACATACAGGTTATACAGCACACACAGCAGGTACATCTAGTAGTGAAGGTAATAGTTTGTTTGGACCAGCTTGGTGCATATTAACTATTTAAGCTTCACTAAAAGCTAGGAGATCAGCTTTAATATATAATACATATGTCAGTGTGTAGCTTACCTCCTACTAGCAGGTAACTGTTTGGGAACAGGTTTTTCGCCTGCATAAGGGCTCTTGCATGACCTGAGTGGAAAAGATCAAATATTCCATCTGCATATACCCTGACAGGTCGGTCAACTGGAAAAGAGAAAGAAGAGATATTAGCTTGACTGTTGGGAGAAATTTGTTTTTCTCTTCAATGTTTTAACATTTCAAAATACATCTACTTCCCTACAGAAGATAAAACAACCATTTTCATACATTGTGAATGTTTGGAAGTTGTTGACTGGAACCAATTTGCAGACTTACCCACTAGTAGCAGTCTGAATATAACTGCATTCACTGAGCCTCGCTGCTTAACAACTGCTGAAGTAAACAAATCTAAGTCACATATAGAACACATATATATATATATAGACTGTAATGGAAATTTTTCAAGTTCTGTATATAATTGTATTGTATTTTGTATGTATCACACACTGCCCTCACTGTGCACACAGCACTAATAATGTTTTCAGTACATGTTTACATTCTTTTGAGTCCTGATTAGAATTAGCCTGCCTATGTAACGCCCTTTGTTACCATAAACGTACAATTGTAATATTAATGTGATACCTACGTAATCATGTGCATAAAAACCTTCAATTGCGTCATAATAAAGCAGAACAGTTATTTGGAAAGATGCTGAGTGTATCTTTTGTGTCTGTTCCCTACTGCAGTAGTTATTAATTTGGAACCACTAATCAATATGAGGATAGGAGTTGCCTATCATCAATTTAACCAAAATTATAATATATACATATACATATACACACACCACTTATATATATAAAAATAAAAACATACATATACACACATACACACACACAAAGTATCTCACAAAAGTGAGTACACCCCTCACATTTTTGTAAATATTTAAGTCTTTTCATGTGACAACAATGAAGAAATGACACTTTGCTACAATGTAAAGTAGTGAGTGTACAGCTTGTTTAACAGTGTAAATTTGCTGTCCCCTCAAAATAACTCAACACAGCCATTAATGTCTAAACCACTGGCAACAAAAGTGAGTACACCCCTAAGTGAAAATGTTCAAATTGGGCCCAAGGTGTAAATTTTTTGTGTGGTCACCATCATTTTCCAGCACTGCCTTAACCCTCTTGGGCATAGAGTTCACCAGAGCTTCACAGGTTGCCACTGGAGTCCTCTTCCACTCCTCCATGATGACATCATGGAGCTGGTGGATGTTAGAGCTCTGGCGCTCATCCACCTTCCATTTGATGATGCCCCACAGATGCTCAAAAGGGTTTAGGTCTAGAGACATGCTTCGCCAGACCATCATCTTTACCCTCAGCTTCTTTAGCTAGGCAGTGGTCATCTTGGAGGTGTGTTTCGGGTCGTTATCATGTTGGAATACTGCCCTGCGGCCCAGTCTCCGAAGGGAGGGGATCATGCTCTGCTTCAGTATGTCACAGTACATGTTGGCATTCATGGTTCCCTCGATGAACTGTAGCTCCCCAGTGCCGGCAGCACTCATGCAGCCCCAGACCATGACTCTCCCACCACCATGCTTGACTGTAGGCAAGACACAATTGTCTTTGTACTCCTCACCTGGTTGCCACCACACACGCTTGACACCATCTGGACCAAATAAGTTTATCCTGGTTTCTTCAGCAAACTGTTTGTGGGCTTGCTTGCGCATCATCTTTAGAAGAGGCTTCCTTCTGGGACGACAGCCATGCAGACCAATTTGATGCAGTGTGCGGCATATGGTCTGAGCACTGACAGGCTGACCCCCCACCCCTTCAACCTCTGCAGCAATGCTGGCAGCACTCATATAGTGGGGCAAAAAAGTATTTAGTCAGCCACCAATTGTGCAAGTTCTCCCACTTAAAAAGATGAGAGGCCTGTAATTGTCATCATAGGTATACCTCAACTATGAGAGACAAAATGTGGAAACAAATCCAGACAATCACACTGATTTTTGAAAGAATTTATTTGCAAATTATGGTGGAAAATAAGTATTTGGTCAATATCAAAAGTTCATCTCAATACTTTGTTTTATATCCTTTGTTGGCAATGACAGAGGTCAAACGTTTTCTGTAAGTCTTCACAAGGTTATCACACACGATTGCTGGTATGTTGGCCCATTCCTGCATGCAGATCTCCTCTAGAGCAGTGATGTTTTGGGGCTGTCGCTGGGCAACATGGACTTTCAACTCCCTCCAAAGTTTTTCTATGGAGTTGAGATCTGGAGGCTGGCTATGCTACTCCAGGACCTTGAAATGCTTCTTACGAAGCCACTCCTTCGTTGCCCAGGCAGTGTGTTTGGGATCATTGTCATGCTGAAAGACCCAGCCACGTTTCATCTTCAAAGCCTTTGCTGATGGGAGGAGGTTTGCACTCAAAATCTCACGATACATGGCCCCATTCATTCTTTCATGTACACGGATCAGTCGTCCTGTTCCCTTTGCAGAGAAACAGCCGCAAAGCATGATGTTGTCACCCCCATGCTTCACAGTAGGTATGATGATCTTTGGTTTCAACTCAGCATTCTCTCTCCTCCAAACACGACAAGTTGTGTTTCTACCAAACAGTTCTACTTTGGTTTCATCTGACCATATGTCATTCTCCCAATCCTCTTCTGGATCATCCAAATGCTCTCTAGCAAACCTCAGACGGGCCCGGACATGTACTGGCTTAAGCAGGGGGACATGTCTGGCACTGCAGGATCTGAGTCTCTGGCAGCATAGTGTGTTACTGATGGTAGCCTTTGTTACGTTGGTCCCAGCTCTCTGTAGGTCATTCACTAGGTCCCCCCGTGTGGTTCTGGGATTTTTGCTCACCGTTCTTGTGATCATTTTGACCCCACGGGGTGAGATCTTGCGTGGAGCCCCAGATCGAGGGAGATTATCAGTGGTCTTGTATGTCTTCCATTTTCGAATTATTGCTCCCACAGTTGATTTCTTCACACAAAGCTGCTTGCCTATTGCAGATTCAGTCTTCCCAGCCTGGTGCAGGTCTACAATTTTGTTTCTGGTGTCCTTCAACGGCTCTTTGGTCTTCACCATAGTGGAGTTTGGAGTGTGGCTGTTTGAGGCTGTGGACAGGTGTCTTTTATACTGATAACAAGTTCAAACAGGTGCCATTAATACAGGTAATGAGTGGAGGACAGAGGTGCCTCTTAAAGAAGAAGATACAGGTCTGTGAGAGCCAGAAATTTTGCTTGTTTGTAGGTGACCAAATACTTATTTTCCACCATAATTTGCAAATAAATTCTTTCAAAAATCAGACAATGTGATTGTCTGGATTTGTTTCTACATTTTGTCTCTCATAGTTGAGGTATACTTATGATGACAATTACTGGCCTCTCTCATCTTTTTAAGTGGGAGAACTTGCACAATTGGTGGCTGAAAAAATACCTTTTTGCCCCACTGTACGTCTATTTCCCAAAGACAACCTCTGGGCATGACGCTGAGCACGTGCACTCAACTTCTTTGGTCGACCATGGCGAGGCCTGTTCTGAGTGGAAACAGCTGTATGGTCTTGGCCACCATGCTGCAGATCAGTTTCAGGGGTCTCAGCAATCTTCTTATAGCCTAGGCCATCTTTATGTAGAGCAACAATTCTTTTTTTCAGATCCTCAGAGAGTTCTTTGCCATGAGGTGCCATGTTGAACTTCCAGTGACCAGTATGAGAGAGTGAGAACGATAACACCAAATTTAACACACCTGCTCCCCATTCACACCTGAGACCTTGTAACACTAATGAGTCACATGACACCGGCAAGGGAAAATGGCTAATTGGGCCCAATTTGGACATTTTCACTTAGGGGTGTACTCACTTTTGTTACCAACGGTTTAGACATGAATTGCTGTGTGTTGAGTTATTTTGAGGGGACAGCAAATTTACACTGTTATTCAAGCTTTACACTCACTACTTTACATTGTAGCAAAGTGTCATTTCTTCAGTGTTGTCACATGAAAAGATATAATAAAATATTTACAAAAATGTGAGGGGTGTACTCACTTTTGTAATATTCTATATATATATACACATATAAATATATAGAAAGTCCAACGGATTGCTGCACTTAAAATATTTATTAATCAATTGTTAAAGAAATTACCTAATCAGATGTTTGAAGACGATTTCTGTTTCGGGCTTACAAGTTTATGCCCTTCATCAGATCAAAAGCCTTTGAGCCCGAAATGGAAATCATCTTCAAACATCTGATTATGTAATTTCTTGAATAATTGATTAATAAATATTTTAAGTGCAGCAATCCATTGGACTTTTTATACCCCAAGTCGGCAGAAAACCTGGTGGAGCTCGTTGAGAGATACTTTGCTGCAGAGAGCCTGGTCACCACCCCTACAGCTGCATGGACTTTCCACCCAAAGCCGCGGTCTCCCCAGACAACCGGTAAGACTGTTGCAGGGGAAGTGGGTGGTAAGCATGGCAAGGAGATAGGGGGGAGGATTTTTGGTGCCAGGACTGAAGTTTGGTGTCCCAAACAAAGGGAAGCCACTGTCTGTCAACAAACCAAACTGGGGCAACATCAGGCGTTTCAGTTGCCAAGAACTGGGACATGTTGCAGCAAACTGTCCGTTGACAGATGAACCCATGCAGTGTGACATATCTATTAGAAGGCAGTCTATGTTTTTTGCTGTTTCATGCGCTGCAGCCCCAAATGTAGGAAAACACATGTGCCAAATGACTGTTAATAATTAGCCTATCATGGCCTTGCTGGATGGTTGAAACTGTGAATTTTCATGCTAAAAAAGTTGCTGTGATCTGTGTACATGGGGATACCCAGGAGTATTCTATAGCCACTGTTCACTTTAAAACTGACTTAAAAGTGCCTTAGGTACAGTGACCCATCCAGTCGGATTAGTGCCCCCTCAAACTGATGGCTTGGTGGAACGCTTCAATAAAATATTAAAGAGCATGTGAAAAAAGGTTGTTAACAAGGATGGGAAAAACTGGGACTTCCTGATTCCATACATGATGATTGCCATCAGGGAGGTTCCCCAGTCCTCTACGGGGTACTCCCCATTTGAATCGCTTTGTGGGAGACACCCTCAGGGACTCTTAGACATAGCCAAGGAAACCTGGGAGGCGGAGCAGACACCCCAGAAATGTGTCATTGAGCATATCGCTCAAATGCAGGACAGGATTGCAGCAATCATGCCTATGGTAAAAGAACACTTACTGCAGGCCCAAACAGCCCAACAGAGAATATACAACAGGGGGGCCCAACTCCGTGTTTTCTCACCTGGTGACAGGGTCCTGGTGTTGGTGCCCACTGTTGAAAGCAAGTTCCTGGCTAAGTGGCAGCGTCCCTTTGAAGTAATTGAAAGAGTTAGGGAGGTCAATTACAAAGTATATTAACCAGGTAAAAGGAAGCCCGAACAGATTTACCATATAAACCTGTTAAAGCCCCCGAAGGATAGACTGGCATTACCTGCAAGGTCCCTCCCAGTAAGGTCTAAGGGTACTGAGTCCCCTCTGATCCCTGAGGTCACGATTCCAGACACCCTGTTGTATTCCCAAAAACAGAAAGCTAGAGCGTTCCTGATAAGGAATAGAGAGAAATTTTCAGAGTTACCTGGCACGACTTCAGCAGTTCAGCATGATATAGTTACTGAACCTGGGGTCCATGTCAAGCTCAAATCCTACCGAATTCCTGAAACTAGAAGAAAGGACATCAGTGATAAAGTTAAAAGGATGTTGGGGCTAGATGTCATTGAGGAGTCCAATAGTGATTGATCTAGCCCCATCATGTTAGTCCCAAAACCAGATGGCACGTAGAGGTTCTGTAACGACTTCAGAAAGCTTAATGCAGTGACAAAGTTTGACACATACCCAATTCCCAGGGTAGATGAACTTATAGACCAACTTAGCAAGGCCCGCTTTCTGACCACTTTGGACTTGACAAAAGGTTATTGGCAAATACTCCTGACTGGTAGCGCCAAAAAGAGAAGACTGCATAATGCCCCTTGCGACATTTCAGAGGGCCGTGGACAGGACCCTAAGACCCCACGATGGTATGCAGCAGCCTATCTAGATGACATAGTGGTACATAGCACTGACTGGGAGTCTCACTTGCCCCGTGTCCAGGCTGTCCTTGATTCCCTCTTCAAAGAAGGTTTTATGGCAAATCCAAAAAAAAAGTGCCTTTGGTTTAGAGGAAACCACGTATTTGGGCTACACTATTGGCCGTGGTGCCATAAAACCTCAAGTGAATAAAATAAAAGCCATCCATCCAGGAGTGGCCACGTCCTGCAAACAAGAAGCAGGTCAGGGCCTTTCTTAGGATCGCGGGGTATTATAAAAAGTTTATCCCGAATTTTGCAATTATAGCTGCCCCACTGACGGACCTTACGAAAGCGAAAGACTCAGTAATGGTGAAATGGTCCCCAGTAGCAGAGGAATCATTTCAAGTCTTGAAGAAGGCTCTTTGTGCACAGCCAGTGCTGTACTCCCCCGATTTCTCCAAAGCTTTTTTGGTTCAGACGGATGCATCTGATGTAGGCATCGGGGCAGTATTGTCACAGGTACACAATGGGGAAGAACACCCTATGGTGTACCTAAGCAAAAAGCTCAATGACCATGAGAAAAAGTATGCAGTCATTGAAAAGGAATGTTTAGCCATAAAGTGGGCGGTCGACACACTAAGGTACTATTTGTTAGGACGCCAGTTTGAGTTAATAACTGACCATGCTCCCCTGAAATGGATGGCCCAAAAGAAGGAGACTAATAGACGGGTGAACCGGTGGTTTTTGGCTCTACAGGATTGTAACGAAATGTCCCACACTCCGCTTGAGTGCTTTCGTCATATACCGCTTCCTCTCAGTCTGAATATAGATATCAGATATTCCAACCACTATCAAGACAATACTCGTTTGGTTGCTGAACATGGACTGTTTATTGAAAACACAGGTACACAGGTAATACTCTGGACAATACCCCCACCTTTGCATTCCGGGCAGGGTAGACTGTCCAATCAGCAGTGTGAGCTGTTGGAGGACTTCGCCCCTACCAATCTCACAGCTAATCTACATACACATCCCATAAAATCCAAGGCGGACAGACACAATAGAACATTGGAATACAGCCACACCCCAAACGACCCAGCAAAGAGTTAACAACAAAATGAGACAATATAATATATATATATATATATATATATATATATATATATATATATATATATATATATATATATATATATATATATATATATATATATACACACACACAGTGGGGCAAAAAAGTATTCAGTCAGCCACCAATTGTGCAAGTTCTCCCACTTAAAAAGATGAGAGAGGCCTGTAATTGTCATCATAGGTATACCTCAACTATGAGAGACAAAATGTGGAAACAAATCCAGACAGTCACATTGTCTGATTTTTAAAAGAATCTATTTGCAAATTATGTCTATTATCTTCTATTGATAGATAATACCTCCTCAAGGGTGTTTTTGAGAAGTATATCGGAATAACCCGTCTCAAAAACACCCTTGAGGAGGTATTATCCATCAATAGACGCGATTTGCTCAAGGAGAGAGTGCTCAATGCTAATAGGATGCCTTCCATTCCATTTATAACGACCTATTCCATGCAGCATAGGACAGTTGGTCAGATGATTAAAAGGCATTGGCATATTCTCACCAGTGATCTCACTCTCAACACTATTCTCCCTGCAAAACCACAGGTGGTTTACAGAGGGGCACCCTCCCTAAGGACATCATAGACCCCCCTACTAATAAGAGGGGATTTTTTGATAACCTCACGGGATTCTACCAATGCAGGAGATGTAGGGTATGCTCATTAAATGGATGCACACAAAGGAGAACTCATACCTTTAGATCTTCCAGTACCCAGGTAGAGTTTGTGATTAGGCCTTTCATCACATGCTCCACCAAGGGGGTGGTTTACCTGCTCCAATGCCCTTGTGGGCTGCAGTATGTGGGCAGGACTAAGCGCCCCCTCATGGTCAGACTCAACGAGCATGTGACGAATATCCTCAATGGTTTTCCCAAACATCCTGTGTCTAGGCACTATTTAGAAGTCCATAATAAAAACCCTGATAAAACCATTTTCTTAAGGATAGATAAATATACCTGTCATTGGAGGGGTGCATCCTTGGTGCGAGGTATCTCATGACTTGAAATGGCATGGATACACAGAATTAAGTGCTACACACTGTTTGGGTTGAATGTAGAGATAGACCTTAACGCATTCATTGATAATGCCTAGTATTGCCATTTTATGTGTTATTGTGAACTCAGTGTGACATCTTGGTGGCATTATTTGGCATTAATATTCGGTATTTTTATTTCATCAATATGTTTTATTAGATTTTTTTATATATCAGTTTCTATTTTCAAGTGACCCCTATCTACATGGTTTATATCACTATATATATTTTTCTATGTTTTATAGAAAATTTTTATTCTTTTGAGTACACACAGTACCTTCAGGTTCCACAATATTTCTTCACTTAATTTAGTGCACATTAGTTACCATTGAGCTATTTTGCTAAGTGGTAGTTTCTTTTGTTCCCACAAGATGGCGTAGTGTTGTTTAATATACAATCTATGTCCACAGGCTCGCCTTCGATACACTTAATATCCCATGTGTCTATACAATTCATTTGAGCTCTAGTCATTATTATCTATTTTGATCACGTTTTATACATTTCAAAGTAAATTTTTTTATTGCCTGTTAGGTGTTCCTTGCTTCTATTCACTTAAGGGATTGGTTGTTCCTTCCTTCCTGCTACCAAGAGGTCACAACGAGGCGTGGTTATACTTGCCTATTTATTGCGATGAGTCAGAGCGTCGCCCATTCCCCAGACAATGTCAGTTATAGACGAAACGTACGTCGGGAGGTTGGCGCTCTGACGTCATTGCGATCTTGTTGAGAACGGGCGCTCGCTTTGCCGGCCGGCGAACTGCTCTTTTAACTTCTATTTCTGTAAGTGTTCTACTTTTTTAAATAAATTGTTTATACCGGATTTACGCTATGGCCACCTTTCTTTTGTTCTCATGTCCTTGAGTTCGGGATGGTGTACCATCCATTGCACGTCTGCAGTTACGCTGCACACAGAGAAGCTTCAGTATTAGCTTGACACTCGGATCTGGGTCCACATACAAGCGTGATTTGCTTGCTCTTTGGTAAGCGTGAATTTTATATGGTGGAGGATCACTGTGAGCGGTGTCTATTTCCAGCCTTTTCACACTAGCTTCCATGGGGAAGCATTGAGGGCATCTTTCTCATTTTATAGAAGATCATCTGGATTTTCCATTCTATGAACTGGGCTATACACTACTCAATTTGGGCACACATGATTTCATGTATTCACATATCATGATATTTTCCCACAACACTTCTTGGATTTAGTATCTTATGAACTTTGGCATGCACTAATTAATTTTTATGCACTCATATTCTCATCTAATAGCGCAATTTTTTCCTTGTTTATTTGTATTGTTGTGTATATCTCACAGTTGAACTGCTGCTTCCTAGGGGTTTTTTTTTGAGATAGCGCGGTGACTCTCTGTTTTTTCTGATTGTCTGGATTTGTTTCCACATTTTGTGTCTCATAGTTGAGGTATACCTATGATGACAATTACAGGCCTCTCTCATCTTTTTAAGTGGGAGAACTTGCACAATTGGTGGCTGACTAAATACTTTTTTGCCCCACTGTATATTATATATATATATATATATATATATACACACACACACATATACATATACACATATACACACACACACACACACACATATATATATATATACACACACACACGTGCGCACACACAACATTCCAGGTGCATGGGGAGCTGAAACAAGGTTTTCCCAACCTCCCCAAGGGATTGTGGGTTCCACGGGCCCTCCCGTCACAAGGATTACTCCTTCACTGTAGAACACAGGCCAGGTGTTGAGATGGGGAATGTAGATGCCCTGTCCCTTGTTCACTCCTGTTTTGCCACAGGTGTTCCAACCCTGGGGTTGAAACAAGGGGGGAGATATGTAGCAGGGCGTCTCAGAGATAGCCAGGAAAAGTCCTGTTCAGGGTTTATACGTTTCCCAGGCTCCTCTCATACACGTTCAGGGAGCTCTGATCCACGTTCCAGTTCAGGTCTTGGTCCTCCCCCCAGGCCAATTAAAACTCACCTGTGACAGACAGCCTTGGCTCTCTGCCTGGGAAATACAGACAACACTGGTCTGTGGGACCAAAAGGTTGGTAAAAACCTGTTAAGCTGTATCTGTGGAAGCTGACAAGCTGTAGGCTTGCTCAGCCTGGTAGTTAGGGCCTGTATATATTGTGTAGTTAGTGCCGAGACACGGCTAGGTTTTTGTTTGACTATTTTTGTTCTTGTTTTCTAAAACACTGTACAGCACCTGTATATAGACTTGTATATATCACCAACAAACACCACACTGTTGGTCACTACCTCACTGGATTTGGTATCTGTGCCTGAAATAATGGTGATAGTGAGGGAAAAGACTGCGCTAAAATTAATCAAATAGGTGAGAAAAGGCTGCTGACACTCAAACATATGTGTCGCTGGTAGATTTACAATCTACCGCAGATTAGGTAAATTTAGTAAATTGGGTGTTAGGAAGGTTAAAAGTTCGCCTCTGTTCCAGCTTGGCTGACGTTGTGTGTGTTTCCGTGCTGACAGGTGGGTGTCGCTGTTACCATTAGTCAGTGTTGGAAAGGCAACGTGTCGAAGTGTATAGATGCTCCTCTGTCTCGGAGACAAGCTCGGTGGGTGTGGTCCTCCGAGTTGCATTCTGGGAAGGGGGTATTTATGGGACAGACACCATGTTTTAGGGTCGTTTTACAGCCACCTGCTGGCCCTCCTGGCCGACAGGTATGCGTAAAGGAACTACCTCGTGGTCCTCCGAACGGGAGACCCATGATGCTGCGGCGCAGGGGTGGGTCCAGAGGCTTGTCTGGGGCCTACCACCGTGGCCGAGGAATGGTCCTGAGCTGTCGGTCCTGTGTGACGAAGCTGGACAGCCGAGGAGATCCCAGGGGAGGACCCGTCTTGGAGAGATCACGCAGCGTGCTGGTCTATAGAGGGGCCTGGTGACTCTATGCAGGACGTATCCAAAAAAAAAGTAACCATACAGCATAGTGTCGCCGGTTCGGCTTAAAGGTTCAGGCACTGTGACTGACTGTTCACTGCAGAAGATCTGATACATCCTGTGGCAGAGGATAGTGCAGATTTACCCCCCCAAGTTAGTCTGTGGCAGAGACTTTAGATTCATGCTGCGTACTGGCTGCTAGACCGGTGAGAGAGACCTATCCAGACGAGCAAAGAGTGCGTCCCACAAGGGGAGCGCATTCCACCTAATTATCTGAAATCTACCGGGACATTTCTCGCTAAGATATTAGAAGAACATATTTGAGTTTCTCCTGAAGGTTTCCTTTTCCACCTCTTTCCTGCTACTTCCTAAAGTTTGACTGTTTAATAAAGCATTGAAAACGTACTCCAGTGTTGGTGCGTGTGTCATCTAGCAGTAAACTCAACGGAACCCCTAGACCGGTGCCGGTGAAACAGAGGGGAGCAAAGTGAAGGTAACAGACCCATTTAAACCAGCAGCTCCAACGTGAGTTATTGCTACACATACAAAGTTCAAAATAGATAATATGGTGACAGTGTAGCGCTGCTAGAAAGTGTAAAATAAATCACAGAATAAAAACTAAATAACAAATGTAATAAAACAAAAAAAAATATATATATTATATATATATATATATATATATATATATATATATATATATATATATATATATATATATATATATATATATAACCCAGTGAATGCGTGAGAAAAAGTGTCCACAAAAGTGTCGGATGGTGTATCCCTCAGGTGAAGGTAGTCCCAATCATAGGAAAATGGTGTAAGGCTTGTCTGTAGTTAATAACAACGAAACACAAGAGGTAAATATGTACTCTTACCAGCTGTGATGGACCCCAGATGTCATACGACAAAGGGGTCAGACAGACTTTAGGATCTTATGCTGTATTCATCAGATGCTGCTCAGGTACTGGACACAGATGAGTGGAACCGGTTCAAGGTGATATCCGCAGCTCCTAGTCCGTGAAAACTCCAGGTACTCCCCAGCCAGATAGCCGTCTCCAAAGTTGTTCCGTGAAGGCTCCAGGAAATAATCATATGAAAGCAGAAGGAAGGAGAAGGACTCCAATGGTGCAGGTCAAAACCGATTAGGTTCATTAATAATAAAAGGTCAAATGGTAATCACCAATGTAGTAAAAGTGATCACAAAAACGGGTAATACAATAAAGTAAAAGCAATGTAGGATACAAGGAATGCTAGCCCGACCAGTTTCGACACTAAGGGGTCTTCAACTAGGGCAAAACTGTATCTCATCACATTGCCATTAAATATATAAACTAATGTGCCAATGATCCGTCCTCCAAAGGGGCAGAGTCAGACAACCAGCTGGGTGGCCGGTATCACAAGCAGAACAAACAAATTAATGGCACTAGATCATAACATATATATATATAAATATCCTGATATTTAATGAATATACACCAGAGTTTTGAAATAAAAGGAGAGCTTGAACTTTAACAATAACTGAAAAAGAAGCCGGACATATGTTAGCGAGTTCCAAGCCTCGATGTGAGCTACTGTCACGTGGTGAACTAAAACCAATAGGGCGCAGTGGTCAGGAAACAGTACCCAAGGAAGGATTCCACAGAGTCCAGCGTCAAAGGTAATGCGTGCGCAGACCCGAAGCATCGGGATGCGCAAAGCCACTGACATGACAGCTGGGCGGTGTGTCATAGGACGTAATTTCTTAATGCAAAATAGCCTATAGGGCGGAGAGACCTCGTAATGCGGTCACATGACTGACGATGCTTTGGGTCTGCGCACGTATTACCTTTGACGCTGGACTCTGTGGAATCCTTCCTTGGGTACTGTTCCCTGACCACTGCGCCCTATTGGTTTTAGTTCACCACATGACAGTAGCTCACATCGAGGCTTGGAACTCAATAACATATGTCCGGCCTCTTTTTCAGTTATTGTTAAAGTTCAAGCTCTCCTTTATTTCAAAACTCTGGTGTATATTAATTAAATATCAGGATATTTATATACATGTTATGATCTAGTGCCATTAAGTAATTTGTTTGTTCTACTTGTGATACCGGCCACCCAGCTGGTTGTCTGACTCCGCCCCTTTGGAGGACGGATCATTGGCACATTAGTTTATATATTTAATGGCAATGTGATGAGATACAGTTTTGCCCCAGTTGAAGACCCCTTAGTGTCGAAACCGGTCGGGCTAGAATTCCTTGTATCCTACATTGCTTTTACTTTATTGTATTACCCGTTTTTGTTATCACTTTTACTACATTGGTGTTTACCATTTGACCTTTTATTATTAAAAAACCTAATCGGTTTTGACCTGCACCATTGGAGTCCTTCTCCTTCCTTCTACTTTCATATGATTATTTCCTGGAGCCTTCACGGAACAACTTTGGAGACGGCTATCTTGCTGGGGAGTACCTGGAGTTTTCACGGACTAGGAGCTGCGGATATCACCTTGAACCGGTTCCACTCATCTGTGTCCAGTACCTGAGCAGCATCTGATGAATACAGCATAAGATCCTAAAGCCTGTCTGACCCCTCTGTCGTATGACATCTGGGGTCCATCACAGCTGGTAAGAATACCCATTTACCTCTTGTGTTTCGTTGTTATTGACTACAGACAAGCCTTACACCATTTTCCTATGATTGGGACTACCTTCTCCTGAGGGATACACCATCCGACACTTTTGTGGACACTTTTTCTCACACATTCACTGGGTCATATCCAGTCTAGCCAATATATATATATATATATATATATATATATATATATATATATATATATATATATATATATATATATATATATATATATATATATATATATATATATATATATATATATATATATATATATATATATTATTTTTTTTGTTTTATTACATTTGTTATTTAGTTTTTATTCTGTGATTTATTTTACACTTTCTAGCAGCGCTACACTGTCACCATACTATCTTTGCCTGAAAGACTGCTTATTCCAGGGAGTAGGGATGAGCACAAAATGACATTTCTAAAGGAATAAAAGTCATTTAAAACTGCGGCTGTAATGTAAGGTCGGGTCCCGGCAATGTGGATGAAAATTATTGAGAAAAACGGCATGGGTACCCCCCCCCAGCCCATTACCAGGCCCTTTGGGTCTTGTATGGATATTAAAGGGAACTCCGCACCCAAATTAAAAAAAGAAAAGGCGTGGGGCCCCCAGGTCCTATATACTCTGAACAGCAGTATACAGGCGGTCCAAACAAGACAGGGATTGTAGGTTTATTCTTAAGTTGAATCTGTTAGTAATTTGGAACAGGTACATTTTTTAAGTGTAGCTCCAGCCAAAAAAATCTATTTTTAAGCTTTTTGGATAACATAGGGAAGGATTATCAATAACCCTGTAACATTTGTTTTGCTGTCTGTGCCCCTGTTCAGAAGATTTCACCTCACTTTCTGTCCCAATGACAATTGGATTTTGAAAATTTGGGGTTATTAGGGAAACAAGGATTGGTGATAAAGCATCAGTGAAGACACCTTTTTCCCATGTTAACACTTACAGGAGAGAATTTCCCTTCCTAGGGGTAGATTTCCTCTCACTTCCTGTTGTCTCCCTCCATTTGTAAGTAGGAGTCGTTTGTAAGTCGGATGTTTGAAAGTAGGGGACCGCCTGTATATACTATACGGCTTGCCCTATATACTCTGCAGAAAATTGGGCCTTAGGTGTTGGTGGTACCAGAACACTGTAAGCCCTCACAGTTACTCTTGGTGGGCGCTGGAACGGGGCCCTGCTGTAAAATATTATATCAAGAATTGTAATTACATGCCCCTGTTGAACAGGGGCAGAAAATTGGGCCTTTGGTGGTGTTGTGGTGGTCGTGCCACAACACTGTAAGCCCTCACAGTTACTCTTGGTGGGTGCAGGAACGGGCCCTGCTGTGAAATATTACATCAAAAATTGTAATTACACGCCCCTGTTAAACAGAGGCAGAAAAATTGGGTTTTAGGCAGTGGTGGTGGCGCCACAACACTAAAACCCCTCACAGATTCTGTTGTTGAGCGCTGGACCAAGCCCTGCTGTGAAATATTAGAGCAAATATTGTAATTACATGCCCCAGTTAAACAGGGGCAGGAAAATTGGGCCTTAGGCACTGATGGTGGTGCCACAACACTGCAACCCCTCACAGATACACTAGTTGAGGGCAAGAACGAGCCCTGCTGCGAAGTATTACAGCAAAAATTATAATTATACGCCCCTGTTAAACAGGAGCCGAAAAATTGGGCCTTCGGCACTGGTGGTGGTGCCCTGAAACAAAAATGTTCTTAGAAGCTAACAACATGAACATTGAGGAATAGGATAGTCACTCAGCATAATAGGATAGTCACACAGCATAGGCAGTCTTCAAGGGATCTCACATTCATAGAAAAATTAATCGGTTACATCAGCATCAAGTGCTTGGTAGCTGGTGATGCAAGACTGATTCATTTTTATGAAGGTGAGCCGATCAACTGAGTCTGTGGACAGGCACACTCTTTGATCCATTACAAACCCTCCAGCAGCACTGAATGTGCGTTCAGAAAAAACACTAAATGCAGGACAGGCCAGTAGCTCAATTGCATATTGTGCAAGCTCTGGCCAGTGATCCATCCTCAAGACCCAGTAACCCATTGGATTTTTGGTTGGAAAGGTCTCCAAGTCTGATCTTGCCCCTAGGTATTCCTGCACCATGTAAATCAGACACTGGAGATGGTTGCTGGAACCGATCAGAGCTTGGGGCTGCGGACTAAAGAATTGTCTGAACGCATCGGTCAGACAGCCACCTTCTCCACTGCTCCTTCTGGGACTGACCGAAGCCTGAGCAACACGTTGTCCAGGAGGACCAGGAAATTGTAACCTCCCAGGCTCTGGAAACGCATTGCACAAACCTTTCTGCAAGGCCTCCTGAAGATTTTTCATCCTCTGCTCCCTCTGCGAAGGCTGGATAAGTTCCGCAACCTTACCCTTGTACCGTGGATCAAGAAGGGTTGCCAGCCAGTAATGATTCCTCTCCTTGATACCACAAATCCGAAGGTCTTTTCAAAGGCTTTGCAGGATCAGGGAGGCCATGCAGCGAAGGTTTGCTGAGGCATTCGATCCAGAGTCCTCTGGGTCACTAAGGATGACATGATCCACAGCCACCTCCTCCCAGTCACGTACAAGTCCATGGGTTTCTGAGGACTGAAAACGATCCCTTGAAGACTGCTGCTGAGTGCTAGGCTCCACCTCCATGCTGACACAATCCTCGTCATCCTCCTCCTCTTCCTGTGTGATCAGCAGGCCCGAAGGAATACTGTCTGGATAAAGGGGGCCTTGAGAGGTAAGGAAGTCCTCCTCTTCCTCCCTCTGTTCTGCCTCAAGTGCCCTGTCCATTATTCCATGAAGCGTGTGCTCCAACAGGAAGACAAGAGGGACAGTATCACTGATGCATGCACTGTCACTGCTCACCATCCTCGTGGCCTCCTCAAATGGTGACAGGACAGTGCATGCATCCTTGATCATTAGCCACTGGCGTGGTGAAAAAAAGCCAAGCTCCCCTGACCCTGTCCTGGTGCCATACTCACACAGGTACTCATTAATTGCCCTCTGCTGCATGTGCATGCAGCCACTGCAGCATTGCCAACGTTGAGTTCCACCTAGTGGGCATATCACAAATGAGGCGGTTCTTAGGCAGGTTGCATTCCTTTTGAAGGTCAGCCAGCCGAGCACTGGCATTATATGACCAGCGGAAATGCCCACAGACTTTCCTGGCCTGCCTCAGGAGATCCTGTAAGCCCGGGTACCTGCACAAGAACCGCTGCACCACCAAATTAAGGACGTGAGCCAAACAGGGAACATGGGTCAAGTGTCCCTGTCGGAGGGCGGAGAGGAGGTTGGTGCCATTGTCGCATACCACCATTCCTGGCTGAAGCTGGTGTGGCATCAACCACCTCTGAGTCTGCCCCTGCAGAGCTGACAGAATCTCTGCCCCAGTGTGGCTCCTGTCCCCTAAGCAGACCAATTCAAGGACCACATGGCATCTTTTTGCCTGAGTGCTTGCGTAGCCCCTTGAACGCCTACGGAGCACCGCTGGTTCCGAGGACAAATCTGCAGAGGAAGAGGCCATGGAGGAAGAAGAAGAGGAGGGGGTGGGGGAGAGAGGTGTGTCAGAATCACCACTACTAGTATTTTGGAGGCGTGGTGGCGGAACAAGCTCCAACAATACTGCACCCTGTCCTGCATCCTTCCCAGCTGCCAGCAGAGTTACCCAGTGCGCCATGAAATAAAGGTAAAGTGCCTGTCCATGCCTGCTGGACCATGAGTCAGCGGTAATATGCACCTTACTGTTGACCGCCCTGTCCAACGAGGCCAAGACATTGCCTTCCACATGCCGGTAGAGAGCCGGAATGGCCTTCCGTGAAAAGAAATGGCGTTTGGGAACCTGCCACTGAGATACCGCACATTCCACAAATTCACGAAAGTGGGCAGAGTCTACCAGCTGAAAAGGCAGCATTTGGAGTGCTAGCAATTCAGCTAAGCTAGCATTCAGCCGCTGAGCATGTGGATGGCTGGGACCGAATTTCTTTTGACGGTTTAGCAACTGGGGTAGGGAAATCTGCCTGCTACAATCGGATGTTGGTGTAGCGATAGCAGATTGCCCGCAAGTACGTGGCACACCTAATTCTACACCTTCATTCCTCTAAGTGCAGGTTTCTGAGAGGACTGAAGGTATAGTGGGGTTGGAGATCCCAGCTGATGAGGAGCAAGGAGAGGTCTGCCTTGTTCTTTGGTGTGGGTCTTTTAAGTACTGTTGCCAATGGACTGCATGTCTGGTCAAGCATGTGGTGCCCAAGCGGCTGCTGTTTTGGCCATGCTTGATACACTTCAGACAGCAAACAGCAACGGTGCACGGTGCACTTTTCAAAATACGTGGGGAGTTAGCAGCGCCCTGCACATGCGGAGCCCTGCAGTGTGATGCAGTCGGGTGGCTGCCCTTAAGCTGGCCCCTGGAGGGCATCCTGCCTCGTTGGAGACGTGCCTCCTCCTCCTCTCTTCTATCAGGCACCCACGTAGAGTCAGTGACCTCATCATCCCCTCCCTCTTCATCACTGGAGCAAACCTGGCAGTATGCTGCAGCTGAGGGAACATGACTGCCAGTTTCTTGTCCTTCTTGGGCACCCCCTCTCTCTGGGCTCACGTTACTGCCTTTCTCAACCTGGGTACCATCATCAGAGCCTTCAAAACGCCGCACATCCTCCTGCAGCATGTACCCAACACTGGTCGAACAGTTCGGGGGACTCCTCCATGCATGATGGTGGGGCTAGGGAAGGAGTGACTGATGACATTGAGCCGATGGAATAGGCCACTTTGGCAGCTGCATTGGCAGGCAAACTACTCTGAGTCTGGGTGATAGAGGATGAGGAGGATGAGGACGGCTTAGTTATCCAGTCTATTAACTCTTCTGCATGTTGTGGATCAACACGGCCAGCTGCCAAAAAAAGGACAAGCGTACCGGATAGCCACGTGCTGAGGATGCACTGTGTCCATGACCAGCACTGTCGGCTGTAGACACAGAACCTGCTTGCGCTCTTTTAGTGGCCTGTGAGCGTCTGCCTCTCCTTGGTGGCCTTTAGGGATGAGCTTCGTATTCGAATCGAACATCGTCTGTTCGATCGTTCGCCGAATTGCGAACAATATGGGCCGTTCACGCCAGATTCAAGTGGCGCGTCACGGCCCATAATTCACTGCGGCATCGCAGTGCATTGCTGGCTGATGATTGGCCAAGCATGCACTATGACCCGCATGCTTGGCCAATCACAGCGCCATCTGTACAGAGAGCTGTAATTGGCCAAAGCCAATGTGGCTTTGGCCAATTATGGCTCAGGGGGTTTAGTACACGCCCCACACTATATAAGGCCGCCTACACGTCGGCCCTGTGTAGTGTGTTCCGGCGTTGAGAGACAGAGAGACAGTGTCATTTGATTTAAGTTAGATTAGGCAGGACAGTCAGTCAGTTAGCTGCACTTACAGCGTATTGTGTATATATATATATATATATGCATCCCAGGTGTTGTGTATATATATATATATATATATATATATATATATATATATATATATATATATATATATATATATATATATATATATATATATATACATATACACACACACACACATACATATATATATATATATATATATATATATATATATATACACATATACACACACTGTATTCAGTTTAGCTAGATCCGTTCCTGTTATTATCTTCCTACTGACAGGCAGGCAGGTGTTGTTACAGTATTTGAAGAAAATTGCTGGTGTTCTTCTGATCCTATTAGTCCTATTAGCTACAGTATTTATAGTTAGTGTAGTGCGTCCTCTGCACAGTGAGCACCTAAAGCTACCTGTAGAAGATTGGTGGTGTTTTTCTGATCCTATCACTACCGCAGGCAGCTACATAATTTTTTAGTGTAGTGCGACCTCTGCACAGTGTTCAGCTAAAGCTCCAAGTTAGTGTAGTGCGACCTCTGCACAGTGTTCAGCTAAAGCTACAAGTTAGTGTAGTGCGACCTCTGCACAGTGTTCAGCTAAAGCTACAAATTAGTGTAGTGCGACCTCTGCACAGTGTTCAGCTAAAGCTCCAAGTTAGTGTAGTGCGACCTCTGCACAGTGTTCAGCTAAAGCTACAAGTTAGTGTAGTGCGACCTCTGCACAGTGTTCAGCTAAAGCTACCTGTAGAAGGTTGGTGTTGTTTTCCTGATCCTATCACTACCGCAGGCAGCTACATTATTTACACGTTAGTGTAGTGCAACCTCTGCACAGTGTTCAGCTAAAGCTACCTGTAGAAGGTTGGTGTTGTTTTCCTGATCCTATCACTACCACAGGCAGCTACATTATTTACACGTTAGTGTAGTGCAACCTCTGCACAGTGTTCAGCTAAAGCTCCAAGTTAGTGTAGTGCGACCTCTGCACAGTGTTAAGCTAAAGCTACAAGTTAGTGTAGTGCGACCTCTGCACAGTGTTCAGCTAAAGCTACCTGTAGAAGGTTGGTGTTTTTTTCCTGATCCTATCACTACCGCAGGTAGCTACATTATTTACACGTTAGTGTAGTGCAACCTGTGCACAGTGTTCAGCTAAAGCTCCAAGTTAGTGTAGTGTGACCTCTGCACAGTGTTCAGCTAAAGCTACAAGTTAGTGTAGTGCGACCTCTACACAGTGTTCAGCTAAAGCTACCTGTAGAATATTGGTGGTGTTCTCATACTAATAATACTACAGGCAGGCAGTTGATTTTGCTAGCTGCAGTATCAATATATATATATATATATATATATATATATATATATATATATATATATATATATATATATATATATATATATATATATATATATATATATATATATATATATATATATATATATATATATCCCAGCTTAGTGCAGCTACATCTCACTGCAGACCATTAGTATGTCTGGAAGGCCAACAAGGAGAGGCAGACAGTCACAAGCCAATAAAAGAGGGCAAGCAGGCTCTGTGTCTAGAGGCAACAGTGCTGGTCGTGGACACGGTGCATCCTCATCAGCACGTTGTCGTGAGACACGCTTGGCCTTTTTTTCGGCAGCTGGCCATGTTGAGCCGCAACATGTGGAAGACTTGGTCGAGTGGATGACCAAGCCGTCATTATCATCCTCATCCTCGCTCAGGGTACTTTGGCAAAGCAGCTGCCAATGCGGCCTCTTCGCTCGGGTCAATGGCATCAGTGACTCCTTCCCTAGCCCCACCATGTCCTCCTGAGGAGTCCCTCGAACTGTTTGACCACAGTGTTGGGTACATGCTCCAGGAGGATGCCCAGTGTTTAGAAGGCTCTGATGATGATACTGAGCTAGATGAAGGCAGTAACGTGAGCACGGACAGAGGGGGTGCCCAAAAAGGACAGCAATCTGGCAGCCATGTTCCCCCTGCTGCAGCATACTGCCAGGTTTGCTCCAGTGATGAGGAGGGAGGGGATGATGAGGTCACTGACTCAACGTGGGTGCCTGATAGGAGAGAGGAGGAGGAGGAGGAGGAGGAGGAGGAGGCACATCACCGACGTGGCAGGATGTACCAGGCAAATTTCCCTGCCCCAGCTGCTGCACCGCAAAAAGAAGTTCGCTCCCAGCCATCCACATGCCCAGCGGTTGAATGCTAGCTTGGCAAAATTGCTAGCACTTCAACTGCTATCTTTTCAGTTGGTAGACTCTGCCCCCTTCCATGAGTTTGTGGAATGTGCGGTTCTTCAGTGGCAGGTTCCCAAATGCCACTTTTTCTCATGGAAGGCGATTCCGGCTCTCTACCGGCATGTGGAAGGCAATGTCTTGGCTTGCTGGACAGGGCAGTCAGCGGTAAGGTGCATATTACCGCTGACTCATGGTCCAGCAGGCATGGACAGGGACATTTACCCAAGTTTCACGGCGCATTGGGTGACTCTTCTGGCAGCTGGGAAGGATGCAGGACAAGGGGCAGTAGTGTTGGAGGTTGTTCTGCCACCACGCCTCCAAAATGCCACTACTAGTGATTCTGACACACCTCTCTCCTCCACCCTCTCCTCTTCTTCCTCCATGGCCTCTTCCTGTGCTTTGTCCTCGGAACCAGCGGTGCTCCGTAGGCGTTCAAGGGGCTACACAAGTACGCAGGCCAAAAGATGCCATGCGGTGCTTGAGCTGGTGTGCTAGGGGGACAGGAGCCACACTGGGGCAGAGGTTCTATCAGCTCTGCAGGGGCAGCTTCAGAGGTGGTTGACACCACGCCAACTTAAGGCAGGAATGGTGGCACCAACCTCCTCTCTGTCCTCCGACAGGGACAAATGACCCTTGTGCCCTGTTTGGCTCACGTCCTTAACTTGGTGGTGCAGCGGTTCTTGGGCAGGTACCCGGGCTTACAGGATGTCCTGAGGCAGGCCAGGAATGTCTGTGTGCATTTCCGCCAGTCATATAATGCCAGTACTCGGCCGGCAGCCCTCCAAAAAGGAATTTAACCTGCCCAAGAACCGCCTAATCTGTGACATGCCCACCAGGTGGAACTCAACGTTGGCCATGCTGCAGAGGCTGCACACGCAGCAGAGGGCCATCAATGAGTACCTATGGCACCAGGACAGGGTCAGGGGAGCTTGTTTTTTTTCCCCACGCCAGTGGGCCATGATCAGGGATGCATGCACTGTCCTGTCACCATTTGAGGAGGCCACGAGGATGGTGAGCAGTGACAGTGCATGCATCAGTGACACTGTCCCCCTTGTCCACCTGTTAGAGCACACGCTGCGTGGAATAATGGACAGGGCACTTGAGGCAGAACAGAGGCAGGAAGAGGAGGACTTCCTTAGCTCTCAAGGCCCCCTTTATCCAGACAGTGTTCCTGTGTGCCCGCCGATCACACAGGAAGAGGAGGAGGAGGAGGAGCAGGATTGTGTCAGTATGGAGGTGGAGCCTGGCACTCAGCATCAGCAGCAGTCTTTAAGGGATCATTTACAGTCCCAAGAAACACATGGACTTGTACGTGGCTGGGAGGAGGCTGCAGATCATGTCGTCCTTAGTGACCCAGAGGACTCCGGACCGAATGCCTCAGCAAACCTACGCTGCATGGCCTCCCTGATCCTGCAAAGCCTGCGGAAGGATCCTCGTATTCGTGGTATCAAGGAGAAGAAACAATACTGGCTGGCAACCCTCCTTGATCCACGTTACAAGGGTAAGGTTGCGGACCTTATCTTGCCGTCGCAGAGGGAGCAGAGGATGAAACATCTTTGGGAGACCTTGCAGAAAGGTCTGTGCAACGCGTTCCCAGAGACTGGGAGGTTACAAACTCCTGTTTCTGGACAACGTGTTGCTGAGGCTTCGGTCAGTCAAAGAAGGAGCGGTGGAGAAGGTGGCCGTCTGACTGATGTGTTCAGACAATTTTTTAGTCCGCAGCCCCAAGGTATGATCGGTTCCAGCAACCATCGCCAGCGTCTGTTTTACATGGTGCAGGAATACCTAGGGGCAAGATCTGACTTGGACACCTTTCCCACCGAAAATCCTCTGGGTTACTGGGTCTTGAGGATGGATCACTGGCCAGAGCTTGCACAGTATGCAATTAAGCTACTGGCCTGTCTTGCGTCCAGCGTTCTTTCGGAACGCACATTCAGTGCTGCTGGAGGCTTTGTAACCGATTACAGGGTGCATCTGTTCACCGACTCGGTCGATCGACCTTCATAAAAATGAATCAGTCTTGGATCACCACCAGCTACCAAGCACCTGATGCTGATGTAACCGAATAATTTTTTTTGAAATGTCAGATCCCTTCAAAGACTGCCTATGCTGATGCTGAGTGACTATCCTGTTATGCTGAGTAATTATCCTCTTCCTCCTCAATGATCATGCTGATAGCTTGTAAGAACATTTCTGGTTCTGGGCGTCGCCACCAGTGCCTAAGGCCCAATTTTTTAGCCCCTGTTTAACAGGGGCGTGTAATTACAATTTTTGTTGCAATTCTTTGCAGCAGGGCTAGTTCCTGCGCTCCAACTAGAGTATCTGTGAGGGGTGCAGTGTTGTGGCGCCAGCACCAGTGCCTAAGGCCCAATTTTGCAGCCCCTGTTCAACAGGGGCATGTAATTACAATTCTTGATGTAATATTTTACAGCAGGGCCCTGTGAGGGCTTACAATGTTGTGGCCACAACAACACCTAAGGCCCAAATTTCTGCTGAGTATATAGGGCAGGCCCCTACTTTCAAACATCCAACTTACAAACGACTCCTACTTGCAAACGGAAGGAGACAACAGGAAGTGAGATGAAATCTACCCCTAGGAAGGGAAATTCTCTCCTGTAAGAGTTAATATGGGAAAAACTTTTCTCCTTTTCACTGATGCTTTATCACCAATCCTTGTTTAACCACTTGACCACTGGGCACTTAAACCCCTTTAATAACCAGACCAATTTTCAGCTTTTGGTGCTCTCTCATTTTGAATGACAATTACTCAGTCATGCAACACTGTATCTATATGAAATTTTTGTCCTTTTTTTTACACAGCTTTCTTTTGGTGGTATTTAATCACCGCTGGGTTCTTTATTTTTTGCGCTATAAAAGAAAAAAGACCGAAAAATCTGTAAAAAAAATTGCATTTTTCTTCATTTCTGTTATAAAATTTTGCAAATTAGTATTTTTTTTTCATATATTTTGGCCAAAATTTTTACCGCTACATATCTTTTGTAAAAATAACCCAAATCGGTGGATATTATTTGGTCTTTGTGAAAGTTATAGAGTCCAAAAGCTATGGTGCCAATATCTGAAAATTGATCACACCTGAAGTGCTGACGGCCTATCTAATTTCTTGAGACCCTAACATGCCAGAAAAGTACAAATACCCCCCAAATGACCCCTTTTTGGAAAGAAGACATTCCAAGGTATTTAGAAAGATGCATGGTGAGTTTTTTGAAGATGTCATTTTTTCCCACAATTCTTTGCAAAATCAAGTTGTTTTTTTTTACTTTTTTTTTTTTCACAAAATTGTCATATTAGCAGGTTATTTCTCACACACCGCATATGCATACCACAAATTACACCCCAAAACACATTCTGCTATTACTCCCTAGTATGGCGATACCACATATGTGAGACTTTTACACAGCATGGCCACATACAGAGGCCCAACATGCACGGAGCACCTTCAGGCGTTCTGGAGTGCCCAGGCCAATTCTGACATTTCTCTCCTACATGTAAAAATCATCATTTATTTGCTAGAAAATTACATAGAACCCCAAAACATTATATATGTTTTTTTAGCAAAGACACTAGAGAATACAACGGTGGTCATTGCAACTTTTTATCTCGCACGGTATTTGCGCAGCAATTTTTTGAACGCGTTTTTTGGAAAAAAAAACAACAGTTTTGTGCTTAAAAAAAAACAAAACAGTAAAGTTAGCCCAATGTTTTTGCATAATGTGAAAGATGAAGTTATGCCGAGTAAATAGATACCCAACATGTCACCTTTCAAAATTGCACGTGCTTGTGGAATGGCGCCAAACTTCGCTACTCAAAAATCCCCATAGGCAACAAAAAAACAACATAGGCGAAAACAACAGGCTGCAATGATTACTGCACTGTACAAAATTTGTGACAAGCTGCAGTCACACTCATAAGCTAAAGCAATCATAAAAAAAAACTCACAGTAAATGTAAACCACAATGACTTAATTTAGCACAGATGAGGTGCTATACCTGCATTGACAAATCACCAATTGATTTTACATGAATTGTTGTGTAACCACTTAAGGACCAAGCCTCTTTCTGAGATTCGTTTAGTTAAAAACATTTTTTTTTTGCTAGAAAATGACTTAGAACCCCCAAACATTATATATATTTTTTTCTAACACCCTAGAGAATAAAATGGCGGCCGTTGCAATACTTTCCGTCACACCGTATTTGCACAGTGATCTCACAAGCGCACTTTTTTAAAACAAAATACACTTTTTTGAATTAAAAAATAAGACAACAGTAAAATTAGCCCAATTTTTATATTGTGAAAGATAATTTTACGCCGAGTAAATGGATACCCAACATGTCACACTTCAAAATTGTGCCCGCTCGTGGAATGGCGACAAACTTTTACCCTTAATCTCTATAGGCAACGTTTAAAAAATGTTCTTTAAAAAAAAGAAATTGTGTCACTTATTCCCATTACAAGGAATGCAAACATCCCTTGTAATAGAAAAAAGCATGACAGGACCTCTTAAATATGAGATCTGGGGTCAAAAAGACCTCAGATCTCATATTTACACTAAACTGCAATACATTTATTTATTTTTTTTAATGGCCCTTTAAGAGCTATGGGCGGAAGTGAAGTTTTGACGTCGCTTCCGCCCTGCAATGATATGGAGACGGGTGGGGGCCATCTTCCCCTCACTCGTCTCTATAACAAGCCAGGAGAAGGATCTGATCGCTTACTGGAGCCGTCGGCAGCAGCGGGGGGCACCAGAGCGTGGCGGGAGGGGGGCCCTCTCTCTCTCCTGCCGCCGATAAAAGTGATCTTGCAGCGAATCTGCCGCAGAGATCGATTTTATCTGAAAGCGGACCGCCCGCTGAAGAAGAGGATACCGGGGTTATGGCAGCTAGCTGCTGCCATAACAATGATATCCCTCTTCAAAATAGCAACGTAAAACTGCGGCGGTCGGTCCATTTCCTTCTTTGCTCCATCCTAAGATGGAGCAAAGAAGGAAATGGAATTCTTTCCTGACCTTGTTTAAAAGTCATGACTGCTATCAAGCCCTCTTCCTCTCATTGTTCTCTATTAGCATTTTTGCTGCCTCATCATATTCATCAAATTCAAAGTTATGTTCTTGACCCCTCGATGGTGAACTGTGACCTTTTTCCAGATTGTTTTTCCTTGTTCCTTATAATTCCTGGATTAGGGTCTGGAGTCCAGAGACTTCAAAGAGCTTTAAGAGGGAAGAAGCATCTAATTTTGTGTTCAGGTCTTACTAGAGACCAGCAGGCTGTGTGTACAGGTTTGCACAGCCTTTATAATCATAGGCTTGGGCATGGTACAAGACTCTGCCTTCCCTACGAGACTGTAGCGCTACAAGAAAGATGTCAGTGTGTACATGTTTATCTTGCAGCTTTCTCTAAGGTCTAGAGTCCAGAGACTTCAGAGAGCTTTGGGAGGGAAGAAGCCTCTAATCTTGTGTCCAGGTCCTTTCTTACTGGAAACCAGCAGGCTGTGTGTGAAGATTTGCACAGCCTTTATAATCATAGGCTTGGACATGGTTCAAGGCACCGTCTTCCCAAGGAGACTGTGAAGCTACAAGGGAGAAACCAGGGTGTGCATGTTGATCTTGCAGCTTTCTCCGGGTTTTACAATTCCCGGATTAGGGTCTGGAGTCTTCAGAGAGCTTTGGGAAGGACGAAACCTCTAATCTTGTGTCCAGGTCTTACTGGAGACCAGTAGGCTGTGTTTGCAGATTTGCACAGCCATTATAATCATAGGTTTGGGCATGTTTCAAGGCTCCACCTTCCCTAGGATACTGTGAGGCTACAAGGGAGCAGCCAGGGTGTGCCATGTCTGCATAGTGCAAGCAAAGTCTGTGACAGAACAGATGGAGGCCCTAAGCCTGAGGTCCATATCAGTTGGGAACTGCAAAAGCTATGAGAGCTGAGCGTGCAGAGGTTACACATGAGCACAGGGGTGCTGTGAGGTGGTCTGAAGGAAGTCTAAGCTTGAGACCTGAGCAGTGGTGCTGCAGGAGAGTATCAAGAGGCTGAGCATTATTTATTTTCATGTTTGAACTGATGGTGGAAACCCCTGCGAGGGCAACTGTTTATTTTGCTGTACTTACCTTTTGTTTTTAAATAAAAGTGGGCTGCCAGGCCCTAAAACAGATTTCCCGACTGGCATGGACGCATTGCAAATGCTACTATACATCCTCAAAAGACAGATAGATAGAATAGAATAAGATAGATAGATAGATAGACAGACAGACAGACAGACAGACAGACAGACAGACAGACAGATAGAATTGTCTTCTTATGTTGGTACCATGGGACCAATACTGTATAAGCATTATTTTCTTTTCGAGAACCAGAGGCTAATACATAGGCTGCTACCTCCCTGATCATTTTTGCCAGTCTTAATAAATAAGTTATGACAAAGTCATACAAAGTCAACAATTATGACAAAGTATGCTGGGTGGTGCATTTCTTAGTGGCCCCCCATTTTCCTCTACATTCAGCTCTGAACACAAAAGGATGACAGTCTGTGTACACTATTTTGATTTGCTATAATGCAGTGGTCCATTGAAGTATAATCATTGAGAAGAAAATTGCAGTATCAGCTGTGCTGTTGTAAAGAGACATTTCCATGGTACAATACAATTTGTATTATCACAAAGCCAGGACTATTCTTCTTTTATATGCCTGTAATTTGTTTGTCACCTAACAAAGAAACTCCTTCCCAAATGAGAACTTGTGTATCATGTACGGCTTCTATTCTTGGCTCTTTCTGCCATCTGTGTTCTCAGCCTGAGTACATCCCTGAGCCAAGTCTCATGTGTAGACTTCACACTCATCTCCCTCTAAGCATTAAATATTTCATATATACGATTTTTAAATTCCGCATATGATGGTAATGATATTACCTTTTCATGTAATAATACTAGTCTTTGCATACAGAAAGGATTCTGGCAATGAAAATGATTCAGGTTGCAGATTACCAGTTTTTGAGCATGATGATGATTTTGAGAAATCAAAGCTACCTGTATAAAATAACTATAATTGTTTTTTTTTTGGACAGACTTGGGTGAAGGCAACAATTTCTATCAAGTGCATGTCTGTGACCCCACTAGGTTTTCTTCTCACTTCTTGTCCCTGAGACAAGAAATTAGGTAAATGGTTGTAACTTAGACAGGGGTATATGGACAGTAATAGTAACCTTACAGAGGTGCTAACGCTTTTCCATTTACAGAATACAGTGCTTTGTTGCAGCATTATTCCAACTAAAAACCTGACAAAAAGTTCTTTCCCAGGTGGGCTTGTGGGGAGAGGGGCATTTGCCCCATGGGCCAGTGCTAATATACAGTATGCTGGACTGGTGGCCCTGAGTGGATATACTCCACAATTCTGACATCAATAAGCAATGGGTCCCCAGTCAGTATCACATGCTGGGCATTATATAGCTATGTGATCCATAGCTATATAATTTGCTTGGCAAATTAATCAAATTAAAAGAAGATGAGAAAGTAAAAAACCTGACTGCAGCACTCACTGATATTAACACATCAATATAAAAATCAAAAAATCAAAATAATATAGTACTATATACAAAATATCAAAGTCCACCAAAAGTATGCAAAATCTTCATGCAGCTGCTGTGCGCCAACCACCAGGTGATTATAATGCAGTTTACCAAATCCTTAAACCCCACAACTCAAGAGGTCTAAATCAGCATTTAAAAGATGACAGATCCAACATGGATGGATGGCTCCAACTCGCTTTCTTTCACACCTTTGCAAGCCTTTAGACTCACGCTCTCATAAATGGCATGCCCCAAAAGTGGTCACTGGATCTCATATAATGGTCTCAGCAGCAAAAACATACAAAAGAAAGAGCAAGGAAATCCCAAAGTGAAGTACCGTTTAAAAAACATTTATTATTAACCAAGTGGGTACTTACAAAACAGATAGTATGACAATCCTATTGCACCGCCGACTCTCTGGGTGGGTGTGATAAAGTCACCGCTAAACTCTGCCTAATGCACATTTCGTCTGACAGGATGTTTTTCAAGGGGCAACAGAGATTCACTAAGCTTCATCATAATCACTTGGTGGTTGGTACACAGCAGCTGCATGAGGATTTTGCATACTTTTGGTGGACTTTGATATTTCGTTTATAGGACATTATTATTATTTTTTTTGTTTGTTATACATTATAAAGCTACCTGCTCCCCATTCAGGCCTGTGATCACGTCCTGGCAGAGGGGGGTCTTTCTGCACTAGCTTCCTTTGCAGATCTGACATGTGATGTGACAGACACAGAACACAGAGTAACAAAATAAGCTCACGTTGGAAGTTGTGAAGGGGCGTGTCAGAATAAACAATGTCCTTTCAAAACACCCAGCTCTCATCATGCACACTAATCACTAATGTATGGCCGGCTTTAGGCACTATGAAACATTTAGCATGGTACACAGAAAATTGTCCCTACCATCAAAGTGCTAGTTTGTTGTGTTTGTCCTTTAGGCCAATGGCTTCCATTTCTCTCCAGTTATATCTCTTCCCCATTATATAAAAAAATGTTTTGAACTGGTTACACACAGTTAAAAGCTTAAAAGGCCTAAAGCCGACCATATATGGTTTGAATTCTGAACAAATTTTCTTTTGAAAATCTGAAATTTTGTGCGTTTTGTGATCCGATGATGCAGCCATTGATTTTGAAATTTGACCAACCAAACCTTCAATTTTACATCATGTTTACCCCACCTTTTCTTTCCAGCTCACAGCTCATGCACATTTCTTTTTCAATTATATTTCTCACACGTTTCTCCCATCATGGATTAGCAACCAGTTTGGTTTTTCCAAAAATTTCCAACATGCCTAATCACTCAAATTCGACAGCCGCATGAAAATCGGCTTTTGCGGCAGCCCACTAATTTTGTGAAATTCGAAAGAAAATTCTTAGTTACAATTTTCGTAAGAAAATTCTTTCAGAATTCGACCCATGTATGGCCTGCTTTAAAATATGTTTCAGATTCGATCTTCAAGATAGAAAATATTACCAACATGTATGTAGTGTGAGGGTCTACCTGACTAGATATAAACTGAATTAAATTGCTTTGATAAGCCCTTGTACTACACAATGATATTGATTTACTAAAACTGGAGAATGCAAAATTTCATGCAGCTGTGCATGGTAGCCAATCAGCTTCTAACATCAGCTTGTTTAGTTAGGCTTTGACAAAAATCCTGCAAGCTGATTCTATGCAGGGCTGCACCAAATTTTGCACTCTCTAGTTTTAGTAAATCAACCCCAATTTGTAGATCTGACAGTCAGCAAAATCTGACATCTAAAATGAGAAACTTTAGTTTCTGACCCTAACCCTGTCGTATTCAGCTATACAACAAATGTCGAAAATCCTTTGTTATTTTTGGCCACGCTTGGTTGCCTGAGGAAAGGCCTATAGAGAAGCTCAAAGCTTAAGGTTGGCCATGATTTAGACTGATAATATATAGGAAAGGAAATTGTTACCATCTAGTCAATTCACCTTTAATCTGAAAATACAGAGATTACTAAGACTTTCTCAACAGGTATTGCTTTTGGAAATAGCTCATTACAGGAAGACAAGAATCTAAAAGCTCACCTGGTGTTCCTATGTGGGCCTGAGCAATGGTTAGCTTCTCATGGGGAGCTTTACATTGGCAGCTTGTTTCTACAGAGAATGGAGCAGGTGCAGCAATTGCCTAAAACAGAGAGAGGAGAATAAATAACCATTCACTGTCCACGTGGCTATTAATATTATACAAACATCAGTGAATTACAACCTGTTATTACACTTTCAGGCTTCCCTGCTTAAACTGTGTTTCAAATTGCCAAACAATAAATAAGCAAGCAAATAAATTAAAATAATTAGGATTATGGTTAAATTTATTGGTTTAATTTGATTTTTGGAACTGGTTTGTTGACAAGGTAAATACAACATTTACACTCCATGAGGTCTCATTATTGTTCTTTTGGTATTTACTTATTTTTGCACCTTTGGTGTTAGGAACAGCTTGTGACATTCACTGTTGAGTGCAGACTTAGCTTCCAGCTCTGCCTACAGAAAATATGCCATGTTAAAGAAGAACTTAAATTTGACAGGTCCCCTGCATTCAGCCAAGAGGCATTAGAGATGGATGGTAAGGTCAACAAAGTGCATACAAGCCTATGTATGAACTGTAAAAAAACTGGTCACCTAACCTGAATCCAGTATGTTAGATCCACAGCTCAATATGTCATGACTAAAGGCCCTTTTGATGTCAGCACTATAACATGCATGACCAATTACATGACAAACAGACTATCCTTAAAAGTTTAGCTTTTTCCAGATGAAATAGCATTGTTTCACAACATACATGCACTAACAGTCAAGGACAGTGCTTACTCACACTCAGTTGGGATCCATACTAATAGGATCCCGATCATGTGATTACCAATCATGGTGATCACATAAATATGTTCACCATCAACCCTGCCAGTTCCAGCTGTCACCGTGCCTCACAATGAGAAACGCAGAATGACAGCTGAAGCCAGTATGATGCAGCTGTCACATTTCAACACAAGCTCTTAAAACATTTTAAACTTTAAACATTTTTTTTCACATTTATATCCATTAGTCAGCTTAAAATAACTAACTAGACCAGGGAATTTATGAAAACAGTGTATTGCAATAAAGCCTAACATTATTGAACATAATGGATACATAAGGTGCTAAGTAGGGGTGGTAGACCCAAGGTCCCAGATACGCCAAAGTAGGGTCGAAATAGACTTTGTAGTTGTATTGAGTTATTCGTTTATTGAAGTTTTTCTAACCAAAGATGAAAAGTAAGCTAAGGTTGTCCACTTCCCCCATGCTTCCCTACCACCAGGTTATGTACAAAGAGTCAACCAAGGGTGATGGACAATGTAAAATATATGCAAAATTCGTGCAAGGGGAAGATGGGGTACTGTACAGGAATGAAGGAGGGAGTAAAAGGTGGGCATGGTGGACGATGGAAGGCTGAGAACGCTTGGTGTTAAGCTCTGTGTTCCCCTGGCAGCTATTGTCTGTTTTAGGGCCTGCTTCTGCCCATACAACACATGTCTGTGCAGAGCTCTCTCCTTGATGCCATTGCTGAGCCTCAGAGGGGATCCATCCGGCATTACCTTCTGCGGGCAGCCCTGCAGGAATTCTGGCCCAAGAGGGTCAAGATGGTGCCGGGTAAAACTCCTGCCCAGCAGTAGTTGGCCAGCGGCGCTCCTGCAGCCTCCCCCACTGTGTAAAATAAACATATCCAGCAATCCATCAGTGCTCCAAGCTCAGGTTCAGGCTCATCTGTCAACACAGAGCACATGTTGGCACCTGATACATCAGAGGAGAGCCCTACAGCAGATTTGACACACGTGTCTCTGAAATTACAGCCCTCATCTCAGCGTTCCAAGCCGAGTTTGACACTTGGGTCTGGAAACATGGAAATTTCGTTCTACAAAAAAATGGATACCCTCCACCAACAGGTAACAGCATCTGAATCTACCATCTCTGCACTTGCATTTAATCAGGCAGATCAAGTAGCCCCTCTCAGCCTTAGAATCATACACCAGCAGCTCCGCATAGAGGATAGTGAAAATTGGAACCACAGAAATAATATTCAACTAAAGGAGATCTCAGATTTCTATGGGGGCACTCTCCAAAGAGGAGGAGCCAGGAGTGGAGGAGGATCAGAGCTGCTCTACGCAACACCATTGCACAGAGCAAGTATGACATGTTTAATAATTTAATAAAATAAATTCAAGCTTTACAATCACTTTAAACTTATTCTGGGCAGGGATGCTAATGATCCAATTGAACTGCACAGGGTTCACCAAGTCACGGGCCCTAGGGAAGACCTCACAAATCATTCACGAGATGTTGTTTGCTGGGTGCATTATTACATGCTTAAAGAAGATATCATGTTTAAAGCTTGGCACCATGGCCCGCTGGACTTTGACAGTTCCACAGTCCAACTGTTCCCAGGCTTGTCTCATCATACACTGCACATGAGATGGGTAGTCAGACCCCTGCTTGATGTGATCCGTCAGGTTATAGCTACCCATGGGGTCAGCCCTTTAGTATCCAGGTGAGACAGGGAGAACAAGCCTTCGCCCTTTCAAATCTAGACCAGTTGCATGCTTTCTTCAAGTTTCTAGACCATGAAGTGGTACAAGGCCCAAACTGGTTGGACCCCTCCCCATCATTTATGCTTCCCCTCCCTCAGCAATGCAGACATCCTAGATCCAGAACCACCTCCAGAGACACCGGATCCAGACCACCAACCTCTTCTGAGGACTGACACCATTACCCTCGCTGCACTTTCCTGCCACTGTGAACAGGACAAACATTTCCCATTTTGAACTTGGCAAATTATGTCACCAATGCTATGAACAGACTCAGGGAACCAGAAACTAAACACAAGGGCTCTCCTTCTGCTGTGACCCTTTTAGGGATAACTGCAGCTGGTTTTCACCTTCTTAAAGTGTATAAGGCTTCCACCCTCTCCTTAGCTGAGAAAATTGCACACCAATATAAAATTTAAAGACCAGTGCAGTAGATCCCTGGCTAGGTCTCTTCATTCCAGAATGACACACACTTTTATTGCACAGCTTAAAGGGCCAAATGACAAGATGATTTCCTCTATTACATAAATGTTTAGTGACTTCTACTGCATTCTATATGCCATCCCTGATCAACACCCCCATCAGGGGTCACTAAGTCTTATGAGGATGAGATGCCTGCTCCATGATTGAGTCCCTGGAAGCACCCTTTACTGAGGAAGAGATTGCTATTGCCATTACTAATATCTATTCTGGAAAGAGCCCCAGTCTGGACAGGCAGTGGCGTCTCCAGCTTTCATATTTAGGGGGGGCACATGGGGGGACAGGGACAAAAATAGGGGGGGCAATATAAAATGCAAAAAATAAATAAATAAATATATATATATATATATATATATATATATAGATAAAATATATATAGATAGATAGATATATCTATCTATCCTGGGGCCCTTTACTACGATCCCACAACGGCCCTTTCACATGTTCTGCAGTGAGCTCCCTTCCTACTGTATTGGGCCCCCCCAGGGTGACAGAGAACAAGAGATATATGTCACCAGCATACCAAGAAAATATAAGGGTCCAAAGCAGTGGGAGAACTATCAGGGTTCCAAAGGTTGTCTTGCCACCGGCCCTGGTGTTCTGTCACTGTGGGGTTCCCCAGCCTCCTCTTGCTGTCCTGACCCTGCTATTGACAGCGCTGGTCTGGCATCTCTTGGAATTTACAGGCTGGTTCTCCTGTCCTAAGGACGGGAGAAATCAGTCTGTTCTTTCAGTAACTGAGAGTCCTGGTGGAGTCCTTCCTGCAACTCGCTCTTCTCCCTGCCAATGAGGATGCAGGGGAAGGAGCAGATCGGGCGGCCGTGGTTGTGTGAGCGCTCGCATTATGCAGTGTCAGCAAGCAGAGGGAGGGGGGAGGAATCACCCGCAGGAGCTGACTGGGGATGTTCTCCCTCTCAATAGAGACTGTGTTACCCCAGCGGTGGCCCGAGTAAGATGCTGCACATCCGATATGAATACAAACAAAAAGAAATTGCCTTTTTGTAAAAAAAAAAAAAAAAAAAAAAAAAAAAAAAAAAAGCAAAAACATTTTTTTGGGGGGGCACATGGTGGGGCCCAGCATAATGTTGGGGGGGTCAGGGCCCCCTCTGGCCCCCCCCTAGGGTCGCCATTGTGGACAGGTACACACCCAAGTTCAACAAAAACCCTTCTCTTTGCTCCTGTCATTTCTTCAACTCCCTGGCAAATGGAGCCAACTTTCCGCCTCCATTTCTTGAAGCCCACATCCCCCTTATTCCCAAACCACTCTCTTTGCTCAAACTACCGTCCTATATCATTAATTGGAGCTGATCTGAAAATCTGTGTAAAAGCCTTAGCCAACAGACAACCGTTGATTCCCGCCATCCATCCTGACCAAGTAGTTTTTGTAAGTGAAAGAGAGGCTAGAGGTAACAAGTTAAAAACCATCCTCATAATGGATTATGCTCACCTCCAAAATATCCCCTTTTGCCACCTGTCGATCAATGTGGAGAAGACGTTCAACTGCGTTAATTGGATTTATTTAAAACTGTCCCTTGAACAGATAGGCTTATGCCCCCATATGGTTTCAATAATTGCGTCGCTATACTACTCATCTTCAGCTAGAATTAGAGTCAATAGCTCCCTTTCTCCTACTTTTACTATATTTAATACTTCCCATCAGGGATGTCCCCTGCCCCCTTCTGTATATTTTAACAATGGAACATTCAGTGATGGCTTTGTGACAGAACCCCAGTGTAACTCGTATTACAGTAGGCACACTCCGCTCGAAACAAGCTCCTTTTTATGATGATTTTCTGATGCACGTGACACAATCCCATACTTCCTTGCCCTCGATCCTCCATGAGTTCCAGACGTCTGGCACACTTAGTAATTTCCAGGATTACTACACCACATCTGAACTTCACAACATCTCCTTGTCTTCTCGCCATATACAACTGAAAAACAACTTCCCATTTATAATTTGTACCACATCTGTAGGCTATCTGTAATTCATCTACCCACTACAGTTTCCCAACCATACTCATTGAATTTCCTCCCACTTCTTAGTAAAACCCTATTGGACCTGGATACTTACACGATGACACGCATCTGGCTTTGTGGAGTCAGTGTGGGAGATTTACTAAACCTGAAGAGTGCAAAACCTGGTGCAGCTGTGCATAGAAACCAATCAGCTTCCAGGTTTTATTGTCAAAGCTTACTTGAACAATCTGAAGTTAGAAGCTGATTGGCTACCATACACAGCTGCACCAGATTCTCAGTGTACCAGTTTTAGTAAATCAATTCCAATGTTCCTAAAATGTACATCCTTCCACTTTTTCTTTACATCAGATGCTCCCTCCAAACTATGAGTCCAACTAGAAAGCCATATGAAGTTTATAGACCTCTATGCACTATCCTGGATACCTCCCCTGATGTCTAAGAGCTCTCCATCTCTTCCAGAACTTACACAGCAGACACTTTGGGATCGGTCCATTTCTACACTTGATTTGTCTAACTATTTGGGCCCTATGACCCCCTTCTGTAGTAACCCAGCTTTCCTGCCTGCCTTCCTTTGGCCCCTGTAATGAGCTCACTCACCATAAGCTCCTTCAAATACTTCAATCTGACAGCCGTAGGCCCATCCAGTGGTCACTCACACATTTCTGCACAGTGGTTACAGAGACAACAGATCTTGTCCTAAATACACTCCATCGATACATTTTCTGATATCTTTGTTGGTCCTACTACATTTGAAACGCTACTCTTACAGAATGATTCACCTTCATGTGTCATCTAAGTTGTACTCTATTACCCACCCATATCCCTCTTCATACACGCTAACATGAGAAAAATAACTTTTTCCCAGTCTGCCGGGGCAATAGTGGTCCAATGTTTTATCCTGCCCCACAAATTGGTAATGGCAACAAACCCTAGGAAAAAATGTTCAAACTCACCACCAGGTGGTACAGATGTCCCTCCATCCTTCATCAATTTGACCACACAGTTCCGGATATTTGTTGGATGTGCCACACATTTAAAGGCACCATGCCCCCTTCGAGTGTTCTGGACACGAATCCTCAATCTTCACTGTAAGCTCATGGTGACCCAGATTCCATTCTCTCCTATCATAGTGCTCTTTCCATCATTCCAGAACCTATTACGTCTGCCAAGAAGGACGTCCTCAGACAATCTCTGGCGACCACCAGGGTGGTTATTCCCCATCACTGGTAAAACTACTTCCATACCTTTCCTTGCGGAATGTGCGAGTGAACTTGATTCTATCAGGGATCTTATGAATCTATTGTAGCAGTAAAACGACAGAATAGAACAGTTAAAAAAACAAAAAAACAAACAAACCTGGACCTCCTGGTCTGTGTTCCGATTTTCCTTGGAATCCCAGGATTGGATCATGGAGGAAGATCCTCCTGAAAAATAGTCAGCCATGATGGAGTGAGCAACTAGCACCCTTGCCCCCACCCTGTGCACCTCTCCCGGTTTTTCTCCTCCTTCATTCTTCTTAACTGCTTTCTCATTTTGTACCTTCTCTTTTCTTTGTCACCAGATTTATCTGTTTGTTTATTTTTTCTTCATAGCTTGGTATGTTTACCAATGATTCCTAATATCTTCCGTTTGATATCATGATTAGGCTATTCCCTTACTGTTCTGGTAGATTTGTTAGTTTTACTGGCCACAAGCTGGATGACCTAAGCCTCGAATGCCCATTTGCATTCGTTTCTTTATTAACATCTTCCTCTATGGGATGCATTAATCTACACACATTAGCGATACAGTGTAGCATAACAATTAAACAAATAAACAGAAAAGATATACTCCTGCGCTAGTAAAATTTGCTGTTCCCTCAAAATAACTCAACACACAGCCATTCATGTCTAAACCCCTGGCCACAAAATTAAGTACACCCCTAAGTGAAAATGTCCAAATTGGGCCCAATTAGCCATTTTCCCTCCCTAGTGTCATGCGACTCGTTAGTGTTACAAGGTCCCAGGTGCGAATGGGGAGCAGGTGTGTTAAATTTGGTGTTATCGCTTTCACTTTCTCATACTGATCACTGTAAGTTCAACATGGCACCACATGGCAAAGAACTATCTGAGGACCTGAAAAAAAGAATTGTTGCTCTACATAAAGATGGCCCAGGAAATAAGAAGATTGCCAAGACCCTGAAACTGAGCTGCAGCACGGTGGCCAAGACCATACAGTGGTTTAACAGGACAGGTTCCACTCAGAACAGGCCTCGCCATGGTCGACCAAAGAAGTTGAGTGCACGTGCTCAGCCTCATTTTCAGAGGTTGTCTTTGGGAAATAGACGAATGAGTGCTGCCAGCATTGCTGCAGAGGTTGAAGGGATGCGGGGTCAGCCTGTCAGTGCTCAGACCATATGTGTCAGGTACTCACCAAGGCTGAGTTGCTGAGAGAGGCTCCCCTTGCAGCTGGGCACACGATACCCTCTGGGAGTGGCACAGCGGGTATTGGGCACGAAGAAGTACGGGTCGCCAGCAGGTAGTAGAGTAGCTGGGAGGTTCTTCAGGTAGAGAAGAGATCCGTGCTGGGAGGCTGACACCTCACCGGAGCCGACTGAGCAGGATGATGAAAGCTGAAGCCGGATTCAGAGGGTGAAATACAAGGCAGAAGTCCAGGAACAGGTCAGGGGTCAAACACGGGTAGTCAAGCAGGCAGATAATCCAACACTAGGGTGAGGCAGAGGCAAAGTCCAAGAGCAGGCCGGGGGTCTTCCGCCACCTGTAATGAGACCATGAGGACAAGGTGAGATTGGCTTGAACTAGCGACTTGAAAGTTTGTGGCAGACCGTGGGTGGCACTTACTGGGTCTAACAGGACAGTTGCTTAAGAAGTGACCAGACCCTCCACAATATAGACAAAGGTTAGCCTGGCGCTGGCGGAGTCTTTCGTCAGGAGAGAGTGGGGATCGAACTAAACCCAGTTGCCTGGGCTCACCATGGGAGGATGAAGAAGAGGCTGTGGAAGGTGCAGGAACAGGTGGTACCCGCGGCATCATCCAAGTGGGTCTTGGGGACTGGAAACGCTCGGTGTGACGCTCCCGTAAACGTCTGTCAAGTTTAATAGTGAGCTGGATCAGGTCTTCCAGGGAGACCGGGGTATCTACTCAAGCCAGTTCATCCTTTAGAGTCTCTGAGAGTCCTTGGCGATACTGATATTTTAGGAGCGGCCTCATTCCAATTGGTGTCCCCTGACCATTTTCGAAATTCCACAGTGTAATCTTCCACCGGTCTTTTTCCCTGGGTCAGGGTATGCAGGATGGACTCAGCCATGGCGGTGCGCTGTGGATCGTCATATAGCTGGGCCATGGAGTCAAAAAATGTATCTGCTGAGTCAAGGAGGGGCTCTTCTGCTCAAGAAGGTTGTGAGCCCAGGATTGTGGTTCGTCAGAAAGCAAAGAGATGATAAACCCCACTTTCACCGTTTCAGAAAAAAAAGTCCTGGGTTGGAGGGCAAAGTATAGTAAACAAGCATTTCTAAACGCCCTGTACTTCTTCCGGTTCCCGGAGAATCGTTCCGGAAATGGAAACCCTGGGTTCAGGTAGGACCATTACTGCTGCAGGAGCTGGGATAGCTTGATCCCGAGAGGAAGATGTCCCACTGGCAGATGCTGACAAGGTGTCCAAGGGGCTAGGAAACGTAGTTAGATGTTGGAGACGACCCTCAATCTGGAAATAGCCGTCTTGGAGTCTCTGGACAGCCTGGGTGAGGGCTGTAACCTGCTGGCAGAGTGCCTCAAGAGGAGAGCCAGCTCTGTCGGCCTCACTCATGGCTGGTTTGTACTGTCAGGTACTCACCAAGGCCGAGTTGCTGAGAGAGGCTCCCCTTGCAGCTGGGAGCACGATACCCTCTGGGAGTGGCACAGCGGGTATTGGGCACGAAGAAGCACGGGTCGCCAGCAGGTAGTAGAGTAGCTGGGAGGTTCTTCAGGTAGAGAAGAGATCGGTGCTGGGTGGCTGACACCTCACCGGAGCCGACTGAGCAGGAAACTGGAGATGAAGGCTGAAGCCGGATGCAGAGGGTCAAACACAAGGCAGAAGTCCAGGAACAGGCCAGGGGTCAAACACAGGTAGTCAAGCAGGCAGATAATCCAACACTAGGGTGAGGCAGAGGCAAAGTCCAAGAGCAGGCCGGGGGTCAAACACGGGTAGTCAAGCAGGCAGATGATCCACACTAGGATGAGGCAGAGGCAAGTCCAGGAGCAGGCCGAGGGTCAAACACGGGTAGATCAGGCATTTAGAGAAGTCCAGAAGGTAGCCGAGGGTCAAGCACGAGAGATATTCAAGCAAGGTCGAGGTCGGTCCGGGTCACAATGGGCAGGCACAGGTACACAGGTTTCAGGAACAGATCACAGGAGCTGAAAAGACAAACCAGCAACAAACACAGGACATAGCTGTTTTTATATAGGCCCGCCAGGGTAACGTCCCGTTGTCCGTTGTGCGCGCACGCGTTCGTACTCATGTGCTGCGTCGTGCACCCACGTGAGCTGATCCGTTCGGGACACGCGCTCGTACCCGCTGATTGTGTAACGGTATGCGCTGATGTGCAATTCTACCATGCAGGCGCATAGGGAAATGCCTATACTGACAGGCTCTGATTCTGACATTCCCCTGACAGTGCCCCCCCCCAAGGGGCAACCTCCGGGTGCCCAACCTAGCCCGGATCCCAGGATGTCTTCTGTGAAACTCTCGCACTAAACGAGGGGCATGGATATTGCTAGCAGGCTCCCAAGAATTGTCCTCCGGGGATACCCTTTCCACTTAAGTACTGTTCCCGCCCCCCCCCCCCCTCCGTTTGTAATCTACTATTGCCTCCACTTCGAATTCCTCTTCTCCTTCAATCCTGATTGGTGGGGGAGGTAGTTCTTCTCTTCCTGGGAAAGAGTTGGGGGTGACCGGCTTTAGTAAAGAGGCATGGAACACCGGATGTATAACATATAAGAGCTAGGCAAGGTCAGTTCAAAGGCCACAGGGTTTACAACCCTCTTAATCTCAAAAGGACCAATGAATTTTGGGCCTAGTTTGCGTGATGGGCAAGGTAGTTTGAGGTTGATGGCCAATAGCCATACTTTATCTCCAACCTTGAAACTTGGATTACTTCTTCTTCCCCTGTTATAGTACTCTTCATAGCTCTCTTGGGCTTTCTTCATTGTTTCTTGAATCTGCAAAAAGTTTGTTTGGATAAAATGTATACGGTCTTGTACTGCAGGAGTTGAGACTTCAGGAATAGAATCTGGGAGAAAGGAAGGGTGAAAACCATAGTTCGCCCAGAAAGGTGTTTGGTTGATGGCGGAATGTATAGAATTGTTGTAGGCGAACTCTGTGCACGGTAAGAGAGAAGACCAGTTATCTTGGGAACAGGAGCAGAAACACTGAAGGTATTGCTCTAGAGATTGGTTCGTTCTTTCTGTCTGGCCATTACTTTGTGGATGATATGCGGAAGAGAGGGATGTCTTTATTTCTAAAGACTTACACATATCCTTCCAGAATCTTGAAGTAAACTGAATTCCCCTATCGGATACAATGTTGTGAGGAACGCCATGGAGTCTTACTACTTCTTTTATAAAGACTTCTGCAGTTGTGGAAGCAGAAGGGGTGCCTACTAGGGGCAGGAAGTGGGCCATCTTCGAAAAGCGGTCGACAACCACTAAGATAGTAGTAAACTTCTCTGAAGGGGGCAGATCAACAATAAAGTCCATAGAGACCTCTGTCCAGGGACGTTCGGGTACAGATAAAGATTTTAAAAGTCCCCATGACTTGGCATTGGATCCCTTATTACGTTGGCAAGTACTGCAAGATTGTATATATTTTTTGCAGTCTTGTCTCCAACCCGGCCACCAGAAAGAGCGATTAATTAGTTCGGAGGTCTTCTGTATACCAAAGTGTCCTGCCAACTTGTGATCATGAAAAGTTTGTAGAATCTGAAGTCTTACCGGGGGTGGAACGAATACCTTGTCCTGGGCCCACAACAGACCATTCTTTCTTTTCTAGGGAGGATACTTCGGGTTCCGTACATTGACTGGAGGCTTGCATAATAACTGACCTGAGATTGGGCTGAACGAGGCTAAGAAAGTTGTGAGGAGATAGAATGGTTCGAGGTTCTTCTGATCCACTGGTTTCTGGGAACATACGGGAAAGCGCGTCCGCCTTCCCATTCTTAGAGCCAGGTCGGTAGGTAATATGAAAGTTGAACCTGGAGAAGAACAAGGCCCAACGGGCCTGACGAGGTCTGAGGCGTTTAGCTGTTCGAAGATACTCTAGGTTATGGTGGTCAGTGAAGATCATGAAGGGTTGAGATGCCCCTTCCAGCAGATATCTCCACTCTTCTAAGGCAAATTTTATGGCTAGTAACTCTCGATCCCCAACATCATAATTCTTCTCCGGAGGGTTGAGTTTACGAGAGGCAAAGGCCACCGGATGGAGCAGGGCTTTTTGACCACTTCTCTGAGACAGGATTGCCCCTATTGCTGACTCTGAAGCATCCACTTTAAGCACATAGGGTAAGACTGGATTTGGATGTTGGAGAATAGGAGCCGATATAAAAAGTCTTTTTAGTTAATTGAAGGCTTCCTGAGCTTCCGGGGACCATTGGAATCTAGTCTGCTGGCGAGTTAGTTGGGTGATAGGGGAGATGATAGAGGAGAAACCTTTAATAAATCTGCGATAAAAATTGGCGAAGCCAACGAATCGCTGAATTCCCTTCTTATCTACGGGAGCTGGCCATTCCTGGATGGCCCTAACCTTCTGCGGATCCATTGCGACCCCTCCTACTGAGATAATGAACCCAAGGAACTGGATGGTGTCCTTCTCAAAGTCACATTTTTCCCCCTTTAAAAATATAGACCATGTTTTCTGAGAATCGAGAGTACTTTCTTCACATGGATGCAATGTATTTCTAAAGTGGTGGAAAAGATCAGGATGTCATCGAGATAAGCAATTACAAATTTATCTAGGTACTCACGGAAGATGTCGTTGACTAAATGTTGAAAAGTAGCTGGGGCATTGCAGAGGCCAAAGGGCATCACCAAATATTCGAAGTGCCCGAATCTAGACCGGAAAGCTGTCTTCCATTCGTCTCCTTCACGTATCCGAACCAGATTGTATGCTCCCCGGAGATCTAATTTGGTAAAGACTTGAGCAGCTCGGAGACGCTGGAAAAGTTCAGGAATAAGGGGGAGCGGGTACCTGTTTTTGATGGTAATTTTGTTAAGCTCCCTATAGTCCACACAAGGCCTCAAGGATCCATCCTTCTTCTCGACGAAAAAGATTCCTGCTCCAGCTGGGGAAGAAGAAGAACGGATGAATCCCTTTTCAAGATTTTCGTCGATGTAGGAGCGAAGGGCTTCTAGCTCGATCTCTGATAGAGGAAAAATGCGGCCGAAAGGGATCTTGGATCCGGGTAGGAGGTCAATAGGACAATCATAAGGTCAATGAGGTGGTAGTCTGTCAGCTTTCTTCTTGTCAAAGATGTCCAGGAATTCGTGGTATGCTGCGGGGACATGTTGAAGGTTATCCGGTGCTGGTTGTAGAGTTAGACAAGAAGCCGTTCTGTCATATCTTGGTGAAAGACAATGCTGAGAGCAGTACGTAGAAGAGAAAAGGACTTCTTTCTTGCTCCAACTTATCTGAGGATCATGGGCCTGCAACCACGGAAACCCCAGGATGATGGGAAACATAGGTGAGCTTATAATGTCAAAGCGAAGAAATTCTGAATGGTATGAGTCCATACAGGTGATAATAGGCTTAGTTTCCTGCGTGACAGGCCCAGAGCAGGGTAGGGACCCATCTGCCAGATGGATTTGTAGGTGTTGCTTCTTGACGTGTAGAGGAATGTGCAGGCTTTGGGCTAAAGATGCATCCAGGAAACAACTGCAGGCTCCTAAGTCAACGATGGCTGGCAACCGGACCTTCTCTTCCGCCACCTGTAATGAGACCATGAGGACAAGGTGAGATTGGCTTGAACTAGCGACTTGAAAGTTTGTGGCAGACCATGGGTGGCACTTACTGGGTCTAACAGGACAGTTGCTTAAGAAGTGACCAGACCCTCCACAATATAGACAAAGGTTAGCCTGGCGCTGGCGGAGTCTTTCGTCAGGAGAGAGTGGGGATCGAACTAAACCCAGTTGCCTGGGCTCACCATGGGAGGATGAAGAAGAGGCTGTGGAAGGTGCAGGAACAGGTGGTACCCGCGGCATCATCCAAGTGGGTCTTGGGGACTGGAAACGCTCGGTGTGACGCTCCCGTAAACGTCTGTCAAGTTTAATAGCGAGCTGGATCAGGTCTTCCAGGGAGACCGGGGTATCTACTCAAGCCAGTTCATCCTTTAGAGTCTCTGAGAGTCCTTGGCGATACTGATATTTTAGGAGCGGCCTCATTCCAATTGGTGTCCCCTGACCATTTTCGAAATTCCACAGTGTAATCTTCCACCGGTCTTTTTCCCTGGGTCAGGGTATGCAGGATGGACTCAGCCATGGCGGTGCGCTGTGGATCGTCATATAGCTGGGCCATGGAGTCAAAAAATGTATCTGCTGAGTCAAGGAGGGGCTCTTCTGCTCAAGAAGGTTGTGAGCCCAGGATTGTGGTTCGTCAGAAAGCAAAGAGATGATAAACCCCACTTTCACCGTTTCAGAAAAAAAAGTCCTGGGTTGGAGGGCAAAGTATAGTAAACAAGCATTTCTAAACGCCCTGTACTTCTTCCGGTTCCCGGAGAATCGTTCCGGAAATGGAAACCCTGGGTTCAGGTAGGACCATTACTGCTGCAGGAGCTGGGATAGCTTGATCCCGAGAGGAAGATGTCCCACTGGCAGATGCTGACAAGGTGTCCAAGGGGCTAGGAAACGTAGTTAGATGTTGGAGACGACCCTCAATCTGGAAATAGCCGTCTTGGAGTCTCTGGACAGCCTGGGTGAGGGCTGTAACCTGCTGGCAGAGTGCCTCAAGAGGAGAGCCAGCTCTGTCGGCCTCACTCATGGCTGGTTTGTACTGTCAGGTACTCACCAAGGCCGAGTTGCTGAGAGAGGCTCCCCTTGCAGCTGGGCGCACGATACCCTCTGGGAGTGGCACAGCGGGTATTGGGCACGAAGAAGCACGGGTCGCCAGCAGGTAGTAGAGTAGCTGGGAGGTTCTTCAGGTAGAGAAGAGATCGGTGCTGGGTGGCTGACACCTCACCGGAGCCGACTGAGCAGGAAACTGGAGATGAAGGCTGAAGCCGGATGCAGAGGGTCAAACACAAGGCAGAAGTCCAGGAACAGGCCAGGGGTCAAACACAGGTAGTCAAGCAGGCAGATAATCCAACACTAGGGTATGGCAGAGGCAAAGTCCAAGAGCAGGCCGGGGGTCAAACACGGGTAGTCAAGCAGGCAGATGATCCACACTAGGATGAGGCAGAGGCAAGTCCAGGAGCAGGCCGAGGGTCAAACACGGGTAGATCAGGCAGGTAGAGAAGTCCAGAAGGTAGCCGAGGGTCAAGCACGAGAGAGATTCAAGCAAGGTCGAGGTCGGTCCGGGTCACAACGGGCAGGCACAGGTACACAGGTTTCAGGAACAGATCACAGGAGCTGAAAAGACAAACCAGCAACAAACACAGGACATAGCTGTCTTTATATAGGCCCGCCAGGGGAACGTCCCATTGTGCGCGCACGCGTTTGTACTAATGCGCTGCGTCATGCACCCACGTGAGCTGATCCGTTTGGGACACGCGCTCTTACCCGCTGATTGTGTAACGGTACGCGCTGATGTGCAATTCTACCACGCAGGCGCATGGGGAAATGCCTATACTGACAGGCTCTGATTCTGACATTCCCCTGACAATATGGCACACACTGCATCAAATTGGTCTGCATGGCTGGCATCCCAGAAGGAAGCCTCTTCTAAAGATTATGCACAAGAAAGCCTGCAAACCGTTTGCTGAAGACAAGCAGACTAAGGACATGGATTACTGGAACCATGTCCTGTGGTCTGATGAGACCAAGATAAACTTATTTGGTTCAGATGTCAAGCGGGTGTGGCGGCCACCAGGTGAGGAGTACAAAGACAAGTATGTCTTGCCTACAGTCAAGCATGGTGGTGGAAGTGTCATGGTCTGGGGCTGCATGAGTGCTGCTGGCACTGGGGAGCTACAGTTCATTAAGGGAACCATGAATGCCAACATGTACTGTGACATACTGAAGCAGAGCATGATCCCCTCCCTTCAGAGACTGGGCCGCAGGGCAGTATTCCAACATAATAACGACCCCAAACACACACTCCATCCTCAAACGGAAGGTGGAGGAGCACAAGGTCTGGTGAACTCCATGCCCAAGAGGGTTAAGGCAGTGCTGGAAAATGGTGGCCACACAAAATGTTGACACTTTGGGCCCAATTTGGACATTTTCACTTAGGGGTGTACTCACTTTTGTTGCCAGAGGTTTAGACATTAATGGCTGTGTGTTGAGTTATTTTGAGGGGACAGCAAATTCACACTGTTTTACAAGCAGTACACTCACTACTTTACATTGTAGCAAAATATAATTTCTTCAGTGTTGTCACAAGAAAAGATATAATAAAATATTTACAAAAATGTGAGGGGTGTACTCACTTTTGTGAGAGATATTGTAGTTGATATTATCCTAGCTATCTGTGGATCTGTTATTTCATGGTGTAATTTAAGTTTGTCTGGGAAAAACTTGAACGGTTGGAGGAAATGATGATGATTTCTACTGTTGTGGGATCATAGATTTGGCCACATTTAGCAAAAGGGTTATTGTATTATTGATTGTTAGTATTGTTTCAGGTTCATGGTAGTGTGGTATAATAAGAATTGGATGTGATGAAAAGGCGTGGTGATATCATTAAAACTAGTGATGAGGCGGTGGACTTCAAGCCAGAATGGTTGAATCCCTAGGCTTTGCCACCATATATGTAGGAGGTAGCCCACGAAGCTATGACATCTCTGGCATGTGTCCGAGATGTCACTGTGACTGGTATGCAGTGCAAAACAGTCGGAGTGCGGTACCACCTAGACCTAAGCATCTAGTTTGTCGTCTCTATAATAAAATTACCAACTGCTTGTTTTTTATTTGAAAATTCAAAGTTAGAAAACATGCATTTAGGAATGTGCTTCATGATAAGTTTGGGAATTAAAATTCCAATTTCCACTTACGATTAATTGCAGACAAAATGCAATGTACATGTGTTAAACAGGGTAATGGCATGTTTTTGAGGGGCGTTACAAAAAAGTCTAAATACTTACATGGTTTTCTACATCTAGTTACAGAGTATTCTGTATCTTTATCGACAGCAGATTATTTTCTTTTGTTTATTTCCATTTCAATTATGTTTTTATATCTTATTTACAGTTTATTCTCACCTCTAATGCCGATCGGAATTTCGTCCCGCAAAAGACTGATGAGTTTTTTGTCGGAAAATGCAACCGTGTGTATGCTCCATCTGACGTTTGCTGGCCGAATTCCAGACAGTAAAAGATTGAGAGCATGTTCTCAATTTTTCGGTTGGGAAAAGTTCCTATCCGAAAATGCGATCGTCTGTGGCAATTCCGACGTGCAAAAAACCACGCATGCTCAGGAGACGGAGTCGCTCGGTCTGGTAAAACTACCGTTCGTAATGAAGATGGCACATTCGTCACACAGATAATTTTTAAATCTTTCAATGCAGCGCATTCTCTTCTTTATAATGCTAGAAGAATGAAGTTGTTTTGCTGCTGATATTCACACAGGGTTCTCACAAACGTATTTCTTTATTATTTCTCGTGATCTCATGAAAAATCTTTTTTGTTTTTAAAAGCTAGATCTCCATAATAATGTTTATTTTTTTTTAATCAAGATCTCCTGTTTTTTTTTTTTGTATTATTTTATAGTCATCTCCATATTTTTTTTTTATTTTGTATGTCACGTTTCCACAGCACCATTATTATCTTGTATTTGAAATCTCAAGGGGGTTGTTTGGTGTTGGTGTCCCTTGTTAATATGACATTGTATTTTTGAAATGTACCTGCCTACTCACAAACAAACTGTCCTATTTTAATAAAAACACATAGGCAAGTATTTTCATAAATTAAAAATCCATTTATTCTGGCTCCTAGCAACAAAATAAAAAGGGAAGGCAACGCTGGAGAAACTGCTGGAATTTGCGAAGCTTAAGAAGTCCATATAATAGCGAGCACAATCTGGTCCAGGACTCCCAGAGATCACAAACAGCAGCACATGACATATATGTCCCCAGACTGTGGTACTACAACAGGCTGCGGGTTTTGTCAGACCAGACTGAACCCAGGCAATCACTTTCTTCTCTTCGCTGCAACCTTCCCTCCACGCTGGCCTGCACCCTTCCCTGCAGCCTTTCCTGCAGGCTGTGGCTCTGGAGGTGGACTTGTGGCAGGAGGAGGAGGAAGAGGATGGGTGAGCGTACATAAGTGGACGTCATCGTTCATTTGGCCACTCAACCCCTTATGGATGATCTCAAAAATTAATTTTTCACATTTGCGGCGTGGGCCCTCCTCCATTTGCTGCAAATTTGAGGCTATAGACATGCCATAGGCCTCTAAAGCGTCAAGGGGGGCTTTCAGGGCGTCATTAGCCTCCTCCACCCTCCCCTCCTCCTGAAGGCGGAGGGGAGGGACCTGGGATTGGGTGTGATTGGGCCTGGCCACCTCCTGGCAGCCACTTTCCCCTGCCTCCTCCTGTGTGCCAAATTCCAGAGCCTCGTCCTGGCTGAGGTCTTCCTGTGTATGAAGAAGGGACATAGTTTTAGTTTTTGGTTCATCAATCACACACAATTTGCAGCTCATGACTGTTGCAAATTGAATGTTAATAAATATAAAGGAGCCCAGCATTTTTCATTCTTGTCCCAATCATTTTTGGCCCCTACTGTCTATTGCTATGTAAAACACTTTTTGTTAAATCATTCATTTGTTAGCAATAATAACATCTAGTTACTAACAATCATTTTCCCACAAAAAATATGTTTAAACATACTATACCTGGTTCCATCTGGGCTCCTCAATTTCTTCCTGGATGGAAGGCCCAGGTTGGTCCTCGGAACCCTCAGCTGGGGTTGAGGGAAGGGTGGATGGAAGGCTGGATGGAAGGGGGGCCGGAAGGGTGGAAAGTGTTTCCCTGGCTTCCATCTGGTCATCCAGAAAACGCATCTTGTTGTAGTACCACAGACTGGGTACATACACATCATCTACTGCTGCTCCTGACCTCAGGGACTTCTGGACCTTCTGAAGCTCCTTCCTATATGTGCTTCTCAAGCTACCAATTTTATTTTCAACAAACATGTCTGCGTTGGGGACCTGCGTTTTCATGAATTCCAGCAGTTTCTCCAGCGATGCCTTCCTTGCTGGTTTGTTTCTATACAATGGGTTTTTCACCTCCCATAAATTCCTCATATCTCTGTACAAGACAAAACACAAGACAAAAACACTAAATATGAGGGCTAAACTCTCCTAATCTTATCCAAATATAGGCCTCAATCTAGAATCAGTACAAAATCAGTATAGGCCACTCATGTCCCAACATCTCCAGAATTCGACCCTTCCTGACTAATGACACAAGAAAGCAACTTATTCACTCCTTGATTATTTCCCGCCTTGACTACTGCAACTCTCTCCGTAATGGCCTACCCTTAAGCAGACTATCCCCCCTTCAGTCTATTATGAATTCTGCTGCTAGACTAATACACCTCACTAACCGATCCATGACTGCTGCTCCTCTCTGCCAATCGCTTCACTGGCTTCCCCTACTCCACCGTGTAAAATTCAAAATGCTAACCATAACATACAAGGCCATTCACAACATTGCCCCCATCTACATCACCAACCTCATCTGCAGATATCGCCCAAATTGTCCCCTCCGCTCTTCCCAGGACCTCCTGCTCTCTAGCTCCCTTGTTACCTCCTCCCATGCTCGCCTTCAGGACTTCTCCAGAGCCTCTCCCATCCTCTGGAACTCCCTGACCCAGTATGTCCAATCAGCCCCTACCCTGTCCACCTTTAGGAGATCCCTGAAAACTCATTTATTCAGGGAAGCCTATTCCACACCCACCTAAGAACTGTCCCCAAGCCACCCCCATCAAATCGTTCTCTGCAGCTATTACCTTTTGTACCACCACCCCCGCCCTTTAGAATGTAAGCTCTACAAGCAGGGCCCTCCTGTACCTTTTGTATTGAACTGTACTGTAATGTTGTCCCCTTATACATTGTAAAGCGCTGCGTAAACTGTTGGCGCTATATAAATCGCGAATAATTATAAAATGTTACCTTCGTTATTACGTTCGTCACTTCCGTTCCTTCTTCCGCACACAGAACGTAGTTACGACACACGCATGTTAGCTTTATATACACTGTGCATGCGTGAAACTCTGCCTGCGTCGCCCACCCCTGACGTTCTTTTATCAAGAATATTCCCTGCCCCTTCTCTCTTCAGTGCACAGTAGGAGCAACATGGCGGAGACACAGGTGGTTGGCAATTTGTCATCTAGTGAGGAGGAAAGCCCAGAGCTCCAAAACGTCAGGATCCAGAAGGAGGAGATTTAAGGCCACCAACATGGCCTTTGATGAAATCGTGGAGATGGTGGAGATCTTGCGCAGGGAAGATTATGATGGGAAACATGGTCCGTACACCCATCCCAATTTGCGAAAGGACCAAATAACGACTACAGTTGTGAACACTCTGGAGCACAAGTTTGGGGTACGACGGTCCAAAGAACAATTAAGGAAGCGCTGGTCCGACATAAAACTGAGGGAGCCGGATCAGTATAGCAAAATAAAGAAGGTGCTTCAAAAAAGTAAGTACTTGTTGTGTGTTCCTATTATGATTATTAACTTGCTGCTCCATGTGCTATTCTTTACTGTTGTGCAGTTTTAAATAGCTACTTACATGTTCGTGGGCACAGTCATCGTTCATAGGAAACATCGTTTGTAGGAAACATCAATCATTTGGCAATAAATACGATGTATTTAGCTGATACCGGGTTATAACTACATTTTGGTCATGCTAATTTGTCTTATTAAAAGAAATTTCGGACATTGTTGTCTAGATGTCTTTGAAATTTGAATGAATTGCAAACTTGATTCAGTGGAATGTAAGGAGAGGACACTCAGCAGCTGTTTACACATCTGGACTCAGGAGCTCTAGTGTGGGACACCAGAGCACATTTTTTAGGGTAACCCACACAGGTGCTCCAGTGGGATACTTGGGGTGTCTCCATCTGTGAAACTTGGCCAAAAAAGGTAAGTATTCCAGCTTGGTTAAAAAGGAATATTAAATCATCAACTTGGATCTCTTTCCAAACAGACAATTGTACACCACTTCAAAGCAATGTTTCATATTACTATTTCTGGACTCAAATATCTGTGTGCTAAGTATATCTTTTGTTTCATTCTCATAGGGGAGAAAAGACTCAGCAGTCAGAGAATACCAGGGACCCCCGACATCGCCAACCTGATTGGCAAATTAGCCCAAGCCCCCCGAGGATCTTGAGAAAAGAGAGGTGGAGGAAGTGGGCGAGATGGGCACCCCACCAGGTTAGTGTCTGACACCCCAGCTTCAGGTAATCTATGTATGCCTGCATATTTCTAAATACATGTTTTTTAAACAATATTAGGTAATGTCCTGGTTGTGGAAGAGGAAGCGGCGGAACGTTTCAGTATGGCCAGCGCCCAAACCCTCATTCAACAAATTATGGCGTGGAATGGAGAGATAGATGCAAAATCGCCTTGACGTTATGCAGCAGGAAATGAAGAACATGATTGATGTTTTGGGGAGAATATAATCCCTTTTTCCCTCAAATCCGATCATGTTTTCTTTTCCTTTTTAGATTACCCTAAAAAGTTTTTTGTATTTGTACATTTTAAAAGCCAAATTTTAAAGATGCACACGGTGTGTCAACATGTGCTATCTGCCATCCGGGGATCTCAATGTACGTGTTTTGTGGGTGCAACCCCTTCCTCATGACTCTAGTAGGTGAGAGGAAGGGGTTGCACCCCCAAAACACATCCATTAATCCCCCATGACGAGAGATAGCACATGTTGACATAACCCATTTGGACTCCCAATTTGTGTGCATCTTCAAAATTTGGCTTTTACAGGGGTGACATCACCCCATCTGATGAAGGCAATATGAAGACATTTTGGACACTATAATGTCTGATATTGCCTTCAGTGTTTCAATGTTGAACTTTGTAAGTTCCTGAGTTGTGTATGTTATGTTTTGAAACATGCCTGTTTATGTACCCTAAAAAATTAAAATAAATAAACCAATAATTGGTGTTTTTACGAAAAATATGTTTTACAACGCACATGTGAATGTGCACAGAATAAAAGATTTTATACTCAATGTGTGGCTTCTTCTTTCAATGATCAATACCAGTTTTCGTGTAAAGTTGGTGTTTATACAGTGACAATGGGTGTTATTTAATAATGGAAAAAACACTAGGCACTACAAGTGCACTAGGAGAACTTAGGAGACATAAAAAATAAACCCAAGCAGTAAATGAAAATCAAGATTTTATCTGAGAAAAAAGAAAATTTATTGAAAATTTGGTGGCAAAGCAATGGCCCCCCTACCCGTAAAATATTAGACATAATTTTCTCTCACTTCACGGGCACTTTGGGGGGGGGGCAAGCCAGGACGGCCTGCTTCCAGGGCCATCATTGGAACTTCTGAAAGTCCGGCCTCAGGCCCAACAGAGGCAACATAACTAGGATTATGGTTTTTTTTTAAATTGTGCAGGATGCAGCAACTCAAAATTATATGGTTCAGTTTGTATCCCGCCATATTTATCGCTGTTTGGAATAGTTGGAACCTGCTGGCCAGGATCCCAAAGGCATTCTCCATGACTCTTCTGGCTCTGGCCAGTCGGTAATTAAAAACCCTCTTCTCCGGGGTGAGGGTCCTTTGGGGGAATGGCCTCATCACCCAGACCGAATGCCTTATCTGCGACGAACACAAATGGGAGTCCTTCCACGTTCTCCTCCGGAGGTGGCAATCCCAAGCCACCACTCTCGAGACTTTGGTAGGACTCGGTCCTGGCAAATACTCCACCATCCGACATCCGGCCATTCCTCCCCACGTTCACATACAGGGAATCATATGTCGCGACACCACCGCCATCAACACAATACTATTGAGCCCCTTGTAATTATAATAGTATGACCCTGAATGAGGTGGTGGGACGATGTGGACATGCTTCCCATTGATTGCCCCTCCACAGTTGGGAAAGTCCCAACAGGTGGCAAAGTGGGAGGCCACAGTCTGCCATTCCTGTGGCGTTGAAGGAAACTGTGGAGTGAAACAAGAAAAAAAATTGTCATTTTGCACATAAACATTGCAAGCAGATTAGACTCAAACATTCTTGGCCAACATCAGTATAACATTTATTTTAGGGAGGATTTAAAGGCAAAAATCTAAGGCGCACTTATCAGATTCCTCCACCCCTCTGATGGCCCATTGTAAAAATTTTGGGGGGGGTGGGAGTTTTGGACAGGTAACCCTCTCCACTTCATTGAGAGTTGAATGCATAAATAATGCGTGTTACTTTGGCCAGCCCCTCATTACTTACACTATTGGCAGCCCACTGGACAGGTAAGAAGTGTCATAATACAAAAATATAAATACACACTGTACAAATGGAAGCACTTTTTTACATTCTGCAATTACGTATCAAGATAATAATAGGAGAACAAAACTTTAAACAGTACCATTTGAAAGTATTCAGGCAGGCCCTTTCACTACATGCTTTGGGGAATTCATCCATAAACATGACCCCAAAAGAGGTAGGTATAGTGTGTATGGGTTTGGCAAAGTCAGCAGATAGAGGATTGGTATGGTTGATTTAGCGGTTGGGGGGGAGGGTTCCAAATTATTTTGGGACCCCCAAAAAAAGCCTATGGCACTCTGCCTTAATTTTAGGACAGAAATAACATTTGCACACATTTTAGGGGGTGTTTAGGGTAAAGCACTACAGTAGAGCTGACAAAATACATTGTTAAGTGACTAGGCTATAGGTGTATATGGTAACAGATACAACAGATAGCAGCACAGGTTTCAATGTAAATAATAGACCACAATGCACATCATAAAAATAGTCCTTTGAGCAATTTATAGCTCTTTGTGAGAGATATACAGTCTGTTAGCAGGGCAGCCTTATGAGGGGAGGTGAAGACACTCCAATATGTAAAAGAAGAAGATAAGCAGCAAAGGCGCCTCTTAGTAAGATTGTATTATTTAATGACAAAATTCCATTAAAAGCACTCACATGTAACGACTTGTTGGTCCGGCTCGGGGAATTACAGTAGAAGCCATATGTGATCTCTGCACTTTTCCGGTGGAAGAGAACCTTGTTCCTCTGCGCTGTCGGCTTGTGTGTTCGGCGCAGACTTCCGGGATACGATCGTGATCCAAAACGAGGCTTGCACCTCAGCCAGGCAGTCGAGTGGAGGGCTGGAACGCAGAGTCAATGGTATAGGCTGTACTGCGCTTAAGCAACGCGTTTCAGAGCATGTGCTGTCCTCACTATCACCTACTACATAGAGACTTTCAACTGTGATTTTGGCCACAAGTTTTGATATTTTCTATCATTTTCAATTTTAGCGCTGTTTTTAGTATTTTAATGATCCAGTGATCTGACTGTTTGATTTTAATACTATTGTGTATAGGCATTTCTTTATGGTTTTTTTTTTATTTTTTATTATAAAAGCACTCAAAGATCACAAGTCTACAAGAAAAAAAACTGCTAGAACAACTACGGATGAACGCGCTTCCATCAGCTGAATTTCTATTTGGACATTTTTACTACTGTTCTATTGATATATAGTTTTGTTATATTCCTTGTGATGACCTAAGGAACTGTTCCTGTATGTTTTTTTCCCAGTGACTAAGGGCATTTAACTTAGAATCAAGCTTACTACAGCTCAATCACAGGGCATGGAAAAATCAATCACTTGAAAACAGAACTCTAAAAAAAAACTTGAGTAACTGGAGTTCCTGGAAGAAGATCGCAGCAGGGAATTATTGTCTCCTGAAGTATTGTCCACGTAATCAGGAAGAGAAAGGAGAAAAATGACTTACTACAAATATAACCAAAGAAGTTTTTCTTTTCCTCTACAACTAGTGTCTGCAGACAGAAAACTGAATTCCTTAGTATCAAAAAAAACAGTTCTAATCATGAATTTTCATTTTAGGAGAGAACTACTGATTTTCTTGCAAGTGTATGAGCTGGCCTAAAGTGTATTTCCACTTTTGCAGCCAAACTGGGATGACGACTACTTTATATTTGTTAAATATCCCCGTTACCATAGCATAATTTAAAAATAGATTTAAAAATTGCAGCATACCTTTTTTAGATGCTCCTGTCTGGAAACTCCAGCAAGGAAAAAATCCTACTTAGTTCTCTTTGTTTATGAAGGGACAAGGAATTGTGTTTGCCATAATTAACCCTGTCTGTACTGTGCTGGCAGACCTCATTATCAACTAGATTTGAACACTGACTTAACATAGGGTTAAATATTTCGAAGCTGAGCTTCTATTGTATGTTAATGAGAGGGAGCGCATCTTGACCTACAGCGTTCTGTTGGGACAGATTACTCTAAACTTGTTGAGAAGTACTTGCAGTCAGCCATGACGCATTCTACTAAGACTAAGTGATAGTGGTAGTGGTAGAGGGGCGCTGGTCATGGATTTTCACAAGTTATCAAAATGTGGACAAAGCCATTACTTGAGCCCAGTTAGCCTGTATTCAGCAGCTCACTGATAGGATCCCCCAAGAGAGGGCTTTCGCTTGGGTTGAAAAATCCAAGAGTAATAGCAGAATGTTAAATGGACTCAAATGTGCTCCTAAGAATACTAATCTGCAGGCAGGGGATGTTATAGAAAACAGTCAGTGCTCATGTTCACAGTATAAGTAGCAAGGGAACCCCAACCCCCCCCCTTGCATTCTGCCATTTCACCAAGTCCTGATGGAGGATGGTGTGCCCCCCCCCACCCCCACCCCTTAATTCGTTGGTTTTCCTTTGCCCAGCTTGCTGTAACCAGCTGGACAATTAAGACTTTGGACTTTTGATTTTGCACTCCTTTTAACCTACCACACCTTCTCCTAAGCTCCTCTTCAAGAGATTTTACAGGACATGGAACAGGAGATGTGGATACAGATAGCACAGGCTTAGTGCAGGAGGTACAACCAGGCTCTCCACGGTTCCCCAGTCCATGGCAGAGTAACTTCTGGTAGATCTCAGGTCTCCATCCTTTCCTTCATGCCTCAAGGTAGTGAGCAGGCTTGCAGAGCCATGAGCACAAGGCTAGGCCTTAGGCTTCAGGCCTACCCAGCACAGCTATTTCACACACATCCACACCTGACTGCGGTTTGAGTGGGAGGACCCAGATCACCTAACTTCCTCCCAATATGTACACTCTCCCAGCAACTCCTACAGATTGGCTAAGAAAAGTATGTATATTCCGTTCACTAAAGGATGGATAGATAGATAGATAGATAGATAGATAGATAGATAGATAGATAGATAGATAGATAGATAGATAGATAGATAGATAGATAGAGGCAGGCAGTCTGCATTCAGGGCCAATCACTCGCATGTGAACACTGTATGAGCGATTACATGCAAGTGGACACGATAAGCTGTGGCAGCTTTCCTTTGCTTTCAATAGGGCTGCCTCTCACAGCTAATTGCGGGAACCCCTTCTGGTGTTCTCATATATATAATTGCAGGCATTGTGCATTTGCAAGTGTAAATGCACCCTTAAGGCCAACTGTAGTGTTTACAACCTTTGTTTCCTAGGAAAGTATTTGCCCATTTACCCAAGTAGCATAAGGCTAGAATGTTTTAACGCTACAGTTTGCTTTTGCCTTTTGAATAAAATTAACATGGGAAGAGTCTGCCAATTCTGTTCTATCAATCTTGAGGATTTTCTTTTTAATGTGTAAATGCAGGTATAGCTGTTATTAAACGGTTTAACTGATCATGTACTCCTACTGTACATCAAACACACTCACTTATATACAATATATAGTATACTGTATATACAAATAAATACATGCAAATATACAAATAAATACAAATGAGGAACAGCTCCTTCAGATAATACCCTGTATTATCTGTTTGACAAAGAGGATATCCAGTCTGTTCATGTTTTTTAAGAGTCAGGGTTTCTCTTTTGTAAATCCTAACTGAATGACATTTAGTAAAGCCCTAGATCAAAATTGCCATTTTTCCTACAGCAGACTCTTTGTCGCCACTTCCAGTGTACTTGCATGTACTCCAGCAATGAATGAATGCAAGCTATTTTTTTGGAGCAATTTCCTAATGGTGACAGCAGAGGACCATGCCTGCATAACATGGGTTTAATTGGTCACTCATAGTCAACATCAGAAGTCAATACAACAGGGTGACAACACAGAAGCACAATTGGGAAACAGGGAAATAGTGTGCCTCACCAACCACTTCAAAAAGATCACTGAGGGACTGGACATATTAAGTACAAAAACAGGACATAGTCCTCTAACTCAGTCGGCTTCATTGCAAAAAGTGTTGATTGAAAGAACTCCAAAAGGGAGTGGTGGATCAAAGAGAGAGGTGTGTCCAGAGTGTACAGTACTCTTACTAGCATGACCTGACCACAAATATCTAATTTGCAGCATGAAGTCCTGGAGAAAGCTCTATATTTCTCAGCCTCCCCAGAAGACATCGATTTTTTGGAAACAGAGATCAAGGAGATAAATGCGGCTACCAGAAGCAAATTAGAACTGGGACTATGATAATGGGTCAGGGAGATGTTAGGGGGACAGATCTTCTGAAACAAGAAAGGTAAATGGGGATGGATGGCATCTTTAATGTACAATTACTTCTTATTTGCACTTGCAGTACTACCGTATATACTCGAGTATAAGTCGAGTTTTTCAGCACATTTTTTTGTGCTGAAAGTGCCCCCCTCGACTTATACTCGAGTCAAGCACTTTTCTGCAGCAAAAAAATTTCATTTTCTGAACCTAGTTTGGGGCCCCGTATCTCAGGGCCACTTGGTGCTAGGAACCCCAAATTTGGCGTGCAAACCTAGTGGAACTGGTACCACGACATATCCAAAGATGAAGTTCCTAGCCCTAAGTGGCCCCGAGATACGGGGCCCCAAAATCGGTTTGGAAAATGTCATTCTGTGCTGCAGAAAAGTGCTTGACATTTTCTGAGCCGATTTTGGGGTCCCCTATCTCAGGGCCACTTAGTGCTAGGAAATTTGGTGTGCAAACCCAGTCGAACTGGTACCATAACATATCCAAAGATGGAGTTCCTAGCACCAAGTGGCTCCGAGATACGGGGCGCCAAACCCGGTTCGGAAAATGTCATTCTCTTCTACAGAAAAGTGCTTGAGATTTTCTGAACCGATTTTTGGGGCCCTGTATCTCGGGGTCACTTGGTGCTAGAAACCCCAGCTTTGGATATTTTATGATGCCAGTTACATTGGGTTTGCACACTAAATTTGGGGTTCTTAGCACTAAGTGGCCCCAAGATACGGGGCCCCAAATTCGGTCTACTGTGTCCATCTGCAGAAATGTCATTTTGGGACCCTTTGGGTTCAGAGACCCCAAATTTTGGCTGCAGCTAGGGGGCATGTAGGAACCCTTAACTACTGAGTTTGAAGTTCGGGGGACCTATGGCTGCAAATGGGCACAGTGAGGCTTCAAATGGGCATTGTTGACCCTCTTTTCCACTTACAGTAGCTGTGCATTTCTCACCCTCGTCTTATACTCGGGTCAATAAGTTTTTCCCATTTTTTTGTGGTAAATTAGGGCCTCGACTTATACTCGGAACGACTTATACTCGAGTATATACGGTAATTTAAAGCTGGACTTTATGGTGGAGATGGACTTTTTTTACACTCTTAAAATCCTGTTCAGTCAGTCTCATGATCTAAAAACAAATCATACAGCCAGGTCCCCTGGACTTACTGTCAGAATATACTGCAACGAAAGCCTCGTACACACTACTAGTTTTTATTTTTTTCAACTCAGCAGGCTGAATGCAAAAAACCTGACAACGATCTCCCCTGATGTTTTATTGTGTTCTGACAGGGGGGTGCACGGCAGAACACTCCGGTCAGCTGATCGGCAGACCTTTTTTGGACATGCCCCTTTGACATAAGCCGAACGAATGGCTGGCTTCTGTCGGACCGGCTGCAGTACACATGGGCCAAATGTCAGGAGGTTTCTCTTGGACCAACCAATGTCAGTTTCTATTGGACATTCGGCCCGTGTGTACTAGGTTTAAGAAATACAGGTGTGTCTAGGACTAACCCTGTCTGTGACTGGAATGTGGAACAGCATTGGCATATTGTCTCTTTTCAGTCTATGGACCTCCACCACAGTTTATTGGGATCATATATAACATGCAGCGTCAAATGATCCACACTGTGGAAACTGTACCTCAAATGTACTTAATACATAAAAAAAGTATACATTTAATAAATGCAATAATGGACTTTATGCCATTATTAAAAGAACCAATATAAAATAAATACTGCTTTATATAATCAATGTACAGTGGATATAAAAAGTCTACACACCCCTGTTAAAATGTCAGGTTTCTGTAATGTAAAAAAACGAGACAAAGATAAATCATTGCAGAACTTTTTCCACCTCAAATGTGACCTATTAACTGTACAACTCAGTTGAAGAACAAACTAAAATATTTTAGGGGGGGGGGGGGGGGAGTAAAAATAAAAAAATAAAATAATATGGTTGCATAAGTGTGAACACCCTGTTATAACTGGGGATGTAGGTGTGTTCAGAATTAAGCAATCCATACAAACTCATAGTAAATAGAAGTCAGTACACACCTGCCATCATTTAAAGTGCCTCTGATTAACCCCAAATAAAGTTCAGCTGTTCTAGTAGGTCTTTCCTGACCTTTTGTTAGTCGCATCCTACAGCAAAAACCATGGTCTGCAGAGAGCTTCCAAAAGCATCAGAGGGATCTCATTGTTAAAAGGTATCAGTCAGGAGAAGGGTACATAATAATTTACAAGGCATTAGATATACCATGGAACATGAGGGAAGACAGTCATCATCAAGTGGAGAAAATAACAGTGACATTACCAAGAACTGGACGTTCCTCCAAAATTGATGAAAAGATTAAAAGAAAAAAGTCAGGGAGGCTGCCAAGAGGCCTACAGCAACATTAAAGGAGCTGCAGGAATATTTAGCAAGTACTGGCTGTGTGGTACATGTGACAACAATCTCCCATATTCTTCATATGTCTGGGCTATGGGGGAGAGTGGCAAGACGGAAACATTTTCTTACGAAGAAAAACACCCAAGCCCGGCTAAATTTTGCAAAAACACAAGTCTCCCAAAAGCATGTGGGAAAATGTGTTATGGTCTGATGAAATTAAGGTTGCACTTTTTGGCCATAATTCCAAAAGATATATTTGGTCCAAAAACAACATTGCGCATCACTATTATTATTATTATTATTATAATACAGGATTTATATAGCGCCAACAGTTTACGCAGCACTTTACAACATTAGGGAGGACAGTACAAGTACAATACAATTCAATACAGGAGGAATCAGAGGGTCCTGCCCGTTAGAGCTTACAATCTAGTAGGGAGGGTCAAGTTATACAAAAAGGTAATAGCTGTGGGGGATGAGCTAATGGAGAAAATAGTGCAGTTGTTAGATGGAGGCAGGATAGGCTTCTCTGAAAAGGAAAGTTTTCAGGGATCGCCTAAAAGTGGATACATTTGGAGACAGTCTGACAGATTGGGGTAGGGAATTCCAGAGGATGGGCGAGGCTCGGGAGAAGTCCTGGAGGCGGATATGGGAGGAGGTGATGAGGGAGCTAGAGAGCAGGAGGTCCTGGGAGGAACGGAGAGGGCGATTAGGTTGGTATTTTGAGACTAGGCTAGTGATGTAGCTGGGGGCAGAGTTGTGGATGGCTTTGTAACTTATTGTTAGTATTTTGAATTTAATTCGTTGGGCGAGTGGCAGCCAATAGAGGGATTGGCAGAGAGGGGTAGCAGACACTGAGCGGTTTGTAAGGTGGATGAGTCTGGCAGCAGCATTCATGATGGACTGAAGGGGGATAGTCTATTTAAAGGTAAGCCAATGAGGAGGGAGTTGCAGTAGTCAAGGCGAGAGATAACCAGGGAGTGAATCAGGAGCTTTGTGGTTTCATTGGTTAGAAATGGACGTAGTTTAGAGATGTTGCGGTGGTTGAGGCGGCAAGCTTTTGAATGTGATTGGATGTGGGGCCAAAAGGAGAGTTCAGAATCCAGGATAACATCTAGTACCCTGACATGTGGGGACGGGTGGATGGTTGTGCCATTGCTCTGACAGACAAGCCAGGGGAAGAGGCACGTGGGGGAGGAAATATTATAAGCTCGGTTTTGGACAAGTTGAGTTTGAGGAAGTGGTGTGACATCCATACAGATATGTCGGTTAGTAAGTTAGTGATGCGTGAGGAGACTGATGGAGTGAGTTGAGGGGTGGAGAGATAGATTTGTGTGGTCAGCGTAGAAATGATATTGAAAGCAATGAGAGGCTATCAGCTGACCCAGGGAAGAGGTGTAGATTGAAAATAAAAAAGAGGTCCAAGAACAGAACCTTGGGGGACCCCGACAGAGAAGGGAAGAGGAGTGGAGGAAGTAGAATTGTAAGTGACACTGAAGGTGCGTTGGGATAGGTAGGATGAGAGCCACTGAAGAGCATAGTCATGGAGACCGAGGGAGTAAAGTTTTTTGAGGAGGGGGTGGTCAACCGTGTGAAAGGCAGCTGAAAGATCCAGAAGTAGGAGTACACAATAGTGTCCGTTGGTTTTTGCAGTTAGTAGGTCATTTGTGAGTTTTAAAAGAGCAGTTTCTGTGGAGTGTTGAGGGCGAAATCCAGATTGAAGGGGATCAAGAAGGTTGTTTTTAATGAGGTGGTCACTCAGTTGGTTGTAAACCAGGCGTTCAAGGAGTTTAGAGGAAAAGGGGAGCAAGGAGATAGGGTGTAGGTTGTTAAGATTGGTAGGGTCCAAGGACGGCTTTTTAAGTATGGGGGTGACCAGTGCATGTTTTAGAGCATTGGGGAAGATGCCAGAGGTGAGGGAGAGATTGAAGATGTGGGTTAGAGAGTGTAGGATGGAGTCAGAGGGCGACCGTAGCATATGAGAGGGAATAGGGTCCAGGGGACAGGTGATTAGGTGGGCGATAGAAAGGAGTTTAGCAACTTCGTCTGTAGTAGCAGATTTGAATAGGGGGAGTGTCAGTACCTGCTGACATGGGGTCTTAGCTGGGAGAGATACCTGTAGAGAGGAGATTTCATCGCGGATTGTATCAATCTTGTTTTTGAAGTGATTAGCGATCTCCTGGGCAGTGAGTCAGTGGGCGGAGGCGGTGGAGGACAAAGTAGAGAGTTGAAGGTAGAGTAGAGTTTACGGGGACTAGATGAGAAGGTGTTAATAAGAGCTGTAAAATAGGTTTGCTTGGCGGAAAAAATACTAGTTTTGGAGGGCAGATTTGTATTGGTTGAAGTCTTTGAGAGACTTCGTCTTGTGCCACAGACACTCAAGAGCGCGTCTACGTTTTTTGAGATTTTTAGTGTCATCTGTTTGCCAGGGTTGAAGGGGTCGAGGCCTGATTCTGCGTGTAGTGAGGGGAGCGAGCTTGTCCAGGGTGGAGGACAGGGATTTATTGTAGATGGACATGGCTTGGTTGGGGCAGGACAGGGGAGAGATTTTGTCATAGAGGTGGTCAGTAGCAGAATAGAGGAGAGAGGAGTTGAAGTTGCGAAAATTTCTACGGGTGATGGTTAGGCGATGTGGAAGACAGGGGGAGGGAGAAACTAATAAGGTGATGGTCGGAGAGAGGAAAAGGATTGTTTGAGAAGTTGCATGGAGTGCATAGGTAGGAGAATACAAGGTCAAGGGTGTTGCCATCAGAGTGAGTAGAAGCCTGTACCCATTGTTTTAGGTCAAATGAAGAGGTTAGACTAAGAAGTTTAGAAGTAGCAGGGGTGTTTGTATTAGCAGGGATGTTGAAATCACTGAGAAGGATTGTGGGAATTTCTGAAGAGAGAAAGTAGGGTAGCCAGGCAGAAAACTCATCAAAGGAAAGTTGATAATGGTCCAGGGGGCCGGTAGATCACAGCAATTCTTAGGGAAGTAGGAGAGAATAGACGTATACAGTGGGCTTCAAATGATGAGAGAGAAAAAGAGGGAGGAGAGTGAATAACCTGGAAGGTGCATTGGGGGGGATTGGAGAAATCCCACTCCACCTCCCTTGCATCCATTAGGCCTAGGGGAGTGAGTCCAGTGAAGGCCACCCTGGGATAGGGAAGCAGGAGAAGGGGTGTCATATTCGTGGAGCCAGGTTTCGGTGAGAGCAAGTAGACTGATGGAATTAGTGACAAAGAGGTCATGAACAGCAGTGAGTTTGTTGCAGACAGAGCGGGCCAGAGGGCGTAGGAGAGAGGGAGGCTGGCGTTGGTAAGAAGAGGAATGGAGACTAAATTGCGTAGATTGCGACTACTACCAGAGGGTGTAGGGTGATGGTGATGGGTGTGTTGGGCACAGTTAAATAAGGGTTTGGGGAAATATCTCCAGCGGTTAGGAGAAGCAGAAGAGTAAGGGAGGTAATATGAGAATATGATTTGTATGAGGGGACATGCTTCAGTATCCTGGGGGGTTTGTTAGCAAGTGGGCTTAGATTTAGAAAGAGGTGATGAGTGCAGTAATAGGGGGAGGGGAGAAGTGAGGGGGATATGTACAGATTGTGGGGTGGAGCAGAGGGGTGAAGAAAAAAGAGTTTGAGGAGAGAGGCAGCAATTGTGAAAAGGAGGAGAGATAAAGAGAGAGCATGTTTCTGAGAGGAAGGTGAGATAATTTGGAATTGAGGACATCTGCAGTCTGTTGTGCTTTGCTTTGTGCAAATAGCTGAAGTGCAAGAGCAGAAGTGTCACTTATTTAAAGAACCCCACTTCTTTGGAAGAACCCCCTGTATGTGCAGCCCCCTGTATGTGTTCCCCCGTAAAGAAGGCCTTGTTTTTATACTGTGTGTTGGGTGTGGATAGAATCTGGCAATTAATCAATTAAGAGGGGATATTAGGAACACCGCTAGCAGAGCATAACTTTCACACCACAATCAAACTGCAAGGGGACTAAAAGGCCAAAATTGTAAAGATAAAGGAACCCATAATTTAGGTAAGACTTAATGGCTAAATAAACATTGAAATAATGTGAGCATGGCTACAGATGGAGTTGAAACAGTGGTGACAAACAGATTTACCAAATATGCATTTGAGCAGTTAGTCAATGTTCAGTTTAAAGGTATATGGAGGTATAAACGCAGGTTTACCAAATATGCATTTGAGCAGTCAGTCAATGGTCAGTTTAAAAGGTATATGGAGGTATATATATATCACTAAAAGAACACCATATCCACCGTGAAGCATGGTGGTGGTAGCATAATGCTTTGGGGCTGTTTTTCTTCAGCTGGAACAGGGGTCTTTGTCAAGGTAGAGGGAATTATGAACAGTTCCAAATACTAATCAATATTGGCACAAAACCTTACGGCTTTTGCTAGAAAGCTGAACATGAAGAGGAACTTCATCTTTCAGCATGACAATGACCCAAAGCATACAACCAAATCAACAAAGGAATGGCTTCACCAGAAGAACATTAAAGTTTTGGAATGGCCCAGCCAGAGCCCAGACCTAAATCTGTGGAGTTATCTGAAGAGGGCTGTGCACAGGAGATGCCCTCGCAATCTGACAGATTTGCAGTGTTTTTTGCAAAGAAGAGTGGGCAAATATTGCCAAGTCAAGATGTACCATGCTGATAGACTCATGCCCAAAAAGATTGAGTGCTGTAACAAAATCAAAAGGTGCTTCAACAAAGTACTCGTTTAACTGCTTGCCGCCCGCCCACCGTCAAATGACGGCAGGGCCGTGCGGCTCTCGTTCTGGGATCACGTCATATGACACCGTCCCAGAACGGCCCCCCTCCGCGCGCCCGCGGGGCGCGCATCGTTTGCAGCCGCACCGTGTTGCTAGGACACGCCGCGACCCCGATCTCTGTAAAGAGCCATTTCCGCGGCTCTTTAACCATGTGATTGGCTGGGTCCAATAACAGCCAGTCGCATGTAAACAAGGAAGTGCGAGTAATCGGTTCTCCACGTCTGGACACTGACAGAGTGTGTGGCGAGGAGAGCCGATCAGCAGCATCTCAACGCAGGTGGACATCTAGGAATGTAATCAGGGCACTGATCATCAGTGCCCTGATTAGAATATTGCAATATAGTGTCACAAATCAGTGCCCACCATTGCCCAGCAATGCCAGCTATCAGTGCCCACCAGTGGCAGCAATCAGTGCCTACCACTGCCCACAAGTGCCACCAATCAGTGCCCATTAGTGATGCCAGTCAATGCTGGCAATCAGTGCTGCCTATCAGTGCTGCCCATCAATGCCCATCACTGCTGTTAATCAATGCCCATCAGTGTTGCCCATCAGTGCCACCCATCAATGCCCATCAGTACCGGCTATCCGTACTGCCTATCAATGCCCACCAGTGCCGCCTATCAGTGCCCACCAGTGCCACCTATTAGTGCCCATCAGTGCCACCTAACAGTGCCCATCAGTGCCACATATCAGTGCCACCTATCAGTGTGGCATATTAGTGCCTCCTCATCAGTGCCACCTAATCACTGCCCATAAGTGCACCCTCATCAGTGCCCATAAGTGCCACCTCATCAATGCCCACCAGTTCAGCCTACCAGTGCCGCCTCATCAGCGCACATCAGTGAAGGCAAAAAATAATTTAGTTACAAAATTTACTGACAGAAAAAAGTAAAAAACTTTTTATTTCAAGATTTTTGGTCTTTTTTTTTTGTAAAAAATAAAAAACCCAGCAGTGATTAAATACCACCAAAAGAAAGCTCTATTTGTGGGAAGAAAATGATAAAAAATGTGTTTGGGTACAAGTGTAGCACGACCGCGCAATTGTCATTCAAAGTGCGACAGCGCTGAAAGCTGAAAAATGGCTTGGGCAGGAAGGGGGTGTAAGTGCCTGGTAGGCAAGTGGTTAAGGGTGTGCACACTTATGCAATCATATTATTTTTATTTTTTATTTTTACTTCCCTCCACCTAAAAGATTTCAGTTTGTTGTTTAACTGAGTTGTACAGTTTATAGGTCACATGAAAAGGTGGAAAAAGTTCTGAAATTACTTACCTTTGTCTCATTTTTTTTTACATCACAGAAAGCTGACATTTTAACAGGGGTGTGTCGACTTTTTATATCCACTGTATGTAAGCTGAAATTTGAAATGGTGGAACAAAATATTGTGAATAAATTATAAAGTGTCAATAATAGCCTGATACACATTCAAGTTATCTTCTATAACAGAAATGCTAATATTGTTCACAATCTTTTGTGTTCATTCCCTTACAGAACCACTTACATTAGCCATTTGCTGAGTACATCCCTTGACTGTTTGCTTTTATCCATTCTAAATTAGGGAAGACTCACTAGAATAATCTGTTTTCTTCCCATGATATCATATTTATAGATATATTAGCACAGCATTTTCTTGTCTCCCTAAGGCTGCATTCACACTACAGCGTTTTGAATTGTGGGCAGATCTGCCACGGATCTGCCCGTGATTTGACAGCGCTGATGTGTGAATGACAAAACGCAGAACTCTCATTTGAGATGCCATTCATTTGAATGACGCCTCGAATCGCGGTGTGGGTCTGCCGCGATTGTTGCGCGATAAAACGTGCTGCTTTTGCAGCAACCCGCATCGCGGGACGCATGTGGCTTCAAACTATTTTTTAGTTGATAAAAAAAATGAGAAAAAAACTTTTCTTTCACTCATGGTTAGTGTTTGGCTTTATTATCAATCAACTGTGTTTACTCTTTTTAAATCATAATGGCAACAGAAACTACCCAAATGACCCTGATCAAAAGTTTACATACCCCAGTTTCTAATACCGTGTATTGCCCCCTTTAACATCAATGACAACTTGAAGTCTTTTGTGGCATTTGTGGATGAGGCTCTTTATCTTCTCAGATGGTAAAGCTGCCCTTTCCTCTTGGCAAAAAGCCTCCAGTTCCTGTAAATTCTTGGGCTGTCTTGCATGAACTGCATGTTTGAGATCTCCCCAGAGTGGCTCAATGATATTAAGGTCAGGAGACTGAGATGGCCACTCCAGAACCTTCACTTTATTCTGCTGTAGCCAATGACAGGTCAACTTGGCCTTGTGTTTTGGATCATTGTCATGTTGGAATGTCCAAGTACGTCTCATGCGCAGCTTCCTGGCTGATGAATGCAAATGTTACTCCGGTATTTTTTGATAATATACTGCATTGATCTTGCCATCAATTTTGACCAAATTTCCTGTGCCTTTGTAGATCACACATCCCCAAAACATCAGTGATCCACCTCCGTGTTTCACAGGAGGAATGGTGTACCTTTCATCATATGCCTTGTTGACTCCTCTCCAAATGTAGTGTTTATGGTTGTGGCCAAAAAGCTCAATTTGGTCTCATTGCTCCAAATGACTTTGTGCCAGAAGTTTTGAGGCTTGTCTCTGTGCTGTTTGGCGTATTGTAAGCGGGATGCTTTGTGGCATTTGCGTAGTAATAGCTTTCTTCTGGCGACTCGATCATGCAGCCCATCTTTAATAGCCATTCAAACCCCTCTGTGTCAACTTGTGTGCATGTTGTTATCAGGCCAAAATCACCAGGGTATGTAAACTTTTGTTCAGGGTCATTTGGGTAGTTTCTGTTGCCATTATGATTAAAAAGGGTAAACACAGGTTATTGATAATAAATGGCTTCAGCCAAACACTAACAATGAGTGAAAGAAATGTTTTTGGTGTTATCATTCATATTCTCTGAAAGAAAGAGGGTATGTAAATTTATGAGCACAACTGTACATATACACAGTACCTTGAAAACGTATTCATACCCCTTGAAATTTTCCATATTTTGTCAATTTACAACCAAAAACATAAATGTATTTTATTAGGATTTTTATGTTATAGACCAACACAAAGTGGCACATAATTGTAAAGTGGAAGGAAAATGATAAATGGTTTTCCAAATTCTCTACAAATAAATATGTGAAAAGTGTGGCGTGCATTTGTATTCAGCCCCTGAGTCAATATTTTGTAGAACCACAATTACAGCTGCAAGTCTTTTTGGGGATGTTTCTACCAGCTTTGCACATCTAAAGAGTGACATTTGTGGCCATTCTTCTTTGCAAAATAGCTCAAGCTCTGTCAGATTGGATGGAGAGCATCTGTGAACAGCAATTTTCAAGTCTTGCCATAGATTCTCAATTGGATATAGGTCTGGACTTTGACTGGGCCATTCTAACACATGAGTATGCTTTAATCTAAATGTTTCCATTGTAGCTGTGGCTGTATGTTTAGGGTCGTTGTCCTGCTGGAAAGTGAACCTCCCCAGTCTCAAGTTTTTTGCAGACTCTAACAAGTTTTCTTCTAAGATTGCACTGCATTTGGCTCCATCCATCTTCCCATCAACTCTAACCAGCTTCCCTGTCCCTGCTGAAGAAAAGCATCCCCACAACATGATGCTGCTACCACCATGTTTCACGGTGGGGATGATGTGTTCAGGGTGATGTGCAGTGTTAGTTTTCCACCACATATAGCGTTTTGCTTTTAGGCCAAAAAGTTCAATTTTGGTCTCATCTAACCAGAGCACCTTCTTCCACATGTTTGCTGAGTCCCCCACATGGCTTCTCGCAAACTGCAAACGGGACTTCTTATGGTTTTCTTTCTAAATTGGCTTTCCTCTTGCCACTCTTACATAAAGGCCAGATTTGTGGAATACAGGACTAATAGTTGTCCTGCGAACACATTCTGCCACCTGAGCTGTGGATCTCTGCAGCTCCTCCAGAGTTACAATAGGCCTCTTGGCTGCTTCTCTGATTAATGCTCTTCTTGTCCAGGCTGTCAATTTAGGTGGATGGCCATGTCTTGGTAGGTTTGCATTTATGCCATACTCTTTCCATTTTTGGATGATGGATTGAACAGTGTTCCGTGAGATGTTAAAAGCTTGGGATTTTTTTTTTTAACCTAACCCTGCTTTAAACTTCTCCACAACTTTATCCCTGACCTGTCTGGTGTGTTTCTTGGCCTTCCTGATGGTTTCACAGAACAGCTGTATTTATACTAAGATTAAATTGCACACAGGTGGACTCTATTTACTAATCAGGTGACTTCTGAAGGCTATTGTTCCACTGGATTTTATTTAGGGGTATCAGAGTAAAGGGGGCTGAATACAAATGCACGCCACACTTTTCAGATATTTATTTGTAAACAATTTGGAAAGCCATTTATCATTTTCCTTCCACTTCACAATTATGTGCCACTTTGTGTTGGTCTATCACATAAAATCCCAATAAAATACATTTTTTTTTTGATTGTAACATGAAAAAATGTGGAAAATTTCAAGGGGGTATGAATACTTTTTCAAGGCACTGTATATACACAGAGATACCATATTATCAAAAGTATTGGGTCGCTTGCCTTTACACGCACATGAACTTTAATGGCATCCCAGTCTTAGTCCGTAGGGTTGAGTTGGCCCACTCTTAGCAGCTATAACAGCTCCAACTCTTCTGGGAAGGCTGTCCACGAGGTTTAGGAGTGTGTCTATGGGAATGTTTGACCATTCTTCCAGAAGCGCATTTGTGAGGTCAGGCACTGATCTTTGTGCACTGGTGCGCAGTCATGTTGGAACAGGAAGGGGCCAAACTGTTCCCACAAAGTTCGGAGCATGAAATTGTCCAAAATGTCTTGGTATGCTGATACCTTAAAGCGGGGGTTCACCCACACCGCCAAAAAAAAAAAATATTAAAAGCCAGCAGCTACAAATACTGCAGCTGCTGACTTTTAATACATGGCCACTTACCTGTCCCAGGGTCCAGCGATGTCGGCAGGGGACGCCGAGAACCCGCTCGGTTCTCGGCAGCTGCCGCCGCCATCCTAGGTGAGGGAATCAGGAAGTGAAGCGTTGCGGCTTCACTTCCCGGTTCCCTACTGCGCATGCGCGAGTCGCGCTGCGCATCCCAAGTGGTCCCCGCTCTCTCCTGGGAGCTGTGTGTTCCCAGGAGACAGTGCGGTGGGGACGGGAAGAGGCGTAGACTCCCATGGGAGTCTATGCCGGAAGTGGGTGCAAATACCTCCTTTGATGCCGCAGTCGGTTGGGTTCAATGGTATGGCCAGGGTTCGTTAATGGCAAAGACGGATATTGAATCAGTTTTTCGCCTGCTGCCGGTACAAGGAACTCCCAGTTATTATTATTATTATACAGGATTTATATAGCGCCAACAGTTTATGCAGCGCTTTACAATATAAAAGGGAGACAATACAGTTATAATACAATAAAATACAAGAGGATTAAGAGGGCCCTGCTCAGAAGAGCTTACAATCTAATAGGGTGGGGCAGGTGGTACAAAAGGTTGTAACTGTGGGGAATGAGCTGGTGGAAGTGGTAGGAGATTAGTTGGAGACGTGATAGGCTTTCCTGAAGAGATGAGTTTTCAGGGATCGCCTGAAGGTAGCAAGAGTAGTGGATAGCTGGATAGATGGAGGTAGCGAGTTCTAGAGGATGGGAGAGGCTCTGGAGAAATCCTGGAGACGAGCATGGGAGGAGGAGATGAGAGAGCTTGAAAGCAGGAGGTCTTGAGAAGAGCGGAGAGGTCGATTTGGGTGATATTTGGGGACAAGATTAGTGATGTAGCTCGGGGCAGAGTTGTGAATGGCTTTGTATGTTGTGGTTAGTATTTTAAATTTAATTCGCTGGGTGATTGGGGGCCATTACAGTTACAGTAACATTACAGTTATAAATTGTGCCTTTTTTAAGACACCCAAAGACCTCTTGCTGTTGGACATTATTTTGTTGAAATTGGCACTTACGGGTATATGTTACATGTTTTTTACGTCATGTTATTTGATTATTTGGTTAATAAATTGGGCCGCTGTGGCCATAAAAAAACCCATGTCACGCGGTCTGTGTCTTTAATTTAATGGTAAGGACCAAAGTTGTCCCTTTCCAAGTGTCCCATCAACATCTGTACACAGTGCACAATACAGTGCACAAAACATTAACCTAGATGTCAACATCTGTCACCATAGACGATCAACATCTGTCACAGTGTACAAATCCACAAAAACATCCGTCACCAGTAAAAAATACAAAAATTTAAACCACCCCCCCTCCCCCCGTGCAAAGGCGAATGCACACCTTGTTCCCATATGCATACGTAGACGGCGATTGCACCACACATTTGAGGTATTACTGCGAACGGCAGAATGAGAGCAATAATTCTAGCACCACAAATGATAACCTGTAAAGGCTTATAAAGCATTGCCTATGGAGATTTTTAAATACTGAAGTTTGGCACCATTTTACAAGTGTACAAAGTTTGGTATCTATTTACTCGGTGCATCACCTTTTTTATATATTTTATCCAAAAAATTACTATTATATTGTGTTTGTGTGCATTAAAATTCATTAAAGTGTGCATTAGTGTGTAAAATTGTGTTCCACTGCGCAAATACAGTGCGACATAAAAATTTGCAAATCCCACCATGTGCTAGGGCCTCTGCTAAAAAATATACAATGTTTGGGGGTCAAAGTAATTTTCTAGTAAAAATACAGATTTTTACCTGTAAACAAAAAGTGTCAGAAGAAGGCCTGGGCTTAAAGCGGAGGCCCACCCTAAAAAAAAATTACATAAATATGTTCCTAAAAATCAGAAAAAAAAAAAAAATGAAAAAAAAATTTTTTTTTACTTACCAGAAATGGCTGTTGCTAGGCAGATCGTCCTAATCTGCCACTTCCTACACCGCGGTGATCTTCAGTCTTCTCCTCCTCACGTTGTCTTCTGGGGAATGGGGCGCGCTGTATTCCTTGATAACTGTGTGTGTCCCAGAACACAGCCAGCCATTCAGAAAGCGCTGCGTGACTCGCACATGTGCAGTAGGAAACGGGCAGTGAAGCCGCAAGGCTCCACTGCCTGTTTCCCTTAGTTCGAATGGCGGTGCCGGGACCCGAGAGCCGGGGGACAGGTCGGCCTCGGGCGGCCGACATCGCAGGCACCCTGGACAGGTAAGTGTGCTTATTAAAAGTCAGCAGCTACAGTGTTTGTAGCTGCTGACTTTAATTTTATTTTTTTTTCAGCTGGCCCTCCGCTTTAAAGGGGATAATGCCTGAAGGTATGTCTTGGATGTTGGGCCTCTCTATGTGGCTAGGCTGTGAAAAAGTCTCCCACATGTTGTATCGCCATACTAAGGAGTAGCAGCAGAATGTGTTTTGGGGTGTAGTTACAAGTATGCCTATGCCGTGTGTGAGAAATAGAATTAATATCACATTTTTGTGAAAAAGAAAAATAATTTTATTTAAATTTCCTTATTTTCCAAAGAATTGTGGGAAAAAATACAACTTCAAAAAACTCACCATGCCTCTTACTAAATAAACTTGAACTGTCTACTTTCCAAAAAGGGGTAATTTGAGGGGTATTTGTACTGTCCTGGCATTTAGGGCCTTAAGAAATTAGATAGGCCATCAGTACATCAAGTGTGATCAATTTTCAATGATTGGGATCATAGCTTGTAGATTCTAATTTTCACACAGACCAAATAATATGGAAACAAAAACACACTTGTTGTTTAACATGTATAGTCTTTTTTTGTTTATTTAGCAAAAAATAAACCAATTCAATACCGGGCACTTTCCCCCCTTCCTGCCCAGGACAATTTTAAGCTTTCGGCGTTGTCGCATGTTGAATGACAATTGCGCAGTCATGTAACACTGTACCCAAACTAAATTTTTATGATTTTCTTCCCACAAATAGAGCTTTCTTTTGGTGGTATTTGATCACCACTGGGGTTTTTATTTTTTGCTAAACAAACTAAAAAAGACAGAATTTTTGAGAGAAAAAAAAGTTTTGTTTTCTCCTTCACTGACGGGCACTGATGAGGTGGCACTGATGGGCACTGATGAGGCGGCACTGATGTGTAGAATTGATGGGCACTGATATACAGCACTGATGGGCACCGATAGGCGGCACTGATATGCAGCACTGATGGGCACTGATATGCAGCACTGATGGGCAGCACTAATGGGCACTGATAGGTGGCACCAATAGGCAGCACTGATGGACACTAACAGGCGGCACTGACAGGTGGCACTGATGGACACTAATAGATGGCACTGATGAGCAGCACTGATGATGAGGTACTGACAGGTTTTGATGGGCAATGATTGGCACTGTGATAGGCACTGATTGGCAATGTTGTGGGCACTGATTGGCACTTTGATGGGCACTGACAGGCATTTCTGATGGGGCACTGACTGGCAGCTGATGGGCACTGATTGGCATTGTTTGTGGCACATATGATGGGGCTGAACCCTTTTCACAGTGCGGGCCAAGAACACGAGCCAAGCCAAAATCCCTGGACCTCAGCCTTCCTAATGTTTATACAACAGGTGGGCTGGCTGGAACAATTTAAAGTAGAAGTCCAACCTAACACTAAAATATCTACATCTATAGACATCCACGATCTGACACTAACCTATCTAGCCCTGCAAAGAAGAAATCAGTATACATACCTTTTCTGAAGCCGCTCCGGTCCCACACTGATCTGTCAGCGGTGGTTTCTCTGTGGAGGCGGGTGCAGAGGACACAGCCGACAACGGAAGCCCCATAGTAAGTCTATGGGTGACATCACTTCCCATTAATTTCATAGCCGTTGTCGGCTGTGTCCTCTTCAGAGCTTTTGCCACTGGAGACCAGACCACTTTAACCCTTTTCCCCAACCTGGGCCAAGCACACTAAGGCAAGCACAATACAACCTGCCTACATGTGTAGTTACATTGGTCCAAGCTGGCCCAATGTAACTATGTAAAAAATATCCATACCTAAAATTATAATTAAATTAAGGTGTCTATTAAATTTCATGAAATCACTATTCTGTTTTATCATTTCATCCAACTTTTCGGTTATAGAGTTTAGCTCTCTTTATTAGGCTGACAAAATTGAAAGCACATTTTGTCCCCTCAAAACTGGGCTGTTTTGGAAGCAAGAGTTAAATAGCAAAATTGCTATTTCGAAAACAACAGGCAAGTAGAAAAATTACTCTTTCAAATCAAATTCTATATTTCGATAATATACTGTGCACACCAATAAACATATGCCTTTGAATTGTTTAAATCTAAAAATATGAGTGACACATCTCATAGTTTGTAAAATACTGTGAATTTGTAATCTCAAGCCTTTATTATATGGAGTGTTGACAATCATTTTAGTAACACAGAACCCCTATTGTTTTAGATTAAGCAGAGTCAGTAACTGCTGAATTATACAGGCAGGCACAGCTGGGCATTTCTATAGAATATCGGTTTGCTAAAAATGTAAAGTTCCTATTAAAAAAGAAGGCTAATCATGTTTTTTTTTTTTTAGATACGTAAAAAGCACATAAAAAAAAAAAAATCATATTTATGCACCACAATGAATTCGCGATTTGAAATACACACTGCCAGTGGTCTAATATCTATACTTCTTACCTGAACCCGGAGTTTGCAGTTACAATTGTTTTATTACATAATGACTATATTTTTCTTCGCTCTCTTTATGAATAGTCCTCAAAGCGTGTCTTTATCTCCAAGCAAGGTCAGGTTGTATGAGATATCTGGTAGACCCGTACATGCTGGGATAAAGGGGAAGGCTGGAAACTTAAACTAATAATAAGTATAGTTTTGGGGTCTGCAGCTAGTAATCAGTTTGTAGCCAGGCAGAGGATGCACCCTGGGGGATTATTGAAAGAAAATAGGCCTTGGATCTAACCTTTGTTTTCAAACCGAGCAAATCACCACGGCATTATTTGGGGCTATTTTTCTATTCTAAAAAAGATTTATCTGTAGGGCTAAGTAGAAATAATTCAGGAAGCCAGACATCCCAGTATCATTTGCTAGGTGGGACTGAACATTTACCTCGAGGAGACTTCCCTAGTATATATTGGACTAACTGCTGATCCATTTATAGGAACTGGGATTTTATCAGCTGCCATTTGTGCCGGAGGACATGAACCATTTATATAGCACTGAAGCAATTCAAGGGGAAGCACGTAAACACAAAACACCGTCTTGCTTTTCATAAAAGCTAGCAAACTATTGTCTAAGTAGACAGAAAAAAATAGATAAAAGCTATTTAACACTTTTCGTGGGAAAAATATTAGCCAAAAAAGAAATAATATAGTGTATACAATTGCAACTCAAGTCATATTGTAATTTAATGTTATTATAAATGATCTTTCCTTTTCAATCTGCAGCGCTGTAATTTTCTGAAAAAATGCAATACAATATGGCTACCTGGAGGTTTTCTGTACACAGATGGTGTACAGAACGCCCCCTGAAAATATAATTTCCTGCTTGTGTGATTGGCTCACTGAGTTTCCTAGATGTCTGCACTAAGATACCAAATCAGATTTTGAGCATCCCCTGCAACAAAAATGTAATTTTTGGTGAGATACTCCTAAAGGGAAATCACATCTAAAAGGGATGCAGGCCCTGCCACATCCCTCATTAGAGCCCTGCAGGTGCAGCAGTTAATTGATAATTATAAAACCACACCCATACAGATTCAATCAACACATGGACACAGAGAAACAAACAGCTATTTCTTCAGAATAGCAAAAGGTGGGTATCTGCAACAAAGTTTGTTAAAATTCTTTCAACGTATATAGATCACCCAGGGTGAAATGTTTTTTCTCAACAAAAGTGGAGTTACTCTTTAAAATGTTTCTCATGTCCTAAAAAAACATGAATTACAAAGTAAATATATAAAAATATACCTACAGTAATTAAAGTGACATTAAACAATTTAGTTATTCTCCAAAAATAATCCATACATATCCACTACTTAATGGCTCTGTAATCTTTTCTTAACCACTTCGGCCCAGAAGATTTTACCCCCTTCCTGACCAGAGTACTTTTTACAATTTGGCACTGCATTGCTTTAACTGACAATTGCGCGGTCATGCAATGCTGTACCTAAACAAAATTTAGATCCTTTTTTCCCACAAATAGAGCTTTCATTTGGTGGTATTTGATCACCTCTGCGGTTTTTATTTTTTGCGCTATAAACAAAAAAATCACAACAATTTTGAAAAAAAAACTATATTTTTTACTTTTTGCTTTAATAAATATCCCCAATTTTTAAAAACAAAACAAAAACATCAGTTTAGGCAGATATATATTCTTCTACATATCTTTGGTAAAAAAAAAAAAAAAAAACTGCAATAAGCGTATATTGATTGGTTTGTGCAAAAGTTATAGCATCTACAAACTATGGTATTATACAGCGATCAGTGCTATAAAAATGCACTGATTACTGTGCAAATGTCACTGGCAGGGAAGGGGTTAACACTAGGGGCCGATCAAGGGGTTAAATTTGTGTTCCCTCAGTGTGTTCCAACTGTATGGGGATAGGACTGAGTAGGAGAGGAGACATATCGCTGTTCCTACTTACTAGGAACAAATGACATGTCTCCTCTCCTCTCCCCTGACAGCCCAGGGATTTGTGTGTTTATACACACAAATCCCCATGCTGGCGTTCGTGCATGCGATTGCGTGTGACCGGCGGCGATCGCGACCGCCGGCCACGCACGGCGGGTCCCCCATTGTGCAGCGTGCACGTGCCCTCTAGTGGTCGAAAAGGGGAAGGTCGTACCCATACGGGATTTCGCACAGGAGAGCTATTCTGCCACAGTATATCTGCGTGAGCCGGTCGGGAACTGGTTAATGAAAGAGCTTGTTCACACTAGTGGTTGGGGAGCAGTAGGTTAAACCGCTCTTTTACTATCCCTTAACCACTACCCCCTTTAGCTCCAGAGGCAGTGGCTGAGGTTGTACATATGCTGCAACCATGATGCTTTGCTTCATAGCAGAAATTATACCCTCTGTCTCTTTCACCGGGTGTAGTGCCAGGCGAGTGTAACCCATTCAAGTGACTGTGGCGTGCTAGAAAATTGATCAATGAGTTAAAGCCGGCATTCAGGAAACAATACAACGCCTCCTCACCGCCTGTCAAATGCTCTCTGAAGAGCAATCTGAACACTAAATGCCACATAAATCATCTGCCCTTAATCAAGATAGCCACGGCCACAAATGCTAGGGGGGGGGGGGTTTTCAAAGTAATTTCTTAACAAAATAAAGCATGGATACATGGATGGATGAACAGATGAGTTTGCTTTGAATATTAAAAAATAATTAAAGAAGTATAACTAAAGCTCATTTGGCTGTGCTTCTCCTGTGGATCACAGGAGTACAGTACGTTCTGCACTCCTGCGACTTGTTTTCAGCAGACAGCAGGCTGAAGTCCACTGTCTGCTGACATCACAGAGTTAGTCCTTGGGCAAGATTACGACACTGGAGTCAGGACCTGCCCACAAGCGATCTGTGGTGTTAGATTGCCCAGTTCTCCATGTTAGAGCCAGCGGGGGGACCGATGCTACATCCACCTAGGTAAGTATAAATCTGCAAAAACCCCAAACCACATACTTCTTTTATAAATAATATTTTTGGTTTGTGGTGCTCAGAAGCACTTTAAGCTCTGGTTCACACCAGTGTGACTTTGAAATTGCACTACTTCAGTGCGATTTCAAAGCCGCCGATCAGTGTGATTTCATGTGCAGCTTTCTGACATCTGTGCAACTTCATTTACACCGATGTCAATGCAATGCACATGAAATCGCACAGAAATAGTGTAGGAACCTTTTTCAAAGTTGCTGTAACTTGAGTTGTGGCGATTTGAATGGTTCCATTGCCACAAATGCATTGCGTCTTGACTTTGAACTGTCAAGCCGCATAAGTCGCACTGGTGTGAACCAGGGCCAAGAGCTAAAGACAAGTAAGGGGACTGTCCCTCCACTGATTTATTCTGCTGTGTGCGGTGAATAGAGCTGAACAGCAAGAGATACAAAACTGTATTCTACCTGAACTGCACCTTCTGCTGGATGCAACAAGTAAATAATAAATACAAGATATTTTTCCTAAATTTCCTAAATTTAAGGAAAAAAATAAAGGAAATGTATGCAAAACATGATGGGGTTGAATTACTAAAAGCAAATAAGCTGTTTACTTTGCAAGGGAACTTGTCCCAGAGTCTAGTGAATGTGGTAAGTTTTCACTTTGTAAAGAATATACAGTCACATGCAATTAAAACAATAAGGGTCCTTTCACACTGGGGCGGTTTGCAGGCGCTATTGCGCTAATAATAGCGCCTGCAAACCGACCCGAAAGTGCCCCTGCTTTGATTCCAGTGTGAAAGCCCCGAGGGCTTTCACACTGGAGCGATGCGCTAGCAGGACGGTAAAAAAAGTCCTGCAAGCAGCATCTTCGGAGCGGTGAAGGAGAGGAGTGTATACCGCTCCTTTACCGCTCCTGCCCATTGAAATCAATGGGACGGCACCGCTATACCGCCGGCAAAACGCCTCTGCAGAGGCGCTTTGCGGTGGTTTTAACCCTTTCTCGGCCACTAGCAGGGGGGGTAAAACCGCCCCGCTAGCGGCCGCATACCGACGGTAAAGCGCCGCTTACAATAGCGGCGCTTTACCGCCAACAACGCCCCCGCCCCAGTGTGAAAGGGCTCTTATAAAAAATAAAAAAAAATCACAACATGTATAAATAGTCCTTTTTGGCCCCAGACTCCGTTGCCCTGCTCAGCTCAGTGTGGATCAGGGAAGCTGGATCCAGAAATCTGTGCTGTGCCCAGCTCTCATGATTGACATGGAGCAGCGGGCACACCTCATAGAACACTGTACCCCTCACTATATACCCTGCCCCTACCTCATAGAACACTGTACCCCTGTCTGGCTTAGGCCCTGGCTCTGTCAGGCGGAGGGGGCTTTGTCAGGTAAACTGTATGGGGCCCATGATTTCTAACAGCGGCCCTGTCACTCTGTGTGCTGGCGGGGTGTATAGACAGTGCTAATGCCTTTTGTGTCCACATAGGCAGGGGGCTGAAATCAAAGTCAGACTGGTTCAGGAGGCCTCCTGCTCACCTCCTCAGGCCCGCACTAATTCCTCCTCTAAGCAGTGATTAGTGCTATGGAGGGCCAAGATGGGCCAGGGAGCACAGTCTCATACTTCCCAACATTTTGAGATGGGAATGAGGGACACCTACCAGCAAACATATGTAGGAATAGGACACGCCCCCCTGCCACACCCCCTTAAAGGAGAATTAAAGTGGAGTTCCACCCACTTTTACAACTCTTCAGCATCCCTCACTAAACTGTGCACTGTAAACAAATTGGATATTTTTTTATTTTTTTTCTCAGCACCTACTGTATATCTGCTGTATTCGTTTTTCACTTCCTCCTCCCTGGCAGCGGCCCATCGCATCATTTCCTGTAAGCAATGCCTTCTGGGAAGGGGCGGCAACTTCCTCTGAAACTGCCGTTGCTATGGAAACCTGACCTGAAACCTATTACACTGCTTGTGCTGCACTGAGCATGTGCGAGATCTGCAAGGATGAGATCCAGGAAGAAATACAGTCTGGCTTCAGATGCCCACACTTAAGATGGCCACGGCCTGCTGTAAGTTTATAAAATAACAAACTACTGCTATAAACTAACAAAACAGACCTTAGTTTACAGAGTAAACTTTACTAGAATACATTAAGCTTGTGTATTATAGGGGTATTTTTATTTAAAAAGTACAATTTCGGCCGGAACACCACTTTAACCAAAAGAAAAGGTTAATTAAATCCACAAGGGCTTTTTTTACCACTATTATTCCTTTATATTGGCTTTTAAAATTTACAAATGCAGCAATTTAGAAATTGGATGAAAGGTTTAGCACTGGGAAACACTTTTTGAAAGATAAAAAGTGCATTTTATATACAACTATATAGATCAGACCAAAATGGGGGACAAATGAGGAGGAATAAGGGACAGAGGGACATTGCTCCAAATCAGGGACAGTCCCTCGAAATCAGGGACAGTTGGGAGCTATGCAGTCTAAGCAGTGAATACAGCAGCAGCATCTACTAGTGGTCAGTGGTGGTAGACGTGATCCAAACACCTACAGAGAGCTGTGGCCACTATCAGCCTGCCATTGCTTTGTATAGGATTACTGGCTACCTGCAGCTACCTGTGAATCCAGCCACAAGAATATGCTGGATTTTTGTCACAGCTGACAAATAAATGCTATTTGAATGGAACTTAAGTCTTAAAGTGATATTAAAGGTTATTTTAAAAAGGTTATTTTTTTTAATAACAAACATGTTATACATACCTGATCTGTTTAATGGTTTTGCACAGAGCAGCCCCTCCCCCCTGATGAGTGCCCTCATAGCAAGCAGCTTCCTATGGGGGCACCCAAGCAGTCAAACATTAACAGTTACATCTACCGCTGCTTAGTAGATGGTATAAGCTACACTAGGGGTCTATTTATTTCACACATTTTTCTAACTGGATTCAAATAAAGAAACGTATAAATCTCGGGAGAAAGTTTGAATCTTGAAAATTTAGAAATGGACAAGAATTGCGCATCCACAACTAAAATGACTTGCTTTTTTTGTACTTTATTATGTTGCCATTAACAATCAATGGAATATCTGGGTGTGCTGTGGAATTGGGCCCCGGTAAGCCACAAAAATATGTCAGTTTTGTATTCTGCCATAAAAGCAGTATTAAACCCAAAAACAAAAATATAATGCAACACAATCCTTAAATTGGTTTTAAAAGTTTGAAGGTTTTCTATGCATGAAGGTAAAAAAACTTTTTGAGTGTTGCTCCCTCCACAGCCCCCCTAATACTCACCTGAGCCCCCTCTTGATTCAGCGATTTGCACGCGAGTCTCGGCTGTCCTGGGTCTCTCTCTCCTTATTGGCTAAGAATCGCAGCCAGTGAGAGAGCAAGGGGCGGGGCTGAGTCAGCTCTCCAGGTGTTTTTTGGGCGCATAAAGTGGGGCTCGGGAGCATGCACCAATGTCCCCATAGAAAGCAGCTTGCTATTGGGGGGCACTGGTCAAGGGGGTGGAGCCAGGAGCGCCGGTGGGGAACTTGAGGAGAGGAGGATCAGGGCCACTCTTTGCAAATCCATTACACAGAGCAGGTAAATATGACATGTTTATTATTTTTATTTAAAAAAGCAAAAAAAAATGAAAACTATAATATCACTTCACTTGCCTACTGGGCACTTTCACCCCCTTCCTGCCCAGGCCAATTTTCAGATTTCAGCGCTGTCACACTTTGAATTTCAATTGCGCAGCCATGCAACACTGCACCCAAACTACATTTTTATCATTTTTTGGAGACAGATAGAGCTTTCCTTTGGTGGTATTAAAAAATAAAAAAAAGGTTAATTTTTTTTTTTTTTTTGCTAAACAAATGAAAAAAGACGGAAGCATTTTTCTTAGTTTCTGTTATAAATTTTTCTAAATAAGTAATTTTTCTTCTTCACTCGTGTGTGCTGATGATCAGTGCCCTGATTATCAGTATAGATGTTCCCTGTGTGGATTTGCCAGCTTTCGGCTCTCCTCTCCTCACATGCTGTCAGCCTACAGATACAAATACTGTTTTAGCTCTGATTGGACACTTTAGTCTTTAGTGCTGGAGGAAAGTGGTTAAAGCAGTATAAAACTCAAAAGTAAACATTTAATCTTATGCAGCTTACCAAATTCTTAGATGTGATGGCTGTATTAGTTTTCTTTTTTAGGCTTTGTTTTATTTACTGGTGATCCAGCCAGCAAGTCTGTTGTTTTTCAAAAGCACATGCTCTTCAGCAGAATGTATCAGTTTACATGGATGAGACAAGCCACTCAACACTGGCAGGGGTGATTAAAATGATCAGCTTTTATTTATTCATTTATCCCAAAAAAGAAAAAAAAACAGTTTAAACGGATTATAAAATGTGAGCTGGAATTTGCCTTTAATTTGTTAGTATATCTAAATCTGCTCATACACTATGCACTAAGACCCCTTTCACACTGGGGCGGTTTGCAGGTGTTATTGCGCTAAAAATACCGCCTGCAAACCGCCCCTAAACAGCCTCCGCTGTTTGTTCAGTGTGAAAGCCCGAGGGCTTTCACACTGAAGCGGTGTGCGCTGGCAGGAGAAGAAAAAAACTCCTGCGAGCCGCATCTTTGGAGCGGTGAAGGAGCGGTGTATTCACCGCTCCTTCCCCACTCCTGCCCATTGAAATCAATGGGACAGCGCGGCTATACTGCGGTAATACTCCGGCTATAGCCGCGCTATACAAGGGGTTTTAACCCTTTTTCGGCCGCCAGGGGGTGGTTAAACCGCACCGCTAGCGGCCGAATACCGCTGTAAAACAGCGCTAAAAATAGCGCTGTTTTACCGCCGACGCCCCCCTACCGCCCCAGTGTGAAAGGGGCCTTAGACAGCCCCCGGCCTTGTCCCCTGACTGAGAATACTGCTGTCTGTTGTACCTTCTATGCTCATTCCTCCAGAGTTGCATCTCGCTATTTCAAATGTGTTACTGGCCAGATCACCTGGTGAAAACAGATGGGAAAAACAAAGAAAGAAAAAAAACAGATACAGCCATCACATCGAATGACTGGTAAGCTGAATATCACATTGCTCTGTTGAAAAAAATGCATCAAAACTGCATATGCATTTTGTATGCGTTTCCAGTGTGTTTTCTGGGAGCCTGACTCCCAGTATGCACTTGTAAAACATGGACATGTGACTCAAAAGCGCATCAAAAAACGCAACACAAGTGAGTTTTTGCACGTTTTTGAAGTGTTTCTATATGCATGTTTTTGACGTGTTTCTATTCCTTTCGATGTAGACCTATATTTTTTTTAAAAACTGCACCAAAGATGCAGCATGCAGGACTTTTAAAAAGGCACCACACCCACAGTGCAGTGGTGTGAAGAGTCCCATAGGATTTGAAGGGATTGTGTTTTTGTTGCGTTCTTAGCACAGTATAATTGCCAGAAAAACGCATCTTTGTGCAAGCAGCCCAACATCTATATGCTGCAGTTGTAGGAGTTGAAGTGCAGATAGGACTTAATCTGATTCTCAGTGCAATTTTGTAGTGCATTTTTGATGCGTTTTTTATGCTTCATGCTTTTTTTTGGAGACTGGATTTTTATACACAAAACTCTGCCAAAAACGCATATATGTGCATTTTACATGTATTTTTGGTGTGTTTCTATTGAAGTCTATGGGGCCAAAATCACGCTGCAACCACACCAAAGTAGGACATGTACCTATTGTACATACTTAAAGTAGTGTCCCTTAAGGTTACTTTCACACTGAAAGCACCCAGCGTTAGCGGTAAATCGGCGCTAGATTTAGTGACACTTTACTGTCAATTTAGCTGTGGGGGTTAAAAGTGCCCCACTAGCGGCCGAAGAAAAGGTTAAAAGTGCCCATGTTGCGGTGCTGCTGAATCGCTTTGCAGGCGCTTCGGCAGCGCTGCTCATTCATTCCAATGGGCAGGGGTGGTGTGGGAGCGCTGAACACCATTCCCACACAGCCGCAAAGATGCTGCTTGTGGGACTTTTTTTCCCGTCCCAAACGCACACACATATACCCAGTGAAATGACTGTCCTCAGGTGATACACAGGGATGAAAGAAATCCTCCTTCATAAGTTGTACCTGTTTATCTGCGGTCTTCTTTTCTCTACATCCGTTCAATTGGCTGAATTTATAAAGCTTGACTGAGAGTTCAGAAAAAATGGGTGGAGAGGTGAAGTTAGACTCTGCAGAGCTCAGTGAGGAGAGCTCTGAGAGCTGATTGGAGAATACACACATACACACAGAGCTGAGGCTGCTAATCAGCTGGAGCTCCCAGCTTGTCATCTTTTTAACTCTTGGTGTCAGAAAAAAACTGTCAGAAGTGATTTATGCAGATAGAGGAATGAAGCAGCAGACTGAAATTACACTTACTGCTCTTAAAGAGGAAGTAAACCCTGATGGGTTTACTTCCTCTTTGTTTCCCTGCAAAGGTAAAGCATAATGGGCTACTATGCATCGCATAGTAGCTCATTATGTGCCACTTACCTGACACAGGAGCCTGCGATGTCACCGCTGTCCCCTCTGCTATGGAGCGTCCATCTTCTTTCCGGGTATCATGGCTCCGGCGCTGTGATTGGCCGGAGCCGCGATGACGTCACTCCCACGCATGCGCATGGGAGCCGCCACTAATGCACCGTAGACAGCAGGGCCTGTCTTTTTGCAAATATCTCCTAAACCGTGTAGGTTTAGGAGATATTTCTTGGACTTACAGGTAAGCCTTATGCCGCGTACACACGAGCGGACTTTACGGCGGACTTTGTCCGGCGGACTGGATTTCGTCGGACAATTCGATGTGTGTGGGCTCCAGCGGACTTTGTTTTCTCAAAAGTTGGACGGAATTAGATTTGAAACTTGTTTAAAATTTATCCGTTGAAATCGAGTCCGGTCGAAAAGTCCGCCGTCTGTATGCTAGTTCGACGGACTAAAAAGCCACGCTAGGGCAGCTATTGGCTACTGGCTATGAACTTCCTTGTTTTAGTCCGGTCGTACGTCATCACGTACGAATTCGACGGACTTTGGTGGATTGTGTGTAGGCAAGTCCGTTCATTCAGAAAGTCCGTCGGAAAGTACGTCGAAAAATCCGCCGGGCAAAGTCCGCCGTAAAGTCCGCTCGTGTGTACGCGGCATTAATCTAGGCTTACCTTTAGGTCAAAGTGGTCTGTAAGGGTTTACAACCACTTTAACTGAGACAAGTACTGTACACACAATAGAGGGACATGCTTTGTTCATATTTCATGTCTGAGATTTACAAATACTTTAAAGTATAACTAATAGGAACATTTTTTTTTTAGTTTTGGATAGAGTAGAGAGGAATTAGAACTCTACTTTGGATAGAGTAGAGAGGAATTAGAGCGATTGCGGGCACGAGAGGCAGAACACGGAAGTGTGTGTGTAAACACACAAATCCCTGTTCTGTTCTGTGAGGAATAACAGATCGTGAGTTCCTAATAGCTACGATCCATCACTTCCTCTAGTCAGTCCCTCCCCCATCAGTTAGAAACACGCAGCAGTTAACCCCTTGATCGCCCCCTAGTGTTAACTCCTTCCCTGCCAGTGACATTTTTACAGTAATCAGTGCGTTTTTATAGCACTGATCACTGTATAAATGCCAATGGTCCCAAAAAAAGTGTAAAAAGTGTCCGATGTGTCCGCCATAACATCGCAGTCCCGATAAAAATCACAGATCGCCGCCATTACTAGTAAAAAAAAAAATACCGTAATAATAAAAATGCTCTAAATCTATCCCTTATTTTGTAGACACTATAACTTTTGTTCAAACCAATCAATATATGCTCTTTGCGATTTTTTTACTAAAAATATGTAGAAGAATACATATCGGCCTAAACTGAGGAAAAATTCCCTTTTTTTTTTAAATAAATGGGATATTTATTATAGCAAAAATTACAAAATATTGTGTTTTTTTCAAAATTGTCGCTCTTTTTTTGTTTATAGTGCAAAAAATAAAAACCCCAGAGTCGATCAAATACCACCAAAAGAAAGTTCTATTTGTGGGAAAAAAAGGACGTCAATTTTCTTTGGGTCCAGCGTCGCACGACCGCTCAATTGTCAGTTAAAGGGACGCAATGCCGAATCGCAAAAAATGGCCTGGTCATTGAGCAGCCAAATCTTCCGGGGCTGAAGTGGTTAAAGCTCAACTCTGGCCAAAAACTTGTTTTGTATATTGCACATTAAAAATAAATTACAACTAATGAAGTGTGCCCCATCTCTGTCTGGCTGCTGCAGTGTTCATTAAAGCTCCAATCACACAATGGCTTGCATTCTGTAAAAAGAATGCAAACCATTGTGTGATTGGAGGAGGTGCAGATGGACATCACTATCTCCCCACCTCAAATCACACAATGTCTTGCTTTCTGTTAAAAGAATGCAAGGGTTTTTTTCTGAGCGGAGGATGGGGTATAGTAAGCGACCAACTGTGATCAGTGTGCTACAGCTGGAACTAGAAATCTCAGCAGCAGACATTCAGCTCTGACAGGAGAGCACGGGCTGAATAAAAGTAAATGTACCAAAGGCTCCAGCAGCCAGACATGGGGCATACTTAATTAGTGTGCTTATATTTTACTGTGCAAATCTACAAAATTAGTTTGAGTTAGGCCTGAAAAAAGAAGGACACTAAACCCTGTTGAACTTTGACTCCTCCATGTTGTTCAGGAAGATCTCCACCACTCCAGAGTTGTCTACCACTATTTTACTATTACTTAGAATCTGAATTCCTGGTATAGCAACTTTTACATACAGTGGAACCTTGGATTACGAGCATAATCCAATCCAGGAGAATGCTTGTAATCCAAAGCACTCGCATATCAAAGCGAGTTTCCCCATAGAAGTCAATGGAAACAAAGATAATTTGTTCCACATTGACTTCTATTGCATTCAATACCGCATGTGGCCAGAGGTGGGGGGGGGGGGGGGGGCGTTGGAGAGTCTCGGAAATTACTCGGGGACAGCTCGGCTGAACTCAGAAACCCTCGGAAAGGCTTGGAAACACTCGGGAACGGACTATTTCTGAGTATTTCCGAGTGATTCCGAGTATTTATTCACAAACAGCTCCGAACGGCTCCGTACCCTTCCGAGTGTCACCGGCGCCCCCGCACCTCTGGCCAAATGCGGTACTGCACACCACATTAGCTTGACTTCTGCTTGTTTTGCGAGACAACACTCAAAAACCGCGTCAGAATTTTTTTAAAAAAGTTGTTTGTCTTTTAAAACGCTTGTTTACCAAGGTTCCACTGTAGTTACATTGGACCAATGTAAGACTGTATGTGCCATACCTGTGGGATTCCCATGGAAGATAGGCAACAGTGATCTCCACAAGCTTTTGGGTCCTGTGCCAAGCCTCTGCCCTGCTACAGTGTGAACACAGGAGGTCGCACGCTTGGTACAGGCACCATTCAGGGAACACCTTCTATTTTCTCAATGAATGCACAAGGTGGAGATTGTGACATCGTTGCCTCACCTCCCAACCTTGTCCAATCAGAGAATGATTCGTTCATTGAGAAAATAGAAAAAAGTGTTCCCTGAATGGTGACTGTGCTGAGTGAACGACCTCATGTGTTCACAATGCAGCAGGGCAGCTGCTCAGCATGTGACCCATAAACTAGTGGAGATCACTGTAGTAGAGGTGCCTACTACAATGATTTCCAGCTTTCATAGGGATTCCACAGGTATGGCACTTATGTATGTACTTACATTGGTCCAAATATGTTAACTTGTCCTACCTGGTATTCACATAGTTCACCTTTACTAAAAAAAATGCCTACACTGGTAAAGCAAGCCACAAATTATACAATTTTGGGTTGAAGGAAAAAGAAAGGAAGAAAAATAGCTTGATTTGACATTCACCATAAACACAGTCAGAATACAGTAATGCAGCAGGAGTTTTCCCAGCCATCACAATACAATGATCACTGTTGGCCGCTATAGCCGCCGGCAGTGATTGCAGGAAAAGAACCTGACAGGCTGGTTGTACTGAAGTCGATGGATCGACTTCAGTACAACCAACCTGCTCATAGACGGATCAAAATTCATCCGGTTCCTGCTGAATCGGCCTAATTTTGATCCACCCATGGCCGGCCTAAGAGACGTCTGTAGATAAAAACAAACTGCAGCTTTGACCAAACTTGAATAATGCCCTGGCTACCCCATTAAGCCTGACCGGAAAACTTCCAGGACGTTGCTAAGCGACACCTAGCTGTTAAGCCAGCCATAGACGGAGCGATTTTCTATCCTGCAACAATGTGTTGCAGGAAACAAAGCTGCTTGATTCCCCCATCAACACAGTCATTGTTGATGGGGGAATCCCTCCTGTAGAGCCATTGTGTTCTCCCAGCGAGAGGAGACGGGGGAAAGGCTCCCCGCCGGGAGAACACAGTGATTATAGCTAGCAATAATCGCATGTAACATCTGACAGGCCGAAATTCTAACCATCGATGGCCGGCTTTACTGTTCACCTCCACCATCACAGAAGCAAGCCTGATTCATACCCCCTCATGTGCTTTCTCTCCCCTGATGCAGTAGCTCAGAGCTCAGTGTTTCAGGGCTCACTCCTGTCATGGTGAAGGGGAACAGTAACAACTGGTGTCTCTTAGCAACGTCCTTAGCAACGTCCTAAGAGTTTACACTTACAGCAATTCAACTTTGAACAAAGCTGCACAGTTTGTTTTTAGCTACAGACCCCTTTGTCTGCATAGGCAGTTTTTGGTAAAAGGTGAACTAACCCTTTAGGGCCCTTTCACACCAACAGACCAATTGGGTCCATCTGTCTGTTTTTCAGGCGGACCCGATTGGACCACCTATTGTTCTCTATGTGCCCTCTGTCACCATCCCAACCACGACACTACCTGCCTGGAGTTTGCATGTTCTCCCTGTACCTGCGTGGGTTTCCTCCGGGTACTCCAGTTTCCTCCCACACTCCAAAGACATGCTGCTAGGTTATTTGGCTTCTGTCCAAAATTGGCCCTAGTATATGAATGTGAGTTGGGGACCTTGGATTGTGGGCTCCTTGAAGGTAGGTACCGATGTGAGTGTGTGATGTATGTGTGGAGCGCTGCGTAAATTGACGGCGTCATATGGGTACCTTAAATAGATAATAATATAATAGATGAGCATCTTAACCACTTGACGACCGCCTCACGCCGATGTACGTCGGCAAGGCGGCACGGACAGGCAAAATCACGTACATGGTACGTGATTTGCCTTCCGCGGGTGGGGGGTCCGATCGGACCCCCCCCCCGCCGCCCGAGGCGGTCCCGTTTTGTCCCCCGGCGATCGGAGACGAGGGGGAGGCCATCCGTTCGTGGCCCCCCCCTCGCGATCGCCGCCGGCCAATGGGAACACTCCTTTGCTGCTGTATGCTAAACAGCAGCAAAGGAAATGATGTCATCTCCCCTCAGGTCGGTAGTTTCCGTTCCGGCCCGAGGAGAGACGACAAGTGAGTGACTGCACCAACACACACACACACAGTAGAACATGCCAGGCACACATTACACCCCGATCCCCCCCCCGATCGCCCCCCGATCCCCCCCCAATCACCCCCCCCCCCCCTGTCACAAACTGACACCAGCAGTTTTTTTTTTTTTTTTTTTCTGATTACTGCTAGGTGTCAGTTTGTGACAGTTACTGTGTTAGCACAGTTACTGTTACCCCCCTGTATGTCTAGGGTACCCCCCTAACAAAGTTTTAACCCCTTGATCACCCCCCGTCACCAGTGTCACTAAGCGATCATTTTTCTGATCGCTGTATTAGTGTCGCTGGTGACGCTAGTTAGTGAGGTAAATATTTGGGTTCGCCGTCAACGTTTTATAGCATCAGGGACCCCCATATACTACCTAATAAATGTTTTAACCCCTTGATTGCCCCCTAGTTAACCCTTTCACCACTGATCACCGTATAACTGTTACGGTTGACGCTGGTTAGTTTGTTTATTTTTTATAGTGTCAGGGCACCCGCCGTTTATTACCGAATAAAGGTTTAGCCCCCTAATCGCCCGGCGGTGATATGCGTCGCCCCAGGCAGCGTCAGATTAGCGCCAGTACCGCTAACACCCACGCACGCAGCATACACCTCCCTTAGTGGTATAGTATCTGAACGCATCAATATCTGATCCGATCAGATCTATACTAGCGTCCCCAGCAGTTTAGGGTTCCCAAAAACGCAGTGTTAGCGGGATCAGCCCAGATACCTGCTAGCACCTGCGTTTTGCGCCTCCGCCCGGCCCAGCCCACCCAAGTGCAGTATCGATCGATCACTGACACTTACAAAACACTAAACGCATAACTGCAGCGTTCGCAGAGTCAGGCCTGATCCCTGCGATCGCTAACAGTTTTTTTGGTAGCATTTTGGTGAACTGGCAAGCACCAGCCCCAGGCAGCGTCAGGTTAGCGCCAGTACCGCTAACACCCACGCACGCAGCGTACACCTCCCTTAGTGGTATAGTATCTGAACGGATCAATATCTGATCCGATCAGATCTATACTAGAGTCCCCAGCAGTTTAGGGTTCCCAAAAACGCAGTGTTAGCGGGATCAGCCCAGATACCTGCTAGCACCTGCGTTTTGCCCCTCCGCCCGGCCCAGCCCACCCAAGTGCAGTATCGATCGATCACTGTCACTTACAGAACACTAAACGCATAACTGCAGCGTTCACAGAGTCAGGCCTGATCCCTGCGATCGCTAACAGTTTTTTTGGTAGCGTTTTGGTGAACTGGCAAGCACCAGCCCCAGGCAGCGTCAGGTTAGCGCCAGTACCGCTAACACCCACGCACGCAGCGTACACCTCCCTTAGTGGTATAGTATCTGAACGGATCAATATCTGATCCGATCAGATCTATACTAGCGTCCCCAGCAGTTTAGGGTTCCCAAAAACGCAGTGTTAGCGGGATCAGCCCAGATACCTGCTAGCACCTGCGTTTTGCCCCTCCGCCCGGCCCGGCCCAGCCCACCCAAGTGCAGTATCGATCGATCACTGACACTTACAAAACACTAAACGCATAACTGCAGCGTTCGCAGAGTCAGGCCTGATCCCTGCGATCGCTAACAGTTTTTTTGGTAGCGTTTTGGGGAACTGGCAAGCGCCAGCGGCGTAGTACACCCCGGTCGTAGCCAAACCAGCACTGCAGTAACACTTGGTGACGTGGCGAGTCCCATAAGTGCAGTTCAAGCTGGTGAGGTGGCAAGCACAAGTAGTGTCCCGCTGACACCAAAAAGACAAACACAGGCCCGTCGTGCCCATAATGCCCTTCCTGCTGCATTCGCCAATCCTAATTGGGAACCCACCACTTCTGCAGCGCCCGTACTTCCCCCATTCACATCCCCAACCAAATGCAGTCGGCTGCATGAGAGGCATTTTTATGTCCTCCCGAGTACCCCTACCCAGCGAACCCCCCCAAAAAGATGTTGTGTCTGCAGCAAGCGCGGATATAGGCGTGACACCCACTATTATTGTCCCTCCTGTCCTGACAATCCTGGTCTTTGCATTGGTGAATGTTTTGAACGCTACCATACACTAGTTGAGTATTAGCGTAGGGTACAGCATTGCACAGACTAGGCACACTTTCACAGGGTCTCCCAAGATGCCATCGCATTTTGAGAGACCCGAACCTGGAACCGGTTACAGTTATAAAAGTTAGTTACAAAAAAAGTGTAAAAAAAAAAATATATATAAAATAAAAAAAAATAGTTGTCGTTTTATTGTTCTCTCTCTCTCTATTCTCTCTCTATTGTTCTGCTCTTTTTTTTTACTGTATTCTATTCTGCAATGTTTTATTGTTATTGTTATTGTTATTATGTTTTATCATGTTTGTTTTTCAGGTATGTAAATTATTTATACTTTACTGTTTCCTGTGCTTTATTGTTAACCATTGTTAACCATTTTTTTGTCTTCAGGTACGCCATGCACGACTTTGAGTGGTTATACCAGAATGATGCCTGCAGGTTTAGGTATCATCTTGGTATCATTCTTTTCAGCCAGCGGTCGGCTTTCATGTAAAAGCAATCCTAGCGGCTAATTAGCCTCTAGACTGCTTTTACAAGCCGTGGGAGGGAATGCCCCCCCCCCCACCGTCTTCCGTGTTTTTCTCTGGCTCTCCTGTCTCAACAGGGAACCTGAGAATGCAGCCGGTGATTCAGCCTGCTGACCATAGAGCTGATCAGAGACCAGAGTGGCGCCAAACATCTCTATGGCCTAAGAAACCGGAAGCTACGAGCATTTCATGGCTTAGATTTCGCCGGATGTAAATAGCGCCATTGGGAAATTGGGGAAGCATTTTATCACACCGATCTTGGTGTGGTCAGATGCTTTGAGGGCAGAGGAGAGATCTAGGGTCTAATAGACCCCAATTTTTTCAAAAAAAGAGTACCTGTCACTACCTATTGCTATCATAGGGGATATTTACATTCCCCGAGATAACAATAAAAATGATTAAAAAAAAAAAATATGAAAGGAACAGTTTAAAAGTAAGATTAAAAAAGCAAAAAAATAATTAAGAAAAAAAAAAAAAAAAAAAAAAGCACCCCTGTCGCCCCCTGCTCTCGCGCTAAGGCGAACGCAAGCGGCGGTCTGTCGTCAAACGTAAACAGCAATTGCACCATGCATGTGAGGTATCACCGCGAAGGCCAGATCGAGTGCAGTAATTTTTCCAGTAGACCTCCTCTGTAAATCTAAAGTGGTAACCTGTAAAGGCTTTTAAAGGCTTTTAAACATGTATTTATTTTGTTGCCACTGCACGTTTGTGCGCAATTTTAAAGCATGTCATGTTTGGTATCCATGTACTCCGCCTAAGATCATCTTTTTTATTTCATCAAACATTTGGGCAATATAGTGTGTTTTAGTGCATTAAAATTTAAAAAAGTGTGTTTTTTCCCCAAAAAATGCGTTTGAAAAATCGCTGCGCAATTACTGTGTGAAAAAAAAAATGAAACACCCACCATTTTAATCTGTAGGGCATTTGCTTTAAAAAAATATATAATGTTTGGGGGTTCAAAGTAATTTTTTTGCAAAAAAAAATAACTTTTTCATGTAAACAATAAGTGTCAGAAAGGGCTTTGTCTTCAAGTGGTTAGAAGAGTGGGTGATGTGTGACATAAGCTTCTAAATGTTGTGCATAAAATGCCAGGACAGTTCAAAACCCCCCTAAATGACCCCATTTTGGAAAGTAGACACCCCAAGCTATTTGCTGAGAGTCATGTCGAGTCCATGGAATATTTTATATTGCGACACAAGTTGCGGGAAAGAGACAAATTTTTTTTTTTTTTTTTTTGCACAAAGTTGTCACTAAATGATATATTGCTCAAACATGCCATGGAAATATGTGAAATTACACCCCAAAATACATTCTGCTGCTTCTCCTGAGTACGGGGATACCACATGTGTGAGACTTTTTGGGAGCCTAGCCGCGTACGGGACCCCGAAAACCAAGCACCGCCTTCAGGCTTTCTAAGGGCGTGAATTTTTGATTTCACTCTTCACTGCCTATCACAGTTTCGGAGGCCATGGAATGCCCAGGTGGCACAAAACCCCCCCAAATGACCCCATTTTGGAAAGTAGACACCCCAAGCTATTTGCTGAGAGGTATAGTGAGTATTTTGCAGACCTCACTTTTTGTCACAAAGTTTTGAAAATTGAAAAAAGAAAAAAAAAAATGTTTTTTCTGGTCTTTCTTCATTTTCAAAAACAAATGAGAGCTGCAAAATACTCACCATGCCTCTCAGCAAATAGCTTGGGGTGTCTACTTTCCAAAATGGGGTCATTTGGGGAGGGTTTGTGCCACCTGGGCATTCCATGGCCTCCGAACCTGTGATAGGCAGTAAAGAGTGAAATCAAAAATTTTCACCCTTAGAAATCCTGAAGGCAGTGATTGGTTTTCGGGGTCCCGTACGCGGCTAGGCTCCCAAAAAGTCCCACACATGTGGTATCCCCATACTCAGGAGAAGCAGCTGAATGTATTTGGGGTGCAATTCCACATATGCCCATGGCCTGTGTGAGCAATATATCATTTAGTGACAACTTTATGAAAAAAAAAAAAAAAAAAAGTGTCACTTTCCCGCAACTTGTGTCAAAATATAAAATATTCCATGGACTCAATATGCCTCTCAGCAAATAGCTTGGGGTGTCTACTTTCCAAAATGGGGTCATTTTGGGGGGTTTTGTGCCACCTGGGCATTCCATGGCCTCCGAAACTGTGATAGGCAGAGAAGAGTGAAATCATAAATTTACACTCTTAGAAATCCTGAAGGCAGTGATTGGTTTTCGGGGCCCCGTACGCGGCTAGGCTCCCAAAAAGTCCCACACATGTGGTATCCCCATACTCAGGAGAAGCAGCTGAATGTATTTGGGGTGCAATTCCACATAGGCCCATGGCCTGTGTGAGCAATATATCATTTAGTGACAACTTTTTGTAAATATTTTTTTTTTTTTTTTTTTTTGTCATTTTTCAATCACTTGGGACAAAAAAAATAAATATTCAATGGGTTCAACATGCCTCTCAGCAATTTCCTTGGGGTGTCTACTTTCCAAAATGGGGTCATTTGGGGGGGTTTTGTACTGCCCTGCCATTTTAGCACCTCAAGAAATGACATAGGCAGTCATAAACTAAAAGCTGTGTAAATTACAGAAAATGTACCCTAGTTTGTAGACGCTATAACTTTTGCGCAAACCAATAAATATACGCTTATTGACATTTTTTTTACCAAAGACATGTGGCCGAATACATTTTGGCCTAAATGTATGACTAAAATTTAGTTTATTGGATTTTTTTTATAACAAAAATTAGAAAATATCATTTTTTTTCTAAATTTTCGGTCTTTTTCCGTTTATAGCGCAAAAAAAAAAAACGCAGAGGTGATCAAATACCATCAAAAGAAAGCTCTATTTGTGGGAAGAAAAGGACGCAAATTTCGTTTGGGTACAGCATTGCATGACCGCGCAATTAGCAGTTAAAGCGACGCAGTGCCAAATTGGAAAAAGACCTCTGGTCCTTAGGCAGCATAATGGTCCGGGGCTCAAGTGGTTAATGAGACACAATGTACAGGGATAGGGACAATTGTAGACACGCACCCACACTCATTCAGGATGGACCGGTGTCTTTATTCAACCTTACTAACTATGTAACTATGAATATTTATATGTAACCTGCCGGGATCCAATCCGCTTAAACCAGACGGATGGGGATACGTTTGCCATCGAATGACAATCAGATGGAAACGGACAGGCGGTCTGTTTCCATCCAATCGCCCCATAGAAAACAGCGCGCTCTGTCTGTGTCTGTGTCCGCTCTGCATAAACTGACCCATCATCCACCTGCTTAGCGGGGGGGATCAGCATAGAGATCCCTCACTGAGCAGGCGGATCCACTTGGATGGATTCCGCCCCAAGTGAAAGAGGCCTTAAGCTCACCACACACGTTACAATCTGATTATACGATCTCCTACCAACAACAACTATGTAACGCAAGAGCCTGCCTGATTGGCTGCAGAATGATTGGATAGATTAGGTAGGCCCTTGATTGTACAGAGATTGTATTGTGTAGGGTGACCCCTGGCGTACATTAATAGACTCCCTTTGCTATGACCTTTGATCGAGGAATTTGGACGGCGCAGCATCTCATCAAGAACTAGTTTGCTGGTCCTCTGATGAGCAGCCAGTGTGCCTAGGAGGATGGATGAGAAGCAATCTCAGGAATCCTGTCTCAGCACCGCACACAGACATAGTGCTTTGTAATGCAACTTTCCTCACTGCAGATCCTGTAGCAGACACCCAGCCCAGATGGATTAGTCTGCAGCGAAGTTGTTTACACCAAGCCATAGCTCCTGAAATCCCTACCCTTCACTCCCGAGCCACATGGAACATACGGGTGTACTTACCAGGCGAGGCTGAGGACAAGTGTGCTCCAGTTCTTCCATGCTTTCTAAGGGCAGATCACCACAATGGGAATATGGGATACCTGTTTCTGACTCAGCATCAAGGCTGAGAACTGGCATGGCCAGACGAGGCTCGCCGTAGCTCTCGGAGCGATGGAGAACTCCTCTTGGGGATTCTAGGCAGTGGAGATTTTTCCCAGCTTCATGGCCTTTTCTCCTAAGAGACAGAAGGTGCTTGTTTAAATCTTAGAAGTAGAAGCCGTGATGCACAAGGCCTCGGTTTATCACTATAACAACCAGGCAGCAGTAAAGCACACGGCACAGAATGCACTGGCCTCATTTGCATGGTGCCTTGTGGTTGGATCGTGTCATCCTAGTCCAGCTTTAAAGTGAATGATGATGCATCCTGCCAATAGCACAAATCCTGCCAGTTTGCTGGCCTTGAGCTTTTATTCTGGGAATGCAGATATGCCTTGTTTATCATTTATTATTATAGTGACAATCAACCACTTTAAGACCGGGCCTATTTTTCAGACTTGTTGTTTACAAGTTAAAATCATTTTTTTTTTGCTAGAAAATTACTTAGAACCCCCAAACATTATATATATATTTTTTTCTAACACCCTAGAGAATAAAATGGCGGTCGTTGCAATACTTTTTGTCACACCGTATTTGCGCAGCGGTCTTACTAGCGCGCTTTTTAATTAAAAAAAAAAAGACAGCAGTAAAGTTAGCCCAATTTTTTTTTTTTTTTTATATTGCGAAAGATGATGTTACGCCAAGTAAACCGGTACCCAACATGTCACACTTCAAAGTTGCGCCCGCTCGTGTAATGGCAACAAACTTTTACCCTTAAAAATCTCCATAGGCGATGTTTAAAAAAATTCTCTACAGATCGCGGCGATACCTTACATGTGTGGTTTGAACACCGTTTTCATATGCGGCCGCTACTCACGTTTGCGTTCGCTTCTGCACACGAGCTCAGCGGGACAGGGCGCGTTTAAAAATTTTTTTTTTTTCTTATTTATTTTACCTTTTATTTTTTATTTTCACACTGTTCGTTTTTTTAAAAAAAAGTGTCACTTTTATTTCTATTACAAGACATGTAAACATCCCTTGTAATAGAAAAAAAACATAACAGGACCTCTTAAATATGAGATCTGGGGTCAAGACCTCAGATCTCATATTTACACTCATATTTACACTAAAATGCAATTTAAAAAAAAAAAAAAAGTTTGAAAAAAAATAAAAAAAATAAAAATATGTCTCTTTAAGAGCTTTTTTGACGTCGCTTCTGCCCTGCAATGGTATGGAGACGGGTGGGGGCCATCTTCCCCTCACTCCAGCTCCATACCACAGACAGGAACAGACGCGATCGCCTCCACCGTTGTTGGCAGCTTCAGTAAGCGGCGGAGGGCACCGAAACGCGGCGGCAGGGGGGAGCCCTCTCCCGCCGCCAATAAATGTGATCTTGCGTCAAATCTGGCGCAGAGACCACTTTTATCTGAAAGCGGACTGCCCGGTGAAGAAGAGGATACCGGGGTTATGACAGCTACCTGCTGCCCTAACAACGATATCCCTCTTCAAACAGCTGATGTATAACGACGGCGGGTGGTCCGTAAGTGGTTAAGAGAAAAAAAAAAACATAGATTTTAAAGCTCCATGCACACTAGTGTTTTTTTAAGCTAAAAAAATCCTGGATAAAAAATGCTGGTACAGTAATAGCTTTTTGTAGTAGCATTTTAGCAGCATTAGCGTTTTATTAGCGTTTTTACAGTAAGGCTGCATGCACACTAGCAATAGTTGGATGAAAAATGCTGATAATAGCATTTTTTTGCAAGCTTATAGTAGCATTTTAGTAGCTCTTAGAGTCGGTTCACACAGGGGCGACTTGTCAGGCGACCTAGCCGCCTGACAAGTCGCCTCCCTTTCTGTACAATGGAACCGTTCTAATCGGAGCGACGCAAGTCGCTCCGACTTAGGAAAAGGTTCCTGTACTACTTTGGGGGCGACTTGGGGCGACTTGCATAGACTTCTATACAGAAGTCGTTTTGCAAGTCGCCGTGGCAGTCGTGTGCAAGTCGCCTCGTTGAGGCGACCTGCAAGTCGTGCCACCCCTAGTGTGAACCGAGCCTTAGGAGCATTAGCATTTTATTAGCGTTTTTGCAGTACATGAAGGGCTCATGCACACAGCACTTTTTAAAAACGCCAGCGCTACAGCAGCGCTAATAACCCAGGGTTTTTTTGCATGTATCCGCGTTTTTACATTAACGTTATTGTGCTTTTTTGCACGTTTTTTGTCATTAGCTTTTTCTGGTGTATTTTCACTAAAAACACTCCCTATAACGTAAAAACGCCTAAAAATGTCAAACGCAGCTTGGCGCACTTAGCCCTGTTTAGTCGCGTTTTTTGGCGTTTTTACAGCTCGTTTTTACTGCTCCTGGAAGCACAGGCTGACGTTTTTTCTACTGCCCCTAAACGCTTATGCCTCCAAATGCCTCTGACAGTTTATGTGTGCATGGACACATAGGCTAACATTGAGGGGCTTTTAGAGGCAGTTAAAAAAACTGCAAACGCCCCTAACAGCAGCTGTAAAAACGTCCTGTGTGCATTTGCCAGAAGAAAATAAAAAAAGCTCAAAAAAAATTGTTAGTAGCATTTAGAATCAGTTAGGAGCATTTAGCTTTTTTATTTCTACTGGAAAAACACTCCAAAAAACTCCAAAGGCACTATTTGAGCCTTTTTTTTTAAATATATTATCCTGCTGTTCACATCATTGGAATTCGATTGGATGTCTATGGATCCTTCTGGAGAGGAATGCCAAAGTCTTCCATCTGTGAATCTTTGATTTCACTAAAAGCGCTGTTTGACCCCCCTGAATAAGGGAGGTCGCAGGCTTTCTAGTAAGCCTTTTATCTTAATGAGGTGATGGGAAACATGGCGATGAGCATTCAATCTACGTTATATGCTGCACTGTTAGGTCACATATTGGATTCCAGCACTATATGAACAATTATTTTCATATATAATTCACTTTTGTGCGTTTTTTATGCAACTTTGGTTTCATTCTGCACTGTCGCATAGGACTGCATTAAAAATAAATATTTTTGTTGCATATAACACAATCCATCACATTTACACTGTATAGTTGCACTTTATTTGAATTTATGCTACTTATGATTATAGTCACATTGCACATTTAATACGGTGTTATATCTACTTCATATATTTTCTCATGCACAGAGTCATTTTGTGCTCAAACATAGTGTTGCACTTATTTGTATCATGTTTGCACTTTTGTGCGTTTTTATGCGACTTTGTTTTCATTCTGCATTTGTCGCATGGGATTGCACTAAAACTAAATATTTTGGTTGCATCTAACACAATTTATCACGTGTGCACTGTATATTTGCACTTTATTTGAATTTATGCTATTTAATGTTTATGGTCACATTGCACTTTAAAGCGGAGTTCCACCCAAAAGTGGAACTTCCGCTCATCGGATTCCTCCCCCCCTCCGGTGTCACAATTGGCACCTTTCAGGGGGGAGGGGGGTGCAGATACCTGTATAATACAGGTATCTGCACCCACTTCCGGGAATAGACTCCCGCGGGAGTCACACCCCCTCCCGCACTCCCCCACTGTCTCCTGGGAAAGACACAGGTCCCAGGAGATAGCGGGGACCATTGAGAACGTGCAGCGCGACTCGCGCATGCGCAGTGGGGAACCGGGAAGTGAAGCCGCAACGCTTCACTTTCTGATTCCCTTACTGAGAATGGCGGCAGCAGCACCCGAGGATCGAGGGACGGTTCAGTCTCGGGTGCCGACATCGCTGGACCCCGGGACAGGTGACCTTATTTTAAAAGTCAGCAGCTGCAGTATTTGAATTTAAAAAATTTTTGCCAGACTCCCGCTTTAACAATACAGTGATATATTTACTTTCATATATGTTTTAATTAGTGGTGCACCGAAATTTCGGCTGCCGAAAATTATCGGCCGAAAACTGTGTTTTTGACATTCGGCCGAATGACAAAAACAGCCGATACCGAAAAGGGGGCGTGGTCCGCCCCGGTGCCGCCCATTGCGGGAGTGTCCCTCCCTCCTGTTCTCCTTGTGTTAGCAGGGGCACTAGGGGCACTAGTGTGGGCACACCCACCCAGGGGCGGGCTGACCGTCACCTACTTCCCTCCCTGCTCAAAAAAACCCTGTCCTCAGCCCGCCCAATCTACCATCCCAGCGTCTGTGTCCAGCTGCAGCTCCTCCCCCATGGTTGCCTAGCAATGGGATGCTGTAGATGGTGAAGGTACTACGGCGTGACAACGTCCAAGGAGGAGGGAAAAAAAGAGCGTGGGCGGGAAGAAGAAGGCGGCCAGAGAGGACCAGAGGGGAGCCCGTCACTGAGATCTGGGAACTAGAGGGCTGCCTGGAGAGGTGATGGTGGAGGGGGCTACAGGTCTCAGCATGCTCGAACTGGAAGCATGCTGTGGCAGAGTAAAAGTAAATTTTTTTCATGAAAGTGCATCAAACTCCTGCATACCACCTCTTTGATGCACCTTCATAAAACATGCATACTAATCTAATGGTAGCACGTCTAAAAACATGCATAGAAAATGTGACAGGGAAAAGAACGCACCACACTCATGTGGTTCCGGCCAAAGTCATGCTTGTGCATTTTCATGTGCATTTGCAGTGCATAAAAATCCAGCACTCTGCATTTTTTTTAACCACTTGGCACGGGCAGGCAAAATCACGTACCTGAAACGTGATTGCCTTCCCGCGGGTGGGGGGTCCGATCGGACCCCCCCCCCGGTGCCAGCTGCGGTCGGCATTTGGTTGGAAGCGATGAGAGACGAGGGGGAGGCCATCCGATCGTGGCCCCCCCTCGCGATCGCTCCCAGCCAATGAGAAACATCCCCTGCCTCTGTATAGTACACAGAGGCAGAGGATGTGATGTCATCTCTCCTCGGCTCGGGAGTTTCCGTTCCAGCGCCGAGGGGAGATGACATGTAAGTGCACCAACACTCACACACACACAGTAGAACATGCCAGGCATACATTACACCCCCGACCCCCCCCCCCCCAATCACCCCCCCCCTGTCACAAACTGACACCAAGCAGGTTTTTTTTTTTTTCCTGATTACTGCATAGTGTCAGTTTGTGACAGTTAGCAGTGTTAGGGTAATGACTGTTACCCCCCTGTAGGTCTAGGGTACCCCCCTTACCCCCCCCTAATAAAGTTTTAACCCCTTGATCACCCCCTGTCGCCAGTGTCGCTAAGCGATCATTTTTCTGATCGCTGTATTAGTGTCGCTGGTGACGCTAGTTAGGGACGTAAATATTTAGGTTCGCCGTCAGTGTTTTATAGCGACAGGGACCCCCATATACTATATAATAAATGTTTTAACCCCTTGATGGCCCCCTAGTTAACCCTTTTACCACTGATCACCGTATAACCGTTACGGGTGACGCTGGTTAGTTCGTTTATTTTTTATAGTGTCAGGGCACCCGCCGTTTATTACCGAAAAAAGGTTTAGCCCCCTGATCGTCCGGCGGTGATATGCGTCGCCCTAGGCAGCGTCAGATTAGCGCCAGTACCGCGAACACCCACGCACGCAGCATACACCTCCCTTAGTGGTATAGTATCTGAACGCATCAATATCTGATCCGATCAGATCTATACTGGCGTCCCCAGCAGTTTAGGGTTCCCAAAAACGCAGTGTTAGCGGGATCAGCCCAGATACCTGCTAGCACCTGCGTTTTGCCCCTCCGCCCGGCCCAGCCCAGTCCAGCCCACCCAAGTGCAGTATCGATCGATCACTGTCACTTTTTTTTGTAGCGTTTTGGTGAACTGGCAAGCACCAGCGGCCTAGTACACCCCGGTCGTAGTCAAACCAGCACTGCAGTAACACTTGGTGACGTGGCGAGTCCCATAAGTGCAGTTCAAGCTGGTGAGGTGGCAAGCACAAGTAGTGTCCCGCTGCCACCAAAAAGACAAACACAGGCCCGTCGTGCCCATAGTGCCCTTCCTGCTGCATTCGCCAATCCTAATTGGGAACCCACCGCTTCTGCAGCGCCCGTACTTCCCCCATTCACATCCCCAACCAAATGCAGTCGGCTGCATGAGAGGCATTTATATATCCTCCCAAGTACCCCTACCCAACGAACCCCCCCAAAAAAGATGTTGTGTCTGCAGCAAGCGCGGATATAGGCGTGACACCCGCTATTATTGTCCCTCCTGTCCTGACAATCCTGGTCTTTGCATTGGTGAATGTTTTGAACGCTACCATTCACTAGTTGAGTATTAGCGTAGGGTACAGCATTGCACAGACTAGGCACACTTTCACAGGGTCTCCCAAGATGCCATCGCATTTTGAGAGACCCGAACCTGGAACCGGTTACAGTTATAAAAGTTACAGTTACAAAAAAAAAGTGTAAAAAAAAAAAAAAAAAACACAAACAAAAATAAAAAAAAATAGTTGTCGTTTTATTGTTCTCTCTCTCTATTCTCTCTCTCTATTGTTCTGCTCTTTTTTACTGTATTCTATTCTGCAATGTTTTATTGTTATTATGTTTTATCATGTTTGCTTTTCAGGTATGCAATTTTTTATACTTTACCGTTTACTGTGCTTTATTGTTAACCATTTTTTTGTCTTCAGGTACGCCATTCACGACTTTGAGTGGTTATACCAGAATGATGCCTGCAGGTTTAGGTATCATCTTGGTATCATTCTTTTTAGCCAGCGGTTAGCTTTCATGTAAAAGCAATCCTAGCGGCTAATTAGCCTCTAGACTGCTTTTACAAGCAGTGGGAGGGAATGCCCCCCCCCCCCACCGTCTTCCGTGTTTTTCTCTGGCTCTCCTGTCTCAACAGGGAACCTGAGAATGCAGCCGGTGATTCAGCCAGCTGACCATAGAGCTGATCAGAGACCAGAGTGGCTCCAAACATCTCTATGGCCTAAGAAACCAGAAGCTACGAGCATTTTATGACTTAGATTTCGCCGGATGTAAATAGCGCCATTGGGAAATTGGGGAAGCATTTTATCACACCGATCTTGGTGTGGTCAGATGCTTTGAGGGCAGAGGAGAGATCTAGGGTCTAATAGACCCCAATTTTTTCAAAAAAAGAGTACCTGTCACTACCTATTGCTATCATAGGGGATATTTACATTCCCTGAGATAACAATAAAAATGATTTAAAAAAAAAAAATGAAAGGAACAGTTTAAAAATAAGATAAAAAAGCAAAAAAATAATAAAGAAAAAAAATAAATAAATAAAAAGCACCCCTGTCCCCCCTGCTCTCGCGCTAAGGCGAACGCAAGCGGCGGTCTGGCGTCAAATGTAAACAGCAATTGCACCATGCATGTGAGGTATCACCGCGAAGGTCAGATCGAGGGCAGTAATTTTAGCAGTAGACCTCCTCTGTAAATCTAAAGTGGTAACCTGTAAAGGCTTTTAAAGGCTTTTAAAATGTATTAATTTTGTTGCCACTGCACGCATGTCATGTTTGGTATCCATGTACTCGGCCTAAGATCATCTTTTTTATTTCATCAAACATTTGGGCAATATAGTGTGTTTTAGTGCATTAAAATTTAAAAAAGTGTGTTTTTTCCCCAAAAAATGCGTTTGAAAATCGCTGCGCAAATACTGTGTGAAAAAAAAAAAAATGAAACACCCACCATTTTAATCTGTAGGGCATTTGCTTTAAAATAATATATAATGTTTGGGGGTTCAAAGTAATTTTCTTGCAAAAAAAAATAATTTTTTCATGTAATCAAAAAGTGTCAGAAAGGGCTTTGTCTTCAAGTGGTTAGAAGAGTGGGTGATGTGTGACATAAGCTTCTAAATGTTGTGCATAAAATGCCAGGACAGTTCAAACCCCCCCCAAATGACCCCATTTTGGAAAGTAGACACCCCAAGCTATTTGCTGAGAGGCATGTCGAGTCCATGGAATATTTTATATTGCGACACAAGTTGCGGGAAAGAGACACATTTTTTTTTTTTTGCACAAAATTGTCACTAAATGTTATATTGCTCAAACATGCCATGGGAATATGTGAAATTACACCCCAAAATAAATTCTGTTGCTTCTCCTGAGTACGGGGATACCACATGTGTGGGACTTTTTGGGAGCCTAGCCGCGCACGGGACCCCGAAAACCAAGCACCGCCTTCAGGCTTTCTAAGGCCGTAAATTTTTGATTTCACTCTTCACTGCCTATCACAGTTTCGGAGGCCATGGAATGCCCAGGTGGCACAAACCCCCCCCAAATTACCCCATTTTGGAAAGTAGACACCCCAAGCTATTTGCTGAGAGGTATAGTGAGTATTTTGCAGACCTCACTTTTTGTCACAAAGTTTTGAAAATTGAAAAAAGAAAAAAAAAATTTTTTTTCTGGTCTTTCTTCATTTTCAAAAACAAATGAGAGCTGCAAAATACTCACCATGCCTCTCAGCAAATAGCTTGGGGTGTCTACTTTCCAAAATGGGGTCATTTGGGGGGGGGGGTTGTGCCATCTTGGCATTTTATGGCCTTCAAAACTGTGATAGGTAGTGAGGAGTAAAATCAAAAATGTATGCCCTTAGAAATCCTGAAGGTGGTGCTGGGTTTTCGGGGCCCCGTACGCGGCTAGGCTCCCAAAAAGTGCCACACATGTGGTATCCCCGTACTCAGGAGAAGCAGCTGAATGTATTTTGGGGTGCAATTCCACATATGCCCATGGCCTGTGTGAGCAATATATCATTTAGTGACAACTTTTTGTAAATTTTTTTTTTTTTTTTTTTTTTTTTGTCATTATTCAATCACTTGGGACAAAAAAAAAAATATTCAATGGGTTCAACATGCCTCTCAGCAATTTCCTTGGGGTGTCTACTTTCCAAAATGGGGTCATTTGGGGGGGTTTTGTACTGCCCTGCCATTTTAGCACCTCAAGAAATGACATAGGCAGTCATAAACTAAAAGCTGTGTAAATTCCAGAAAATGTACCCTAGTTTGTAGACGCTATAACTTTTGCGCAAACCAATAAATATACGCTTATTGACATTTTTTTTACCAAAGACATGTGGCCGAATACATTTTGGCCTAAATGTATGACTAAAATTTAGTTTATTGGATTTTTTTTATAACAAAAAGTAGAAAATATCATTTTTTTCAAAATTTTCAGTCTTTTTCCGTTTATAGCGCAAAAAATAAAAACGGCAGAGGTGATCAAATATCATCAAAAGAAAGCTCTATTTGTGGGAAGAAAAGGACGCAAATTTCGTTTGGGTAGAGCATTGCATGACCGCGCAATTAGCAGTTAAAGCGACGCAGTGCCAAATTGTAAAAAGTGCTCTGGTCAGGAAGGGGGTAAATCCTTCCGGGGCTGAAGTGGTTAAACACACATGACATCGCTGCAGTGGTATAATCAAAGCTGATTGGGATCCTTCTGACTCTGACCATCTCCTGTACCATGTCCGCAGTCTCTGACCATCTCCTGTACCATGTCCGCAGTCTCTGACCATCTCCTGTACCATGTCCGCAGTCTCTGACCATCTCCTGTACCATGTCCGCAGTCTCTGACCATCTCCTGTACCATGTCCGCAGTCTCTGACCATCTCCTGTACCATGTCCGCAGTCTCTGACCATCTCCTGTACCATGTCCGCAGTCTCTGACCATCTCCTGTACCATGTCCGCAGTCTCTGACCATCTCCTGTACCATGTCCGCAGTCTCTGACCATCTCCTGTACCATGTCCGCAGTCTCTGACCATCTCCTGTACCATGTCCGCAGTCTCTGACCATCTCCTGTACCATGTCCGCAGTCTCTGAGCATCTCCTGTACCATGTCCGCAGTCTCTGACCATCTCCTGTACCATGTCCGCAGTCTCTGACCATCTCCTGTACCATGTCCGCAGTCTCTGACCATCTCCTGTACCATGTCCGCAGTCTCTGACCATCTCCTGTACCATGTCCGCAGTCTCTGACCATCTCCTGTACCATGTCCGCAGTCTCTGACCATCTCCTGTACCATGTCCGCAGTCTCTGACCATCTCCTGTACCATGTCCGCAGTCTCTGACCATCTCCTGTACCATGTCTGCAGTCTCTCACCATCTCCTGCATCATATCTGCTAGAGGTGCACCGCATGGAAATCTTGCTAATACTATTAGCAATGTGTTCTATAAAAATGTATACAGTCATTTTCGGTATCGGTTTTCGGCCCAGTGTATTTTTTATTTTCGGTATCAGTTTCGGCACCAAAAAACCAGTTCGGTGAACCCCTAGTCCTCATGCACAGGGTCATCTTGTGCTTAAACCTAGCGCTGCACTTTATCTTTTGCATTTTTATGTTGTGCCCTATATCTGGGTTATAGTGCTTAGCTGCAGGTCATTAACTGACAAATTTTTCACATTGTTTAATTCATCTATCACTGAGAGCCCTTTCACACTGGGGCGGTTTGCAGGCGCTATTGCGCTAATAATAGTGCCTGCAAACCGACCCGAAAGTGCCGCTACTTTCATTCCAGTGTGAAAGCCCCGAGGGCTTTCACACTGGAGCGATGCGCTGGCAGGACGGTAAAAAAAGTCCTGCTAGCAGCATCTTCGGAGCGGTGAAGGAGCGGAGTGTATATCGCTCCTTTACCGCTCCTGCCCATTGAAATCAATGGGATGGCGCGGCTATACCGCCGGCAAAGCGCCTCTGCAGAGGCGCTTTGCGGTGGTATTTAACCCTTTCTCAGCCGCTAGCGGGGGGTAAAACCGCTCCGCTAGCGGCCGCATACCGACGCCGCCCCCCGCCCCAGTGTGAAAGGGCTCTTAGCGCAGATATATAATTTTTATTATATTTAAAAATGCTAGTGTGCATGGAGCCTAAAAGGAAAAAAAAAGAGCTCTAAAAACTCTATTAGCAGCGTTTAGGAGCATTTCTGCTGGGAAAAAAACACTCCAAGAAACTCTACAAAAACTTTTTTTTTTCTGCTCCTAGACACTGAAAGTCAACAAATGTTAATAGCCTAAAGTAGTGAGCATGGACACATAGGATACGGTAACACTATTATGCTTCCAGGAGTAGAAAAAAAAATGCTAATAACAGCTTCTAGGATCTTAAAAAAAACGCTAGTGTGCATGCATATTGACAATTGCATCTTATGTAGTAAACACTGCTATAACATTTTGTAGAAACGCTGCATACATTTAACTGCGATTGTATTCACTTGAAGTAGGAAGGTTACTTTCTTTTTTCTTTTTAATTCATATAGGCCTCATGCAAACGGACATATATAAGCATTAACAGAGACGTATGGCCAAAGCTAAAGCATTGCCGTTGGCTGACATCACAAAGCCACTGCCGGCTCTGGAAGGATCCTGACCATATTGTCAGGACCCACCCAGGTGCATGATTGACAGCTGGTGACAGCTTTTAGCCAGCTGCATCCACCCACTCACCAGCCTGGCGCTCCATTGAGTGCTGGAGGGGCAGAGCAGAGAGCTGTGACTAACGGTCACTGCTGTCTGCTCAGAGCTGACTGAGAACTGAGCAATCAGCAGGCATGTGATCACTCAGTTGTTGGGCTTAGAGCCAGCAGGGGAAAGCTACAACCTCGAGGCAAGTATGAAATTTAGATAACTTTCCTTAAAGGCCCGGTTCACACTGGTACGTCAATCGCTCTAACTTTGAGATCACATGGCATGTAAAAATCATTGTTTCCCTATGAGAGCTGTCTTAACTGGTCCGACTTGTGTCGGTCTGACTTTGGAAAAGGTTCCTGCACTACTTTGGTCACACTTCTGTCCGATTTCAGCCTATAGAATTGAATGGAAGTCGCATCCAAGTTTGATCAGCATCTTAACTGATCTGACTTGCGACATGCATGTTATCAATGCAAAATGTATTGAAAAAACTGCATTTTTTTGTGCCCCCCCCCCCCCCCCAATCCATACCAGGCCCTTTGGGAGCATTTTGTTTTGTTTTTTCTGGCAGCGGCGAGTAAGACATTGTGATTGACGTTGGAGCTACCACGGGGGGCATTAGTCATTTTTAATAAGGAACTTGTCAAAAACCGTCTCATGTTTTTATTATACTTCATTTTTTTTTTTGGGTGAATGGATAGGGGTTCTATGTTCCCCCATACTTATTCACGTGTCGGAGTGGGGGATCTGGGAGCCCCCTGCCCACAGACCCCCACAACCACAGCCCAGGGTTGTGGGAAGAGGCCCTTGTTAACATGGTGACAAGGTGCATTGGGGTGGGGGGGCAGAGCCCCCCCATGTTGAGGGCAAGTGACCTGGTAGAGTTTGAGGGGGAGGTGCCCCCCCCTTTCCTGGCCTGCCAGGCTGCATGCTTGGATAAGGGTCTGGTATGGATATTGGGGGAAACCCACGTCCTGTTCATTAAAGTTGCATTAAAGTCGGACCAAAGTCGCAGGGTAAAGTCGGATCGAAAGTCGCACCAGTGTGAACATGGCCTAAAGAATAAGTTCACCTGGTGTAACAGGTAACATGTTACAAATGCACAGGCCCCTGCAACCCTGAATCCCCGTTTTTACAGCGAGTGGGGGATCTTCTCATCCACTCGCTGTTACAATCCATTTACAGTGTTCTGTGAATGCCAAATCTACAAGTCCGGACAGCCTTAGTGGCTGTCGGCTTGTAGATCTCAATGAACTACCAGAGCGCTGTTGATTGCTCTAGGTAGTTCATTGAGCTACAGGCAGACAGCTACACAGACAGTCTGCTGGACTGTGGCATTACACCCACACTTTGCTGATTGTTGGTGCAATGCTTTACAGGTCCCTCACCAAAAAACATTTTTATTTGTAAAAGTGAACGCATCTTTTTCATCCCTTTTCAGCTTTCAGCGCTGTCACACTTTGAACGACAATTGCGTAGTCATGCTACACTGTAACCATGTGAAATTGTTATCATTTTATTAACACAAATAGAGCTTTCTTTTGGTGGTTTTTAATCACTCCTGTTTTTTTTATTTTTTCCTAAAAAAAAAAAAAAAGAAGACCAAAATGTTTGAAAAAAAAAGTTTTTCCTAGTTTCTGTCAGTAAATTTTTGTAAATAAGTCATTTTTCTCCTTCACTGATGGGTGTTGATGAGGCAGCACTGATGGGCACTGATAGGCTGCGCTGATGAGGTGGCACGCACTTATGGGCACTGATGAGGTGGCACTGGGCACAGATAGGCGACACTGGTGGGCACAGGTAGGAGGCACTAATGGGCAGCTGTGATGAGCATTTATGGCAGCACTCATAGCCAGCACTAATGGCCACTGATTGCTCGATTGCTGGAATTTGTGGGCACAGATTGCTTGCAATTGTGGGCACTGGCTGGCACTGATTGCTGGCAGTGGTGGGCAATCATTGCTGGCACTGGTGGGCACTTAATTGTAATCAGGGCACTGATGATCAGTGCCCTGATTACATCCCTAGATGTCCTCTGTGAGAAGATGCCGCTGATCCGCTCTTCTCTCCTCACACTCTGTCAGTGTGAGGAGAGGAGCGCCGATTACCGGCATCTCCGTGTTTACATGTGACTGGCTGTGATTGGACACAGCCGATCACATGGTTAAAGAGCCACGGCCACAGCTCTTTACACAGATCGGGGTCACGCCGTGTCCTAACAACACGGCAGCGATCGCCGCGCTGCGCGCCCCCAGAACGAGAGCCACACCCGCATTTGATGGTGGGTGGGCGGCAAGTGGTTAAAGAGCTCAGAGAATGTTAGATTGGACGACACTAAAGCCTCGTACACACGCTTTAATTTTCGGACGACAAAACATTCGATTTTAGTGGTATGCTAGTCTCATGTCGAAAGTGAAGAGGTAACACTTACAATATGAGAATTTTCGTTTGACAGAATACAACGTCAGAAGTGACGTAACGTGTTGAATAGTTTGGTATGTATTCTTTCATTTCTGAGCATGCGTAGTCTTGCTCTTACAACGTTGAGTTCACATCCGACAAAAATTCTGCACATCCAGCTTTTGTCTAACAAAAAAGTGAAATTGGCTGTCGAAAGCACCATACTAACAGTAAAATTTGCAGACAATCGGTCATCGTAACACAGTTGATGTCTGAAAATCAAAGCATGTGTACGGGCCTTTAGGTGGTGATGGAGGGGAGACAAATAATGTAGGTGGTGGAATGTGGTCGCTGAGGTGGCGTCATCTAACAAAAAGAGAAAAGTATACCATACTTGGTCGTTCGAGGGTATTGCATAACACTTGAATTAACCACTATGTGTTTGCGGTATACACACTAATTTGTACGTAATATTAACAAAAAATGTATAGTCTGTGAAGTGCTTTGTGCTATTTGTTTATTATTTTCTTTGTTTTGTATCAAATGTTCTTCCTTTTGATACTCTTTTGCTGATACGTATGTGAATTTTGTAAGCACAAAAAATGATTAATAAAAATGACCGGATTAAAAAAAAAAAAAAATGAAAAAAAAAAAAATGACACTGAAGCACATAAAATCACTCACCAAAATTATTGAGGGCCCCTGCCCCCCCCCCCCCCCCCCACTTTTAAAGTGTCCCCTATGGAAAATATAGGGTACTGAAGCTTGTCACTGGGCGTATGCAAATTTAAGGTTTGACATGTTGGGCCTCTATCTACACGGTGTATATTTCAGCAAAAAATTGGGTAACCTATTGTTGTTGTGTGCCCTAAAATTATCTTAAGTGTATTTTTTTTACTGACATTTTGGGTTTCCTAGACCTTTGCGGTAATATCGTGTAAAATAAAAAAATTACAACTACCACTATTTCATTCTCTGCGGTGTCAGCTTTCAGAAAATATATACTGTTTTGGTAAGTTTTTTTTTTTTTTCCAATTTTCAGGCCTAAAAAGATTTTTTGTGTGTGCAAACAACTCAAAAATGGCTCTGACGGTGAAAGGGTTAAACCGAAAGGTGGCTGAATTTGATTACCCATCTGGCTGGTCTACACTCACACTGAACTACTGTGCAACACGTTTTTATGCACGTTTTTAGGTGCACTGGTATTAAACTGTATTAGAACACACGTTTCATGAAAGCACATAAAAGATACAGCATGCAGGACATTCATGAAAATGTGCCTTCTAAGATAGTTTAAAAGGCAGTGCTCCTAAAACACACATAAAAATGTGACGCAGAAAAACTCCACCGCACTGATATGAATAGGACCTGTGAAGAGGTTACTCACCATTAGGTATAAGCTCAGGCGTGTTCGCAACCCGCACGTGCAGAGCCCGCCGGGAAGTCGGCACTGCACAGCGCTAATCACAGGCAGTGAGACATTTCTCGATCTCTGCCATACTTACTCACCAGGCAAAAATTCTCGTACGACAAAATACAATTTCAGAAGTGACGTAATGTGTTGACTAATTTTGTATGTGTTCTTTAGTTTCTGAGCATGCGTAGTCTTCCGCTTACAATTTTTTTCATACGAAAACTGTACTATTTAAACGAAAATCAGACGTTGTGTTCACGTACGACCAAAATTTTATAGTCTGCACATCCAGCTTTTGTCTGACAAAAAAAAAAAAAAAAACAGAATCGGCTGTCGAAAGCACCATACGAACGATTCGAAAATCGGCAGATCGTTCGGACGAAATTTTACTTCCGATTTTCGTATTGTGTGTACGGGCCTTAAGAAAGTGTTCCCGGACACAGTCCCCTGCTAACCAGACCAGTGATCCCTGTTCAGTACACAGTCCTCTATGGAGGGAACTGCTCCAGCTAGGTTTGCAGTCTGGTGCACAAACAGTACTGGACAACAAGTAAACCGCGTCATGACCACCTTTTCCAAGTGGTCAAGGGCACAGTATGCTTAACTGATCCAGGGTGTGGCTCAAAGCACGTACACTACACATACAAACTGAACCCGGGATCGGTACTAATGTGAGTTCACCTTATAAAAAAAAATCACACAACTTAGGTATATAATACTGCGCATAAAACAATTTCCATTACATTGTGCATGCAAAAAAAAAAAAAACTATATCCACTGCTGTGTCAATATGGGATCCTCCAACTTATAAAAAGGTGGAGTAACAGCATGTAACTAAACAAGTGACAAATTGTATCCACTGATGTGTGTGCATAAAATCCTTAAGCCTCGTACACGGTACGATTGTTGGCAGGGGATTGTCTGTTGACAGTCTGTTGTCCTAAAATCTTACCGTTAGCATGTTCCTTTTGACAATTGTTGTCCAGCTTTCGGCCAACAAACGTTGGATATCAAGCTAGTAAATTTTCAACGGACAGCAGTTTGACGTCAGATTTTCGTATGGTCAGTACACAAATCCGTAACACATAAGTCGAAAGTACACACACGCATGCTCGGAATCAATGCTCACCAAACATGAAAAGGGGGCCCAAAGGGTGGCACTCAAGAGCTGAAATTCCTCGTAGTATGTCACTACGTTCGTGTTTGTGGCACGACAATTATGTACCGTTAGTATGCAAGACAAGTTCCTGGCACACACCCTTTTGACAAAAATCAGACGCTCGGTTGGCCAACAATCGTACCGTGTGTACGAGGCTTAAGACTTTTCCGGATGTAAAATGTTTACACCCACCTACACACCAGTGCACCTCCACCTAAAATTGAAACCACACTCACCCTCTCCTTTGCTTCTCTTTTTCAAAATAGGCAAACATGCTTTCTCCAATCTAGGAGGCTGCTAACTTGATTGAATAATCCTCAGCATTCATTAACAGACCTTTATACATAATCTTCCAGTTCACATAAAGAGGAATTGCAGATCTTGTAATAAAGCTTTGGCAGACTATAATATTAAAAAAAAAATCACACATTCTTTTAGTGCACAATAGCACCATAACAACAAGCACATTGGAGATTATCAGATCCACTCCCTGCTGAACTCGCTTTCCTACATTAACCATTGTAGCCAACTCCTGTGCTTGTTACTATCCTCCACTCCAACATGTTCTGTCCAAATGACTCTGTCAAGGGTGTACTCAGCAGAGACTAGAAATATGCTCGGTGTACAAAATACACTGTCCCTCAGGAGCTGCAGGGGGGTGTATAGCTGGCCGTATAAGTGAAGGGCTTCTTGTACTTTTGTAATGGTTAAAGCATAACTAAAAGCAAAACGCCATTTTGGATAGAGTAAGGGGGGCTTATAACTAAGGATGAGCTCCGGCATGTTCGCACACTCCACGTGCAGAGCCCGCCAGGAAGTCGGCGCGGCGCTGTGCTAATCACAGGCAGTGAGACATTTTCCCGATGTGCGGCTGCAGAGATCGGGAAATGTCTCACTGCCAGCGATTAGCGCAGCGCCTCGCCGACTTCCTGGTGGGCTCTGCACGTGGAGTGTGCGAACACGCCGGAGCTCATCCTTACTTATAACCCCTGTCAGTTTTTGTTTTTTTTTTGTCAGTTGTGTCCCATTGGGGAGATTTACCTTCACTTCCTATTGCATAGCCAAAACAGGAAGTAAGAGGAAATCCCTGGAACCTAAGGGAATCCCTTGCGGTCCCCCAGGTCATCAGAACTGGAGTCCCCATTGGAAGATTTCCCCTCTAATACTGTTCCAAGAAAATCCCCCCTAAATTTGAGATTTTCTTTTACTTTTCATGATAACAGTAAACAGCACAAGTAGAGAGGGTGAATCTCTGTTCAAATCTGTCTCCACTCTATTCAAAACTAAAAAAAAGTTTTGCATTTAGTAATATTTTAATCTAATTGGCTACAGCCGATCAGCAGGTCCCAGTCATAAATCTTTGGCCAGGACCTGCTGAAAAGCTTTGTACTGTAGCCAATGACAGATTTAGACAGCAGGCAGAAGCGCATGCGTGCCCACAAACCCGGAAAAAGGGGGGGACATATCATTACATTGTCCTGCCTGACTGTGGCAATTGCCCACAGTAAAACGATTATGAACGGTAGACAAGTAGTTAAAGTGGAACTGAAGGCAGCAAAAACTCACCTTCCTCCAACAGTCCCATGTCTCACCGGCATCAGCATCTTCTTCTGTGTTCCATTTTTCAAGTATCTTCACTGACCAGCGCAGGATGACATCACTTCTGCGCATGCGCAGGAGGCCTTAATTCCAGCACCCAGGGATAGGGCAAAGCGCTGTAGGCTGAGCTGCGCATACACAGCTTAGTTTACATGCAGGGATCTCTGACAGCAAACATGTAGATGAGATGCAGCACGGTACGGCTGCAATAACACACACAATACAAGTGCGATGGAAAAACTTGTATGGAAATAATGCAAAGACAGTTCACAATAAACCCAGTGGGAAGACAGCCCAACTGGGAACACTCACAGGTCCAACAGCGTGTAGAGCAGGGGTCTTCAAACTGCGGCCCTCCAGGTGTTCAGGAACTACAATTCCCATCATGCCTAGTCATGTCTGTGAATGTCAGAGTTTTACAATGCCTCATGGGATGTGTAGTTCTGCAACAGATGGAAGGCCGTAGTTTGAGGATACCTGGTGTAGAGAGTAGGGATGAGCCGAACACTCCCCAGTTTGGTTCGCACCAGAACATGCGAACAGACAAAAAATTTGTGCAAACATGCAAACACCATTAAAGTCTATGGGACACGAATGTGAAAAATCAAAAGTGTTCATTTTAAAAGCTTATATGCAAGTTATTACCATATGGGGACCCGGGTACTGCCCCATGGGAACATGTATCAATGCAAAAAAAGTTTTTAAAACGGTAGTTTTTTCAGGAGCAGTGATTTTAATAATGCTTAAAGTGAAACAATAAAAATGAAATGCTCCTTTATATATCGTGCCTGGGGGTCCCCTCAGTCTGCCTGTAAAGTAGCCCATCTTTTCCATGTTTATAACAGTACTGCAGCAAAATGACATTTCTAAAGGAAAAAATTCTATTTAAAATTGCATGCGGCTGTAATGTATTGCCGGATCACGGCAATATACAAAAAAATCATTGAAAAAAAGGGCGTGGGTAACCCCCCCCCCAGTCCATTACCAGGCCTTTCCTGTCTGGTATGGATATTAAGGGGAACTCCACGCCAACATTTTTTTTAAAAATAGCATGGGGGACCCCCAAAATTCATACCAGGCCCTTCAGGTCTAGTATGGGTTTTAAGGGGAACACTGTGCCAATTTTTTTTTTTAAAAATGGCGTGGGGTCCCCCCCAAAATCCAAAAATCCATACCAGACCCTTGTCTGGGCATGCAACCTGGCAGGCCGCAGGAAAAGGGGGGGCGAGAGAGCGGCACCTCCCCTCCTGAACCATACCAGGCCACATGCCCTCAACATGGGGAGGGTGCTTTGGGGTCTCCCCCAAAGCACCTTGTCCCCATGTTGATGGGGACAAGGGCTTCATCCCCACAACCCTTGCCCAGTGCCCAGTTGCGGGGGGCTTATCGGAATCAAGGGGGCGCCCAGACCCCACCCCCCTATGTGAAAGGGTATCGGATGCCACATGATGTCAGAAGGCGGTGGTGTCATCCAGTTATGTCACCGGGTGGCCCCGCCCTTGGCTATATAACAGTTTTCACCGCGAAAAGACAGAAGTCGGCGGGACACCTCCCGTGGAGGTCGAGTTTTTCCAGTTTTTTTCTCTGGACAGTCGGCGCCGTGATTGAAGATGGATGGACATCAAGGGACACTTTTTTTTTAAATAAAGGAATTGTCAAAAACTGTCTCCTGTCGTTTTTACTTTTTTGAAACTTTTTTGGTGAATGGCTAGGGGTACAATGTACCCCTAGCCATTCACTTAGGGGGGCCGGGATCTGAGGGCCCACTTATTCAAGGGGGCTTCCAGATTCTGATAAGCCCCCCGCCCATAGACCCCCCATGACCACTGGGCAAGGGTTGTGGGGATGAGGCCCTTGTCCCCATCAACATGGGGACATGGTGCTTTGGGGGGGACCCCATAGCACCCTCCCCATGTTGTGGGCATGTGGCCTGGTACAGTTCAGGAGGGAGGGCGCTCTCTCACCCCCCCCTTTTCCTGCGGCCTGCCAGGTTGCGTGCTCGGATAAGGGTCTGGTATGGATTTTGGGGGGACCCCACGCCATTTTTTAATTTATTTTGGCACGGGGTTCCCCTTACCACTTCAATACACTGTGTTATATAAAATACACTCCCTGCACTGACTGAATATAGAGTCTACACTGAATATCTAGGCTACACTAAATTCAGAGTATATATATATAGATATATATAGCTAGATATATATATTTATATATAGCTATTTATATATAGCTATATATATCTATATATATATATACCAGACTGTATATATATATATATATATCAAATACACGACCACTAACTAACCTGCCTGCCTAATCTAGCTCAATGTATCTCCGTCTACACACTATACACGGCCTCTATGTAAGCAGCCTTATATAGTGTGGGGCATGGACTTAGTCCCCCTGAGCAATGATTGGCCAAAGGCACCCTGCCTTTGGCCAATTATAGCTCTTTCAGCAGAGCGCACTGTGATTGGCCAAAGCATGTAGATCAGGTGCATGCTTTGGCCAATCATCATACAGCAATGCGATCTTGCAGTGCATTATGGGGCGTTCCGCGGTGCCCCATATGTTCGGTTCCTTTTAGAACAAACAAACAAGTGATGTTCGAGTTGAACTTACGTTCGACTCGAACCTCAGGCTCATCTCTAGTAGAGAGCAGGTTTCAGCCAAACTGACAGCTCCTGATAAGAGGGGCAGAATTCGGCCTGGCTGTCTCACGCCCAAGCAGGAAGACGTCCAGGGAAGTTGCAAGCTCTACACTTTCCCTCCTCCTCAGGATCTTTTTCCTGGCACTAGTTCTGTTCCTACCATGCGAGGTACCTGTCCCTACTCCACCCACTCTAAAAATGCGTGCCAAGCCTAGAAGCCGAGACCTTAAATAGGCTCTACCGGACCCAAGATGGCTGCTAGATTCACATGGTTTGGCAACATCCAAATGGATACCTTCCCCCGGAAACCATAGAGGAACCATGTTCCCCTTGACTTCCTCCCCAACTGTAGTGGTGCTGTGGAAGAGTGCCACCTGAGGTAGAGACAGTAAACAGCACCCGCCTATACTCCGTCCTCAAGTTCTATCGCTGGATCTCCAAGCGGTACCCGTGCCTCAGCGAGGTGGTCAAAGAGCATCAGCCAATGTGCATTCAAGTTTGAAGCAGTATAGTGGAAGGAATCTTCATCTGATATAGATTACTATCTGTCCTTTGACAGTTCAACAGAGATTGCTAAGGACCAGTGAGGATTATTCCTGAAGGGAGTGTTGCACTATGGGCAAGGCATGTTTTGACCCCTTGCAGGGTCTTTCTAGGAGGTGAGCAAGCATTGCATGTGGTGGCGGGAGCACTATGGATATGGAAGTTGACTTTTTTTAGAGCACTTACATTGTAAACAATTTTCTGATTTTAATTTTATATTATTCTGTTTTATTATTTATGCAGCGCTGTCTCATTTATATACTTTATATCTTGATTTTTTGTGGGAGCACAGAGGTGACAGCAGCAGCAACCCTATGTTAGTCTTTTTAGTATAGTAACACACAACTACCTTACTTATAATTTATAAGGTTGGAAAATGGGCTCCCAGAAAAATTTGGCAATTGTGACAGCTGTCTGGTCATTGGTAGGGACAACCACCGAAAATTCGGTAAAATGGTTGAGGAAGACCAGCGCATATTGATAGGGCGTGCTGAAGATCGTCAGGAAGTTCATGGCATTGGTCACCAATTCAAAAACACTCGGAGGTGGTAATTGTCATGGGAGTGGTCTTTTCTGAGGGACCCTTGTGTATAGCACAACTTTTGCACTCCTGACAAGCCTTGTGCACCCTGTCTGACAAATAGAGGCAGAAGAAGTACCTCTGAACCAGTGATTTCAGTCTGATCCTCCCCAAAATGGCTGTTCCATGGATTACTTGGCAGATCTGTAGGATATGCAACCAGGGGACCATAACTTGCAGAATATCCCGCTGCTCAGAAGAGATGCATGCCTGATGTTAGAGCACCTTGTTGCGATGCTAGCTGGTCCCAATGTCTCAGGATAGCCTGAACAACAGGGGACAGCTTCTGGCACTCTCGGGAAGTGGGCTTGTACTTTCGAGAGAGGTAGGGCTGTACCTGTATCAGGTCTGGGTCTTTCTGCTGGATTAGCACCCACTCCTCTCGACTATAAAGTTTTACAACCTTGGTCGGTAGTTCTCTGTCTTGTTGCTCACTGGTGCAGAAGGAAGCTGGCATGGGCAGCACAGGAGCGACTTTCTATATCCTCCTGATTAGAGTCCACACTCCCCTGGGTACTCCACCGGGAATCAGGACAGGGGTTTCTTAATCCAGACTGCCCTCAGTTCTTGGATATATGTCCATAGCGGTCGCACCACCAGCACTTTTGGTGCTCTTTTGGGGTCCCGGTGCAGTGAGTTCTCACCCCTATGGGGTTGAGGGGAGTCCTTCTTAGAGGAAGCTACCTCCTGTTTCAAGGGAGCCACATCCTGAACCAGCTTTGTCAGCGCAGTTTGCATGGCTGACAGGGGTGAAGGTGCCAGGGCTTCCTCTTTTAAGTATGGAGGTTCAAATTTGTTGGTCACTGCCACCGTTGCATCCGTCTTTTCCTGTTCCCAGCAACCGCATCCACCACCACATTATGGAAGAAGGTGGCGGGTTGCACCTTAAAAACCTGGTCTGTTAATGGGTCCTGAGGACAGGGTTGAGAACCACTAGGCTATATTCACATAAGTAATTAGCACACCCTGTGAATTCCTGTGGCTAGAAGCCATGATCATCTGTCCCTAACCACAGAGTTTGGTCCCGGAGCCTTATGGTCCCATTGGAGTGTTTGTTACCTGAACCCTGACGGAAGCCTATACATGCTGCACCTTGTGTGATCATATTTTGAAAAGGCGATTTCTGACCCTCTGTAATTAAAGGGTCCATTCCCTCAGGTGAGAGGCCATCTTATCCTTTGGTGGAGGGCTGTCTGCATCACTTCTCTGCTTACGGGTGTCCGCTCGCACTTGAAGATTTCGATCTCCTTTATGGACTGATTTTATGTTTCTTTATGTTTTATTTGGATTTTTAGCACTGCACTATCTGATATTTTATTTGTTTTTAGGGATTTGTTTTTTGACCCTAGTGTTCAGCAGCTTTAGCACGTATTTGTACCATTTCGCGCTGATTTATCATTTTCTATTTCTTAGTGCCATCACTGTGTGTTCTAGGGTAGCTCGGTGCCATCCTCTAGGGTGTTAAAAGCCAGCTCCACAACCAGCCAGGGCGGGACCTGGTACAGGTGTGCAGCACTCTCCAGTTTCTCCTCTCACTCTGCCAAGGGGATGTTGAAGCCATTGAAGTTCGGTATAAGGGCTAGGGCCGATTCTAGAGGAGCCATGTTGGAACCCAATCCTCCCTCTGCACTCGCTGCAAAGGACATATACTGCCGTTTGCCGCCAAGTCTACTAGTGGGGTGCAGCATGGTGTGATGGCAAAAACACACACAATTTAAGTGTGATGGAAGAACTTGTATTGAAATAATACAAAGATAGTTCACAATAAACCCAGTGGGAAGAAAGCTCAACCAGGAACACTCACAAGTCCAACAGTGTGTAGAGGGGCGCTTTCAGCAGAACTGACAGCACCTGTTAAGAAGGGCAGAATGCGGCCTGGCCATTTCATGCCCAGGCAGGAAGATGTCCAGGGAAGGTGCAAACCCTAAGCTTTCTCTTCTCGTCAGGAACTTTTCCCTGCCACTATTTCTGTCCCTACCAGGTGGGGTACCTGTCCTTATTCTACCCACTCACAAAATGCATGCCAAGCCTGGGAGCCAGGGCCTTAAATATGCTCTGCCTGACCCAAGAAGGCTGCTAGATTCACATGGGGTGGCAGCATCTGATTAGATAGCTCACCCAATGACCCAAGAAACATAGCGGAAACATGTTTTTGTGTCAGGTCATCTGAGGCTAGGTGATAGATGCACACCATAGAGATCAGGGGTGCACCGTAAGGTAGTGGACCCTATGGCTAACTGCTGCGGATGGGAGTCAGGGGGTAAGGAAAGCAGGGCCGCTGGAACACCAACATGGATCCCACCGGGGTTAGAGCGTAAGATTCCCTAGGGCGCGGAGTCTAAGAGCCAGCAGGTGTTCACCAGAGCCTCTAGTGCTGAGGATGGACTGGGCTGCAACTGGCTCCAGGTCGCCACCCCCAGGGTCCCCTAGCTCACGCCCACAGTAGGCAACAGGAGGATAGGGATAGTAAGGGAACAGGCCAAGGTCGGGGCCACAAGCAGACAAGGACAACAGAGACACGCCAAAGGTTCAGGGTCACAGGCAAACAGGAATAGTCGGGGACACGCCAAAAGGTTAGGGTCACGAGCAGACAGGAATAGCTAAGAACACGCCAAGGTCGATAACAGAAAACAAACGTAGAGCACACGGCAAGCAGGAAACAGGAAGCCAAACACACAAAGGTTGATCAGCAGGGCTGGCCTGCAGTGCACAGGTTAATATAGAATTCTCTGATAGGAGCTGGGGTGGAGCCATGCTAGAGGAGAGATTATAAAAGCAGTCAGGTAAGAGTCGGCTGATCTTTAGAGATGAACACATGGTGATAGGTAAGCTGACAGACAAACTTTATTGCATAACCATGACATTTTCTGACTTCCTCTCCAACTGCAATGCCACTGCAGAAGAGCACCACCTGCAGTAAATAAAGTAGACTGCACCTGCCTACAGGCAGGTAGGTGAATTTTATTGCAAAAAACACATTGTTTTTCTCTTCTGCAATAAAAAAAACCTTCCCCCTCCCAATGACTCCCAGGAGAACTTTAGTTTTACTTTAGCATGTTAACAAGCATGGTGTTAGGGGTCGACTGTTCAGTTTTTTGAACATAAAAAAAGCACACAATTTTTCTAACACAAAGCACCACAATGAATGGTGGTTATTATGTTGTTCTGCAACACATGTCACAGCTGCATTGCTTAGTCACTGCAATGTGCTAAAGCAAGTAACATAAGTTAATGTGTGTTGTGGTTATACGTCTATTACTGCAACAGAGCACAAAAGTGTATTTTGGCCCTTAGTTTCTTTTTTTTTTCAGCCATATTGAGGTTTGACATTTTTAAAATATGTTTAAGAGAAACTTTTTTATTTAAGAGTAATTTTGAAAATTATGTTGTGTTTCTGTGCAAACTTAAAGTTGTTGTAAACCTCAGACATGAAATATGAACAAAACATATCCCTGTATAGCGTGCACTTGTCTCAGTTAAGAGCATTAACTGTCATTTATGTCTGCTCTGTTCCTCTGCTATCAGCAGGCATCACTTCTGACAAGTTTTCCTGAAAAAAGGTGATAGGGGAGGGAGCTCAAGCTGATTGACAGCCTCAGCTCTGTTCCTGTGTGCTGTCTGAAGGGGGTGTGTCCCTTCCTTCCAATCAGCTTTTAGAGCTCTCTTCACTAAGCTCTGCTTAATGTGACTTCAGCTTTTTGACCCCTTTCCCTGGCCGCAATCTCCTTCTGTGATGTCATCAGGGGGCTGGCAGCAGCCAGCCTCTTTTGGACACATGCATGCACCATGGCACATCATCAACGGTTGCGGCTAAAGTACAGGGGGCTGTGTGCAAGAGAAATGTCACTCTTGCCTAGGCAGGAATCTAGAAAGTGTAAAGGAGAATTTCCCCAGGCTGCTTTGTGCAAAACCAACTGCATAGAGCAGGTAAGTATACCATGTTTTTTATTTTTAGAGAGAAAAAAAAAAACATGACTTTACACTCACTTTAAATGAGAGAAATAAGCACAAGGATGAAGCTGTATCTTTTCTCCTTTATTGCTGAGAAAGAATAGCTCTCATGGGCTCTCATGGTATAGTCTGAAGAATCCACTTCCACAATAAAAGGAACTCCAAGATTGGGATGTACCAATATTGGTGCAGAAGTGAAAGGAATCTAGCTTACTAAAGGCAGTCTGTGCCTCAGGTAACCACACATCCTTTTCTTTGTCAATTGCGTAACTGTTTACCGCCTTAGAGAAGTTTCTTATGACTTTTCTGTAGAAGTTGGCAAATGCGTTTAAGGTGGTCAGATGTGACTAAAATTTTATTATTTGTCCTCAACACCAAATGATATGTCTGGCGGAAATCCATCCAAATAACACCATTCCTACAGTAAAGCATGGAGGTGGTAATATCCTGTTATAGGTGTCTTTCTCTGCAGCAGGGACTGGAGCACCTGATAGGACAGAAGAAAAATGGATGGGGGCGTGTCTGGATGTGAGCTGAGGTGGACGTGCTAGCGAGGAGCTCCGTTCATCCTGAGGCAATCCTTCGCCAACCTTCCTTCTGCACACCCTGGTGAGCCTAACTAGCAGCCCTGCTTGTTCCCAGACATCCCCTGTCTCAGCCCCTGCCTCTATTTTTGTGCCTGGCCAGCCGCCTGTGTCAAAAATCAGGCAGGGGCCAGCTCCACACATCCGTGGCCCACCGCCATCTTGAGGCCTACAGAGTTATTGTTATCTTTTCTTATCCCTTGTTCCAGTTCATAATTTATATGCATAATATTGTCATTTATGTGGATTATTGCTTTTAACCTTTGCGCCAAACACTTGTTATAGAGTTACTAGCATCCTACCCGCTCTTGAGCCACGGTCCGCTGGGAGAGCAGTCTCTCCACACCTCCATCCCTGCTGCATCATTGATGGGAGGGACTGGCTGAAAGTGCTGCACCTGGGGGCTGTCGGCTGGACCCACACGGCTGTCGCCATTTAGGTTTTACTGGGAGAGCTTGGCAAAGCATCCATCTCAGTGTCAATGCTGTCCCTGCATGTAAGCCTCTCTCTTCCTCACTGCACACCAGAAGCTCTTAAAGGGACAGCTCCAATATACTTCAGCTCAGCCTGAAACTCCCCAAGACACCTGCACATGCCCTCCAAAAACAAATCAGCGACCAAAATGGTGCCCGCTCAGCCAGCCCAGTGTCCTAGCACCATTTTAAATCAGCTTAGAGCACCGTTAGCAGACATGGAACTGCCAGCAAATCCGCCAGCCTCTCTATTGCCCGTACACACGGTCGGACTTTGTTCGGACATTCCAACAACAAAATCCTAGGATTTTTTCCGACGGATGTTGGCTCAAACTTGTTTTGCGTACACACGGTCGCACAAAGTTGTCGAGAATTTCCGACCGCCAACAACGCGGTGACGTCAACCACGTACGACGAGATTGGAAAGGTCAGTTCAGAACCAAGCGCGACACCCTTTGGGCTCCTTTTGCTAATCTCGTGTTAGTAAAAGTTTGGTGAGAGACGATTCGCGCTTTTTCAGACTCGTGGCTTTCAGATCGTTTTCTGCGGTTCAGTTTGTGCTTGTGGGTTTGTATCTGCTCTTCAGTGCGTGCAAGCAAGTTCCGCGTGACTTTAATTAGTCATTGTGTTCTTGTTCGTTCGTTACTGTTTTTCAGGTCGCTCTTCACAGGCCTTGCTGTTCTTCAGTGCGTTCTGTTACTTCGTTCTGAGCAGCCGACCGTTTTCTAGACATGTTTCATATACGTACTCCTCGTAGAGTTCGTGCTGTGCGGGGGCTTGGTGTTGGGGTCCTGACCTTGACACAAGTCCAGTCCATGAACAGGGTGGGGAGGAGTTCATGGACCAAGAATTGGTTGCTTCAGCATGACCAGTTCTCTCATATGCCTTTGCTCAGTGAGATCCATGAGAATAATCCTGATGATTTCAGGAACTTTCTCAGGATGACGGACCCCGTATTTCACCGTCTGCTGGCTTCACTGAACCCCTATATCAGCAGGCAGGATACCTGCATGAGGCAAGCCATCACTCCGGAGCAGAGGCTCGTCGCTACCCTGCGGTACTTGGTGACAGGGAGAAGCCTCCAGGACCTCAAGTTCTCGACAGGCATCTCCCTGCAGGCTCTTGGTATCATTATCCCAGAGACCTGTTCTGGCATCATCCAGGTCCTGCAGAAGGAGTATATGAAGGTAAGATTTTTATCCTTTAATATTACATTTTATTGTATTTAATGTTTGCTAATATCTTGTATTTCTTTCCTCATTCCCTAATTACCATGATTGTAATATGCTGTGAATGTCCCCTTTGTTTTCATGCTCTCCTGCCCCTATATTCACCTCATGTAGTCACTTAACAATGTATTTTATCAGCTCCATAGTAGTGCTTTACCCCAAACACCCCCTAAAATGTTTAGAAATGTGATTTGTGCTTTAAATTCAGGCAGAGTGCCAGAGGCTTTTTTTTGTAGTGTCCCCAAATCATTTTTCTAAACCCTCCCTCCCCCCAACTGCTAAGTCAGCTGATATCAATTCTCTATCTATCCTCAATCATCTATCTGCTGACTTTGCCAAACCCATACACACTATACCCATCTCTTTACTGGTCAGATTTATGGATGAATTCCCCAAAGCATGTAGTGCAAGGGCCTGCCTGTATACTTTCCAATGGTACTGTTTAAAGTTTTTGTATTCTATTATTATCTTGATAGGTAATATCAGAATGTCCAAATGTCCTCAAATGTGTACAGTGTGTATTTATATCTTTGTATTATGACACTTCTTACCTGTCCAGTGGGCTGCCAATAGTGTAACTAAGGAGGGGCTGTTCCAAGTAATACCCTGTATTTAGGCATTCATCTCTCAATGAAGTGAAGAGGGTTACCTGTCCAAGATTCCACCCCCCCCTATAATGTTAGAAATGGCCCATGAGAGAGGGGGGAGGTTGAATATGATAGGTGTACCTTATACTTTGGTGTTAATTTCCCCTTAATAAATGCTATCTGGAGGTTGGCCAAGAATGTTTGTGCCTAATCTGCTTGCCATGTTTATGTGCAAAAATAGTAATTTATTTTTGTTTTCCTCAACAGTTTCCTTCCACGCCACAGGAATGGCAGCTTGTGGCCTCCCACTTTGCCCAGCGGTGGGACTTTCCTAACTGCGGAGGGGTAATTAATGGGAAACACGTCCACATCATCCCACCACCCAACTCAGGGTCGTACTATTTCAACTATAAGGGGTTCAATAGTATTGTGATGTTGGCGGTGGTGTCGGCTAATTACGACTTCTTGTATGTGGACGTGGGGAAGAATGGCCGGATGTCCGATGGTGGAGTCATCGCCCAGACGGAGTTCTACAGGCGTCTCCAGAATGGCAGCTTGAACTTGCCACCTCCAGAGGACAATGTGGAAGGACTCCCATTCGTCTTCGTTGCGGATGAAGCATTTGCGCTGGGGGACCATCTTATGCGGCCATTCCCGATGAGGACCCTCACCCCGGAACAGAGGGTTTTTAATTACCGGCTGGCCAGAGCCAGAAGAGTGGTGAACACATTTGGAATCATGGCCAGTCGGTTCCGCCAATTTCTGACACCCATCCATATGGCGGATAAACTTAATCATCTAATGCTGGCGTGCTGTGTTCTCCATAACTTTTTACGCAAACATTCTGCCAACTATGCTGGCTCAGTTGGGCCTGAGGCCGGAATTCTACATGATCGAACCCTGACGGCGCTTGAAAGTGGCCGTCCTGGCTTGCCCTCCCTGAGTACCCGTGATGTCCGGTTAAGATACCTCGAGTTCTTTGCGGGTAGGGGGGCCATCAATATGCCAGACAATTTGTGAAGCATTTATCAAATAAAAAAGAAAAAGCTAATCTTTAGTGACATTTACTGCTTGTGTTTGTTTTAGCTGACCATGACAGCAATGTGGGGAGTCCTGAAAATGGCGTGATTGTGTAACCTTATACAAAGCACTGTTGGGTGTTATTTACTAAAGGCGTAGACACTTTTTATACTACAAGTGCACTTGAAACTGCCCTGAAACTGCACTTGTAGTGCAAAGAGGATTTGCCCTTAGGAGATAACCACCATTTTCTCAGAAAACAGCAATTACATCACCACAAAAGTGTTGTAGCGTTAAGACAATAATCCACACATTCTTGATTAACAAACTTTTTAATACCTGCACAATCACATGTGCATTTACAAAAGGTTTTTAAAACAAACCAACATGTTTGTTGTATAACAATTTTTGGGGTGGCATTATCAAAAATAGAAATGTCCATTTACGATAAAACAGGCCTGTGTAAAACCAACAAGAAAGACAAAAATCTTGAACTTACAAAGTTCACATATGGTAAAACTTGAAGGCAATATCAGACATGAGTATTTAGGAACTGTGTTTGATATTGCGTTCAGATGGGGTGAAGTCACCCCTTGAAAAGCCAAATTTGGAAGATGCACACCAATTTACGAATGTCAACATGTGCTAGCTGCCATCACGGGGGATCAAGGGACGTGTTTTGTGGGAGCAGCCCCTTCCTCACCGCTACTTTATTATTGAGGAAGGGGTTGCACCCCCAAAACGCGTCCATTGATCTCCCGTGATGGCAGATAGCACATGTTGGCACACTGTGTGCATCCTCCAAATTTGGATTTTCGAAACATCGCTCAAAAATTTTAAAGATTGTAGCACACAAAAAAAGAAAGTGTTTTTTTGGGGTTTTAAATTTGCCCCAAAACATCAATGATGTTATTATTTTTTTGAATAACATCATTGATTTCTTTCTTTAGGTTTTCTTTAGGTTTTCCAATTCAAAATTACACCCCATGATCTCCCCGATCAGGATCTGGGCACTTTCTGATGTGAAAGGATCTCGATCCATACCATCACGATCACCTAAAAAGAGAGCAACCAAACAAAAACAGGTATCAAAAATCTGCCAGCATCCATCTCTTACCTGAGTCTGTGGTCGCAGACACTCACCTGTTGTGGTGCAAATTTCCACCACATCTTCTTCCTTCTCCTGCTCAGCTTGTGTTTGGGGTATTTCCCCTTCTTCCAGAGGTGGGGGGTCTCTGGTATAATTAGCACTAAGATATTTGATGGCAGAACTAAAAATAGGAAACATTGCTTGGAAGTGGGGTACAATTGTCAATTTTAGCAGAGTTCCAAGATGTAGCTTTTTTAGTGTCCTTTGTCAAGCTGCAATACTTTACCTGTTTTGTACAAGCTTCACAGATGGAGACCCCCCTATAGTATACACTGGAGCACCTGTGTGCCCCCCCTAATAAAAATTGTATTCTTGTGTCCCACACTAGTGCTCCAGTGTCCAGATGTGAAAACAGCTGCTCAGTGTCCTTTCCTTACAAAGAATCTAGTTTGCATTTCATTCTAGTAACAAAGCCATCTACACAACCAAATATTTTTCATACAAGTAGGCCCTAAAAAATGTAGGAAAATGCATATGGCCAAAACAATGGTGTTTTAGAGGCCGAAATAAAAATGTTTGATACGAACGAATAATGGTCCCATGAACATTAAAATTGCCATTTTAAACTGTACAACAATTAAGAAAAGCATATGGAGCAGCATGAACGTAATAAAGACAAAAAGAATAGGAACACAGCACAACTACTTACTTTTTTGCAGTACTCTCTGGATCTTTCTGTAGTGCTCGGGCTCTCTTAATTTCAGGTCCGACCACCGCTTCCTGAGCTGATCTTTCGATCGTCATACCCCGAAAGTCCGGTGTAGACTTTTGACCACTTTCGCAATGATCTTGGCCTTTCTGATATTGGGGTTGTGGTAAGTACCATACTTTCCATCATAGTCGGCCTTCTTCAGGATGTCCACCATCTCCAACATCTCCCCAAAGGACATATTTGTGGCCTTAAATCTTCTCCTTCTGGATCGGGACGTGTCCAGATCCGGGCTTTCCTCCTCCTCCTCCTCGTTCCTGTAATTAGCACGCACCTGCTGTGTATCCGCCATGTGCTCTTCCCCCACTGCGCAGAACGAAAAGGGGCGGGGAATAGACTAGAAAGAACGTCAGGGGCGGGCGGAGTTACACGCATGCGCAGTGTGTATAAAGCGTACCACACGTGTGTATTACGTACGATCTGTGAGCGGAGGAAGGAGCATTGGAGGCGCCAATCGTAAGAACGACGGTAAGAGACATACTTGTGCCTATACTGCTTCTACATTGAGGCCTATATTGTAACAAGATTAGTAGAGTTTGGCCTGACATTAGGGTTTGTCTTGTGTTGTGTCTTGCAGTGAAAATGGATATCTTACAAGATAATGACTTCATGGCAATATTCATTGACATGTTCAGGGAGCTGCCCTGTCTGTGGGAGATCAACCACCCACATTACAGGAACCAAACAAAGAGGAAGGCAGCGCTGGATCAATTGTTGGAAATTGTGAAGCAGGTGATCCCCACGGCAGACATCACATATTTGAAGATCCTAATTGGTGGCCTGAGGAGCACATATGTAAGGGAGCGCCAGAAAGTCCAGGATTCGCAGAGATCCAGAGCAGCAGATGACATCTATGTCCCCAGGATGTGGTACTATGACAGGCTGCATTTTCTGGCAGGCCAGACTGAACCCAGGTCATCCCTCTCTAGTCTTCCTTCCATGCTTCCTTCCCCCCCAGCTGAGGCTTCTGACGCCCAACCTGGGCCTTCCAGGCAGCAACATGTGGAGGAGCCCAGATTGAGCCAGGTATAGCATTCCTCTAAGTATTGCTGGTTGTCCAATCAATGATGTTAACTAGATGTTAGTTTGGAGTACTAATTTATGATTGTGATTGATGATGCAAAAACTAAAACCATGTCCCTTTTTCATACACAGGGAAGTCTCAGCCAGGATGTGGCCGGGCCGAGCCGGCTGCCTGATCTGCAGGTCCCTCCCCTACACCTGGAAAGAGAAAGTGGCAGGAGGAGGAGTGCCCTAGAGGAAGCTGCCATAGGCCTCTTTTGGAGGGCTACAGACGAGGACAGTTTGCTTGTGAGGGGTCAGGTACATTTCAAAAATACAATGTGAAATTAACAAGGGACACCAACAATAAACAATCTCCTTGAGATTAAATAATAAAAGATATCAATGGTGTTGTGGTAACTTGACACACAAAACACACACAAAAATAGTCTGGAGTAAAACTAAAAATAACATTAAACAAAGATCAGCCTTTGAAAAAATACAAACATAAAATCTAAAAGAAAAATGGCTTTAAATAAAAAAAAAAAAAATTTATGTCAGATGTGACAAATAACAATATATTCAGGGAATCCCAAGAAAAAAAAATAAGTTTGTGAGAAGTGTGTGTGAATATGAGCAGCAAAACTACTTAATTCTTGTCACATTATAAAGAAGAAGAGAGTGCGCTGTATTAAACCATTTTTAACATTGCAGCGTGACGAAAGTGCTGTATCCATTGCGAACGCTAACTTTACCAGACCGAGCTGTTCCGTGTCGGAATTTCTTCTGAGCATGCGTGGCACTTTGTGCGTCGGAACAGGCCACACACGGTCGGAATTGACGCAATCGGATTTTGTTGTCGGAAAATTTTATAGCCTGCTCTCAAACTTTGTGTGTCGGATTTTTCGATGGAAAATGTCCGATGGAGCCCACACACGGTCGGAATTTCCGACAACACGCTCCGATCGGACATTTTCCATCGGAAAATCCGACCGTGTGTACGGGGCATATCTCCGCAGGCGACACCACAGGCAAGTGATACCACTGTTATTCTTGCGGCCGTAGAACAGAGTAGAACTTCCTTACTGGTCCGCATCGATCACCTGGCTGAGGAGTGTAACCTCATCAGGGCAGATTTGGATAAAATAACAGGCAGACTCTCTGAGACTGAGTCGTGGATCTCCACCACAGAGGAGCTCACTGTCCAACATGATGATGCCCTTCACACATTGCAGAGCATCGTCCAGACCCTGGTGGCTAAATCTGATGATGCGCCTTCGGAGGAACAATATCAGAGTCCTAGGCCTTGCTGAGGGGGCGGAGGGTGGCCGTCCAGCTGAGTTTGCGAAGGCCTTCTTTAAGACCCTTCTTAACCTGAGGTCCTCCCCGACATACATTGTGGAAAGTCCCCATAGAGTTACAACTGGTCGGGGCACCCCTGGGGCTCCACCAAGGCCCTTCCTGGTGAGGTTTCTCAATTACAGAGATCGAGATCACAACCTCAGTGAGGCCCGCAAGCATCCAACCCTTTCCTTTGAGCATACAATGGTGCATCTTTATCCTGACTTCTCCGCAGATCAACAAACGTTTCGGTGAAATGTTTCGAATCCCCTGATGAGGCGGATGCCTGGCTACTAACTCTGTGGTAATCCTTGTGCCTAATCTTCAGTTAGCACTCCTGGCTGTTGTTCTTGCTCCAAGGTTCTTTTGTTTCATGTTTTAAGGCTGCTTGAACAATTCAATCTGTTACAAAGTGTGGAGTAGTATTTTTCTCCTGTAATGGTGACATGCAGAGGGGCTCCTTCTAACAGATGTCTGAAATCCTTCTTCATCCTTGTAATCACCTGGCGGGACTGCTCTATACATGCCCCCTGAGACATGTAGGCTGGCCCTCCATTTGCTGGATTTAGGCAAGGTTATCCATCCTGCTTCGGCGCATTCTTCCTTATTTCTGGGAGGTCCTCTGCACTGGTAGGTGATCTCTACAACTAGAGCTAGCTATTGTTTTTGTACTGAAGAACTACGGTTGGGCGAAACACCACATCTTCTCTACGAACTAACACCGTACTGGGCATTTCTGGCCTGCCCGGTCCCCTTCAACATGATGGGATACATGTCCCCTCACTCTCGCTTACTGTTATAGGTGGTACACGAGCTGGTGTTCTCCCAGGAACTTTGAGCCTCGCGTAGGGACCTCTACTACCAAGTTTAGGGATTAAAACTGCCTTGGCGAAAGTGGGGGTTATGCTAGGCAGTAGGGAGTTACATATACTTTCAGTTCATTACCATTCTTGCTCAGGTTGTACACCGTTTCTCTTGCTGGACTATGTTTTTTTCATTTCCTCCCCAGAATACTCGGAAGGTTACACTATCTGGGCTACCTCTACAACTGGCCTATGGGCAGGACATTACTGGGTATGGTCCTACTATGTTCCTACTGTCATTAAGGTTCTCTATTCTAAATGAAATGTAAAAAGAAACACTCCTATAGCCACATCCATATAATTGAATTGTCAAAAGAAAAAGGGAGGTGGGGTTCAGCAAGGAGCCCCTGGTCGGACTTTAAAGGCACAGCAAACCAAAGGGAACGTAGTCAAAATAACAATATAATAAACTTTATTAAATATAAATGCATACGTAACAAAGACATTGACAAAAAAAATGTAAAAATCATCTATATAAGAATATACATGATAGTGAGTCCCAATGCGTCTACGCGTTTCATTGTAAAAAAACTTCTTCAGGACACATTCAGGTTTCAATAAGTACAAAGAAAGGTCTCACTAAAATAAAAAACGGAAAAATAAATACATAGACATATAATACCATATAACACCAGATGAGGCTCAATGGCCTGTGCACAGAGGGCAGGTACTATGTAAGTCCACCACATTACCTTATAAGGAGGCATCCATAAGTTCAAATGATGATAAGGATTTATAAATCATTTTTCCACTATAGATGCAGAGATTTTGTCATAAGAGTAAGTGACCGTCAACTAGAGAAAAAAAAAAAATTCAGTGAGAATGAAGAGCAGTAAAGTAATGCATGGAAATCACAATGCAAATAAAAAGGTTAATATATACCTGTTACCATATACGTCCAAACTCAAGGTTCACTCCCAACAGAGAAAAACCGAAAAGTTGTGAGTAAGCCGCGGGGATAAATGTATACGCCACAAGCTCCATCAATCATCAAAGGGCACAAAAAAGCCCATATAAAGTGTCCACTTGAAAATCCATGTGGGAGTGTGTAAATACACTGAGGGAGCCTATAAAAAGAAGGGGGGGAGAAGCCCAAAATAGACATTAAGGTCCATCTATATTCCAACAGAGACGACTACAACAAAATTGCCGCAAAAAATAAAGTACTTACTTACAATTAGATTAGGTATATATCCCCTGGAGGACACAGAGACGCTCATGGGTTGAGAGTCAGTGAGCAAATGCTAAATAGCGTCTTTTGGCGCCAAAAAAAGGGGTGGATACATTGTCCATCTTGGCGCCAAAATAAACCTACCAGGAATAGCAAGTGCGTCCTAGAATCCCGCAAAACAGGGGGGCGGGGCTGGCCGCGTCATATGACGCAAGCACGTAATAACAAAAGAATGTGGAGTCGCCGCCTATACCGGCGCCGGAACCGACCAAGTGCAACCACACGCACCGTCCCCCTCCACACACAGGAAGGGAGGAGGTGGGGCAGGGCGGGGCAGCAGCCCATGTGAGCGACGGCGCAGCGGACCAAAAATCACCGGAAATCCGGCGCAGCATAGCAAGCACAATGGCATAACATGACACATCCCGAGCACCGGACAACAACAAAGGTCAAACCACATCCCAAGCAGGAAAAGAAACAGCGCCCACATCCGGCCACCGGAAGACCGTCGCAGTATAGAAAAAAAAATAGGATAGGTTAATTACTCATGGCAGAAATATATCAGAGCCTAGTGTATGGACACAAGTAAACCTGATCTGTCGCAGGTCATGAGTCAGCACACTGGAGTACGGTATGAGATAATATAAAATTAAAAACAATACAGTTTGCATTGAACGAATTTGTTTGTAAGTACAAAAAATCTTTATGATTTTAGTGATAGGTTTGCTTAAGGATACAATAGATTATTCTCAAATAGCATATAATAATTTAAATAACTATTATATGTACATATATATGTGCATAAGTGGTGTGAAGAGAAAAAAAAAAGGGGGGGAAGGAAGATAACATTATAGTAGATGCAGATAGAATTGCATTTATAAGAATGGTTTAAAGCTAAGCATGTCGTTGAGGCCAGCGTATGATGTAGCTTGTAAGTTGTACACCCATTGGGTCTCCCTTTGGAGTACCCTTTGATCGAAGTTACCGCCTCTAGGATCATCATAGATAAAATCTAGGACGGCAACTTTGAATGTGTGTGGATCATAGTTATGCTTGAATGCCACATGGTAACCAATGGCTTTGTTGAGTATGCCATTGGTGGCATAATATACATGGTCCTTCACTCTTTTCCACAAAGGTCTAATTGTTTTACTGATGCAGAAAGCTCTACATCGGCAAAGAATAATATAAATGACCCCTTTAGTTAGACACGTGACATGATGACGCAAAAAATGCGTCTGACCATTGGGCAAGGTAAAAGAGGGCCCCTCCAACAGAAGGTGACAAAAATCGCAACTACCACACCGGAATAGGCCAAGTGGTTCTTGTTGTCTATCCCGAGATTTGTGTTAGTGGCTGTGTACAAGAAAATCCTTAATAGATCTAGAACGTCTATATGTTATCTCAGGACGTGGCCCTAGGTATTTCGAGAGTGTAGGATCAGCCAGTAGAATATGCAAATGCTTGTCGAGAATAGAACGTACCATCTGGTGCTGGTCAGAAAAAGTAGTGATGAATCTTAATACATCGGACTTACTACTTTTAGGATCAGAGAACAGGATCTCATGTCTGGAACGACCACAAGCTTTATTGTAAGCCTTTTTCAAGCAAGTTTTCGTGTATCCCCTGGCCAATAAACGTTTGTATAATAGATCAGCCTCCTGTTTAAAATTGGTATTGTTGGAACAATTCCTTCTGAGGCGTAGATACTGAACAAAGGGAATACTACGAACAAGTGCACTAGGATGTGCACTAGAGGCATGCAATATCGTGTTACCCGCAGTGGGTTTACGATAGAGCGATGTAGCAATAGTGCCATCAGTCTCAGTAGTAATGGTAATATCCAGAAAGGAGATCCTGCTCTCGTGAAAGTCCATTGTAAATTTTAAATTGTATTTGTTCTCAGCAAGCATCTGCATAAAACGTTCAAGCATAGTAGGGGACCCACCCCATATCATGAAGACATCGTCTATGAAACGATGCCATAAAAGAATATGGGAAAGAAGGTTAGTATGATCATCATTAGAAAAAAGGTCTCATTCCCACCCCCCCAGGTACAAATTGGCATAAGAGGGGGCGCAACATGTACCCATTGCAACCCCCTGTACCTGGAGAAAGTGGGACTCATCAAATGAAAACACATTTCTGGTAAGGATATGAGATAGGAGTTGTAATATGAACTGGTTCATGCCAGAAAATTTGGGACCGCGTTCATCAAGGAATTTGGAAATGGTTTCCAAGCCAAGATTGTGTGGGATAGAAGAATAAAGGGCCTCGATGTCAATGGCGACAAGGAGGCAACCTGCTGGCACAGTAAGACCATCAAGATTTTTTTAACAGATCGGTAGTGTCCTTGATATAGGAGGGCAATGTGACAACATGAGGGCGAAGATATTCGTCTATGAGTTTACTAGCCCATTCAGTGATTGAGCCCACACCAGAGACGATAGGTCGTCCTGGTGGATTATGGAGACTTTTATGCGTCTTTGGGCGCGCATAGAATGTTGGAGTCTTGTGTGGGACCTGTATGCCCTCAAGAATCTCATTGGTAATCAAGCCCTCTGCATGGGCTGAGTGTATAATTTGTTCGTATTCAAGATTATATTTGGAAATGTTGCTGGCTGAGATTGGTTTATACCACTGTCTATTTTTGAGTATATCCCAGCACATTTCTATATTGGAGTTCATCTATTCTAAATGGGTATAGATTTGAAGTTGATATCTTGGAATATTAGAGGATTAAATGACAGGGTGAAAAGTTCTTTGCTGTTTAAGTTTCTGCAGTCTCATAAACCTCACATTTTGTTTCTGCAAGAAACTCACCTTCTGCAAGAAACTCAGCAAAGTTCTAGCACTCAAACGGGCTGTGTTAAGCAGGGGTTTCATGCTCCTCCTATGCGAGAGGCATGACTATTCTGCTGAGCAAGTTACTTCTTTGCTTGGTAGAACAGGTATTCATTGACCCTGGGGGAAGATGCTTCATTTTAATTCTTGTAATGCATGCCCAATGCTGGGCGAAAGTCAATGTGTATATCCCTCCTCTGTTTAAATACATCCTTAATACCATCCTTACAAAACTAGCCCAAGGACACTTCTAACCCCCTTAGATCTGCACATCCTGATTTAGCCCTATGGGCAGACACTCTTGGTCTCCAAGAGATTTGGAGGTGGAAGCATCCGGAGGATAGGACTTACTTGCATATTTCATCAACGCATAGATCAGTGTCCCGCATAGACTTGATATTTGGGTCTGCCTCTGCTCTGTCCCATGTTGGGGTGGTCTCCTACCTCCCAGCAGGTCTCTCAGACCATTCACCGCTGGAGCTGGTCTTGACTCTTGGTACCTCCCGTGAGTCGGGATCCTGGAGGCTGGCGTCACATTGGATAGACAATCCTCAAATCCAGGAGTTAGTGGGACCCAAACTCTCAGAATACTGGACGCTTAATGAGGGGTCAACTTCCCTTGATGTGATTTGGGAGGCAGGCAAGGCTCATGCCTGAAGAGAATATGTCTCCTTTATCAAGGCAGTGAGATCCGGCTTTGCGTCACAGACCACTCAATTGGAAAAGGGTAAAAGGACAGTATTGGAACTTTTCACAGTGCATCCAACACCCAAAGATTATTCTACACTAGCCCAAGCGAGAAGAGATCTGAAGCTCCACTACACCTCGTTGGTACAATCTGATGCGCATAAGTTTTTTGCCAAGCTTTTCAAATCAGGGAACAAGATTGCCAGAATACTAGCCAACCTGGTGGCAGAACCCACGATCCAAACAGTAATTCCCAGAATTAAGACTTTCATGGGTGGTCAGGTTACAGCCCCCGAGGGTATATTAAAGGAATTTCATCTCTTTTATAGCAAATATGTATGATGATCTATTCTCTAACCAAGTTGAAGCCATGCTAGAGGAATTAGGGGGAATCATCTTGCCTCTTCTTTCTGAGGACAGGGATGCACTAGATAAGCCCTTAACACGCCAAGAGATAGAATGTGCAATCTATTCCTTACCTAACAACAAATCCCTGTGCCCCGATGGTTTGCCTGGGGAATGGTATAAAACCCACACTGTTTTATTGGTCCCCAAACTAACTCAGTTATTTGCAGATTGCTTGGAATCTGAGAGGTTGCCAGACAGTTTGTATCAGGCACACATAGTACTGCTGTCCAAACCAGGGAAATCCTCACTTGCTGCTTATCCTACAGGCCCATTTCATTGCTGAATTACGACCTTAAGATACTTACCAAAGTGCTAGCCAATAGAATTATTCTACTACCCCTTGTCAATATAGATCAGACCAGCTTCATACCCAGCAAGTCTACAGATATTAACCTTAGACGAGTTTTTACCCATCTCCAGCTCCCACCTGAGGAGAATGCCTCTCGATTCTTGGTAGCCCTCGACATCGAGAAGGCTTTCAATTCAGTTAGATGGTCCTATGAGGCAGGTTCCAGAACCTTTTCTACGGAAATGGATCGGTCTACTCTACAAGACTCCATGGCTCTTAACGACAAGCTCTCGCCCTCCTTCCCAATTAGGAGGGGGATAGGCAGGAGTGCCCTTTTTCCCCTGCACTGTTTGCCTTGCTGATGGAGTCTTTGGCTGAGGCCTTGTGGAAATCAAGTGAGGTGTCTTGGATCCGGGTCGACTCAGTAGTCGAGAAACTAGCATTGTATGCTGATGACCTGATCCTCTTCTTGCGGGACCCTGGTGCCTCACTCTCCGTGGCGCTCCGGCTTCTGGGCCACTTTACGACTCTCTCTGGCCTCCAAACCAACTGCAGCAAATCACTATCACAAATATCCATAGATACAGGGACAAAGAGGTTGAGTGACCCTGCTTCACCTTTACAATGGGCAAGTACCATTAGATACTTGGGGATCAATATTTTTCCCAGTACCCAGGACTTTAGCAAGCTTAATCTAACCCCAGTGCTGCAATGTGTACACTGACGTTGAAAGCCTGGTCGAACCTCCCATTATCTATCATAGGAAAAATTAATTTAATCAAAATGAAACTACTCCCGACTTTGCTGTATATTTTACGTCACTCCCCTGTTTAGATACCTAAGAACCTTTTCCAGCAGTTGGATTCTATAGTGGCCTCCTTCTTGTGGCAATCACATCAAGCTAGATTCAGTAGTAAAATCTTATGTAGGCCCTGGACACAGGGGGGACTTGCTTGCCCAGACTTCCACACATACTATTTAGCGGCAACGTTCACTCATGCACATAATTGAATGGTCTCAGATAAAACGAATGCGTCAGTCATACTGGAGGCAGCTCAACTGGGATCCTTTGAGGCCCTTCATAACACCCTTTAAAGGGGGTTGGGGGGTTCTCAGGTACTTTAAACACTGAATATGAAAGCAGTTATTAAGGCATGGCACACGGTAGTGATCGAACCTAATTTAGTAAAAGCCAGATGGACCCCTAATACACTGCTCCAGGGCATTAAATATTTGAGGGATATTTGTGATGGTTCTGGCATATGTACATTTGATAGGCTGAAAAACAAATTCCAACTCCCAAACTCTTTCTTTTTAAGGTTCCTGCAGCTCCGCAATGCCTTTGATTCACAATTTAAATCAGTCCAGCTTCGGCTGGAACATGATGACTTTGAGACTCTGCTGGATGATGCTGATCTTTCAAAACCATTATCCCAAATTTACCGAGCACTACTACCATCCATTCAAGGTTGGATTGGATGGTTTGCGTGGTTTGTGGCAAGTGGAGGTGCATGAACTGGACAGCGATGACTGGGAAGACATGTGGGAATATCCATTTCAGCCATTGGCTGCAACTAGGGACCCATTTCAGCCATTGGTTGCAACTAGGGACAAAGTTTTTTTTTTCATGAATGAATGGAGCGATAGGCTGGGCAATGGAGTTTATTTGTTTAGACACAATAACACTTGTCTGTTATCTTTGTTGGGAAAATTAACTGCGTAATGCCCAGAGTCCCTGGATATATAAACATAGGTTCTCCAACCATCTTCTCTCTTTCTCCTGAGTAGAAATTGATCTCTTAAAAGCATCAACCTGCATGGGTGCAGAAGTGTTAGAATCTGGAGAAACCTTTGGACTCTTCTGAATGAACTGACTAACAGGGAAACACATGCCACCGTTACTTCCAAACTTTCCCAGTCTTTCCTTTCTCACTCTTCTGTACATCTCTGATTAAGATCTCAAGATCATTAGGAGTCTCTACTCTGGGAAGCTCATCTTTTACCTGTTCAGAGAGCCCTTGGTGGAACTGACTTTTTTGTGCTGCTGGGTTTCAAGTGGTATCTACAATCCAGTGTTGATGAAACTGTGTACTGTGTACTGTGATGGAATGTCTATCCTACCGCAAACTATGCAACTTTGCTTTGGCAGTAGCGCAGCAGTTGGGATCGTCAAAAACTTGATTCATCGCGATCACCAAAGTCTCAAAATTATTCAGAGTCAAGAGGCCTAAGCTAGGGCATCCTCAGTCAGGAGGTTTGATAACAAACAATACCTTCCTTTTCTCCAAAGTAAATGCAGCAGGTTGCATTTGAAAATATATGCAACATTGGTTAAGTTAATGGTGGTGGTCTCCATTAAATTTGAGTGGTAGGGGCATACGTGCATTAGCATCATCTCAGGAAGTAAGTCCAGCAAGTCTCTGCAGAGCATGGATTTCCTCCCATTCCCCTTTACCACAATTTCCAGTTAAAAACATTTTTCTAGGTAACACTGAACTCTTGAGGCTCCACACTTTGCTGCCTGAAAAGAGCCACAGCATTTGCTAAAGTGACCTCCATGTTTGGGCCAAATTATTCTGTCACAATCAGGGGTCAGGCTCAGAGACCAGTAGCTATAGCAGTAGAGAGGCCCCCACCGACCAGGAGGATAGGTTTACAAGCAGGTCATCCTGGTGGATAAATAGTGCTTAAACCTTGAAGTCCAGTAGCAGATGTAGCAGGTAGGGATTAAGCAGAAGCATAGTCATTAAACAAGCCGAAGGTTGATAACAAGTGGATGCAGGTTGGAGTCAAGCAGAAGTGTAGTTGAGGAACAAGCCAAAGGTCGGTAACTAGCAGTAGAAAAGATATGGATGGCAGCAGGATTGACAAAAGCAAGAGCACAATAATCTGGCAAACAGGTAGTGCAAAGGCATGGCTTAAATAGGAAGTTCATGGGAGAAGCAAAGGGTTCAAGAAACAAGACACAAGGGAAGATTGTCTATGGAATCAGGCAGAAAGCTGTCCAGGAACTCAGATAGCTCATTAAGAAAAGATACTGCAAGACACAGCAGAGGTTGCAGGTTCAGGTTTGGGTCCTGACAGATGTTGTGTAAAATATATGTTTTGGAAGACTGTAGAGGAGAGAGTGCTGCAGACAAACAGGTACAACTTATGTATGAGTCATTTCACTGGGTATATGTAAGGGTTTACAAACACTTTTACTGTAAAGGATTTTTTTTATTGATTTTAAATGAGCAAAAAGGTTGTACAACTTGTACAAACAAAGAAAATACAACAAACAACACATATCTGCTCAGCAAAGTAGTAGCACCAGCTAATCCTATATGTCATCAATGTGCACATCACCTGGTGGATACAGAAAGAAATGAGTACAAAATGTAGGTGGACAGAAAAGGAACCTATGATGAACATAGAAACCTATACCAAAGAAAACCCCAACCTTACCCACCCAAAATCCAAGCCCCAACCTTTGAGAGCTTTAGCTCAATACCAATAGCATTTTACTGGGTGAACGTGAACCATCGCAAAAAAGGTAGAAATAAAGAGTAGCATGCCTAATGAGCGCGCCCTTTGTCATGTAAAACTATTGTCTAGACCTAAATCAGAGTCAATCTCACTATAAATAACAGAGTCAAATAACAGAGTTACATTTCTAGAGGAATTATCGATGCACCTTGCAGGACATCAGTACCTCTAAATGATATCTTAAATGTTGCATAGTAAGGTTGTTTGGAGCGTCCATCCAGACCTCCTCAGAAAGAAAGAAAATAAACATGAAACAGTAAACTGTATGTACATATTACAACTGGCTACATTTTTGTTCCTTGGTATAAAAGAAGACTTGTCACTTGATCTCACTGCAGACCGTGAGGAACCACAATAGTGAACAAGGCCAAACAAATTCAAAGTACAGGTGAGGATAGTGCTGAAATATGGTAGGTTTGGGGAGATTTATGCCCCAAGGGCTGATGGTTTATGGCAAAGCCAAAGGTATCCACCTAGTATACCGCCTCTTTGGGTTGAGTTTTCCCCTAATAGATGGCACATATTTTAGCAGGGTAGATCATACTGCATGAAATCTGCTGGTCCCTGAGCTGCCTCCTAATAGACAGAAAGGCTGCACGTTGCTTTTGAGTGGCTGTAGAGAAATCCAAAAATATGGTAACAGAATTACTGTTATACTCTAAAACATATTAATTTTTATCATCTTTAAATATAACTTCTTTATCACGAAAGTGCAGTACTCTAATCAGGATAAGCCTAGGAGGAGGTGACAAAGGGCGTAAGGCATTCTATAAGCCCTTTGAATAGCAAATAATGGGGAAAAGGTTTGAGTGCCAAAAGTTGTAATAAGCCATTGTTCCATAAATAATTCAGCATTCCTGACTTTTGATCCCTCAGGAAATCCCAAAAGTCGTAAATTATTACAGCAAAGATGATCCTCTAGGACAGTGGATTTCAACCCTGTCCTCAAGTACCCCCAACAGGCCATGTTTGCAGATTTTCCTTTATCTTGCACAGGTGCTTTAAATCAGAATCAATGGCTTGGTATTTTGGCCAGCTATTTTATCTTTATATTAAGAGAAATTACCAAAACATGGCCTGTTGGGAATGCTTGAGGACAGGGTTGAGAACCACTGCTCTAGGTCATTTAACGTATCCAAATTAGCAACATGCGCTGTTTCTTTAGATCTTTAATAGTGTTCCTTAGAGGTTGTACTGTATCCTAAATCTCTCCTATATGCTACTCAGAATAACTGACATGGTAGCAAATGTTATGTACATCTTTTTTTTTTTATCTTTTTATATTAAATGTACATCTTCTTTAGGAATAGAGAGATCCATTCTGACTGATTCAATATGAATTATTAAGGAGGCCTGACAATGCTGAATAGCCTCCATAATTTGGGATAATGTAGGCTCAGTACTGTTATCAGGAGAAATAAGTACTTCATGGCTCAATTCTCTGTTGGAGAACTGTGATAAATTGGGGACACTGGTAAATCATATGCAGCTTGAGAGAGTGACTCACCCAGCTAAGGAACATCTTGTGCTGCTGTTGTATTTAGAGCCGAGTTTGTCCTTGTGGAGCATCTGCGCCATCTGCTGGAGCTTCTGGCTTGCCCTGTGGCCAGTGCGCTGTCTCATAGGGCTTTAAGTGGTCTGCTAGACACCCACCATTACCACCATTACCAGTTCTTGTTACCATTGCCTGCTCCCGCCAGCTCTGCTGGACTGCCATCATTACCAGCTGCTGCCACTAAATGCTGCCTTTTGCAAGGTTCTCACGATCACAAAGAACAAAATAAATCCTTTCAGCCTCCTGGCTTTTTGGTCTGTTCCGATCTTTAGTCTCCACACAGACCCAAACTTTCTCACTGACGATGGCCTGGTCAATGCAGGCCAGAAAAGGTACTCTTCTTGTGTCATTACACACTTGTTGCCCCCTTGCTGCATGACTGCCCCCTTGGAAGGGAGAAGCCTCTTCTTGAAAGAGAGAAGCACTAAACCTGAGTTCATATGTGTGAAGTTTTACAACATGGGCTCTAAGAGACAGAACAGAACTTAATAAGAAAAAAACAACTAGATGTTTCCTCTATATCAGTCATCAACCCTGGAGCATGTGTAGGTGAGAAACCTAGGTGACACATCCACGCTCTTCCAAATCCTGCCTCACACATGATAAAAAAACTACCTTGTCCTTTCCTCTTAGATTGCGACTTAACCAGGCTTAACTCTCCAGTGAATGTACTATAATTATGTCCTTCTCCTTCTTTCTACAGACATTCATGCTATCATTGGACTGATCCTTTCCTCTTCCACTGGACTACTGGTACACCATCTTCCAGGGACATTGCATTACACCGGTGTGTGTATGTGCTCAGTCATCTGCACCCCTGCCTGCCTGGACTTGATTGTGCTTCAGCTACATTGATACAGCTTCTGCCTACAGCCCTGTGTTTTTCAGCTCTTCAGCCCTCACCATTCTCCTGTACATGCCTTCTTCTACTTTCATGTGAGTGGATATTTTGTTTAAAATAAAGTGTTTATGATAATTTCTCAGAGGCGCCCCTATTCCTTGTCTTTTCTTAGCTATTGGAACTCGCTTTTGGTTTCTTGGTGGCTGCCCTGACTGAGACAGCGGTTTTATATTACCAGTGTACACATCTCTACATCCACATTCCTGGACAATACTGGGTATCCTGGGTACTACATTGTAAGGTATCTGCATATTGCGCCTTGTTACTTGTTTATTGTCTCTGAATAAGTACACTCTAATTTTTATTTCATGATAAATAAAACTGTCTCTCCTTTCAAGCTCACATTGCGGCCTAATCATACTGTGTACCTACTGTACAATATTTCTGGCTATCGTCTGTAAAATAATACACTCTAATTTTATTTCACAATAAAACTCTAAATTTAATCTAATAAAAAGTGCCTCATCTCTCCCTCCTACATTGTGGCCAAATCAAACTGCTTACATAATCTCCATCGACTGTACGTTTGTGTCAATTATCTCTGAAATAATACACTCTCATTTTGTTTCATGATAAAAAAAAACAAAAAACTGCCTTGCCTTTTCTGCTTACGTTGCAGCCTAATCAAGTTGTTAACATACCATTCAGCAACTGCACAATATTTCTGGCTATTGTCATTAAAATAATACACTCCAATTGTTCATTTAAATAAAATACTGCCCTGTGTTCCTCTTAATTGCAGCCTAATCAAGCTGCTTACGTACTCTTCAATAAGTATATAATATTTGTGGTTGTTGTTTTTAATTTTGCACCCAGTGGCCTATTTAAAGCCCTACAGTAGGGATGAGCTTCGCGTTCGAGTCGAACCCATGTTCGACTCGAACATCGTCTGTTCGATCGTTCGCCGAATTACGAACGATATGGGCCGTTCGCGCCAAATTCGTGTGGCGCGTCACGGCCCATAATTCACTGCGGCATCGCAGTGCATTGCTGGCTGATGATTGGCCAAGCATGCACTATGACCCGCATGCTTGGCCAATCACAGCGCCGTCAGTAGAGAGAGCTGTAATTGGCCAAAGCCAGGGTGGCTTTGGCCAATTATGGCTCAGGGGGTTTAGAACACGCCCCACACTATATAAGGCCGCCTGCACGGCGGCCCTGTGTAGTGTGTTCCGGCGTGCTTAGAGAGAGAGAGAGAGACAGTGTCATTTCATTTGAGTTAGATAGATTAGGCAGGACAGTCAGTGAGTTAGCTGCACTTACAGTGTATTGTGTATATATATATGCATCCCAGGTGTTGTATATATATACTATTTACAGTTAGTGTAGTGCATCCTCCTCACAGTGTTCAGTTAAAGCTACAAGCTAGTTTAGTGTGACCTCTGCACAGTGTTCAGCTAAAACTACAAGTTAGTGTAGTGCGTCCTCCTCACAGTGTTCAGCTAAAGCTACAAGTTAGTTTAGTGTGACCTCTGCACAGTGTTCAGCTAAAGCTACAAGTTAGGGTAGTGCGTCCTCCTCACAGTGTTCAGCTAAAACTACAAGTTAGTGTAGTGTGACCTCTGCACAGTGTTCAGCTAAAGCTACAAGTTAGTGTAGTGCGTCCTCCTCACAGTGTTCAGCTAAAACTACAAGTTTGTGTAGTGCGACCTCTGCACAGTGTTTAGCTAAAGCTACAAGTTAGTGTAGTGCGTCCTCCTCACAGTGTTCAGCTAAAACTACAAGTTAGTTTTTTGTGAGCTCTGCACAGTGTTCAGCTAAAGCTACCTGTAGAAGGTTGGTGGTGTTTTCCTGATCCTATCACTACCGCAGGCAGCTAAATAAGCTACAAGTTATTTTTTTGCGATCTCTGCACAGTGTTCACCTAAAGCTACCTGTAGAAGGTTGGTGGTGTTTTCCTGATCCTATCACTACCGCAGGCAGCTAAATAAGCTACAAGTTAGTTTTTTGCGAGCTCTGCACAGTGTTCACCTAAAGCTACCTGTAGAAGGTTGGTGGTGTTTTCCTGATCCTATCACTACCGCAGGCAGCTAAATAAGCTACAAGTTATTTTTTTGCGAGCTCTGAATAGTGTTCAGCTAAAGATACCCGTAGAAGGTTGGTGGTGTTTTCCTGATCCTATCACTACCGCAGGCATCTAAATAAGCTACAAGTTAGTTTTTTTCGAGCTCTGCACAGTGTTCAGCTAAAGCTACAAGTTAGTGTAGTGTGACCTCTGCACAGTGTTCAGCTAAAACTACAAGTTAGGGTAGTGCGTCCTCCTCACAGTGCTCAGCTAAAGCTACAAGTTAGTGTAGTGCGTCCTCCTCACAGTGTTCAGCTAAAGCTACCTGTAGAAGGTTGGTGGTGTTTTCCTGATCCTATCACTACCGCAGGCAGCTAAATAAGCTACAAGTTAGTTTTTTGTGAGCTCTGCACAGTGTTCAGCTAAAACTACAAGTTAGTGTAGTGCGAGCTCTGCACAGTGTTCAGCTAAACCTACCTGTAGAAGGTTGGTGGTGTTTTCCTGATCCTATCACTACCGCAGGCAGCTAAATAAGCTACAAGTTAGTTTTTTGCGAGCTCTACACAGTGTTCAGCTACAGCTACCTGTAGAAGGTTGGTGGTGTTCTCATACTAGAGGCAGGCAGTTGATTTTGCTAGCTGCAGTATCAGTACATATATACCGTATTTATCGACGTATAACACGCACCGGCGTATAACACGCACCCCAATTTAGGAGGGAATTTTAAGGAAAAAAAACTTTTAGGAGGGAAGTTGAAGGAAAAAAAACTTAAATTTAAATGCCCATCATTGCAGCCATGTCAGTGCAGCCTTGTCAGTGCAGCCTTCCCCTGTGCAGCCTTGTCAGTGCAGCCTTCCCCAGTGCAGCCATGTCAGTGCAGCCATGTCAGTGCAGCCATGTCAGTGCAGCCTTGTCAGTGCAGCCATCCCCAGTGCAGCCTTGTCAGTGCAGCCTTCCCCAGTGCAGCCTTGTCAGTGCAGCCTTCCCCAGTGCAGCCTTCCCCAATGCAGCCTTGCATCCTGTGATCCCAGCCATCCTGTCTTTCAAAATCACCGACCACGATTTGAAAATGGCGCCGCCGGCGCCAAAATACACAGAGCCGGTCCTCGGCTCTTCTCGGCGGCTCTCGTTTACTTTCGGCTCCACTCGTAGTCCCGAGCGGAGCTATCCAAACCTAGCCGAGTACACTCGGCTAGGTTCCGGCGGCGCTCGAGTGAAGACGAAAGTGGCCGAGAAGAGCCGAAGACCGGCACTGTGTATTTCGGCGCCGGCGGCGCCATTTTCAAATCGCGGTCTGCAATTTTGAAAATCTGACAGCTCCGGCTCGCAGGGGATCGGCGTAAAACATGCACCCGCGATTTTCCCCTGATTTTTAGGGGAAAAAAGTGCGTGTTATATGCCGATAAATACGGTAAATATATATATATATATATATATATATATATATATATATATATATATATATATATATATATATATATTCCAGCTTAGTGCAGCTACAGGCCATTAGTATGTCTGGAAGGCCAACAAGGAGAGGCAGACAGTCACAAGCCAATAAAAGAGGGCAAGCAGGCTCTGTATCTAGAGGCAACAGTGCTGGTCGTGGAGACGCTGCATCCTCATCAGCCCGTGGCCGTGGGACACGCTTGGCCTTTTTTTCGGCAGCTGGCCGTGTTGAGCCACAACATGCGGAAGACTTGGTCGAGTGGATGACCAAGCTGTCCTCATCCTCTCTCACCCATGCTCAGGGTACTTTGTCTGGCAAAGCAGCTGCCAACACGGCCTCTTCCCTCGGCTCAATGGCATCAGTGACTCCTTTTCTAGCCCCACCATGTCCTCCTGAGGAGTCCCTCGAACTGTTTGACCACAGTGTTGGGTACATGCTCCAGGAGGATGCCCAGCGTTTAGAAGGCTCTGATGATGATACTGAGCTAGATGAAGGCAGTAACGTGAGCACGGACAGAGGGGGTGCCCAAGAAGGACAGCAATCTGGCAGTCATGCTCCCCCTGCTGCAGCATACTGCCAGGTTTGCTCCAGTGATGAGGAGGGAGGGGATGATGAGGTCACTGACTCAACGTGGGTGCCTGATAGGAGAGAGGAGGAGGAGGAGGCACATCACCAACAAGTCAGGATGCCCTCCAGGGACACGCTTAAGGGCAGCCAACCGACTGCATCACACCGCAGACCTCCGCATGTGCAGGGCACTGCTGACTCCGCGAGTTTTTCCAAAAGTTCTTTGGTGTGGGCCTTTTTTGAGACGTGTGCAGCAGATCGCATCATTGCTGTTTGCAACATATGTCTGAAGCGTATCAAGTGTGACCAAAACAGCAGCCGCTTGGGCACCACATGCTTGACCAGACATATGTTGACCTGCCATGCAGTTCGTTGGCAAGCGTATCTAAAAGACCCACACCAAAGAACAAAGAGGACCTCTCCTTGCTCCTCATCAGCTGAGATCTCCAACCCAACTATACCTTCAGTCCTCTCTGAGACCTGCACTGAGAGGAATAAAGGTGTAGAATTAGGTGTGTCACAGCCAAATACTTGTGGGCAATCTGCTTTCGGTACACTGACGTCAGATTGTACCAGGCAAATTTCCCTGCCCCAGCTGCTGCACCGCCGAAAGAAGTTCGCTCCCAGCCATCCACATGCCCAGTGGTTGAATGCTAGCTTGGCAAAATTGCTAGCACTTCAACTGCTGCCTTTTCAGTTGGTAGACTCTGCCCCCTTCCGTGAGTTTGTGGAATGTGCAGTTCCTCAGTGGCAGCTACCCAAACGCCACTTTTTCTCACAGATGGCGATTCCGGCTCTCTACCAGCATGTGGAAGGCAATGTCCATGCCTCGCTGGACAGGGCGGTCAGCGGTATATTACCATATATTACCGCTGACTCATGGTCCAGCAGATATGGACAGGGACGTTACCTAAGCTTCACCGCGCATTGGGTGACTCTGCTGGCAGTTGGGAAGGATGCAGGACAAGGTGCAGTAGTGTTGGAGGTTGTTCCGCGACCACGCCACCAAAATGCCACTACTAATGATTGTGACACACCTCTCTCCTCAACCCCCTCCTCTTCTTCTTCCTCCATGGCCTCTTCCTGTGCTTTGTCCTCAGAACCAGCGGTGCTCCATAGCCGTTCAAGGGGCTACGCAAGTATGCAGGCCAAAAGATGCCATGCGGTGCTTGAGCTGGTGTGCTTGGGGGACAGGAGCCACACTGGGGCAAAGGTTCTGTCAGCTCTGCAGGGGCAGGTTCAGAGGTGGTTGACGCCACGCCAACTTAAGGCAGGAATGGTGGTTTGCGACAATGGCACCAACCTCCTCTCTGCCCTTAACTTGGTGGTGCAGCGGTTCTTGGGCAGGTACCCAGGCTTACAGGATGTCCTGAGGCAGGCCAGGAAAGTCTGTGTGCATTTCCGCTGGTCATATAATGCCAGTGCTCGGCTGGCAGACCTTCAAAAGGAGTTTAACCTGCCCAAGAACCGCCTAATCTGTGACATGCCCACCAGGTGGAACTCAACGTTGGCCATGCTGCAGCGGCTGCACATGCAGCAGAGGGCCATCAATGAGTACCTGTGCGACTATGGCACCAGGACAGGGTCAGGGGAGCTTGGTTTCTTTTCCCCACGCCAGTGGGCCATGATCAGGGATGCATGCACTGTCCTGTCACCATTTGAGGAGGCCATGAGGATGGTGAGCAGTGACAGTGCATGCATCAGTGACACTGTCCCCCTTGTCCACCTGTTGGAGCACACGCTGCGTGGAATAATAGACAGGGCACTTGAGGCAGAACAGAGGCAGGAAGAGGAGGACTTCCTTAGCTCTCAAGGCCCCCTTTTTCCAGACAGTGTTCCTGCGTGCCCACCGATCACACAGGAAGAGGAGGAGGAGGATTGTGTCAGTATGGAGGTGGAGCCTGGCACTTAGCATCAGCAGCAGTCTTTAAGGGATCAGTCCCAAGAAACACATGGACTTGTACGTGGCTAGGAGGAGGTGGCTGCGGACCATGTTGTCCTTAGTGACCCAGAGGACTCCGGATCGAATGCCTCAGCAAACCTACGCTGCATGGCCTCCCTGATCCTGCAAAGCCTGCGTAAGGATCCTTGTATTCGTGGTATCAAGGAGAAGGACCAATACTGGCTGGCAACCCTCCTTGATCCACGTTACAAGGGTAAGGTTGCGGACCTTATCTTGCCGTCGCAGAGGGAGCAGAGGATGAAACATCTTCGGGAGGCCTTGCAGAAAGGTCTGTGCAACACGTTCCCAGAGACTGCGAGCTTACAAACTCCTGTTTCTGGACAACGTGTTGCTGAGGCTTCGGTCAGTCAAAGAAGGAGCGGTGGAGAAGGTGGCCATCTGACCGATGCGTTCAGACAATTTTTTAGTCCTCAGCCCCAAGGTATGATCGGTTCCAGCAACCATCGCCAGTGTCTGTTTTACATGGTGCAGGAATACCTAGGGGCAAGATCTGACTTGGACACCTTTCCCACCTAAAATCCTCTGGGTTACTGGGTCTTGAGGATGGATCGCTGGCCGGAGCTTGCACAGTATGCAATTGAGCTACTGGCCTGTCCTGCATCCAGCATTCTTTCGGAATGCACATTCAGTGCTGCTGGAGGCTTTGTAACCGATCACAGGGTGCGTCTGTCCACCGACTCGTCGATTGACTGACCTTCATAAAAATGAATCAGTCTTGGATCACCACCAGCTACCAAGCACCTGATGCTGATGTAACCGAATAATTTTTTTTGAAATCGCAGATCCCTTCAAAGACTGCCTATGCTGATGCTGAGTGACTATCCTGAGTAATTATCCCCTTCCTCCTCAATGATCACGCTTGTAAGAACATTTTTGGTTCTGAGCGCCGCCACCAGTGCCTAAGGCCAAATTTTTCAGCCCCTGTTTAACAGGGGCGTGTAATTACAATTTTTGATGCAATACTTTGCAGCAGGGCTCGTTTCTGCGTTCCAACTAGAGCATCTGTGAGAGGTTACAGTGTTGTGGCACCAGTGCCTAAGGCCCAATTTTTCTGCCCCTGTCTAACAGGGGCGTGTAATTACAATTTTTGATGCAATACTTTGCAGCAGGGCTCGTTCCTGCGTTCCAACTAGAGTATCTGTGAGGGGTTGCAGTGTTGTGGCACCAGCACCAGTGCCTAAGGCCCAATTTTTCAGCCCCTGTGTAACAGGGGCGTGTAATTACAATTTTTGATGCAATACTTTGCAGCAGGGCTCGTTCCTGCGTTCCAACTAGAGTATCTGTGAGGGGTTGCAGTGTTGTGGCACCAGCACCAGTGCCTAAGGCCCAATTTTTCAGCCCCTGTTCAACAGGGGCATGTAATTACAATTTTTGATCTAATATTTCACAGCAGGGCCCATTTCTGCGCCCACCAAGAGCGAGTGAGGACCTACAGTGTTGTGGCACCAGCACCACCACCACCACCAAAAGCCCAATTTTTCTGCCCCTGTTCAACAGGGGCATGTAATTACAATTCTTGATCTAATATTTCACAGCAGGGCCCTGTGAGGGCTTACAGTGTTGTGGCCACAACAACACCTAAGGCCCAAATTTCTGCTGAGCAGGCCCCTACTTTCAAACATCCAACTTACAAACGACTCCTACTTGCAAACAGAAGGAGACAACAGGAAGTGAGATTAAATCTACCCCTAGGAAGGGAAATTATCTCCTGTAAGAGTTAATATGGGAAAAAACATTTCTCCCTTCCACTGATGCTTTATCACCAATCCTTGTTTCACAAAAAACCCCAAATTTTCAAAATACATTTGTCATTGGGACAAAAAGTGAGGTGAAATCTTCTGAAGAGGAGCACAGGCAACAAAACAAATGTCACAGGGGTGATAACCCCTCCCTATGTTTTCCAAAAAGCTTAAAATAGATTTTTTGGCTGGAGCTAAACACGTTCAAAATGTACTAGTTCAAAATTACAAACAGATTCTACTTAACAACAAACCTACAGTCCCTGTCTTGTTTGCACCGCCTGTATATTGCTGTTCAGAGTATAAAGGGCCTTTCCTTTTTTTTATTTGGGTGTGGGGTTCCCCTTAATATACATACAGGACCCAAAGGGCTTGGTAATGGACTGGAGGGTACCCATGCCGTTTGTCTCACTGATTTTCATCCATTGCCAGGAACCGACATTACATTAACACGGCAAGCAGTTTTAAATGACTTTTTTCCTTTAAAAATGTCATTTTGTGCAGGGACTGTTCTAAGCACGGGAAACACGCGCCACTTTACAGGCATACTATAGACACCCCCCAGGTACAATATTTAAAGGAATATTTCACTTTTTTTTTTTACTTTAAGCATCATTAAAATCACTACTCCCGAAAAAACAAAAGTTTTTTTTGCATTGATACATGTCCCCTGAGGCAGGACTCGAGTCCCCAAACCCTTTTTAGGACAATACCATGCAAATTAGCCTTTAAAATGAGCACTTTTGATTTTGAACATTCAAGTCCCATAGACGTCAATGGGGTTCAAACGTTCGTGCGAATTTTCGGTCTGTTTGCAGGTTCTGGTGCGAACCGAACCGGGGGGGTGTTCGGCTCATCCCTACCCTACAGTACTCAGGATCATTGCTGAGTGGTTGTCAGCTCCTTCTGCTTGTGACCTGATCCTGTCCACATCTGTATCCAGACTGGCTTGTTGAGCCCTACTGTCATGTACCTGGTAGCAGAGCCTGATATGATAAGGAAGGCCTCTCTTACACCTCTGACTCGGGGCCCCTAATAGTGTAGACAGTAGGTGCAGGAGTACAGAGTGCCACAAGTGCCTGTAAGTCTTTCTAGCAGCAGTGTCGGTGTCCCTGCTGGGCAGCAGAAGTCATCAGATGGATTCAGCAAGCAGCCAGGCAGCTGTACTTGCAACAGCAGGCAGAGTAGCAATGTCAGGCAGGCCAGGTTATACACAGATGGGATGGATCGGGTACAGGGCACAGACAGGAGCGTGGTCAGGAACTAGCCAGGTCTGGAGCTGATCAGTGAAACAGGAGCCAGAGGATCAGACAGAAGCGGAGGTCTGGGGACAAGCCTAGGTCGATGCAGGTGGAGTTCAGAGAATGGTCAAGACAGCAACTGGAATCAGAATACAGATTCACAGGATCACAGGTACACAGGAGGCTAAAGGCAAAACAAAACTGATCCTGAACACTGGTTGAGTTTAACTAGCCTGTTTGGCGCCAGCATCTGTCACAGGTGCACGCAAGCACACCTGTGAGAATGCGCAACGGCTTGTGTGCAGGCATGAGTTCGCGCATGCGCATATTTATTAGCCAACACCCAATTCTTGCAAGCAAGAAAGAGAATGTGTTTTAGCCAGTGCACCGAAGTCCCTTCAAAGGAGTTATCTTGTCTGCTGGTATACCCATCCTAATTCCCACTTGTTCCTGATGCCTGCAGCCTGTATTTTGCATTACAACCAAGAGCATTTTCGCTTGAATCAACAAAAGTGTGGTTTGTGATCTCTCTGTTACTTGGGGAACCGCAGTCCTGGTGCACACCAGTTACTGAAACAACGTAGTCCAGGTTTGAACACTCTGACCACATTCTTTGACTCCATGACCATGTTGCCCACAACATCTCTCCCACCTAACCCTTCACCTGCCACATCTGAAGTTGATCCCATGCAGATTGGGTGTCTTCACTATTCATTCCCCACTGAGGAGAAATTTTACTGTTCTGAGTCACATCTATGCTTCTACTGTGGAGGTACAGGTCACTACATATGAACTTATCCCATGAGGCCACATAAATCTTACTCCTCTTCTCTGGTGGTTCGGTGTACTTCCATGAACAGTCCTGCTCATGTAACTTTACCTGTCTCCCTACAGATACTCAAATAGACTATCCTGGTCCAAGTCATCATTGATTCTGGGGCCTGTAGCAATTTTATGGACATTAATTTTGCTAAGCTGCACAACAATCCTCTGAAAACAAAAAGACAAAGAGTAACATCACATTTAGCTAATAGAACTGGACTTAAAGTGGCAGTAAAAGTCGCTATCTTTTTTTTTTTTTTTTTTTTTTTTAGGCGCCTCCTGCTGGGTTATGCCATCATGTGCTATTATGCACAGCATATTAGCACGTTATGGGAGACTTACCTGCCAAAGAGTTTCCATCTTCGCCCAGGCTTCCTTCCAGGTTTTGTGTGTTCAGCCCCATGAATGGCAGGGCTGCAATGACATCATGCCTGTGCACGGGAGTCACATTGCTGCGGCATAGAATTGGTGCCTTAAATGTACACTGAGCTGCACATGTGTGGCTCAGTGTACATTATGGCTGATAGGTAGGAGGAAGCTTTTATGACAGAAAGAGACTGATAGGATCTCTTCTGTCATAAATACCCTACCTATCAAAAATTGAAAAAAAGTAACTTTACTACCACTTTAAGACTGGGCCTGTAACTTATGAAACTGATATGCTTCTTGAATGTGTTTGACAAGAAGAAGGGTGACACTTTACCACCTCATCGGGCATACGATTGCCCAATTGAACTTCTGACAGGATTCGAGATACCGCTTGGTTGAATTTTTTTTAAACATTCAAAGTTTTTTTAAGCTCAACAATAGCTAAGTCATTCAGAAGTGATGCAATTTATTCATTTGCGGATGTGATCTTTATGTTAAGATGAAGAGTTAAAGTAGTACGGGGGGGTGGGTTGGGGGGGTCTCAATAGGTGATTGTGGTGCTAAACAGGTGTGAGTTTTAATTGTGTCCAACTTTATTTTACTTAATACCTTCGCAGTCATAGTAGAGAACAATAGATCTAGCTAGAGTTTGATCAGATGTACTTTAGTTTATCTATTCTTCGTTTGTGTAAGTATTAATACAAGTTATCTGCCATATTTCAGATCATTGAACACATCAGAGTAACGAAATTCAAACCAGGGTGACCAAGTTTTCCAAAGTTCAGTAACCGGTGTTCTGCCGAGAAAGTTCTGCCCGGCGGATAAGGACCCCCCTCTACAGCGCAGGCGCTGCGCCTGTGCAGTAGGATCCGGCGGAAATAGCCGAAGGGGAATAGGTGAAAATCAGCTGTACACGGCGCCTGTAAGAGGGCCCCTCGCGGGCTCGCTTCGCTCGCCACGCTTCGGGCACGGCCTCGCTTCGCTCGGCTCTTTTTTATTCCCCCTCTAGGTCCACTTGGATGGTGGGGAAGGAACCTGGACCCAGGGCGCAGGCGCCGTGTACAGCTGATTGTAGATTTTGAGCTTCGGCTATCTCCGGCGGCTGATAGTAGTTCGTAGTACAGGGGCGGTCCTTATCCGCCGAGGGAACTTTCTCGGCAAGACACCGGAACGGATCGTCAGCCAAGCCAGGAGTCAGGGATCAAAGTAGTGGAACAGCAAGCAGGATCTGTAGCCTGAAGGGATGTCAGCAAAGCCAGTCTTTAATCAGGAACGCAGGAGAGTTTTTTGTGATGTGACCAAGGCGAAGGCAGAGTTCCTCTGGACTGGATGGCTTAAGTAGGTAGGAGTGACGAGCAGGATCATCAACAGCTGGGTAACTGTGGAGAGAGATGGGAGCTGGCAATTAGCCGACAGCTGAGCGGCCAGGTCAGAGAAGGAAGGGCTGAGCCCAGCCCTGACAGTTAGTAATTTATAAGACGTTTCCTGTGTCTTAGTTCTAATGGAGCACTTGTGTGTTAAAATGCAAGCATTTTTACATTGACTGTCCATTATGTTCATCTTAAGTGTATTAGACCAATGTTTTCTGAATCTGTCCTCGGCATTAGGGTTTGCATATTATAGCCATGTGTAGGCAACTGAGGTCACCTTCTGTAAGTGTGTGCCATCAGCACATACCTTCTCTAGTTCTGTCAGCTGTCTGGAGAAATTTCCCTGTTTGGCCGTACCTCCATTGTAGCTACGTAATTGGAAGTATGTCCAAAATGGTAGATTGGGGATTCTGCTGTCCCTTTTCAATGCCACATAGTCCTTGAGCCTTCCTTCATGGAAACACTCACCAGCTCGTAAGGGGTTATTAGTGGACGGATGGCAGAGCGAACGATTCCCACTGCCAGGGGGGTAGTCCGGGTTGTCGTTTTTTATCGGTGTTAGGGGGCTAAGTAAGGAAGTCACTGCAGGGTGTTTTGAAGCTTCTAGGCAAGCGTGGTCTCTGTTAGTGGGTGTTGTTTTAAAATTTGTTTATGTTGGAGTCCTGGATACCACGGTGAAAAAAGTAGTGGGTAAGGGCTCAAACTGGCCTCTAAGGCTACCCAGTCTTTAGTGTCCCTGTGGCAATGCCAGTCCACTATTCTTGTTAAATGGGAGGCCAGATAATATTTCTTGAAGTCGGGGAGTTCCAAACCCCCCCAGTTCCTTAGGTCTGGTCAATAGAGAGAATGTGATCCTGGGCCTTTTATGTGACCATAAAAATTGTAAGAGGATAGTGTGTAGTTTTTGAAAAACCTCTGGGGGATTTTAATTGGTAGAGTGCGTAGTAGGTACAACAGCCTGGGCAGGATGGCCATCTTCAGAATGGCAGCCCTCCCGAACCAAGAGAAGTACCCTGCGTTCCATAGCTTTAAATCCTTTTCTATCATCTGAAGTAAAGGTTGGAAATTAGAATCGTAGGTCAAGGACAGCCTAGGGGTCAGCCAAATTCCCAGGTATTTTAATGCTGTTCCCTCCCATTTGAAGGGGCAATTTTCTTGGGTCCTAGCAAGGTTTGTTGTAGACAAGTTAATATTCATGGCCTCTGGTTTATTTTGAGATTGGAGACAAATCCATAATGAGCAAAATCTTTCATGAGATTGGGAAGAGTGATGTGCGGTTTTGTCAAATAAAAGGTTGTCCGCATAGGCTGCAGTCTTTTATACACCCTATCAAGGAGAGAGATGCCGTTCACCGAACTATCCCTGTTGACCGTTCGGATGAAGCGTTATAATGAGAGAATGAAAAGTAGTCGAGACAGGGGGCAGCCCTGTCTTGTACCATTCAAAATCTCTACTCTGTCTGCAGGGGCGTCGGGAGGGGGTGGCTAGCCGTGGCTGAAGCCCCGAATGTGCCCCAGAAAAGCCCCGAGCCTCAGGCAGGCAGCTCTTCATTACAAGCCCCGAGCGCCAGGACCGATCTGATCCTGAGCGGCGAGCGCCGCCGAATTTGGCCGAGTTTGGCCGAGTGCCGTAGCAGGTCCCGCCTTCTGGAGCCTGCAACGCCTATGATGGACGTCCCCCTGGTCCAACGCTGGGACCGCGGGACGTGTGACGTCCATCATAGGTGCTGCAGGCTCCAGAAGGCGGGAATTACAATGCGGCCGCCGCGCCACTGTAAGAACCCCGCTCAGCGCTCGGGCGGCCCGCTCTCCTCTCCTCCTCGGCTCTTCCTCCTCCTCTGACTGTCTGACTGCCTGGCTGCTGTGACACCGCACACCACGGCTGAGCTGAGGTAGGTCAGACAGTGTATGTGGGTCACGTCAGTGTAGGTAAATGTCAGTGTAGGTAGGTCAGTGTAGGTAGGTCACTACGGTCAGTGTAGGTAGGTCAGTGAATGTAAATGTCAGTGTAGGTAGGTCAGTGTAGGTAAATGTCAGTGTAGGTAGGTCAGTGTAGGTAAATGTCAGTGTAGGTAAATGTCAGTGTAGGTAGGTCAGTGTAGGTAAATGTCAGTGTATGTAAATGTCAGTGTAGGTAGGTCACTACGGTCAGTGTAGGTAAATGTCAGTGTAGGTAGGTCAGTGTAGGTAGGTCACTACGGTCAGTGTAGGTAAATGTCAGTGTAGGTAGGTCACTACGGTCAGTGTAGGTAAATGTCAGTGTAGGTAAATGTCAGTGTAGGTAGGTCACTAAGGTCAGTGTAGGTAGGTCACTACGGTCAGTGTAGGTAGGTCACTACGGTCAGTGCAGGTAGGTCACTACGGTCAGTGTAGGTAAATGTCAGTGTAGGTAAATGTCAGTGTAGGTAGGTCAGTGTAGATAGGTCAGTGTAGGTAGGTCACTAAGGTCAGTGTAGGTAGGTCACTACGGTCAGTGTAGGTAGGTCACTACGGTCAGTGTAGGTAGGTCACTACGGTCAGTGTAGGTAAATGTCAGTGTAGGTAAATGTCAGTGTAGATAGGTCAGTGTAGGTAGGTCACTAAGGTCAGTGTAGGTAGGTCACTACGGTCAGTGTAGGTAGGTCACTACGGTCAGTGTAGGTAGGTCAGTGAATGTAAATGTCAGTGTAGGTAGGTCAGTGTTCACTACCGTCAGTGTATGTAGGTCACGGGCCAGCCAAAAAAAAAAAGGCCTGCATCACGTGTACACACGCCCCCCCCCCCCCCCCCCGGGTCCGGCCTTGGACTTCGGGCTGAAGCCCCTGGTCTTTTTGCCACCTAGCAACGCCCCTGTCTGTCTGACAAGGTACCGCTAATCTTTATTCTGGCTGAGTGTTTTTGATAGATTGCTGTGATCCATGACATCATGTGAGGATTTAGTCCTATGTGATTGGAAAAAACTGGTAAGGATATATTCAGCGCTGACTAACAAACGGACAAATCAAAAGGATAAATGCTAACAGACACTAAGGTAAATTCAACAACACCTCAAATACATAGATAAAAAGCAAACAGTGCTGCGCAAATATAAATGTCCTTGAAACAATACATCAGATGGAACAGATGGAACAGATGAAGTGAGGGGGTAAGACCACCAGTGGACATTCAAGACGACAGGGGGTAAATCAAAAGTGATTGTGATCCCTTCACCGCACATGGATGGCCCCTCACCTGAAACATTCGACCTGAAACAGGTCATACAGCATATACACCATACAATGGGTAAACCGATCCAAGTGGTAATAGCCCTGTTTTCAGCATTCAGCACTCATCGGGTTAGGAATGTCGTATATGCAAATAAAAATAACAAATATAGTGCTCTCTGCATGTACATTTATTGAATAAAGAAGGGTAAAAAGATGCACTTACAAAGACCGGCACTCAGATCCGAGTGCCGGCTAGACAGCGTGTAATCGTATCAAACAGGCTAATGGCCGCGGGTGACGTCATGCGCTCCTGGCCCCCGTACGTGTTACGTCTGTAGGCGGGACTTCCTCAGCGCCCCCCAATTTTAGCTAGCAGCTTCAGGTCTATGTTCAGTAATGAAATAGGCCTGTAGCTGGAGCAGTCTGTGGTATCCTTGTTTATCCTTGTTGGGTTTGGGTAGGATGTCAGGGGTGAGGAAGTCAGGGGACATCGAGCGGGGCTGGACATGGAGTTAAAGGCTTTCCTTAGGGGATCCGTCAGTATGCTCAAAAAAGTCTTATAATAGATGGATGTGTATCCATCTGGGCCCGTGCTTTTCCCTAGTTCCCTTCCAGCACACCACACTAAGCATTGGTTTAAAATATGTAACACAGAGCCGCACATCCAAATACTCGGTCAGCTCCTGAAATCACTATAGAGCCCGAATGCCTTTACCGTCCTAGCCACTCCCCTACACGTGTCGACGCAGGGTCACGTGTCTTCCTCAGGGGGATAGTCTGAACCAGGTCTCGTACAGGCACCCATGTCACTTTGTTCCCTGTTATACCCTGTCATCATACGCAGGGGAAAGAGGTGTAAGGGAAGCCCTCTCATCAGCTAAGCCCCAACCAGGTGTGTAACACTCCCTCTTACAATGCAGCCTAAAAAAGATGCTTCCATACTGAGCAACCACTGTAAAATATTTGTGGCTATTGTTTCTGAAATAATACACTCTAATTTTTTTCCATAATAAAAAGTTCCTAACTTCCCCCTTTTACATTGTGCCCTAAATAAGCTATTTACATACTCTTTGTCACTGTTCCGTGTACATTGATACAGCGCAGGTTTTTACCCCCTGATCAAGCTGCTCATGTTCTTGCCAATCCACCCTGAACCTAGGTATTATTAAGCCTGTGCACCTGTGGCTTAGTGTTTGAGCATTGTGTCTCTACGCTGAAGCCAGATTCTCCTGTTCCTCTGGTGTTTCCTATTGCTGAGTGTTCCCCTATGGCTCTGGTAAAGACTGGGAGGCTCCTTAGACCCTGTGACACTCACACACCTTTGTTGTGTTTGGCCACACTGCTCTTGCACCTTGTGAAGATCCGTACCCGGGTACACCTGTTTAGTTGTTGCATTGGTCACTAGTAGGGATGAGCTTCGAGTTCGAGTCGAACGCATATTCGACCGTTTGTCGAATTTCGACAGTTATGGGCTGTTCACGCCAAATTTGAGTGGCGCGTCACGGCCCATAATTCACTGCGGCATCACAGTGCATTGCTGGCTGATGATTGGCCCAGCATGCACTATGACCCGCATGCTTGACCAATCACAGCGCTGTCTGTACAGAGAGCCGTAATTGGCCAAAGCCAGGGTGGCTTTGACCAATTATGGCTCAGGGGGTTTAGTACATGCCCCACACTATATAAGGCCGCCTGCGTGGCGGCCTTGTGTAGTGTGTTGCGGCGGCAGTGGAGAGATAGACAGAGAGACAGTGTCATTTGATTTAAGTTAGATAAAGTAGGCAGGAGAGTCAGTTAGCTGCACCTACAGTGTATTGTGTATATATATATATATGCATCCTAGGTGTTGTGTATATATATATATATATATATATATATATATATATATATATATATATATATATATATATATATATATATATATATATATATATATATATATATATATATATATATATACACTGTATTCGGTTTAGCTAGATCCGTTCCTGTTATTCTCTTCCTACTGACAGGCAGGCAGGTGTTTTTACAGTATTTACAGCTACCTGAAGAAAATTGCTGGTGTTCTTCTGATCCTATTAGTCCTATTAGCTACAGTATTTACAGTTAGTGTAGTGCGTCCTCTGCACAGTGTGCACCTAAAGCTACCTGAAGAAAATTGGTGGTGTTCTTCTGATCCTATTATTACCACAGGCAGCTGCAGTATTTACAGTTAGTGTACTGTGTACTCTGCACAGTGTGCACCTAAAGCTACCTGAAGACAATTGCTGTTATTCTAAACCTATTAATACCACAGGCAGGCAGCTGCAGTATTTACAGTTAGTGTACTGCATCCTCTGCACAGTGTGCACCTAAAGCTACCTGAAGTAAATTGGTGGTGTTCTTCTGATCCTATTAGTACCACAGGCAGGCAGCTGCAGTATTTACAGTTAGTGTACTGTGTCCTCTGCACAGTGTGCACCTAAAGCTACCTGAAGACAATTGCTGGTGTTCTCATACTAATAATACTACAGGCAGGCAGTTGATTCTGCTAGCTGCAGTATCAGTATATATATACATCCCAGCTATGTGCAGCTACATCTCACTGCAGGCCATTAGTATGTCTGGAAGGCCAACAAGGAGAGGCAGACAGTCACAAGCCAATAAAAGATGGCAAGCAGGCTCTGTGTCTAGAGGCAACAGTGCTGGTCATGGAGACGGTGCATCCTCATCAGCACGTGGCCATGGGACACGCTTGTCCTTTTTTTCGACAGCTGGCCGAGTTGAGCCGCAACATGCGGAAGACTTGGTAGAGTGGCTGACCAAGCCGTCCTCATCCTCCTCATCCTCTCTCACCCAGGCTCAGGGTACTTTGTCTGGCAAAGCAGCTGCCAACGCGGCCTCTTCCCTCAGCTCAATGGCATCAGTCACTCCTTCCCTAGCCCCACCATGTCCTCCTGAGGAGTCCCCCGAACTGTTTGACCACAGTGTTGGGTACATGCTCCAGGAGGATGCCCAGCATTTTGAAGGCTCCAATGATGGTACCCAGCTAGAGGAAGGCAGTAACGTGAGCCCAGAGAGAGGGGGTGCCCAAGAAGGACAGGAATCTGGCCATCATGTTCCCCCAACTGCAGCATACTGCCAGCTTTGCTCCAGTGATGAGGAGGGAGGGGATAATGAGGTCACTGACTCCATGTGGGTGCCTGATAGGAGAGAGGAGGAGGAGGCACATCTCCAACGAGGCAGGATGCCCTCCAGGGGCCAGCTTAAGGGCAGCACGCCGACTGCATCACACCGCAGAGCTCCGCATGTGCAGGGCGCTGCTGTCTCTGCGCGTTATTCCAAAAGTTCTTTAGTGTGGGCCTTTTTTGAGACGAGTGCATCAGATCCCACCGCTGCTATTTGCAACATATGTCTCATGCGTATTTCGCGTGGCCATAACATCAACTGCTTGGGCATCAACTGCTTGACCAGACATATGTCGACCTGCCATGCAGTTCGTTGGCAAGTGTACCTAAAAGACCCACACCAAAGAACAAAGCGGACCTCTCCTTGCTCCTCGTCAGTTGGGATCTCCAACCCCACTATACCTTCAGTCCTCTCTGAAACCTGCACTGAGAGGAATGAAGGTGGAGAATTAGGTGCGTCACAGCCAAGTACTTGCGGGAAATCTGCTATCGGTACACGTCAGATTGTACCAGGCAAATTTCCCTGCCCCAGTTGCTGCACTGCCGAAACAAGTTCGCTCCCAGCCATCCACATGTCCAGCGGTTATATGCTAGCTTGGCTAAATTGCTAGCACTTCAACTGTTGCCTTTTCAGTTGGTAGACTCTGCCCCCTTCCGTGAGTTTGTGGAATGTGTGGTTCCTCAGTGGCAGGTTCCCAAACGCCACTTTTTCTCACGGAAGGCGATTCTGGCTCTCTACCGGCATGTGGAAGGCAATGTCTTGGCCTCGCTGGACAGGGCGGTCAGCGGTAAGGTGCATATTACTGCTGACTCATGGTCCAGCAGGCATGGACAGGGATGTTACCTATCTTTCACCACGCACTGGGTGACTCTTCTGGCAGCTGGGAAGGATGCAGGACAGGGTGCAGTAGTGTTGGAGGTTGTTCTGCCACCACACCTCCAAAATTCTACTAGTGGTGATTCTGCCACACCTCTCTCCTCCACCACCTCCTCTTCTTCTTCCTCCATGGCCTCTTCCTGTGCTGATTTGTCCTTAGAACCAGCGGTGCTCCGTGGGCGTTCAAGGGGCTACGCAAGCACGCAGGCAAAAAGATGCCATGCGGTGCTTGAGCTGGTGTGCTTGGGGGACAGGAGCCACACTGGGGCAGAGATTCTGTCAGCTCTGCAGGGGCAGGTTCAGAGGTGGTTGACGCCACGTCAGCTTAAGGCAGGTATGGTGGTTTGCGACAATGGCACCAACCTCCTCTCCGCCCTCCGACAGGGACAACTGATCCATGTGCCCTGTTTGGCTCACGTCCTTAACTTGGTGGTGCAGCAGTTCTGGGGCAGGTACCCGGGCTTACAGGATGTCCTGAGGCAGGCCAGGAAAGTCTGTGTGCATTTCCGCAGGTCATATAATGCCAGTGCTCGGCTGGCTGACCTCCAAAAGGAGTTTAACCTGCCCAAGAACCGCCTAATCTGTGACATGCCCACCAGGTGGAACTCAACGTTGGTCATGCTGCAGCGGATGCACACACAGCAGAGGGCCATCTATGAGTACCTATGCGATTATGGCACCAGGACAGGGTCAGGGGACCTTGGTTTTTTTCCCCACACCAGTGGGCTATGATTAGGGATGCATGCACTGTCCTGTCACCATTTGAGGAGGCCACGAGGATGGTGAGCAGTGACAGTGCATGCATCAGTGACACTGTCCCTCTTGTCCATCTATTGGAGCACACACTGCATGGAATAATGGACAGGGCACTTGAGGCAGAACAGAGGGAGGAAGAGGAGGACTTCCTTACATCTCAAGGCCCCCTTTATCCAGACAGTGTTCCTGCGTGCCCGCCGATCACACAGGACGAGGAGGAGGATTGTGTCAGCATGGAGGTGGAACTTGACACTCAGCATCAGCAGCAGTCTTCAAGGGATCATTTACAGTCCGAAGAAACCCATGGACTTGTACGTGGCTGAGAGGAGGTGGCTGCGGATCATGTTCTCCTTAGTGACCCAGAGGACTCTGGACCGAATGCCTCAGCAAACCTACGCTGCATGGCCTCCCTGATCCTGCAAAGCCTGCGGAAGGATCTTTGTATTCGTGGTATCAAGGGGAGGGATGATTACTGGCTGGCAACCCTCCTTGATCCATGTTACAAGGGTAAGGTTGCGGTCCTTATCTTGCTGTCGCAGAGGGAGCAGAGGATGAAATATCTTTGGGAGGCCTTGCAGAAAGGTTTGTGCAACGCGTTTCCAGAGCCTGGGAGGTTACAATTTCCTGGTCCTTCTGGACAACGTGTTGCTGAGGCTTCGGTCAGTCACAGAAGGAGCGGTGGAGAAGGTGGCCATCTGACCGATGCGTTCAGAAAATTTTTTAGTCCTCAGCCCCAAGATCTGATTGTTGCCAGCAAGCATCGCCAGCGTCTGATTCACATGGTGCAGGATTACCTAGGGGCAAGATCAGACTTGGACACCTTTCCCACCGAAAATCCTCTGGGTTACTGGATCTTGAGGATGGATCACTGGCCAGAGCTTGCACAGTATGGAATTGAGCTACTGGCCTGTCCTGCATCCAGCGTTCTTTCGGAACGCACATTTAGTGCTGCTGGAGGCTTTGTAACCGATCACAGGGTGCGTCTGTCCACCGAATTGGTCGATCGGCTGACCTTCATAAAAATGAATCAGTCTTGCATCACAAGCTACCAAGCACCTGATGCTGATGTAACCAATTTATTTTTTTTAATGTGAGATCCCTTCAAGACTGCCTATGCTGATGCTGAGTGACTATCCTGTTATGCTGAGTGACAGTCCTCTTCCTCCTCAATTTTCATGCTGATAGCTTGTAAGAACATTTTTGGTTCTGGGCACCGCCACCAGTGGCCAGGGCCCAATTTTTCTGCCCCTATTTATCAGAGGGCGTGTAATTACAATTTTTGATGCAATACTTTGCAGCAGGGCTCATTCCTGCGCTCCAACTATAGCATCTGTGAGGGGTTGCAGTGTTGTGGCAATTTTTCTGCCCCTGTTTAACAGGGGCGTGTAATTACAATTTTTGATGCAATACTTTGCAGCAGGGCTCATTCCAGCACTCCAACTAGAGTATCTGTGAAGGGTTGCAGTTTTGTGGCACCAGCACCAGTGCCCAAGGCCCAATTTTTCAGCCCCTGTTTAACAGGGGAGTATAATTACAATTTTTGATGCAATACTTTGCAGCAGGGCTCATTCCTGCGCTTCAACTATAGCATCTGTGAGGGGTTGCACCAGTGCCTAAGGCCCAATTTTTCTGCCCCTGTTCAACAGGGACATGTAATTACAATTCTTGATCTAATATTTCACAGCAGGGCCCCTTCCTGCGCCCACCAAGAGTAACTGTGAGGGCTTACAGTGTTGTGGCAACACCAACACCTAAGGCCCCAATTTCTGCAGAGTATATAGGGCAGACCCCTACTTTCAAACATCCAACTTACAAACGACTCCTTGCAAACGGAAGGAGACAACAGGAAGTGAGATGAAATCTACCCCTAGGAAGGGAAATTCTCTCCTGTAAGAGTTAATATGGGAAAAATGTGTCTCCTCTTCACTGATGCTTTATCACCAATCCTTGTTTCACTAAAAACTCCAAAAACATTTGTCATTGGGACAGAAAGTGGGGTGAAATCTTCTGAAGAGGTGCACAGACAGCAAAACAAATATTACAGGGGTGATAACCCTTCCCTATGTTTCCAAAAAGCTTAAAAATAGATTTTTTTGGCTGGAGCTACACTTTCAAAATGTACCAGTTCAAAATTACAAACAGATTCTACTTAACAACAAACCTACAGTCCCTGTATACTGCTGTTCAGAGTATATAGGGCCTGGGGGCCCCACGCCTTTCCTTTTTTTAATTCGGGTGCGGGGTTCCCCTTAATATCCATACAAGACCCAAAGGGCCTGGTAATGGACTGGGGGGTACCCATGCCATTTGTTTAACTGATTTTCATCCATATTGCCAGGACCCGACATTACATTAAAGCCGTAAGCAGTTTTAAATGACTTTTATTCCTTTAAAAATGTCATTTTGTGCAGGGACTGTTCTAAGCACGGGAAACACGCTCCACTTTACAGGCATACTATAGAGACCCCCCAGGTACGATATTTCAAGGAATATTTCACTTTTTTTTTTTTCATTTTAAGCATCATTAAAATCACTGCTCCCAAAAACGTCCGTTTTTTAAACTTTTTTTTTGCATTGATACATGTCCCCTGGGGCAGGACCCGGGTCCCCCAACCCTTTTTAGGACAATAACTTGCATATTAGCCTTTAAAATTAGCACTTTTGATTTCAAACCCATATACTTTAATGGGGTTCTAAAGTTCGCGCAAACTTTTGGTCCGTTCGCAGGTTCTGGTGCGAACCGAACCTGGGGGTGTTCAGCTCATCCCTAGTCGCTAGATCTTGAGTTACTGTCCCAGGTGATCTTACCCTCTGATAGTATGTTCGAACCATGACAAACAAACCCCCATCACCTGCGTTTTTTAACGAGAAATTTCTCTAAAGGCTCAATGCTCAAGAATCTAGTCAGGTTTAAGTCATACGTCACCTCCAGACTCTAACCACTCGTTTGGAGCAACTCCAAACTTTGCTTCTGGCCCCTGCAGACTTACCTCAAGCAGCCCCCGTGCTGCAAACTGCTCTGATGGCGTCGTCCACGCTTCACCTTTCTGGCCCCACCATGATTCTCTGGAGATCCTAAAGCCTGCCATGGTTTTGTTAACCAATGTAACATTCATTCTGAATTGCAGCCACAGAATTACCCTTCTGGTCGGGCCACGGTCCCATACGTGGTTTCTTTACTTTCTGGTGTGGCTTTGGCATGGGCATCCCCGCTGTGGGAAAGGTTTGACATCACAGCATTTCTTGCTCTTTTCAGAAATATTTTTGATGAGCCAGGCCGTGCAACCTCCGCTGCATGTGCACTTCACCTCCATCAAGGCAACCTCACCATTGGACAGTACGCTACTCAGTTCCGCACCTTTGCAGCTGAACTTTCCTGAAACAATAAACCATTTACAGCAGCCTCCTGGCAAGGTTTGGCAGAATGCATCAAGGACGAGTTGGCAGGTCGTCAAATTTCTACCATCTTGGAAAATCTAATTTCCTTGGCTGTCCAGATCGACACCCGTTTCCAAAAGCGCTTCCAGGTAAGTGCTCGGCCGTGCAAATTCTCAGCTTCTCATCTGGCTCCAACCTTTTAACACCGCTTAGTTTCTCCCAATGACTCAGTTTCCTCCTCTCACGAAGAGCCTATGCAACTAGACCATTTGCGCATATCCATTGGGACAAAGAAACCGTTGTCGAACGCAGGACCTGTGCATCTACTGCGGAGAAAAAGGAAATTTCTTGAAATAGTGCCAACAGCTTCCAAGGCTAGTATACCTAGAGGGGGTATGTTAGACCATAATTTTTGCCCTTCAAGTCCACGTCCAACTATTACTGTTCAGTTGCACTTCCCCACTTTCATTCTCTCAATGGACGCATTTGTTGACAAATTCATCTCTGCGTGCCTGTTAAAGGAATTTGCATAAACTACAGGACCCCTTCCTCAGATCCTTTGTGTTTCGGCCATTGATGGATCCATTCTGGTCTCTGGTCCTATTCATTTCTGCACCACTCCCATCAAGATGGTGGCAGTGCTTCACCAGGAGTCCATCTCCTTTTTGGTGTTAGCGCTGGCTACCTCTAAGTTACAGTAGTCCTGGATCTTCCTTAGCTTCAACAACATTCCCCAAAAAGTGACAAGTCAGGTCCTTATTTGTTACCCTGGGGACCCACCTGTCACAACAAATGCCTTGGCAAGGTGGTCCCAGTCAAGACCCTTCCTGTGGTGTCAACGTGTTTTCCAAGCACAAGGCAGAGCAACTTTCTCCCCACAGACCCTATGACTGTGCCTAGTCCCAGGTTCTAGTGTCCCTAGAGGCTGCGTATATCCCCTCAGTCTTCCTGAGACCAAATCCATGTCCGAGTACATTACAGAGAATCTCCAATAGGGATTTATCTGAAAATCATCCTATCTTGAGTGGAGTTCTTCTTTGTCAAGAAAAAAGACACTTCCGTTCGTCCTTGCATTGACGGGGATTAAATGCCATTATGGTTAAAAACCGTTACCCGCTTCCACTTATTACTAAGTTGTTTAATTGACTTTGTGGGGCGCAAGTTTTCAGTTAGATCTCTCAATATAAGAGGAGCTTATAATCTAACTTGCATCAAAGATGGAGACAAGTGGAAGTGTTTTTAACACCAGGGATGGCCACTATAACAATCTATTGATGCCTTTTGGCCTCTGTAACGCCCTGGTGTTTTATCAGCACTTTGTCAATGGGATCTTTTGCGAACTCTTCTATGTCTGTGTAGTAGTCTATCTGTATTGACATTCTTATTTTTTCCCCAGATCTTCCTATGCACAGACGTCATGTCCGTACAGTTCTCAAACACCTCTGTGAGAATACGCTAAGACATACAAATTCCTCTTTGAACAATCTCAAGTGCCTTTTCTGGGCTGAAACAGAAAAAATCTTTACCGCGCTACCTGAATCAGAATGGGAAAGCTGCAGCTCAAAAATTGTGGGATATACACAATTACAATAGATAATAGAAAAACGTGAGCAGCGCTACAAAAACAAAAGTGAGAAAAATATATATTGAAAAATAAGTGAATAATTGAATCAAAAAAATAAAATAAAAAATAGTGTACCAAAGCAAGCAATATTATTGTTAAATACCATAAAAAAGTGGTACAAAAATAATAAATGAATAGTCCCAACAATAGGAAATGTGAGTATAATAGTAAGAAGTCCGTGAATGAAACATCCAAGTCACAGAAAGTGAACAATGAAGTTAATTGATCACACAGACACCAACATGTGAGGAAATCCACCACCGTGTGAATTACACGCTTACCGGAAGGCAAGCTTAAATAAGCTTGTATGGCAACCTGACGTTCAATCACTAGTAGCGTCACACCGCGGCTTTCCAGTATAGGACCAAAGACAGACCGGGTGGCTCCGTCCAGTACGACAGTCAGTAGGGGGGAAACGAAGAGATAAAAGAACGGCTCTCCATAGTGTGAATCAGTAAGACCCAGGTTTATTAAAGATTAAAAGTTGCACTTACATGAAAGATGCAGGTAAAAGCATTAAGTATAAAACAGCAACAGCAGCCAGCCGGCTTACAGACACTGGTTTGGGATGAGGTACTCAGCAATGACGTCAGCGCTCCAACCATCCAGCGTACGTTTCGTCTCAGATAGACATTGTCAGGGGATGTTATACACAACATCCAATGCAGGTGATCAGATCGCTGGGCTGCAGCAAGGAATCAGGGACAAATGAGTAAATAAATAAATAAAGTATGTTTATTATTAATGATAAAGATACACGTGAAAACAAGACAGCAAACCAAAAACAAGTAAATGTTGAAAACACAGCAAACCCCCAAACCCACCTAACTATCTATCTAACTAATATATTACACGAGCAATGAAACAAACATGAAATAAAAATAAGGCATGGGAAAAAGCGACAAGGGAACAGAACCCAGGAATACTGAAGCAGACCAAGGAGCAGGGAACAGGAAACAGGACTCAAGGACAGGATACACAAACGGGGTCCAGGAACAAACAGGAACAGGCTGGAACAAGAGCAGGTACTGGCAGGGACAAGGGCTTAGCAGAGCAATTCTGAAGCACTGAAGCCTAGTTTAGGGCGGGTCTATATAGTCCAGCAGACCCATGACAGGTGTGCTGATGGCAGGTCTGAAGTCCAGGCAGGGAGACACCCGCTGGTGGCCACTGGAATTACACCCTTTTGGTGCTGCATGTAATAGTGCCATCAGCAGGTGAAACCGGAGATGACACTGTACCTGACAGTTCCCCCTCCTAAAGGAGGGGCCTCGGGATGCTCCATTCAGCCCTGGGTACGACAGTCTGAGTGGGTGGAGAAACACCCTAAAATGTTTCCTTACTGAGTCTGCGGACTTCTTCGCACTTCCAAGGCCAGAGTCTTTTAGTTCACTGGGGGACGTGCCATCAGAGTCTGAAAATAGGACATGCACCCCACCACGAGGGTCAGGAAGTTTGGATCCGGAGATGAAAATTAGCAGGGTAACGGGCAAGAAACCATTGGAGGCAGACCACACAGGAGCATTACATTCAGGCCGGGCGACAGACAGGATTGATACAGCGGCAAGATGGGCATCAGTCAGGAACAGTTTTAGCAGGCACCATGTCATCAGGCTGAGCAGAAAGCAGAGGTACATCAAGCTGGGCAGTGGCACATCCACATCGAGCTGGGCAGCAGGCAAAGGCACACCGAGCTGGGCAGCAGGCAAGGGCACACCGAGCTGGGCAGCAGGCAAGGGCACACCGAGCTGGGCAGCAGGCAAGGGCACAGGCACACCAAGCTGGGCAGCAGACAGGAACACATCAGGCTGGGCAGCGGACAGGAACACATCAGGCTGGGCAGCGGACAGGATTGACACAGCGGCAAGATGGGCATCAGTCAGGAACAGTTTTAACAGGCACCATGTCATCAGGCTGAGCAGAAAGCAGAGGTACATCAAGCTGGGCAGTGGCACATCCACATCGAGCTGGGCAGCAGGCAAAGGCACACCAAGCTGGGCAGCAGGCAAAGGCACACCAAGCTGGGCAGCAGACAGGAACACATCAGGCTGGGCAGCGGACAGGAACACATCAGGCTAGGCAGCGGACAGGAACACATCAGGCTGGGCAGTGGACAGGAACACATCAGGCTGGGCAGCGGACAGGAACACATCAGGCTGGGCAGCGGACAGGAACACATCAGGCTGGGCAGCGGGCAGGAACACATCAGGCTGGGCAGCGGGCAGGAACACATCAGGCTGGGCAGGGGGCAGGAACACATCAGGCTGGGCAGCGGACAGGAACACATCAGGCTGGGCAGCGGACAGGAACACATCAGGCTGGGCAGCGGGCAGGAACACATCAGGCTGGGCAGCGGGCAGGAACACATCAGGCTGGGCAGCGGACAGGAACACATCAGGCTGGGCAGCGGGCAGGGACACAGGCTAGGCAGCGGACAGGAACACATCAGGCTGGGCAGTGGACAGGAACACATCAGGCTGGGCAGCGGGCAGAAACACATCAGGCTGGGCAGCGGGCAGGAACACATCAGGCTGGGCAGCGGACAGGAACACATCAGGCTGGGCAGCGGACAGGAACACATCAGGCTGGGCAGCGGGTACATCAGACTGGAGAGTGGGCACCGGGACATCAGACCAGGCAGCAGGTACTGGAACTTCAGACTGGGCAGTAGGCACAGGCACTGGCACATCAAGCAGAACAGCAGGTGCTGGCACAACAGGCTGAACAGCAGATACATCGGACTGGATAGCAGGTACTGGAACTTCAAACCGGGCAGCCGGTACTGGAACTTCAGACTGGGCAGCAGGCACAGGCGCTGGCACATCAGGCAAAACAGCAGGTGCTGGCACAACAGGCTGAACAGCAGGTGCCTTGGACTGGATAGCAGGGACTGGAACTTCAAACCGGCAGCTGGTACTGGAACTTCAGACTGGGCAGCAGGCACAGGCGCTGGCACATCAGGCAGAACAGCAGGTGCTGGCACAACAGCCTGAACAGCAGGTGCCTTGGACTGGATAGCAGGTACTGGAACTTCAAACCGGCAGCTGGTACTGGAACTTTAGACTGGGCAGCAGGCACAGGCGCTGGCACATCAGGCAGAACAGCAGGTGCATCGGACTGGATAGCAGGTACTGGAACTTCAAACCGGACAGCCGGTACTGGAACTTCAGACTGGACAGTGGGCACAGGTGCTGGCACATCAGGCAGAACAGCAGGTACTGGCACAACAGACTGAACAGCAGGTACATCGGACTGGATAGCAGGTACTGGAACTTCAAACCAGGCAGCTGGTACTGGAAATTCAGACTGGGCAGCAGGCACAGGCACTGGCACATCAGGCAGAACAGCAGGTGCTGGCACAACAGGCTGAACAGCAGGTGCATCGGACTAGATAGCAGGTACTGGAACTTCAAACCGGGCAGCCGGTACTGGAACTTCAGACTGGGAGCAAGGCACAGGTGCTGGCACATCAGGCAGAACAGCAGGTACTGGCACAACAGGCTGAACAGCAGGCACATCAGACTGGATAGCAGGTACTGGAACTTCAAACCGGGCATTCGGTACTGGAACTTCAGACTGGGCAGCAGGCACATCAGACTGGAAGATAAGCACATCAGACTGGGACATTGACACTGGGATGTTAGACTGGACAACGGGCAGAGACACTGGCACATCAGCAGGCATCGGAACATCAGGCTGGGCGGCATACAGGAACACATAAGGCTAGAACAGATCAGCTGGTGGGGAGGCAGGATTGGATACTGGCATGATGGTATGGGTTGGAAAAAACTTCCACTTCTTTTTGGTTTTAGCCACTGGGGATCTATAAGTGGGTACAGGGCTGTAGGTAGTGAATGCAGCTGGTAGAAGCGAAGAGTGAAAGGATGGCAAAACAGAGGGAGCAGGTTTTGAAGGGAGATTTAGTGAAGCTGATGGAGGCAGCTGAGAAGCAGCAGGGGGGCTAAAGGCAGGGTAGGTGCAACAGGAGGAAACAGGGTACTGGTATTTCATTGGTAGAAAGGTATATTGGGAGCTAACAGAGGCTGAGTGCAACAGACTTGACCAGGCCTGTATTAATGATTGCACTGAATCATGTTTGCACTTAGCTTGTCTGACCAGAGACTGCACTGATTCAATGCATTTTGCAAGCACCTGCTGAGGACAAGCTGAATATTGTTAAAAAAAATGCTGAGTCATCCTCCAACAGCCAAACTAAAGATTCTACCTGAGCTGCACTAAAAGGGGGTGTATAGTCATCACCTCCCTCAGCGACATCAGACAGGGTCAACTCAGCACAGATCTGAATTAATGGTTGCACATCTTCAAACAAAAAACTGCCTTGATCAATAAAAACATGAGCTAGGCGGATGCATTCTAACAATTGTTCCCTAGTGTATTCAGCCAATGTCTGATAACAAAAGTCTCTGTCATCCGTTGCCAGGAGCGATAAATACAAAATACTTTCAAAATCCATCTTTCAACAATAGCTGGAGCTCAGGCCCCAATTCCCAGGTGCAACCAATCTGATTGTATGGCTTCAGAATTCTGTCAGGGGATGTTATACACAACATCCAATGCAGGTGATCAGATCGCTGGGCTGCACCAAGGAATCAGGGACAAATGAGTAAATAAATAAATAAAGTATGTTTATTATTAATGATAAAGATACACGTGAAAACAAGACAGCAAACCAAAAACAAGTAAATGGTGAAAACACAGCAAACCCCCAAACCCACCTAACTATCTATCTAACTAATATAATACACAAGCAAGGAAACAAACATGAAATAAAAATAAGGCATGGGAAAAAGCGACAAGGGAACAGAAACCAGGAATACTGAAGCAGACCAAGGAGCAGGGAACAGGAAACAGGACTCAAGGACAGGATACACAAACGGGGTCCAGGAACAAACAGGAACAGGCTGGAACAAGAGCAGGTACTGGCAGGGACAAGGGCTTAGCAGAGGAATTCTGAAGCACTGAAGCCTAGTTTAGTGCGGGTCTATATAGTCCAGCAGACCCATGACAGGTGTGCTGATGGCAGGTCTGAAGTCCAGGCAGGGAGACACCCGCTGGTGGCCACTGGAATTACACCCTCTTGGTGCTGAATGTAATAGTGCCATCAGCAGGTGAAACCGGAGATGACACCGTACCTGAAAGACATCGTCGATGGAGAGCCATTTTTTTATCTCTTCGGTTCACCCCTACTGACTGTCGTACCGGATGGAGCCACCCGGTCTGTCTTTGGTCCTATACCGGTATGATGCTACTAGTGATTGAACGTCAGGTTGCCATACAAGCTTATTTAACCCCTTCAATACCAGGCACTTAGACACCTTCCCGCCCAGGCCAATTTTCAGCTTTCAGCGCTGTCACAATTTGAATGACAATTGCGCGGTCATGCTACACTATACCCAAACAAATTTTTTATCATTTTGTTCCCACAAATAGAGCTTTCTTTTGGTGGTATTTGATCACCTCTGCGGTTTTTATTTTTTGCGCAACAAATAAAAAAAGACCGAAAATTTAGAAAAAAAACACGTTTTTCTTTGTTTCTGTTAAAATTTTTTGTAAATGAGTACGTTTTCTTCTTCAATGACGGGCACTGATATGGCTGCACTGACGGGCACTGATACGGCGGCACTGATGGGCACCGATGAGGTGGCACCAATGAGGTGGCACTGATGAGGTGGCACTGATGGGCACTGATGATGGGCACTGATAGGTGGCACTGATGCGCACTGATAGGTGGCACTAATGGGCACTGATAGGTGGTACTGGTAGGTGGCACTGATGGGCACTGATAGGTGGCACCGATGGGCACTGATAGGCGGCACTGATGGGCACTCATAGGTGGCATTGATGGGCACTCGTAGGTGGCGTTGATGGGTAGTTATGGGTGGCACTGATAGTTGGCACAGATGGGAACGGATGGGCACTGATAGGTGGGCACAGATGGGCACAGATGGGCACTGACAGGTGGCACCGATGGACACTGATTGGTGGCACTGATGATACTGATTGATGACAGTGATGCCCCTAAGTGTGGCATTGCTGGGCATCACTGCAACATAATTGTGCCAATCAGTGCCCATTTGTGGGCACTGATTGGCACAGATTTGGCACTGACTGGGCACATGTGGATGGCCATGGGGTACATACCTGGCCATCCACATGTTTCCCTTCCCTGGTGGTCCTAGTGGCGATCCCTGGTGGTCCGGTGTGGTGATCTGAGGGGGGGCTGCGCTGATAAACAATCAGCGCAGACCCCCCCTGCCAGGAGAGCTGCCGATCGGCTCTCCTCTACTCGCATCTGTCAGACGCGAGTGAGGAAGAGCCGATCAACGGCTCTTCCTATTGACAGCGTGATCAGCCGTGATTGGACACGGCTGATCACGTGGTAAAGAGCCTCCGCCGGAGGCTCTTTACCAAGATCGGTGTAGCGGTGTGTCAGACTGACAGACCGATCCACCGATCGCCACGATGCGCGCCCCTGCGGGCGCGTGGCGGCACATTATCCTGCTGGACGTCATATGACGCCCAGTCAGGATAACTGAACCACCGCCCGGCCGTCAATCCGCTATAGGCCGGGCGGGAAGTGGTTAAGCTTGCCTTCCTGTAAGCGTGTAATTCACACGGTGGTGGATTTCCTCACATGTTGGTGTCTGTGTGATCAATTAACTTCATTGTTCACTTTCTGTGACTTGGATGTTTCATTCACGGACTTCTTACTATTATACTCACATTTCCTATTGTTGGGACTATTCATTTATTATTTTTGTACCACTTTTTTATGGTATTTAACATTAATGTTGCTTGCTTTGGTACACTATTTTTTTATTTTATTTTTTTGATTCAATTATTAACTTATTTTCCAATATATATTTTTCCCACTTTTGTTTTTGTAGCGCTGCTCACGTTTTTATATTACCTTTTCTGGGCTACATTGTCTCTAGAGATGGTCTTCGGACCCTGAAAAGGTTGCCGCTATATCCAGTTGGCCTGGCCTGGCAGTCTGAAGGCTATCCAGCGCTTTCTAGGTTTCATGTACTACTGGCAATTTATTTGCAACTATTCTGTTCTGATTGCACCCATCACAGCCCTTACGGATGGATGCTAATCCTAGGAACTGCCCACCTGACACGGCAGAGGCTTTCTACGCCTTAAAACTTGCTTTTGTCTCTGGCCCTGCTCTCTTGAGGTCTCCAAGTCCTTCTCCATTGAAGTGGATGCCTTGTCTGTAGGAGTTGGGTCCATTCTTTTCCAGTCACATGTTGGGGCTAAACGTCTGTGTGCCTTTTTCTCGAAGAAGTTCTCACCAGCAGAGAGAAATTACTCCATAGCGGTTCGTGAACTTCTTGCTGTAAAATTAGCTCTGGAAGAATGGTGATACCTTCTGGAAGGTTCGCCCCATCAGATCATTATCTACAAAGATTCATAATGCTGCGTACACACGAGCAGACTTTTCGGCAACAAAAGTCCGACGGCCATTCGTCTGACTTTTGATGGACTTCCGACTGACTTTAACGAACGGACTTGCACACACACGGTCACACAAAAGTCCGACCGTCTAGTACGCGGTGACGTTCAATAGCTCATGCGCCACCCGTTGGGCCCCTTCTGCTAATCTCGTCTTTATCTTGTGTTAGTAGAAGTTTGGTGAAAGACGATTCGAGCTTGTGAGACTCATATTTTTCAGATCGTTTAACTGTTGTTCAGTTTGTGCTTGTGAGGTTTGTATCTGCTTTTCAGTGCGTGTAGTCAGTTCACATTGATTTATCAGTGTGTTATTGTCCGCTCGTTGCTGTTTTCAGTTCGCTCTTCACAGGCCTTGCTGTTCTTCAGTGCGTTCTGTTAAGTTCGTTCTGACCAGCCGCCCATTTTGAAGCCATGTTGCGTGTACGTACTCGTCGTAGAGCTCGTGCATTGTATGTGCTTGGTGCTGTAGTTCATTCTTCAGCCCAAGCCCAGTCCATGAACAGGGCGAGGAGGAGTTCATGGACAAAGAATTGGTTGCTCCAGCGTGACCAATTCTGTCACATGCCTTTGCTCCGTGAGATCCATGAGAATAACCCTGAGCATTTTAGGAATTTTCTCCGGATGACGGACCCCGTTTTTGACCGTTTGTTGGCTTTGCTGACCCCTTATATCAGCAGGCAGGATATCTGCATGAGGCAAGCCATCACTGCGGAGCAGAGGCTAGTCGCCACGTTGCAGTACTTGGCAACGGGGAGAAGCCCACAGGACCTTAAGTTCTCAACAGGCATCTCCCCCCAGGCTCTGGGGATCATTACCCCAAAAACCTGTTCTGCCATCATCCAGGTCCTGCAGAAGGACTATATTAAGGTAAGAATTTTTATGCTTTAACATCACATTTTATTGTATTTAATGTTTGCTAATGTAATGTATTTCTTTACTCAAACACTAATTACCATGATTGCAATATAGTGTGAATGTCCCCTTTGTCCTCATGCATGCTGTAATATTTTAATCATCTTTTTTGTACTGCATGCATATTAGCATTCACTAACCTACCCAGCATGCTATGCTGGGCCCATATCCACCTAGTGTAGTCACTTAACAATGTATTTTGTCAGCTCCATTGTATTGCTTTACCCTAAAATGTCAGTAAATGGTCTGTGTGTCCTTAAATTGATTTACAATCCCCTCCCCCCCATAAAGTATCTGCAAATGGTCTGTGTGTCCTTAAATTGATTTACAATCCCCTCTCGCCCCTAAAATGTCTGCAAATGGTCTGTGTGTCCTTAAATTGATTTACAATCCCCCCCTAAAATGTCTGCAAATGGTCTGTGTGTCCTTAAATTGATTTACAATCCCCTCCCCCCTAAAATGTCTGCAAATGGTCTGTGTGTCCTTAAATTGATTTACATACCCCTCCTCCCCTAAAATGTCTACAAATGGTCTGTGTGTCCTTAGATTGATTTACAATCCCCTCCCCCCTAAAATGTCTGCAAATGGTCTGTGTGCCCTTAAATTGATTTACAATCCCCTCCCCCCCTTAAATGTCTGCAAATGGTCTGTGTGTCCTTAAATTGATTTACAATTCCCCCCCCCCCTAAAATTTAGCAATATGCCATCAGAGGGGTGATGAATCTGATAAGTGGGCCTTATATTTTAGTTTTTAAATAATACTTATTACAATTAATGTTATACTGATGCTGGGCAAGAATGTTTTTTGTGTAATTTGTTTGCAATGCTATGTGCAAAAGTACTTATATTTTTTTCTGGTTTGACTCCTCATTTTCCTTCAACGCCACAGGAATGGCAGACTGTGACATCCCATTTTGCCACCCGTTGGGACTTTCCCAACTGTGGAGGGGCTATAGATGGGAAACACATCCACATCATGCTACCACCCCATTCGGGGTCATACTATTTTAATTATAAGGGGTTCCATCGTATTGTCTTAATGGCGGTGGTGTCGGTACAATATGAATTTCTGTATGTGGACATGGGGAAGAATGGCCAGATGGAGGATGGAGGAGTCTTCGCCTAGACGGAGTTCTACCAGCGTCACCAGAGTGGTGGCCTGGGATTGCCACCTGATGCGGATAATGTGGAAGGACTCCCCTTTGTCTTCACTGCAGATGAAGCTGGCTGGGCAAGCACATGATGAGGCCATTCCCCCAAAGGACCCTCACCCCAGAGAGGAGGGTATTTAAATTCCGGCTGGCCAGAGCGAGAAGAGTTGTGGATAATGTCTTCGGGGTCATGGCCAGCCGGTTCCGCCTGTTTCAGACAGCTATCCACATGGCGGAATACAAACTAAATCACCTTGTCCTAGCGTGCTGCATCCTGCACAATTATTTAAACAAACATTCCAGCAATTATATAGCATCACTTGGGCCTGAGGCCGGACTTGGGGGGCCATTGCAATGCCAGACAATCTCTAATTTTTTGGAATAAAAAATAATGGTCAGATAAAATCTCGAATTGTATTTATTGCTTGCCTTTCTTTGTGGCTGTCTCCTAGGTTATCCTAGTGCACTTGTAGTGCTAAGTGTATTTTCCTTTAGTAAATAAGCCCCATTGTCACTGTAAACACCAAATAACTTCCAAAACTGATATAGAGTATTGAAAGAAGAATCGTTTTTTGTTTAATAACAGATGTTTTAATCTGTGCACATTCACATGTGCATTTGTGAAAATGTTATGATTTAAAATAGATATAATTTTTTGTTCAAACAATCAATTTTTTTTTATTCAAAAAATTATTTTTTATTTAGAAATTTTTTATAACAAACAGGCCTCTTTTTTTTTAGTTATTTTTTAACAAACAGGCCTCTATTTTTTTATTTTTTATTTTTTTATTTTTAACAAACAGGCCTCTATTTTTTTTTTTTTGTTGTTGTTTAATTTTTTTAAAACAACCAGGCCTCTATAAATTTTTTAGTTTGTTTTTTGCAAATTTTTTTTATAAACAGACATAAAATCTTTAAAAGTCAAAGCCCAGAATGGGGTCAGCAAAACAGGAAATGAAGAACATGATTGATGTTTTTTGGTGAAAAGTTATTTAGATTCTCCCCAAAACATCGATCATGTTCTTCATTTCCTGCTGCATATTGTCCAGCCGATTACGCATTAGGTCAAGGCTAGTGCGCATGGCATCTATATCCCTATTCCAGGCCATGCTCTGCCCAATTAATCGTTGGGCACTGTCGGTGGTAAATGGTTCTCCTTCCACATCACCTAAAATTAATAAAAAAAAATGTATTCAGAAATATGCAGGCATACATAGATTACCATAAGCTGGGGTGTCAGACACTCACCTGGTGGGGTGCACATGTCGCCCACCTCTCCTTCCTCCACATCTTCCGTGGGGCTTGGGCTGATTTCCCAAACGGGATGGTGAGGTCGGGGGTCCCTGGGTTCAGGTTGTCTGAGTCTTTTCTCCCCTATGAGAATGAAACAAAAGGTATACTTTAGCACACAGATATTTGTGATATAGTCCAGGAATAGGAATATGAAACATTGCATGGAAGTTGTGTACAATTGTCTGTTTGGGCAGAGATCCAAGTTGAAGACATAATTAAAATTCCCTTTGAAACAAGCTGGAATACTTACCTTTTTTGGGCACGTTTCACAGACAGAGACACCCCAACAAGTATCCACTGGAGCACCTGTGTGGGTTAACAAAAAAAAAATGTATTCTGGTGTCCCACACTAGTGCTCCTGTGTCCAGATGTGTAAACAGCTGCTGAGTGTCCTCTCCTTACATTCCACTGAATAAAATTTGCTATTCATTCTAGTTTCAAAAGACATCTAGACAACAATGTCCTAAACTTCTTTTAATAAGACAAACTACCAAGACCAAAATGTTGTTTCAACCCTGTATCAGCTAAATACATCGTATATAAAAAAAATTTACGATGTTTACTACGAACAATGTTTCCTACGAATGTTTAACGAGTAAAACTTGTACAGTAAAGATAACCACATGGAGCAGCATGCAAGGTAATAATCACAATATGAACACACGACAAGTACTTACTTTTTTTCAGCACTTTCTGGATTCATCTGTACTGATCCTGCTCCCTGAGTTTGAGGTCGGACCATCATTTCCTCAGCTGATCTTTAGAGCGCCGTACCCCAAAATGATGATGCAGGGTCTTCACCACTTTCACCATTATTTTTGCCTTTCTTAAATTAGGCTGGGCGTACAGTCCATGTTTCCCATCGTAATCTTTTTTTTCCAAAATTGATACCATCTCTACCATCTCTTCAAAGGCCATATTGGAGGCCTTAAATCTCCTCTTCCCGGATTGGGACATTTCGGGCTCCGTGCTTTCCTTGTTACTGAGTTAGTATACACCTGCTGTGTCTCCGCCATTGTTACTCCTACTGCGCACCGTAGAGAGAAAGGGCGGAGAATATTCGTTAAAAAAGAATGTCAGGGGCGGGCAACGCAGGCAGAGTTTCACACATGCGCAGTGTGTATACAAAGCTATCACGCATGTGCCGTATGTGCGTAGGAAAAAAATGGGTGGAGAATATTCGTTAAAAAAGAACGTCAGGGGCGGGCGATGCAGGCGGAGTTTCAGGCATGCGCAGTGTGTATAAAGCTATCACGCATGTGTCGTACGTAACTTCTGTGCGTGGAGGATAGAGGAACTGAATTTGCGAAGGTAAATTTTATTAACTTTGTATCAGCCTATACTGCTTAAAGATTGAGGCCTATGTTGGGATAAGTAAGATTATGAGAGTTTAGCCAAACATTAGTGTTTTTGTCTTGTGTATTATCTTTGACAGAAAACATGAATACTAAGTTTAAGGACCCTGAATTTCTGACTCAATTTATTGAGAAGTAGAGGGAGATGAGGAATCTATGGGAGGTCAAACACCCTGCATATTATATTAAATCAATAAGGAAGTCAACGCTGGACAAACTTGTCACATTTGTGCAGACTTCCCAGAAGCAACCTTTAAGTTTGCGGAAAATAAAATTGGGATCTTACGAAATATGTATAGGAGGGAGCATAACAAGATCCAGATTTCCCTGAGATCAGGAGATGATGTGTATGTACCCAGGCTGTGGTACTAGGATAAACTATGTTTTCTTGATGACCAGACTGAAGACAGGGCATCACTTTCAACCCTTCCCTCCACCCTTCCCTGCACCCTTCCCTCCACCCCAGCAGAGGCTGATGAGGAGCAAGCTGGGCCTTCCATCCTGGAAGAACCGGATGTGACCATCTGGAGCCAGGTATATTATTTTTAGACATATTTAGTGTCCTAAAATTAATGATGTTAACTACATGTTATAATTGATTAAAGGATTTTTTGATAAAAAAATTATGTATACATATCAATTGACAGTAGTGGCCAAAAATGTTTGTCACCAGCTTTAAAAAATGCTGGTGTCTGAGTGATACTCTAGGAGGAGGTAGGGGTTAGTGTCAGCCAGGAGGTGGCCGGGCCCAGTAGGAGCCTCACACAATCGCAGGGTCCTCCCCTCCGCCTTCATACAAAAAGCCCCAGAAAAGGGACGGGGACAGAGGAGGCATCACTGCGCCTCATGAGAGAAGCTACAAATTTCCTCAAGAGCCCCCCCGAAGCTGAAGAGGCCTATAGCTCCTATATAGCCAGCAGGTTGCTCGAAATGGAGAAGGGACAACACCTCCTGTGTGAAAAACTTCTTTCTGATGTCCTTCACAAGGGGCTGAAGGGGCGAGTTAACTGTCAACACCCAAATAAATGAGCAAGCCCCTCCTCCTCCTCCCCTGGAAGAACCGGATGTGACCATCTGGAGCCAGGTATATTATTTTTAGACATATTTAGTGTCCTAATATTAATGATGTTAACTACATGTTATAATTGATTAAAGGATTTTTTGATAAAAAAATTATGTATACATATCAATTGACAGTAGTGGCCAAAAATGTTTGTCACCAGCTTTAAAAAATGCTGGTGTCTGATTGATACTCTTTTATATGTATTAACATTGAATTTGCAAGTCATGAGCTGAAAATTGTGTGTCATTGATGAACCAAAAACTCAAACTATGTCCCTTTTTTATACACAGGATGAGATCAGCCAGGAGGAAGGTGTGGAAAGTGTCATCCAGGAGGAGGCCGGGCCCAGTGTCATCCAGGAGGAGGCCGGACCCAGTGTCATCCAGGAGGAGGCTGGGCCCAGTGTCATCCAGGAGGAGGTAGGGGTTAGTGTCAGCCAGGAGGTGGTCGGGCCCAGTAGGAGCCTCACACAATCGCAGGGTCCTCCCCTCCGCCTTCATACAAAAAGCCCCAGAAAAGGGACGGTGACAGAGGAGGCATCACTGCGCCTCATGAGAGAAGCTACAAATTTCCTCAAGAGCCCCCCCGAAGCTGAAGAGGCCTATGGCTCCTATATAGCCAGCAGGTTGCTCGAAATGGAGAAGGGACAACACCTCCTGTGTGAAAAAATTATTTCTGATGTCCTTCACAGGGGGCTGAAGGGCGAGTTAACTGTCAACACCCAAATAAATGAGCAAGCCCCTCCTCCTCCTCCTCCTCCTCCTGCCACAAACCAACCACCAGAGCCCCAGCCTACAAGGAAGGCTGCAGGGAAGGGTGCATGGCAGCGTGGAGGGAAGGCTGGAACGAAGAGAAGAAAGTGATGACCTGGCTTCAGTTTGGCCTGACAGAAGACGCAGGCTGGTGTAGTACCACAGCCTGGGTACGTATATGCTGCTGTTCTTGATCTCTGGGATTCCTGGACCAGATTGGGCTCCCTATTATATGGATTCCTCAAGATCCCAATTTTCTTTTCCACAGACTTGATGTGTGCCCTAAGGCCAAAAGTCTTCACAAATTTGAAAAATTTCTCCAGCGTTGACTTCATCTTTATTTTGTTAACCATAATAAATGGATATTTTAGTTTATGAAAATATTTGCCTATGTGTTTTTATTAACATCAATTTTTTAGAGACAATGTCAAATTAACAAGGGACAACAGCCTCTTTGTGGTAACTTTACAAAAAAAAAATATATATATATATATATCTATATATATATATATATATATATATATATATATATATATATATATATATATATATATATATATAGATATATATATATATGTAGGAAGGCCAGTATGGTGGCCTGAATTTATGGGAGGAGTCCGGGGGGTATTTAAGCAGCCCGCTCACCTGTGGTGCTTGTCGGTTTCCTGTGCGCGATACGTTACGTCACTAGGCCGACTATCCGAATACCAAACGTCCGCAAGTTGTTGTCTCGCGCAGTTCCCGCATTTGCTATTCGTGCTCGAGAGTGTCAGTGTTTACCGATCCGTATCGTTCGTACCACGCGTCTGGCTTGGCTGTCGCAGGTAGGGTCCCGTCGGACTTTTGTTTTTACGAATTGTTAGATATCATGTCACTAAACCGTGATATCAAACTTACGAAGCACCCGCAATTTTTACGTACGTACCCGCAATGTATATCACTCGCACTATCGTTATGTAACCATTTCGTGTTAGTTAAGGAAACCACCGCGACGCGTGCGTCGCTTCATTTCAGGCATGTTTAAACTGCAAAAAAAAAACAAAAAAAAACATGAGTCAGCAGACAGCCATAGCGATTCGCAGTTCACAAATCTTATCAAACCACGTCAGTTTGATACCAATCATTTCTCATTTCTGAACATTTCTAAGACACATTTCTATCATTTCAAACCATTTCAAATCATTTCTCATTTCAGTCACATACCGCGCTCCGATTCGAATCCAGTTGCACCTAAAAGATGCACCGATTCGCTCCGGTGTGCCCCAGTAGTTACGGCCTCATTTCAGTACATGCTCCAGAGTCACGTCATAAACAGTCGATAAAAAAAAAAAAAAAAAAAATATATATATATATATATATATATATATATACATCGACTCACCGATTCGTACCTCTGTCATGGTTATCATTTCATTTGCCACATAGCACACTTCGATACGAATTTAGTCGCATGGAAATGCACCGATTCGTCTCGGCGTGCCCCAGGCATTGCCACATTTCAGTACATGCTCCAGAGTCCGATTCGTAGTCAGTCGCTACAGCAGCACGACCGATTCCCGCCTCTGTCATGGCAAAACAATATGTTACACCTGCACTTATCGCGCTCCGCTTCGAATCCAGTCGCATCCTCCATGCACCGATTCGTTACGGCGTGCCCCAGGGCTCGGCCTCATTTCACAAACATGCTCCAGAGTCCGGATCACAGCTAGTCGCAGATATCGGGCGACCGATCCGCATCTCTGTCATGGGAATTGCTATCATTTCACTCCCACAGCGCATCACCGTTTCGAAAACAGTCGCATCCAAAACATGCACCGATTCGTCACGGAATGCCGCAATTGTTTCGGCCACATCCATACCTATACCAGAGCTCGGTTGGTTGCCAGTCGCAAAACACGGCACAACCAATTCGAGCCTCGGTCAAGGTAAACATTTCTCTCATTTCATTTCATGCTGCGCTCCGATTCGAATCCAGATGCATCAAACAAGCACCGATTCGTCCCGGTGTGCACCAATGTTTCTTCAGTTGCCTCATTTCAGTACATGCTCCAGAGCCCGGTTCACGGTCGCATCAGTCACGACACGACCAGGCCGGACCTTAGTCATGCAGTTCATTCATTTCATAAATCAAGGCAAACATTTCGAATCATTTCGTTGTCACAAGATTGTAAACACCATACGAATCGTAGCTTCAAGTTAGTTAGCAATCCCTTCACGAATTATCACCTTTCATTTTCTCTAGGTCAGTCAAAGTTCAGTAGGTCCACCTTGCACCAGGTTGGACGATATCTCCCCAGGTAAAAAAAAAAAAAAGAAGAATGGGAGGATAAGTTGGGTAAGTATGACTCAGGGGATCAAAGAAAAAACTTGAAATTCATGTCACCCCCAATAGGTTACAGTCAACCGAAAAATAAAAGCTCAAGACAGGAGATCCTCAGCAGATCAACTATGTCTCAAGCCGGCAGTGAAGACTTCACGGCCCCTCTGTCACCTTCCCTGGTCTCAGAGAGCGGCAGCGTGCAGTCCCTCAGGGGATGGACTATCCCCAAACTGACGGCAGAGCTCAGACGCAGAGGTGTGCCCTTTCCCGCCACAGCGAGGAAAGGCGAGCTCTTCAAACTCCTCTTTCCCCCACCAGCAGCAGGACCCAGTACCCAACAGGCATCCCTTCAGTCAATATCATCAGCTATCTCACAATTACACACGATGGTGTCATCCTTGTCGACCTCAGTTACAGACGTCCAAACCAGGGTGGCACTCCTGGAGGCTCGACCTGCCACGGCTGTCCCCGACCCAACTGCGACCCAAACCTTGACACCCCTTCCTGCAGGTACCTCAGGCTGGAGCCCCATTGTCTACCCCTCCCATTTGGTCCCAACCAGTACCAGGAAGGACATTTTGGACGGCAGGGACATCAACCTGGCCTCTCTCCTTATTTCCGTACACGACCTGGCAGAAAAAAAGGCCTACTCCTGGGGTGACATATCGGTGGTCCTTAAAGCCAAAGACCCCAGATTGAACCGCAAATTATCGGTCCCAGAATTTACCCTGGCCTTTGGCATGCTCAGAGACGTCCTATGCTCAGCCACCCCCAGCAGACGGGAAGAGCTGGACTTGTATCTCCATACAGTGGTAGACTTGGGCTACAAGTATGGAGGATTCGCATTTTATGACTACCACCGTTCCTTTTCCGCTAAGGCCGCCGCCAGACTCACACAGTTCCAGACTACGACAAACTGGAGTCTCATGGACACAGAGCTCTTCTGCCGCCACTTTGCCGGCTTACGCTCCCCTCTGTGTGCGATTTGTCAGTCCTCCACCCACACTGCCACCTGGTGCGCCAATGCGGCGACCAGACGGCCCTTCGAGTTTCCCTCTACCTCAGGTACAATTCAGGGTCAGTCGCCCCCTGAACCAACGCCTCAGGTGGACAAATTCGGACATCCAGTCCGAACCATGGGAGGGCCAGCCATCTGTAATAACTACAACTATGGGTCCTGCAACTTCAGCCAGTGCCGCCTACTCCACATCTGCACCTTATGCCAAAGAGCACACCCAAGGAACTTGTGTGAAGTCAAACAACACAAGAGGGCATGACTAAGCCGGATCAACCTCCTGTGGTTAGGACTGTACCTCACCTCACATCCCACCCCTTCCCTGACCACCTACCTTATCCAAGGCTTCACAGTAGGTTTTCACACCGGCCTCATTTCACTACCCCACTGTACTCACGAATGTGCCAATCTTCGTTCAGCAGCCATTGACGAACAAGCCATAGATCAGCTCTTACAAACAGAGGTAGATCGAGAGTACGTGATAGGCCCCTTCACTTGCCCCCCTTTCAGCACATGGAGAGTCAGCCCTATTGGGCTTGTCAAGGGCAAGTTCACGAATAAATTGCGTTTGGTGTACGACCTGTCTGCGCCTCATTCTTCCCACATCCCCAGTCTCAATTCCCTGATCCCCTCCGAAGAGTTTTCCCTAAAATATTCCTCCGTCGACATGGCAATACAAGCAATCATCAAAGCAGGTACAGGTGCCTGGCTCTCCAAAGCCGACATCTCGGATGCCTTCAAACTCCTGCCCATCCATCCATCCCTCTGGTGCTGGCATGGCATCAAGTGGAAGGAGGCATATTATTTCGCCACAAAACTGACCTTCGGTTCGAAGAGTAGTCCGTGGCTCTTCGACACGTTCGCTCAGTCCCTTGTTTGGATACTGCTACACAAGGGTCAATGCCAAGAAGTCATCCATTACCTGGATGACTTCCTACTAATAGAACCTCCCAGCAAGCCACCAGGAGACCTCGACAGACTCAGAGTGATATTTGGAAACCTCAATGTTCCTATCGCCGAGCACAAAGTCGACGGCCCAGCACACATCATCACCTTCCTCGGGGTCAGCTTGGATACCTGCGCTATGCAAGCCAGTCTCCCCCTCGACAAACTAACACGTATTAGGGCGGTCCTTCACGAATTCACACACACCAAAAGCTGTACCAAAAAGCAGTTACAATCTCTCCTGGGAATGCTTAATTTTGCCATGCGAATTATTCCACAAGGCCGCACCTTTGTATCACGCCTGCTTAGATTCCTGCCAGAAACTCAAGACCCCGATCAGATCTTAAAACTAGACTCCGCAGCTATAGCGGACCTATCTATGTGGGAGAAATTCTTGTCCGCCTGGAATGGCATATCCCTATTCATACCCACGGTTTCGCCTCTGTCACCCCAGGTAGTGACAGACGCTGCAGCCTCCACAGGTTTCGCGGCAATTTTTGGCCACTATTGGTTTTCAGGACCCTGGCCTCAACAGATACTGTTGATACCCGGATTTACTCAAACATCTGCCCTCTTTGAACTTTATCCCATAGTAGCAGCTGCACAGCTCTGGGGCCACCACTGGACAGGACAAACCGTAGTCTTCACCACCGATAACCAGGCCACAGCAGACATTATCAACAGAGGCAGGTCCAAGTCCCTAGCAGTCATGTCCTTCCTGCGCAGATTGGTACAACTGTCTTTACAGCGTCAGTTTAATATACACAGTGCATTTATTCCCGGCAGATACAACTTAGCTGCCGACGCACTGTCACGTTTTAATTACACCTCCTTTTTTGAACAGGTTCCCGATGCCGAACCAATGTCGGCCCCTATCCCAGTCTGGTCACAACTGACCCTGGACTAGTGCAACATCTACACAGAGCAACGCAACTCATCAATCATTCCCTCTCTCACAACACACTCAAAGCCTACCAGACAGCTTGGAAGGCGTTCAATAAATTCCTCACGTCCTGCCGTAAAACACCAACAGATCTCAAACAGGTACTGGCCTTCATTGCACACTGTCACTCGCAGCTGGCCTTATCCTACAATACCATTCGGCTATACCTAGCCGGCATTCAACATTTCTTGACGCTTGAAGACCCTATGAAATCTTCACTGTTTTCGTCACACGCTATACGAGCCATCCTAAGGGGCATTCAGAAACAACAACCAGTCATCAGCTCCAAGCGCTTACCCATTACGGGCCCCATTTTTAGGGACATGTCAACTATTCTGGCTACTTCACCATTCGGTCTGCTCCCCAGCACGGTCTTACAAGCAGCTATATATTTAGCTTACTATGGGTTCTTGCGACCTGGCGAATTCACCTCTAACAAACAGACCAAGTACTATGCAGACGGCACTTGCTTCGATACCAAGACCATTTCATCCTGCACCTCGAGGTCTCCAAAACCCAACAAACAGGCTCAGGAGTGAACATTCATCTCTACAAAACCAACAACAGCTGGTGTCCAGTCGCTGTACTCAACCGACTCCTGTCACTCCTGCCTGAGCAACCAGACAGCAGTCCCCTCTTACCATTCCCAGTTAAACCCTTAAGCGCCTCTCAGTTTGTGAAACATATAAGGATACTTCTCCGCAATCTTCACCTTAACCCTAGTCAGTATTCCGGACACTGCTTCCGCATCGGAGCAGCCTCCGCAGCGTCCCGCCACGGGGTTCCAGACCACATCATCAGAAGACTAGGCAGGTGGAAATCAGGCTGCTTCGTCCGGTATATCCCCAATCCACAAACAGAGATGGCACAGGCATTCTCCAAACTGGCTCAATAAATAACTGAAAACCAATAAAAAATTATAACCCTACCTGAATGTTTTTGCCCCCTTATTTTGGCATACCGGCCATTAGACCAAGGCACACTTTCAGGTCCATTTCATATGGTAAGTCCACACTTCCAGGTCTATTTCCAATGGTAAGTTTTATCTTAACTATAAATGTTATCTATGTCCATATCGGACATAGGGCTCCGACCATAAATATATATATATCTATATATATATACAAAAATAAGGTTCTTTGTGGTAACTTTACACCAAAAATAAAAAGATATATGGAGATAAATATAAAATAATTTTGTAACAATCGTAAAAAATTATCTTAAATGATAAAAGATGATTCCAAAAAACAATTGTGTAAACATTAGTATGGAGATATGGCTTTTAAAAAATACAATATCATTCATGAGATCAAGAGAAATAATCCAGAAATAAGTTTGTGAGAACTGTGTGTGAATATGAACAGCAAAACAACTTTGTTCTAGCATTATAAAGAAGACAATTAATGCGCTGCATTTAACGATCACAGAATTTGCAGCGTGAGGAATGTGCTACCTACAATAAGAACACTAGTTTTACCAGACCGAGCGCTTCCGTTTCGTACTTGCTTCTGAGCATGCGTCGTTTTTTGTCCCTCGGACTAGCATACAGATGAGCGGATTTCTCGATAGGAACTGGGTCCGGCTGAGTTAGGACGTAAAGATTTGAAGCATGTTTCAAATCTAAAGTCTGTCAGATTTTCGACTGGAAAAGTCCGCTGAAGGTCCGATGAAGCCCACACACGATTGGATTGTCTGAGGGACTCGGTCTGTCGGACCAGTCCGATAGAAAAGTCCGCTCGTGTGTACGCTGCATAAGAATTTTCAGTACCTTCACTCTTCCCGCCACTTGAATCCACGACACGGCTCACTGGTCACCGTTCTACTCACATTTTGATTTTGTCATCACCTTCAAACGGGAAAACAAAGTGATTATGATTGATGGCCTCTAGCACCAACATCCCATAGTAAAATCAATATACAAAAAAAGGATGAGTAAATGGGACTTTTTATGCTATGTATGCTTTTGACAAGTGTCTGTTAATTTGTACAAATACCCTTTTCAGCAGTTGCACCCCCAGAACCCCTGAAGATGCTCAATTTGTGAAATGTATTGGGATAGCACACCTCCCCGCAATCTACATGATATGATATGTTGTATCAGCACTATTTGTATCCTTTGTAAGTGTAATATTATACTTGGGGAAGGTGTTTTGGGGGCTTTTTGCTGAACCTTATGTGACTCATTCAAATATGACTTTTATTCTGAGTCTATTAATTAATTAAATAAAACTCATGTTTTTATATATTCATTGTTTATGTGTTTTTTCCTGAGGGTGATATAGATGCACCTTAAAAGTCCCATTTACTTGTTCAAACCAGAAAAAGCCAACTCCAGGGTGGAGTTCCTTTGACTCACAGGATTCTGAGAACCACAGTTTATAATTTGTCCCACCTGAGTTCTTGCTCCCACCTCGGTTCAGCACTCTACCCCACCGGGGAAAAATTTGTGCCAGTGAATTCTAAAAGCTGTTACGTTGGGCTCATGACTCTAACCTCTCTGGCCATCTGGGTCTCCATAGGACCTTAACATTCCTCTCTCTATCCGGTCTGTGCCCATATCAGGTCCCCTAACCAAGTTTCGGCAGGACCCCTTCTCCCATTGCCTACCCCCAGGGAGCCTTGGGGTCACATCACCATAGACTTTATAACTGACCTTGTTGTCCAGTCTGAGGGCTGTACCGTAGTGTGGGCTGTGGTAGTCCGATTTTCCAAAATGGCACACTTTGTACCTCTCCCCTCACTGCCATCGACAGCAGAATTGGTGCCAGTCTTCATCCGTGAAAAATTTACACTCCACAGTCTAATTTAGTCTAAAAATTTAGACTCCACTGCCTGTAAGTATAGTTCTGGACCGTGGGTTTACTTCCAAATTTGGAAGAGCTCTTTGTAAAGTCTTGGAAATATCACTCCATTTTTTTCAGCTTACCATCCTCAGTCCAAAAGAACCAACCACTTCTTAGAGCAGTTCCTTCAGGCCCTTGTTTCAGCCCACCAAGATGATTGTGTTTCCCTTCTGCCTTGGGCAGAATTCGCTCACAATAATCATCCTAATGCCAGCACTCAGGAATCTAAATTTTTCATAGTTTTCGGTAAACATCCACGCCTTCCTCTGCCGATTCCCTGTACTCCTGAGATCCCTGCCTTAGAGATAATGCAGAATAGTATGAATAAGATTGGGTCCCAAGTCCGGACCCTATTTCTGCAGGCAGCCGACAGACACAAAAGATTTGCTGACCGACATCACTGAATCGTCCCTCTATTTCAGCCTGGGGACAAGGTTTGGTTGGCTACGAAGAATATACGCCTGATTCCTTTCATGTATCTCTACTTAAACTTGGTCTTGAATACATTTTTCTGTTCATTAACACTGGCAACCCCTTCTACCAGTCCGTTTCAAGAATTTGATGTTAATCAAAGCCTGGATTACAAAGTCTCCCATGATAAACTCCAATATCTGATTGATTGGAAAGGTTTTGGTCCTAAGAAGTAATCCTGGGTTCCCAATTTCTGCTCCTCACCTGGTGAAAAGATTCCACCTTTGCTTTCCCTTGAAAATTGGACCCTAGTGGCTGGGGAGGCCCTGTAACAGGGGGGGTAATGTCACGGTTCTGTGTACATTGATCTAGCACTGGGTTTTACCTCCTGTTCGAGGTGTTCGCATTCCTACCAATCCGCCGTGTTTCCTATTGCTGAGTATTCCCTTATTCTGTCTGTTGTTTGATCCTGTCTTTGTTCTCTGTGTTTCCCTCTGGCTGTGCAGTTTTATTCTCCTTGGCTTCTGTCCGTGAAACCCCTTCATTTCCTGTTGCTGTGTGTGTGTCTCCCTCAGTATAGTCTCTGTGTACCCCGTGTCTTCCAGCATGCTATTTGGCTGCACTGTGCTTGCATGAGTGTGCTAGAGAGCCGTAACCTGGGGGCTGCCACGCAGAGCAACATCCACACCTCCAGAGGCTCTGGTGAAGACTGGGTGGCTCCTTAGACAGTGCGACTCTGGCACACCTTTGTTGTGTGCGATCACACTGCTCCCGCACCCTGTGAGGACCCATACCCGGGTACACCTGTTTAGTTGTTGCATTGGTCGCTAGATCTTGCGTTACTGTCCCAGGTGATCTTACCCTCTAATCGTGACACTGTTTAGTGAATGTACAGTAGTTGTGGCTATTGTCTCTGAAAAAATATGCTCTAATTTTTATTTAATGATAAAATACTGCCTCATCTCTCCCACTCATATTGCAGCCTAATCAAGCTGCTTACATACACTCCAGCGAATGTACAATATTTGTGGGTGGCTATTGCCTATGAAATAATACATTGCAATTTGTATATCTTGATAAAAAAACATGCCTCTTCACTCCTACTTACATTGCAGCCTAAGAAAGCTGTTTGCATAGTATGTAAAGACTGTACAATATTAGTGGCTATTGTTTATAATTTTATTTTTCATTTTAGAACAAAAAATGCCCCCTCTCTCTCTCTTTTACACTGCAGCCTAATCAAGATGATTACATAGTAAATAATAGTAAATAATAAATTACAGCCTCATCTTTTCCTCCCACATTGCAGCTTATATATTGTGCAGCAGCTGTACACTATTTCTGGCTATTGCCCCTGAAATGCAAATAAGGAAGCGCACCAACTATACTTTGAAACTGCTTTGCCACCAGCCTATTGGTTTAAAGTTAATGGCTTTAGCTTTTTTTTTCAGTACACATTGCGGTAGCTTTTAGGTCTATTGTGGCTGCTATTTCCACCATTCAATGCAAGCCTGTTACTGCTAGATTAAAAAAAAGAAAAAAAAAATCATTGTTGTTGCCAAAACTACTTAAATAATCCTTTTTTTAAGTTGTAATGAATCAGATTGGATTCTCCTGCTGTATTTAAGCCAAGCAATAATGTAACAATAAAAAACCATTTATTGCACATGCACTTATGTGATACCAGAATATGGAGTCGATGACAATGAAGATTATACTGTTCCGTAGTACCATGTGCTGCTTAAAGGCATTGACTCTAGCATGCAGTTTATAGGATTGGTGTTTTTCCAATGTCACCCTCTCCCAGCTGTATGGTATTAAAGTGTTACTAAACCCACAACAGTAAAATAAGTCTGTACATGCAGTAAAACATGCTTGTTTTACTCTGTATTATGTAAAAAGGCTGTTTGATCCTGTCTTCTCTGTTCCACCCCCTCTTGCACAGTCCCCAAACCATCTCCTGATAGAACAAAGCATTGGGGACAAGCTGCACATGCTCAGCTTGGTGTGTACTGCTAGAGAATTTTTTTGTTTAGAAGAGTGCATGTGATCAGCACAGGTCCAATCAGCACTGTCCAGAAAGAGGGTCAGGGGTCCTGCAGTCTCATATGACAGCCAGAGTAGAATGAAAACTCCTCCTACAAGCTTTAACCAGACACTCATAGAAGTCACAAGACTGCTCTAACTGCTGATGAAAAAATGTATTTAGCAGTTTATATTCACTAAAACTATTGCAGCTCCGTGTTCTCTGTACTGTGGGAGACCAGATATAGTGAATGCAGGGTCCTGGGTTTAGTAACACTTTAACCCCTTCCCACCGAGCGTACGCAGATGTGCGTACTCGGCTTTCGGGGGTTATACTGGGATGATGCCCGCAGGTGCAGGCATCATCCTGGTAGTGTTTTTTAGAGCCGGCAATCTGCTTTCCTGGTATAACAACGAATGCGGCTAAAAGCTCGGCTGTTATACTGGAGGAGTGGGAAGGGACGTATCCCCCTCCCACCGTCTCCCGCCGCCTCCCGCCGCTCTTACCGGGCCTCCCGGTTGAACGGAAGGCCCGATGACCAATCCGCCGCCTCTGGCGGCTAGTGACAGACTGGAACGAAGCCATGTGGGGCTTCATTCCAGCCTCCTAATAGTAAACACAGAAGCAACGTCATGACGTCACTTCCTGTTTACTCGGCTGCCAATGGCGCCAGTTTTTAAAAAATTCACAGTATTCAGAATCGCCGAAAACGGCGATCTGAATACTTTGAAGTGCAAAGGAGGGACCGGGGGTCTTTTAGACCCCCGATCCCTCCATAAAGAGTACCTGTCACCACCTATTACTGTCACAAGGGATGTTTACATTCCTTGTGACAGCAATAAAAGTGATCAAATTTTTTTTTTTAAAACACAATTTATTAATATAAAAATAAATAAAACAAATAAGAAATTTTTTTTTTTAAAGCGCCCCTGTCCCCGCGAGCTCGCGCAGCAAATAAAACGCATACGTAAGTCGCGTCCCCATATGTAAATGGTGTTCAAATCACACATGTGAGGTATCGCCGCGATTGTCAGAGCGAGAGCAATAATTCTAGCACTAGACCTCCTCTGCAACTCTAACCTGGTAATCGTAAAAAAAAATTTAATGCGTCGCCTATGGAGATTTTTAGGTACCGTAGCTTGTCACCATTCCACGAGTGCGTGCAATTATAAAGCGTGACATGTTTGGTATCTATTTACTCGGCATAACATCATCTTTCATATTATACAAAAAAATTGGAATTGGGGTAAGTTTACTGTTTGGTTTTTTTAAAATTCATGAAAGTGTCCCTTTTTCCAAAAAGTTGCGTTTAAAACACCGCTGCACAAATACCGTGTGATATAAAATATTGCAACAATCAGCATTTTATTCTCTAGAATCTCTGCTAAAAATATATATATAATGTTTGGGGGCTCTAAGTATTTTATAGCAAAAAATACGGATTTTAACTTGTAAACACCAAATTTCAAAAATAGGCTTAGTCATTAAAGGGTTAAAAAACAACATTGTTACATGTCTCTCATTTCAGTGCCCAGTTCCCTACGCTCCCTGTTTGCCAGTCTGTTTTGTATTAGCCTTGGATGTCCAGAATTGATTTCCAGGATTGCCCCACCCCCATAGATTTTAATAAGGGTTTGCAATTTTAGAACTTTACAGGGGATTTGACCAACACCCTGTCAACTGAACTCAGACAACCTTAATAATAATGGGAAGCATAAATCTCTATTACCATTTCCTGGAGAGAAGCAGTGTTTTCTAGCTTGGTGCTCCATACTAGCCCTGCACATTAGAACATGCCTACAGCAGATCAGGCATGGCAATAGACAATAGTGGTAGTTTTACTGGTGCACCTGAAAAGAAACAGATAAAGACTAGGCAGACTGACCATTATTTCCCATTGGTAAGACCCTTACTTCAGCTTGGTTGGCATACTGTATGTGATCAATTGTAGAGGAAGGAAGGAGCACCAAACTGGTAATCGATGTACTGGCCTTAGGCAACCTGGTCATTTGGGTTTTGCTGTGCTGAGGTACATTTTATATTTTTTAAAAATCTACTTTTTCTTTCGCATACTTGAGAATGCAGCATCAGAAATAATGCACATACATTGTAAAACATAGTAATGTTGTAAAAAAAGAAAATTCTCACTCTGGTGAGTACCATTCCAATTCTAAAGCTGTTTATTTCCCAACATACTTAGACAGCAGAGTGACTGCTCTGTCAGCTTTCTTTAGAAATAAATGTATTGTGCAGACTGCACTTAAACAAAGTTATAAAAAATGAGCACTGCATTGTTAAAAATGTGATTTTTTATTCTGACGCTAACATGTAAATCAAATTAAAATGTCAAACTGAACAAGCACTCTACTGTCGATTTGCTTACTCAAATATTATCAACCTGAAAGCCTTTTATGCTCCTAAAATAATTTGTCCTACAGCTGCAATGGGAGAAAGGCCCTCTAGTGTGAAGAAAAGGAACTGTCACTGATATAATGCAGATTGCACAATTTCCTAAATTACATGATTTAAGATTGATGAAGAATCTTCTTTCTTGTCCAACTGTGTCTTTAGTTTTACATTTTGTAATATTCCTATAGGGGGAATTAAAGTATGCTTTTTTTCTGATCCCTACATTGCTGTAAATATTATACATGATTATATTTATTTTATGTAATATATATATATTACAGTATATAGATATATAACATAGCTGTATAACATATGTTATACAGTTATACAATTTTAAGCAGTCCTACTATATCAAAAATCTAGATCTAAACATCATCACTAAAATGTATTAGGAACTTTAGCAACTTTATAAGTATTAAAAAGTTGTTTCCATTTTTTTTTAAATATGCATAATCCAATAAAAAAAATACTTGGTGATCCTGTCATAAAGGCCCTTGTTTGAATATTTCCTCTTTCCTGGAATGACAACTGACTTCCAATTCTGCTACTGTGTTGTAACCCTGTTTCATGGACCACTGGTGCAGACTACAAGCGGCTGTGCTAACACAGACCGTGTATGCATGGTCCATAATTATCAGGAAGTCAAGCCATATTATGCAGCCAAAGCCTGAGTAAGTAACTGTAGACATAAAGGGCATGGTCATCTGCAGGTATGGGCAAAGGGGGGCAAGTGCCCCCCCCCCTGGAATCTCGGATCAGTCGTTCCCCACTCGGTCCTATTCCTAGCGCCGGCGGCCAGCCCTGCTCGTACCTGTAAACAGTTTAGCAGGGCCAGTGACCAGCTGGTGCGAGGAGCAGGACAGCGAAGGCCTCAAGGAGTGGGCAGGATGACATCACCTGGTCTACATAGTGCGAACGAGCGGCCCATGAGACGGAGGCCGCAGCAAAGGAGAGCAGCAAGAAGCCAGGAACAGCGGGCACAGCTTACCCGGCGCCTCCCAGAGCCTGGAACCCCTGGACTCCTTAAAACGCCTCACCGCTCCCAGGCCTGGAAGACAGACTGACCGGGTTTCAGAGAACAAGGACAGGCAGGAAATGCAAGCAGCCAGGGACTGCTCCATTATAGATCCAATGGAAGGAACAGAGCACCTCCTGTCCTCACCCAGAATGAAAACGGGTCTTGCCAACTGCTGGCCATCATAGACATCCTACTGGCATGCAAGGTATCGTTCTGAGCATTACACACACCACTGGGACATAGGGGCACTAGAGGGACTGCAGACAGGGCTATTGGTCTCTCTCTCTGACCCCTCTCTCTCACCCCCCATCACCCCTCTTTCTCACCCCCTCTCTCTCTCTCTGTCACCCTTCTGTCTTTCTCACCCCATCTCTCTCTGTCACCCCCATCTGTCTCTCTCTGTCACCCCCCTCTGTCTCTCTCTGTCACCCCCTCTGTCTCTCTCTGTCACTTCCTCTGTCTCTCTCTGTCACCCCCTCTGTCTCTCTCTGTCACCCCCCTGTCTCTCTCTGTCACCCCCTGTCTCTCTCTGTCACCCCATCTCTCTCTGTCACCACCTCTGTCTCTCTCTGTCACCCCCCATTTCTCTCTTTCACCCCCCTCTCTCTCTGTCACCCCTATCTCTCTCTGTCACCCCCTGTCTCTCTCTGTCACCCCCTCTCTCTGCCACCCCCTCTATCTCTCTCCTTCACCCCCTCTCTCTCTGTCACCACCTTTGTCTCTCTCTGTCACCCCATCTCTCTCTGTCACCACCTCTGTCTCTCTCTGTCACTCCCCATTTCTCTCTGTCACCCCCCTCTCTCTCTGTCACCCCCTGTCTCTCTCTGTCACCCCCTGTCTCTCTCTGTCACCCCCATCTCTCTCTCTGTCACCCCCCTCTCTCTGTCACCCCCCTCGGTCTCTCTCCATTACCCCATCTCTCTCTGTCATCCCCTCTGTCTCTCACTGTCACCCCATCTCTCTCTGTCACCCCCCTTTCTCTCTGTCACCCCCTCTGTCTCTCTCTATCATCCCCCACATGTATGCAGTCTCTTACAGTCTCTTGTGCCATGTCCGCAGTCTCTTACAGTCTCTTGAGCCATGTATGCAGTTTCTGATCATCTCTTGTGCCATGTTCGCAGTCTCTTACAGTCTCTTGAACCATGTATGCAGTCACTGACAGTCTATTGGGCCATGTATGCAGTCTCTGATCGTCTCTTGTGCCATGTCCTGTACTAGGTCTGCAGTCTCTGACCGTGATAATGTGATAATGACATTGTTGAAAAGGGTCAGAGCATGGGTGAACTTAAAATGATGCCCCCCCCCCCCCCCCCCCGAAAAAAGTTCTGCGGACACCCATGATAAAGGGGGTTATTTACTAAAATTGGAGTGTGCAAAATCTGGTGTAGCTCTGCATAGAAACCAATCAGCTTCCAGGTTTTATTGTCAAAGCTTAACGCGTTTGTTACCCCAACACTTCATGTTCCTGATATGTGCCTGTGTATTGAGGAAGTATCCTGTTCTCTTTGTATTGCTTCCTTTATGTGAAATCCCTGCTGTTCCTGCTAGTCCCCTTGCTTTCCTATTAAAAGCTGACCACTCTAAGCAGGAGAGCACAGTGTGGTCAGTTCTCTAGCTATCCTGGGAACTCAGTGTACTCTCCTCCAATGATCAGACTTGTCCTGACATGCCCCTGCTGCACAGCCATTTACTGGCAAGCTCAGTGTGTTGCTGCTTCTCCTCCCCCAGCTCTTATGCAGCAGGGAACAGAGGGAATGTGATCATTTACTTTCATTTCTATTTTAAACTGAACGGGTTGTTTTACAAGGTGATTGTTTACTATCACTTAAAGTGGAGGTTCACACAAATATTGAACCTCCGCTTCTCGGAACCCCCCCCTCCGGTGTCACATTTGGCACCTTTCAGGGGGGTGTAGATACCTGTCTAAGACAGGTATTTGCACCCACTTCCGAGCATAGACTCCCGCGGGAGTCTACACCTCTTTCCGTCCCCCCCACGCTGTCTGCTGGGACACACATGGATCCCAGAGACAGCATGGACCATTCGGATTGCGCAGCGTGACTCGCGCATGCGCAGTAGAGAACCAGGAAGTGAAGCCGCAAGGCAAGGTCCATAAAGACATGGCTGAGCAAGTTTTGGGCGGAGGAACTTGACTGGCCTGCACAGAGTCATGTCCTCAACCTGATAGAACACCTTTGGGATGAATTAGAGCGGAGACTGAGAACCATACCTTCTCGTCCAACATTAGTGCCTGACCTCACAAATTTGCTTCTGGAAGAATGGCCAAACATTCCCATAGACACACTCCTAAACCTTGTGGACAACCTTCCTAGAAGAGTTGAAGCTGTTATAGCTGCAAAGGGTGGGCCAACACAATATTGAACCCTACAGACTAAGACTGGGATGCCATTTAAAGTTCGTGTGCGTGTAAATGCAGGTGTCCTAATACTTTTGACAATATAGTGTATGTGGCATTGCCTCCTACTTTCCACAATGCAGAGTTCGCTGCCAAGCAGCCAGTTACCAGGTCCAAGTTCTGTTATGTAAGGATTGTGGGAAGCATGCATAGCCCTAACTTTAAGTTTAAATTAAGTTGAAATGCTCACAGGAATTTTCCTGGATTTATTATGAGATATCCTCTTAAGAGTAAATATATGTAGAAATAGATTTTGATTACAGATGAACTTAGTCTATTGACAATGTGCAAGTGTTTAAGTTTTGCATTCATGATCTACCCGTTAGATTATATTCTATTAAGACGTTTTATCAGGACTCTCAGTAACATTGGTGGCTCATTCATTTGCATTAAGCGCATACAATACAGAACCGCTGGTCACATTTTATGTAGTATTGATGGGCATTTACAATGGCAATGACAGGTTTGTTCATTGTGACAGTGATACTCATTCATTGTGGTATGATCTGGGCACATTCACAAAGCCTTGATATGAGAATATTATATTGATACAAAAAAAAAAAAAAATATTGTACTAATTGTATGCCGAAATATCAAAATTATAATAAATAATAATTTGATACCCAATGGTCATTATACTAATTCACTATAGGAATCCAGTGATTTTTCTTATTCCTAGGAATATATTATACTGCTGCCACATAGCAGATTACATTGAATCTAAAGCACAAACTCTCATGTAACTCTAAAAAAATGTTTTTTGATCTTATCAAGTGCAGTGCAGTTATTTTGTGCTTGTGTCTCCCATTGGCTGATTGTAACTGGATGTCCACTTTATATGGAACACAACTCCTTCCATACAGAAACATACATAAGCACTGGTCTTCAGGGACCTTTAGTCGAGTTTAGCAGTGCACTGTGTTGAAACTCATTCCAGGGAAACAGATTTAATAGAAATATAATATTCCAAAACACAGTTTCAAAGCATTAGAATAACTATTATGTCAACTCTGAGCAGGCCTGACCAAACCATGATTTAATAAATGTAAAGGATGGGGGGGGGGAATTTAAGAATTGTCTCACACTGTGCCATTTCCCACAGGGAATGCATTAGTGCTTTGCATTACCTAGCCATGTCATATCAGCAAAGAAACACTTGGTGAAATTTTCCTATTTGTACTGTAGATTTGCTGATTATAATTCTACCACTCAAGAACATTTTTGGAAACCCTCTTTAGCCAATAATGTGATTATAATGACATATATTCGGTGTGCCCCAACCCTATTCCAACGATGGCTTGCCTTTTCAAACTAGTAAGCCTATTAGTAAACCAATGACTGAACATCCTATACAATATTCTATAGCATCTTTTCTTTTTTTTTTTGCAATGCAATTTTACATCCGTGCACTGCCATGATTGGTGCTACTGGGCAAATTAGACTTGAGATCAAAGCGAGCTGACCTTTCTGTAATTGGCTGAGTGGCTAACACCGAATCCATCACTGTTTATTTCAATTTGGAGGGGTTTCTTTTATACGATTGCCCATGCAGACAGTTAACCCATCATTTTAGAAGACAATTTGGACAATTGTGGTTTCAGAATAAGAGCTGTATAGAAAAAGAAAACTCAAAGGCTTGCCACTGAAAAGAACTCAAACCAGCAACTAATGGAGCATTACAGTAACCTCGTCCTGGATATGCTGTACCGTTATCAGGAAAACTGCACGCAGGCTAGTTAGAAAGTAAATAAGCCATTCAAAAGCATAGAAGATAGAGCTGAAAATACTTAGTTGATTTGCTGATTCGAAATTGCTTCCCAATAGCGCTTAATGGTGATCTCCCACTGTGCTCAAATCATTCAGAACCTCTTTCAACTGAGAAAACCTTTGTTAATGTTAGAGTGTGGCGAAGAATACAGCACCATTCTATGTGTGACCTGAATATGTGGAGTCTGCAGCTTTGTATGGTCAAAAGGAGAAAGCGTCTTATTAGTTAAAAGCATTTTGAAGAAAGATAAAGGAGACATAGCTGGATTGGGGATGAGTCAAAATATTTCTAGTTGTTGCCATTTACGACACTTTCCCAGTTACTATTTCTTCATCTACCTTTCCTTCTTGTTTCTTAGTGCTGAACAATATTTTTTTCTTTCTATATTCTTTGGCCACTACACAGAAATCATATATTATTCTGTATCTCGTCCTTGATACAGCAATAATGAGATCTTTTCCTTGAAAAAAGGCATGTGTATTTTTTGGAGATAACATTTCATAAATTTGCAGACTAGAACACTTACCGTAACACATGAGATAATAACATTAAGTGAAACTAGATTTGCCATATATGTCCTCAAGCCCCACCAGTAGTGAATATCTTGTACGTAACCCTACATATGCAGAGTTGATGTTATTAGTGTGGATTAGCTGCCAGTGTGGATACCCCCCTCCCCCAAAAAAAAAAATTACTACTGGGACACTTCACCACAGGATCACTGTAGCACCATGAGAGGAAAAAAAATACAATTGAAAAAATAACTTTACAACAGACATACTGTTCTTAGACAAATGGTGGATAGATAATATATTAAACATATTGTCCTTGTTACATTGTAATTGTAATAAAAATCCTGAATCCAAATAAAGAAAAACTTAATTTAATATTTACTTAAAAAAAGGTATTAAGTTAAATTATTTTTGCTGAAGAAAGGTACAATGAAACAAGTATACTTTTATAATAAACTGGTTATATTAACTTTTTGGCAGCACAAAAATGACAGATATAATCAGATCTAGGTTTTTTTAATTTACTGAACAAGTATACATTTTAATACTTAAGCAACTTAATCTAGAAAAGTTTCCCTCTTGCATTTGTAGAACTGGGGTATCATGTGCTTATGATCAGCAAGTCCAAATTTTAAGATATATTTTAATGTGTGCATGACATGGCTATCAAAACGAAAATATATAATACACCAGAAAAATAACTAGTAAATTGATATTTTTTAAAGTGATCTAAAATTAACTTAATTTAGGTGATATTTTGATATTGTTTGATATTAATTGCAAAAGCATTGTAAATACTGGTTTGCTGCTTAGACACAATACAGCAGATTATGATTACATTTCCCTTTTTAACAGACAAGCAAAGAACTGTGAAGCACAGCAACCATTCAAAATTAATCACGTGACTTCATAAATTGGATTCCTTGCTATGGGTTACAGCACCTTTCACGTCATCTTTGTACAGTACAATAGCTTTCAGCATGGACTCTGTAGATTTATCTGTATGTCAAAATCAAATTTGTGAAAAGCAACACAGCTTTCAATGTCAGTTTTACATATAACTGCATAATAAAAAAATATAAAGGACTGATAATGTTTATGAACACAGTACCATAGAAACACAAATCTGCCCACTATAATCATGAATATTTCTTTACCAAAGCAATTCAGGGTTGATAAACTAATTAGGATTTATTGTTGGGAAATGTGCACCAAGTAAATATACCTTTCTACATTATATTAACACTTTCTAGTAACACTGCAATTGGCTGAAACAATAGGAAATTATATTGTACTTTTAAATCAATTTATGGATAATGATAGAAAAAAAAATTGTCATGAGAAACATGTAGGCTATTTTTGCTGGCCTTACCTTCTGATAATGTGGTTTGGCTGGCTGTTATGCCGGTACTTTGGTTTTAGTACTTTATACAATAAATCATTGACAAAAACAAGTATACATTTAAGACATTTGTTTTTTTAGCAGAGTTCCAGGTCTATGAATCAGACATTTTTAAAGCTGAAATCTGGGCTAAACATTATTGTCTAAATACAAAAAGCATGCATATTCTTACTTAAATCTTGGTTTCCTTTGTGTACTTGTTACTTCTATATGTGAAAGCCACATTGCTGCACCAAGGCACCTCTGTCATGTGTGGTTCCTAACACCCCATTAAGAAAGCTCCTATCTCAGGACACATAGAGCAGTTAATTTATTGAGGCTAGATATTCCTTGAAGGTAGTCCATTTCTCCTCCCTGTAATAAAGACTGGTTACTGCTGCTCTCTTTCCTTGTGCAGGGTAACAGGTCTTGTCTCCACCCCCTCTTGTAGTTTTTTGCTGGAAACTTGAAGTAGGTGGAACTGTTGACTCCCTCCCACAGCTCTGCTGTCTGCAAGGCTACACACAGCACAGTGATGATGTCAGTTCTATGTTTACAAGCAATTATCAGGGGTTGGAAAGGCATTTGTGCACACATATTGAATTTATATGTATATAAAAAAAGTGCACTTTATTCTCATCAGTGTATGAGCACTACATGATTTTGATGATTTGAATACATGTTTGTTTGGGTATATTCACAGTGCAACACAATTTTTTGATTGTTATGTTTTAGTATTGGAATGGGCAATACAGTGAGTGCAGCTGTTTAATAATCATTAATCACTGATTTTAGATCATGACACTTAGCGCAGATCATTTTCTTTGTTTAATAATATTTATAGGTAAAGCTGATCAGGGAATATCCGATTGCCTCTTGGGGGATCAGAAAGGAATATTTCCCCCAAATTGGAGCAAATTGGATCATGCTTTATTGTTTTTTTTGCCTTCCTCTGGAGTGGACCAACTGTGTGATAGTGTATATGGAGGTTTTCTATTTGTCTGTTGTTGTTTTGTTTTTTTTCTCTGTTGGTTGAACCGGATGGACTAGTGTCTTTTTGTCGTTTTTTTTACCCAGATTACCTATGTAACTATGTAACATAGAGTGTGTGCTGTGTGATATTATTGATTCTCTGGATTAGTAATCCCATTATTGTGCATAGAGAGCTGCCCTTTGAGCCAGCAACATTTGACTTTGCTTTGAAAGTAACTTAGTTAAGCCACATGATATGGAGTGTCAGGCGGGATAAAGTCCACAGTAGGGGATGTTAAACCTAAGTTAAAGGACAGATGTAGGTCAAAAGAACTGAGGCCAGTAGGCAGAACTTTGGAAGTTATGGCAGATGATAAGTGGGATATCAAGATATACAGAACATATATACTGTATGTTTACAGTATATTTCCCCCGTACCCTTTGTGCCTAATATGTATGTGTACCTGGACTGATGTTATAATACAATTGCTGGCCTGTGGAGCACTGGAGTCTGCTCATTACTGCTAGAGGAAAAGAAGAAACCAGGTTCTCATGTAAGCAGGCAGAGAACTAGAAAAAGATAGGTATGTTTGGTGGGGAATGGGAGAGGGATGTGCTGCCCAAACTGCCTGGAGTTGGGCTGTCAAGATGCTAACCGGAACAGAAGTGCCAAAACAGAGGTTGGGAACATCTGCCAGTAACCTGCATGGACACATGCACTTGTGCGGCATGTGGTGTGTATGCATGTTGCATTGACTTCTGCTCACAATTGTGCATGTTTAATTCTGGAAATGTGGCCAAAAACCCTATTTAAGGAAAGGAGTAATGACTGGTAATTGCAGGATAATCTGTTTTTCTGTGTATTGTGATGCTGTGTGTCTCTGATTGCCTGTTACCAACTTGACTTTTCCTTGGACCTCGCTCTGCCTGATCCCTGGTTGTGACCTCAGCTTATTGCATCCATTTGATCTACCGTGTATGACCCTGGCCTGGCCCCTGACCTCTCTACTGTTTCCAGGTGATTTGCTCACTTGTGCATAACCTCAACTCTGCACCAGACTACATCTCCCTCATCCATTTTTTGTTGCTTACCTGTGTATGACCTTGCCTTGGCTCCAGACAACTTTTTTCTACTTACCTGTGCATAACCTCGGCTAGACCTGGACCTCGACACCACTGTCTTCCAGACCTGCCCTACAGGTCCTGCTCTGCATCATCCTACCATGGGTTTGAAGACTACCAGCTGAAGATCCCCCTCGGGACTCCTCTGAGAATCCTGTCTGCTGCCTAGATACAGTCCATTTTGACCACCTACATGGGCAACTATCAACAACCAGGATCCCTGGCACCCATGATTTGTGCCTTACACGCCCTGCCACCATATCCAGGGTTGTTAAGACCAGAGCAACAAAGGAAGCCCTCTTGTTACTTTGGCATCAAACCATGTAGGTGACATGGGATTTAAAGTGAAACTAAATGATAAACTTATAATTTCAAAAATATGTCATACTCAACAATTACTTATGTAGCAGAATCTCTAACCTCTTCCAGTCTAACCTTTGAGGCCACAGACCACTGATATACTTCAATATGTAGTGGGATGCGAGGCATAGTTGGTGCAAAGGTGGTAAAAGTCATTGGGCGCCAGACACTTCTTGGATGCAAAAGAGGTTTTAATTCTTTTAACAGTCCTTTATATTTTGAAAGGGAAAGAGGGTTAGGGCCAGGACACCCTTAAGTAGTTGCAATTTCAATAGGCAGACTCCAAGACTTCAATAGGAGGAAAGCAAGGTGCCACTTCTACACGTGTAGGTTTGCTGTACCCTATGGGTACAGTACTTAACAGTTCCTAATTCAAACGTAACAGTTCTCCCAGCTTTGCTACACCTTCTACTTGTAGTTCTTCAGCCCCTTGAGTTCCTGGTCTCTCACTGGACCCTCTGATTCACTAACTCTGAATCCTGTGAGCTCCTTAAGGCTTTTGCGGTGGTATCTCCCTCAATCTTCACCCACGCTTCCCTGCTGGGTCCCTAGCTGGGCACTTTGGATACCTTCAAGCTTCACCCCTGCTGACAGGCTCAGTCCCTATCTTGACACACAAGGCTGCTCTGCAAGCGTCACCTCCGCTGGTTGGGTCCCTGACTTGATCGCCACCGAAGTTTCCTGATTCTCCATCATGCCCGTTCGGTGAGAATGTTGCTCCGGTACTTGCTTCAGTTACTCACTGTGGTCCCTGGTAAAGGTGGTTGGTCCCTTAGTGGCGACAGATTTCCTTCTACCTCTGACCACGACAGGTTATTTTGGCTGGCACAACCTTCACTTTTGGTTGGACTGCAAGCCGCAGTCCCAACCCTGCGCTGCCCTCTTACTTCTGGATAGGCCCTCACGCAGCCTGGCAGCCAGATGCCCTGGGATAGGCCCAATCTCTGGCCTAGCAGCCTGGAGCAGATGACACACGTCCACCCAGACCGTCTGGGTGGCACAGAACAGAGATCACCTAACTCCACCTGAATATATAGGCTCTCCCAGCAGGCCAAGAGATTCAAGAAAAACTGCCAATTGGCTGAGATACCCCATATACCCATAACCTGACCTTGAGTTGTCCTTCTCATATCTAGTACCACCAAGTGCCCGGCCACCTAGTGGCAGAAGAGCAAATACAACAAGGCCAAACTTAGGGAGAAATCAATAAATCTATAACAAATTAATTATGGTAGCTACCCCTGACAAGGAATTTGGTGAGGAGCTCCCTGACTAAACCCCAGGGCATTAAATCTAACAGCCCTGTAAGTTATTTTTCCTGAAATTGTTTTCTACTGTGTTTTTCTGCCTCCATTTAACACCCTCATTGAGCTTCCAAACCTCTCCTTTCCACAATCACTTTTGTTTGCTTGAAATGAGTGACACACATTAGTTGTGGACATGTACACTGCTCTATGGCCACTACACATCCTTTAGTCCATAGTCCTCAGTCCATCTAGGGAGTGAGCAAGGGAGGGTGGCTATGGTCCTACATACAGTGGGACCATGGAGTAGCCGCCCTGTACCAGTAAGTTGGATCACAGCTAACAGGAAGTTGGATCACAGCAGCAAAAAAAAAAAAAAAAAGGAATTCAAAAATTTGGAGGTAACAAGAGCATTAGAATGTACTTTTTTGAGTTAAAAATACATGCTTGAATACTTTTTTCTTTTTTTTTAAACCATAGTTTAGTGTCACTTTATTTACTGAAACTGCGCAATTTACATGTACATTATACACATTTAATATACTCTAATATACTATTTTTTTTCAAATACAAGTTTTTCCCAATGATACATGCTGCTGTTCAATAAATTGGCAAACCATTGTTAATGCTGATATAAATATGGCTATATGAAATATTCTATCACTTTAGTTTCACCATAAATACATTTTATTTATGTATATTTAAATTACTTTTGCAGGAAAAAGTTCACATTGCAGCCTATGAAGTCATAGAGCTCTTCACTACACCCTCATTTTAAAGCTATTTATTCTCAATTATAAGTCTTGATCTAAGGCTCAAAGAAAATGTTTTAAATAATACCCTGTGAAAGTACATTACTGACGTGAATCATTTAATATAATATATTTTACACATTTTGTATAGCCCTTTTCATCTCCTATCTTTATGCAAGCTTTCATTTCAAGCGCAAATGCATACACAATTCTTGTACTCCACAGAAACTGACCTTTGATATCTACAGGATAGAGGAGTGTAATGCGTAAAATAATCAATACCTACATCTATGATATTTCTTTAATTAGATTCCATTTAAAAAAAATAGTTCTTTGACTGTGATATACAATGCATGGCTTTTGAAGAAGGTTAATAAATCTGTCAGTTTTACTAATCATTCAAAATTGATATTCTTTGGAATTGGTATATAATATTTCAAGCTATATTTTATATTTATATCTCACAGGAGCATGTGGTCTATTGTAATATATAAATGATTTTGCTGAATATACTGTACCATATTGCTTTCTTTAATCCCATGTGTCCCATACAGTATGTAATTTTAAAACAGCACAGAGACAGCGGTTATTCATGTCAGCACCATTTTTAAATGTCACCTGGATTCAGTGGCTCCAAGCCATATGTAGACTGGAACCTCTGACGGTTAGTGATGGCCATCACTTAGGACTAAGCCCAGGAGCAGAAATTGTCAGCTTCGGATCGCTTCAGGGCATCAGAGCTGGTAGGAAATGTTGTGATGGAGTTAGTAGGCCCTTTTGGGTTAAGGGACCCTGCCTAAACCATTCAGCTCTGTGCCCCTTGGGTTTCACTTGTGATAAGACATACAGTAGAAGGAAGCAAGAGGATGAGTGTATGTTTTTTTTTTAAACCCACAGTGCATAGAAAAGGTTCTTTATCTCTGGTGGGTCAGGTGGATAGCACAAACCCCCCCCCCCCCCCAAAATGACCCCATTTTGGAAAGTAGACACCCCAAGCTATTTGCTGAGAGGCATGGTGAGTATTTTGCAGCTCTCTTTTGTTTTCCAAAATGAAGAAAGACAAGAAAAATGTATTTGTTTTTCTTTTTTCAATTTTCAAAACTTTGTGACAAAAAGTGAGGTCTGCAAAATACTCGCCATACCTCTCAGCAAATAGCTTGGGGTGTCTACTTTCCAAAATGGGGTCATTTGGGGGGGTTTTGTGCCATCTGGGCATTCCATGGCCTCCGAAACTGTGATAGGCAGTGAAGAGTGAAATCAAAAATTTACACCCTTAGAAAGCCTGAAGGCGGTGCTTGGTTTTTGGGGTCCCGTACGCAGCTAGGCACCCAAAAAGTCTCACACATGTGGTATCCCCGAACTCAGGAGAAGCAACAGAATGTATTTTTGGGGTGCAATTTCACATATTCCCATGGCATATATCATTTAGTGACAACTTTGTGCAAAAAAAAAAAAAAAGAAAAATTGTCTTTTTCCCGCAACTTGTGTCACATAATAAATATTCCATGGACTCGACATGCCTCTCAGCAAATAGCTTGGGGTGTCTACTTTCCAAAATGGGGTCATTTGGGGGGTTTTGAACTGTCCTGGCATTTTATGCACAACATTTAGAAGCTTATGTCACACATCACCCACTCTTCTAACCACTTGAAGACAAAGCCCTTTCTGACACTTTTTGTTTACATGAAAAAATTATTTTTTTTTGCAAGAAAATTCTTTGAACCCCCAAACATTATACCGTATTTATCATCGTATAACACGCGCCGGCGTATAACACGCGCCGGCGTATAACACGCACCCCAAGTTTAGGAGAGAATTTTAAGGGAAAAAAAATTTTAGGAGGGAAGTTTAAGGAAAAAAAACTTACATTAAAATGCCCATCAATGCAGCCTTATCTGTCCATCTGCAGCCTTTTCAGTGTCAGTGCAGCCTTGCCCCAGTGCAGTCTTGTCAGTGCAGCCTTGTCAGTGCAGCCTTGTCAGTGCAGCTTTGTCAGTGCAGCCTTGTCAGTGCAGCTTTGCCCCAGTGCAGCCTTGTCAGTGCAGCTTTGCCCCAGTGCAGCCTTATCAGTGCAGCCTTGTCAGTGCAGCTTTGTCAGTGCAGCCTTGCCTCAGTGCAGCTTTGCCTCAGTGCAGCTTTGCCCCAGTGCAGCCTTGCCCCAGTGCAGCTTTGTTAGTACAGGTTTGCCCCAGTCCAGCCATGTCAGTGCAGCTTTGTGCACTCGGTGTAGATTCAAAAAATGGTGCCGAGACTGCAGGGAGCCGAGATACACATACCCGAGTGTTCTCGGCTTTTTCCGGCGCCGCCGTCACGCCCAGTCCCGCCCTATGATGGACATAACACAGGTCCAGGGGCGGGACTGGGCGTGACGGCGGCGCCGGAAAAAGCCGAGAACACTCGGGTATGTGTATCTCGGCTCCCTGCAGTCTCTGCGCCATTTTTGAATCTACCCACAGCTGTGTATGTCGGCGGCGACCGCGGCAATTGCCGCAATCGCTCCGATGACACAGAAATCGGCGGGGATCGGCCTATAACACTCACCCACGATTTTCCCCTGATTTTCAGGGAAAAAAGTGCGTGTTATATGCGATAAATACGGTATATTTTTTTTAAAGCAAAGGCCCTACAGATTCAAATGGTGGGTGTTTCGGGGGTTTTTTCACACAGTATTTGCGCAGCGATTTTTCAAACGCATTTTTTTGGGAAAAAACACACTTTTTTAAATTTTAATGCACTAAAACACACTATATTTCCCAAATGTTTGATGAAATAAAAAAGATGATCTTAGGCCGAGTACATGGATACCAAACACAACGTGCAGTGGTGACAAACTAAATACATTTTTAAAAGCCTTTAAAAGCCTTTACAGGTTACCACTTTATAATAACCATAAAGTGATCCCGCGCTACAGCAAAAAAATAAAAAATATAATAAAAATTATATAAATATCCACTAAATATAATAAGTGAATCTACAGTGTCTATAAGAATAATAAATGAGTAAACCTAAAATGTTTCTTATTTCATAATAGAAAACCATGCAAATGTGAAACATAAATAAATCAATCCCAGGGCATGACAAAGAGTAATAGTAGTCTCTTAATAAGATCTTCAAAAAATCATATGTATTCTTCAAAAAAATGTCTAAAAGAGGGAATCATGTATAAATAGTTCCAGTAAAAAACAGTGGGCAGGGAGAGGTATATATCCAAACAATGAGCTCACAGAGCCCTCACCTTCACAACGTGATAAATCAGCATGTAATAGAGGGAATCAGTTCCGTTGTTCCAACCTTGACCACCAGGGGGTCCTCCGTTCCACTCTAAGTACGACCACCTTCACAACGTGATAAATCAGCATGTAATAAAGGGGATCAGTTCCGTTGTTCCAACCTTGACCACCAGGGGGTCCTCCGTTCCACCTAAGCTAGACTTCCCATCAGAGTCCTCATCCGACCTCGTCACCTCCGCTCGAGGGGGGGGGGGGTGGGAAGGGGGAAGATGAGGGTGAAAGGAAAAAGGTGGGAGAAAAAGAGAGCTCCAATAGTGTAGTAAGTTAAAGCATATAAGGTTTATTTTAATACTAAAGCTGGACTCTTACACTGCAATGTTAAAAATAAGCATGTATCAGCAAACAAGGCATCTGAACGCCACTCTCACGTCACTTCCGGTGCACTTCAACCTCCGGCCACTCTGGCCACTCACTACGTGTTACGTCGTCACGTGACTTCATCAGGGGATCCTATGATGAAGTCACGTGATGACGTAACGCGTAGGGAGTGGCCGGAGGTTGAAGTGCACCGGAAGTGATATGCACCGTTTATATATGCCGAAGCATGGGGGCATCCTCCCGCAAAATGTAGGAGCAAATCGCTCCTCCGCCCACTGCTGCCCCCACGCTTCGGCATATACACTACCGTTCAAAAGTTTGGGGTCACCCAAACAATTTTGTGTTTTCCATGAAAAGTCACACTTATTCACCACCATACGTTGTGAAATGAATAGAAAATAGAGTCAAGACATTGACAAGGTTAGAAATAATGATTTGTATTTGAAATAACATTGTTTTTACATCAAACTTTGCTTTCATCAAAGAATCCTCCTTTTGCAGCAATTACAGCATTGCACACCTTTGGCATTCTAGCTGTTAATTTATTGAGGTAAGCTGGAGAAATTGCACCCCACGCTTCTAGAAGCAGCTCCCACAAGTTGGATTGGTTGGATGGGCACTTCTGGCGTACCATACGGTCAAGCTGCTCCCACAACAGCTCAATGGGGTTCAGATCTGGTGACTGTGCTGGCCACTCCATTACCGATAGAATACCAGCTGCCTGCTTCTGCTGTAAATAGTTCTTGCACAATTTGGAGGTGTGTTTAGGGTCATTGTCCTGTTGTAGGATGAAATTGGCTCCAATCAAGCGCTGTCCACTGGGTATGGCATGGCGTTGCAAAATGGAGTGATAGCCTTCCTTATTCAGAATCCCTTTTACCCTGTACAAAGCTCCCACCTTACCAGCACCAAAGCAACCCCAGACCATCACATTACCTCCACCATGCTTAACAGATGGCGTCAGGCATTCTTCCAGCATCTTTTCATTTGTTCTGCGTCTCACAAACGTTCTTCTTTGTGATCCAAACACCTCAAACTTGGATTCATCCGTCCACAACACTTTTTTCCAGTCTTCCTCTGTCCAATGTCTGTGTTCTTTTGCCCATCTTAATCTTTTTCTTTTATTGGCCAGTCTCAGATATGGCTTTTTCTTTGCCACTCTGCCCTGAAGCCCAAAATCCCGCAGCCGCCTCTTCACTGTAGATGTTGACACTGGTGTTTTGCGGGTACTATTTAATGAAGATGCCAGTTGGGGACCTGTGAGGCGTCTGTTTCTCAAACTAGAGACTCTAATGTGCTTATCTTCTTGCTTAGTTGTGCAACGCGGCCTCCCACTTCTTTTTCTACTCTGGTTAGAGCCTGTTTGTGCTGTCCTCTGAAGGGAGTAGTACACACCGTTGTAGGAAATCTTCAATTTCTTTGCAATTTCTCGCATGGAATAGCCTTCATTTCTAAGAACAAGAATAGACTGTCGAGTTTCAGATGAAAGTTCTCTTTTTCTGGCCATTTTGAGCGTTTAATTGACCCCACAAATGTGATGCTCCAGAAACTCAATCTGCTCACAGGAAGGTCAGTTTTGTAGCTTCTGGAAGGAGCTAGACTGTTTTTAGATGTGTGAACATGATTGCACAAGGGTTTGCTAATCATCAATTAGCCTTCTGAGCCAATGAGCAAACACATTGTACCATTAGAACACTGGAGTGATAGTTGCTGGAAATGGGCCTCTATACACCTATGTAGATATTGCACCAAAAACTAGACATTTGCAGTTAGAATAGTCATTTACCACATTAGCAATGTATAGAGTATATTTGTTTAAAGTTAGGACTAGTTTAAAGTTAGCTTCATTTAAAAGTACAGTGCTTTTCCTTCAAAAATAAGGACATTTCAATGTGACCCCAAACTTTTGAACGGTAGTGTATGCTGAAGTATGTAACTGTGGTGGTGAAATCACCTCCGACAGCGATGGAGTCACGGCTTTATGTATCGTGGGAGCAAACGCTGTTGCTGTCAAGATAAATAAATCCGCGCTGCAACTGAATGGCGTACCTGAAAACAAAAAAATGGTTAAAACACAGTAAACTTTAAAAAAATTACATACCTGAAAAGCAAACATGATAAAACATAACAACAATAAAACATTGCAGAATAGAATACAGTAAAAAAGAGCAGAACAATAGAGAGAGAATAGAGAGAGAGAGAACAATAAAACGACAACTATTTTTGTTTTTTTTATTTTATATTTTTTTGTGTATTTTTTTTTTTTTTACATTTTTTTTTATAACTGTAACTTTTATAACTGTAACGGTTCCAGGTTTGGGTCTCTCAAAATGCGATGGCATCTTGGGAGACCCTGTGAAAGTGTGTCCTAGTCTGTTCAATGCTGTACCCTACGCTAAAACTCAACTAGTGTATGGTAGCGCTCAAAACATTCACCAATGCAAAGACCAGGATTGCCAGGACAGGAGGGACAATAATAACGGGTGTCACGCCTATATTCGCGCTTTCTGCAGACACAACATTTTCTTTGGGGGGCTCGTTGGGTAGGGGTACTCGGGAGGACATAAGGAAAATGCCTCCCATGCAGTCGGCTTACTGCATCTGGTTGGGGAAGGTGAGGTGGAGCACCGTCTGGATACAGAAGGGCTCTGACGATCTCTTCCTGGAATTTAAGGAAGGATCCAGTCTGTCCTGAAGCTCTGTATAGCACATGAGCGTTCAGCAAAGCCAATTGAAATAAGTATACAGACACTTTTTTGTACCAGCATCTGGCCTTACGGGCAACTAGGTACTGTGCCAACAACTGGTCGTTGAGGTCCACCCCTCCCATATTTTGGTTATATTCATAGACACAGAGGGGTTTCTCCACAACACCAGTCGCCGTAGTAATTTGGACCGTCGTGTCTGCATGAAGGGAGGTAAGAATGAAAACATTCTTATTGTCCCTCTACTTCATAGCGAGCAAATTATTACACCGCAAGCAGGCTCTCTCCCCAGCCTAAGACAGGAATCTACAAGCCGCTGGGGAAAGCCCCGGCGATTAGATCGCACGGGGCCACATGCTCCAATTTGATGATCAAAAAGGTGACTAAAAAGTGGCACGCACGTGTAATAATTGTCCACATATAAATGGTACCCCTTTCCGAATAAGGGTGACACCAAGTCCAACACTATCTTGCCAGCGCTTCCTATGTAGTCAGGGCAGTTTGTGGCCCTGTCACAGAGCTTATACATCTTGACCCCGTATCTGGCACGCTTGCTGGGAAGGTACTATTTGAATGACAAGCGGCCAGAAATTTAATCAGGGACTCATCAACGCAGACAACTTGATGGGGAGTAAACAAGTCTGCAAAACGTTGGTTGAAGTGGTTTACGAGGGGCCGAATTTTGTAGAGCCGATCGTATTCAGGGTCTCCACGAGGACGACAGAGTTCATTGTCATTGAAGTGCATGAACCACAAAATCTGCTCATATCGTGCCCTGGTCATGGAGGCAGAGAACAAGGGCATATGGTGAATTGGGTCAGTGGACCAATATGACCGCAACTCACTCTTTTTAGTTATGCCCATGTTGAGGGAAAGGCCCAGAAAGATCTTAAATTCGGAGACCATAATTGGTCTCCAATCTCTGGCAAGGGAGGACTGGGGAATAGTGGCGATGTGTTGACCAGCGTATAAATTGCTTTGGTCCACAATAGATCTATAGAGATCTTTAGTGAAAAACAGTGAATAAAAATCAAGTGGCGTAAAATCAACTGTTTCCACCTGAATTCCGGGTTGGCCAGTGAATGGGGGAAGTACGGGTGCTGCAGAAGTGGTGGGTTCCCAATTAGGATTGGCGAATGCAGCAGGAAGGGCACTATGGGCATGACGGGCCTGTGTTCGTCTTCTTGGTGGCAGCGGGACACTACTTGTGCTTGCCACCTCGCCAGCTTGAACTGTACTTATGGGACTCGCCACGTCACCACGTGATACTGCAGTGCTGGATGTACGACCAGGGTGTACTAGGCCGCTGGTGCTTGCCAGTTCACCAGAAGGAATAGCGGCGCTAGTACTGCTCTGCTCCATACGAGGGACCTGCGGTTCTTGCACTTCAAGGACAGAAGAAGAAGATTGGTGTCTGGTACGCCTGACCTTGGCAGGGACCACAACTCCGACGTCAGAGCTATCTGTCATGGAGCCGCTGTCATCTACAGGATCCTATTCTGAGCCTGAATCTGACAGATGAGTGACTTCCTCTTCACTATCTGTCATGCTCAGAAACATGTAGGCCTCTTCACTAGTGTACCTACGATTTGCCATTTTGGGCTCTAAATTTAGGGGTACACTAGTGAGACTCACAGGAAAAAAAGCTCCTGTCAGCGACTGTATCAAAACGCTACCAAAAAACTGTTAGCGATCGCAGGGATCAGGCCTGACTCTGGGAACGCTGCAGTTATGTGTGTTTAGTGTTTTGTAAGTGTCAGTGATCGATCAATACTGCACTTGGGTGGGCTGGGCTGGGCTGGGCCGAGGGGCAAAACGCAGGTGCTAGCAGGTATCTGGGCTGATCCCGCTAACACTGTGTTTTTTGGGACCCTAAACTGCTGGGGACGCTAGTATAGATCTGATCGGATCAGATATTGATCCGTTCAGATACTATAGCACTAAGGGAGGTGTACGCTGCGTGCGTGGGTTTTAGCGGTACTGGTGCTAACCTGACGCTGCCTGGGGCGACGCAGACCTTATCTGACCCTAAAAACGTAACTTATATCACCGCTGGGCGATCAGGGGGTTAAACCTTTATAAGGTAATAAATGGCGGGTGCCCTAAAACTATAATAAACAAACTAACTAACCAGCGTCACCCGTAACACTTATACGGTGATCACTGGTGAAAGGGTTAACTAGGGGGCAATCAGGGGGTTAAAACCTTTACTAGGTAGTATATAGGGGTCCCTGTCGCTATAAAACAATGACGGCGAACCTATATACTTACCTCCCTAACTAGCGTCACCTGTGTCACTAATGCAGCGATCAGAAAAACGATCGCTTAGTGACACTGGCGATGGGGGGTGATCACGGGGTTAAAACTTTATTAGGGGGGAGTAGGGGGGTACCCTAGACCTAAAGGGAGCTAACCCTAAATGCCCTACCACTTATAACTGTCACAAACTGACACCAATGCAATAACCAGAAAAAAAAACTGCTTTTGGTGTCAGTGTGACAGGGGGTACAGGGGGGTGATCAGGGGGTGACTGGGGGGTGATGGGGGGGTGAAAAGTGTGCCTGCGTCTTCTACTGGAAGTGTAGTGTTGTGCAAACTTACTTGGATGTCTTCTCTCCTCGGCGCCGGAACGAAAAGACCGGCTCGAGGAGAGATGACATCACTTCCTCCGATTCTGTTTACATTTCAGAAGCCGAGAAAGCATTTCATTCGCCAGGAGCGATCGCGAGGGGGGAGCCACGAATGAGTGGCCTCCCCCTCACCTTTGATCGCCCCTGACCTGAATCCGACCGATCGGACCCCCTGCCTACGGGAAGGCAAGGACGTACCTGTAAGTCCTTTTGCCTGCCCATGCCATTCTGCTGACGTACATCGTCGTGCGGCGGTCGGCAAGTGGTTAATAAAGGCTGCCTTGAGTTTGTTTCCCTCTAGTGTTCAGCCTGGACATTGTGTCATCATTTCCTGAAGGCAAGGAGGGAGAGACCACTACTGAAAGCAGGGGATCGTGGGACATGTGGTCCAGAAAGCCGGAATTTCCATGAAGCCGGTGCTGCTGCAGAGTAGAAGTTCCAGCCAGCTGGAGATAGAAGAATGCTGCGTTAGAACATAAATAGCCTGGTCTGGGGAGGAGAGCTTCCTTTTGGGAAAACGGCCTTCAGCTGAGCGCAGGATGTCCTTGATGACGCCCTGTGGTGTGATTTCTGGTATGTAGGGATAAGAAGGGGTGTGTATCACATCACAGAGTGAAGTTTGGAGCACTTCAGCGCTTTTATGAAGATTGGAGCACAAGAGCACTTTATTTGGGACTTTATTGGCAGTATACACTTTTGGACTTTTGTTCATTTTTCCATTATTTAGCTGTAATTATATCATACTGTTTTTGGTGATTAGCACTTTTTGTACAGCAGCTACAATTCATGTTTTTCTATGTTATTATATTTTATCCTATTATCATAGCACAAGTTATTTATCATTGTTAACTGAGAGCAGAGACCCACCTGCTTTGGGGGATGCGAGTAGGTTGCGCGGCCTGGATGGCGTGGAGAATCTTCAGTAAGTAAGTGATACACCTGCAGGTAGATCTAAAATCGCTAGCTCCCTGTTGACCGACTAACTATCTGGAGTCACAGAGCCAGCTGAATCCCTGTGATGCCAGGTGCATGGCCAGGTACCCTTCACTGGTTGTAGATTCTTCAAGAACCTATTCCGGGAATTCCTTTTCCCTTGAACCTTGATATTGAGCGGGCAGAAGCCCACCCTTAGTAAATCTTACAAAAGACACTGCATGCAGACACCTTTACCCTAACTCTTTACACTAAAGCTTGTAGCAGGAGACACATTGTATATGCTATTCACTATTGCTGGTCGCCATTGCACAGAACCCCCCCTTGGAGCCTTGTTGAGCTAGCTGAAGATTTTGAAGATCAACACTACAAAGACTCCTCTTCTCCCCCCACCCCCCACCTCCTCACACATAAAAGACTCAGTTCATAACAACTATGTGCATTAGGGGAACTCTATCTCAGAACTAGCATACTGCATTCTTTACAACTTGTTGTCTTATAATTTGTGTTGTTTGCTTTTTGGGCCCGTGGAATCAGGATTATAAGGGAGCTGTTTGACACCAAAAAGTCTTTCTCCTTTCTTTTTTACATGAGGTCATAGCTTCTTCCAGGGCCTATTGGTTTTTACCGTTGATTTATTGTGATTTATCTTGCATTGTATATCCACAGTGCTTTATCCTTATTTAAAATGTATTTCATATAAAAAAACTCCTACAGATTTACACTCACTATTTTCAGATGCTTCCAGCGCACCACACTGTATCCCGCATGTAAAAGATACAGCATGAAGAGGGCGCAGGTACCGAAAAGAGAGGAGTGGAAACGCAAGGTAAATGAGATCAGGGAAGTGGAGAAATGGATTGCAACATGTAAAGGCAATAAGGACAAGCACACCGCCATGTGGTCACAATGGACAGATCACTTTTCTGATCATATCCAGGTAACATCAAGCCTAGACGTGTCACTACTAAAGCTAGCGGACCGAACTTTGGGTCTCTGCGTCTGACCTCGTCAACAGCTATATCTAACCCCCCCTTAAACTGGAGCATAGACTGCGAGCATTACATGTTCACGTTTGCAGAATGAGACATCTACCTGGCGGTCGACTGTCTGGTGCGGGCCACGCAAGACCTTTATAAGCTCAAGGTGAGATCCTGACCTCCCCCCCACCCCACCTTCCCTACCCCCCCAATCTCCCCCCTTTTCTTCTCTCCTCTATTTTTGCTACAATTATACAATGTTAAAGGGTTATCTAGTTAGAAGGCTTGAAAATAGGTGCCCTAAGATTATTGAGATAGTTTGGCATGGCAAAAGGTTTGCAGCCGGTATCACAGTCACCTAATAAAATGTGAACATGACAATGTTGGCCGATGGGGGCCTGGGGAGACCCGGGTGCAGCCAGGGCTCAGGCGAAGCATCGGAAGGGGTCAGCAGGAGGCCTTAGTTGCCCCCCTCTTTTGGTGTGGAGCCTGGGCTGGGACGTCCCTGGACTGACCCGGGACTGTGTACCCCCCCAGGGGCCTGAGCTAACACAGAGCGAGCAGCCGACCAGAGGAAGGGCTACATGCCCGGATGGCCGATGAATAACTGATAGCTGAAATCCCACACCTGCCACAGTTAGATGATAGGAGCACTAGGGTCATGCACTCTGTACAAAAGAATAACCCTCTTAATGTCATAACTGCCTTTATTTCCGCATGCTCCTTTTTCTATTGTTCCTAATGAAACGATAAAATGTTTGTCACTGTTGCACATGAGTTAAACCTGACTGTAAAGCTGTGACTAAACTCAATAAACAAAGTTTACAAAAAAAAAAAAAAAAAAAGATACAGCATGCTTTATATATGTTAGTTGAACAAAAATCCTCACACTGGTATAGTTACCACTCGGTGTACTTCAGAGAGCATTGTGACATCATCAAAGCCCCTCCCCTAGGTTAGGTGTAACTACACAAGTTCATTATGATGGTTTTTCATTCAGCTTATTATTGTGGTTTTATTATATAATTGGAGGATTTATATAGTGAAGGTGGAGCGCAGCACTATTTGATTTGTTTACTGGTATACTTTGCAGTTGTATTTTTTCTTGAATTATGTCTGAACCCAGGGTGTCAGAGGTGTTGGGAGGCTTGCAAGTTCAGGGCAAACTTTGGGGTCATCTTCCAGCGGCCCTTAGGGGGGGTGGCGCTGCATTTGGGGGCTCATCCAGGATATCCCTGATGGTTGGCCGTAGCAAGCAGTGTGATGAGTCAAGAGATGAAGAGCAGATGGACTCAGCCACAGCAACCACATGGGGCCAAGAGCAAGGTAGTCGACTGTACTTGTATACAGTGGTGGAGATATCTGGAAGTGAATGGACCAAAAAGGAAAGTACGGCAGCTGGTGAGGAAGGCAGTGCCAGAGCAGGGGGCCTATCTCGTTGAAATGAGGAGTGAGCTTGGCCTTGATTCCACCCATGCCTTGCTAGAGTGGAGAGTGGCTCAACCAGCCTGCTTTAAGAAGGCTTTAAGAAGGACATTGTAAGTTTTGCAAAAGGGGTCGAGGCTCAAGTAATACCAATGCTCCCGGTTGGGGACTTGGTGGAGGATCGTTCGCAGGTCAGGTCAACAGGCCCAGTGTCAGTGGAAGCTGATATACCCACAGCTGGTTTGCCACCTGCCTCAGTCTATACCGCCATGAGCGAGCTAGTTGAGAGCTTAGTGAAGAATAATACAGCTTTGGTTAATCAGGAATACCAGAAGTTTTGGTTCTTCTCGGGGGGAGATTTCAACCCCTGCTAAAGAAGAAGAGTTTGAAAGTTGGATGGATCAGGCCATACAAGCTGTGGAAGAATGGATTGTTCCAGAAGTGGTGAAAAGACAGAGATTAAGTGAAAGTCTTAGTGGCCTAGTAGCTGAGGTAATCTGTAGTCTGCGGATGGGAAAACCAGACTGTGTGGCTATGGACTACATTGAAGCTTTGTATGCTGTGAGTGGAAAAGCTTTAATGTACAAGTTTGAACACACCCATCAATGTAAGGGTGAGAACCTTTCTGATTATATCACCAGAGCAGATTGGATTCTACATCAGATCATCCTGAAGAAAGGGTTTGATCCCTGTGAAGCTGACAAAGTCCGTTTGGAACAAATTCTGCAGGGTACTAGACCTAATCACCCAATTGTACTGGGACTGTTACTCAAGGGAACACAAGTGGTCCCTACCTACCCTGAGCTGGTGAAAGAAGTAAGGGAAGAAGAAGCCTTGTTAGATGAAAAGAATCAGGGATTCAAAGAGCTGTCAAAGCTTAATCTCAATAAAGATGAAAGTGTCACCCTGGATAATTCAGGTGGAAAAGAGTGTCTATGCAGAGGATAGTCATGAGGAGACTGAGGCAGATGAATACTCAAACCCTCCTGTTATTAAGTATCTCAGTTGAAGCTGACTCAGGTACAGGACAAGATACAACAGATCATACTGCGAGCAATGGAGGCTCAGGCAAAAAAATTACCCTGATCAAAAAAGTGCTTTCATTGTGGAGAACCCAGACATTTCTGAGCCCAGTGCCCTCAGAAGAAGTTTGAACCAGATCTTACATTCGAGGTGCTGAAAGTCTTCCTGAAACTCTTCCTTGCTCAAAAGGTGTAAAACTTAAAGGAGTCTCAGTGGAGGAGCCAGCTGAGAACCTCGACAAAGTCCAAAGTTCCAAAAGTGGATAGAATGGGAAGACTAAATTGACGGTGCAAGAAGAAGACCTCAGGGCATGTAACGACACCCCCAACCAAGCTGGATAGCAAACCATCAAGTTGGGAAAAAGGGCACAGAGAGTCAATGATTCCCCACCTCACAAGACTACTGTTAGGTCCTTTCAGCAGTTATTAAAGAAAGAAGGGAACTTAGCTCACTGTAAAAAGCAAGCTGACCTGCCAAAAAGACTTGTAGGCCCTTTCCCCATTGTGTCAGTGCAAATGGAAGGTGTCTACGCCAAAGCCTTACTGGACACCGGAGCACAAGTGACACTGTTATACAGAAATTTCTATAACAAACACTTGAAGCATATTCCCCTGTGTAAGATGGAAGAGCATGAGATTTGGGGAATTGGGTCTGAAAAATTCTCTTACAATGGATACATCTCAATCAAGATCACCTTTGGGCCATCCGTAGCAGGGAAGACAGAAACCTTCGACACTCTGCCCGTTGTGTGCCCCCGACTTGAGGGGCTGAACAAAACACAATGCTGATTGGAACTAACACAGACCTTGTGAGGAGGCTACTAATTTCATTAACTGGAAGGGAAGATCCTGCACTTAGAGGAATACATCCCCAATTGCATCAAGCCTTTAAGCGAATGGTCCAAGAACAGAGTGCCCCAACTGAAGGGGCTGGAAGACTATGGAGCAGCTGTGCAGTTAGTCTGTATTGCCCTGTGATGCTTTGATATACATTTTTTAATAAAGGTGAACTTTTTTGGAGTGCGGCTATCCAGCGTTCTATTTTTACATTATCTCTGTTGCAAACAGAGCCAGCACCCTGCCTGATTGCAGAGAAAACTGTTCTTAGGAGAGGTGATCACTTTGGAGGGGTGCACTCCCATATGGAGGCTGGAAGTGAGAGATACGGTGTTGCAGCCAGGTGAAATAGTCTGTATGAAGGCTACTGTCAAATTGACTTTGGATCAGCCAGGCCCCTTTGTTGTCTTGGAGACTGATGCACAACCAAGTGAAGCAGGGGTGGAACTGATTCCAGAGATAGTACCTACCAAAGCCCTGCCCCAGAATGGAGGGAAGGTGCAAGTCAGTCTTCGGAATATCACGGATGATCCAGTTATGTTAAGGGTTTGAGTGCTGATTGAAATGACTGAGAGAGAAGACAAAGAGAAGCTGGAAGAGGAGTTTCTTACTTCATCTGAGTGGTTGCCTCCTGCAACCATTCAGCAGGAAAGAGGCAGATCAGTTGTTCAGGTGGGAGAAGATGTTCTTTCAAGGGGCTTTGATGTGGGTTGTGCCAGGAGTGCTCAGCACCAGATTCGGTTGCATGAGGATAAATCATTCTGAGAAAGGGCAAGACAGGTACCGCTCAGTGATTTGGAAGATCTCAGGGAGCAGATTGCTGAGCTGGAGAAGTCAGGAGTCATTCGAAAATCCAGGAGCCCTTATGCCTTCCCTATCGTGCTGGTGAGGAAGAAGAATGGGATGCTGCTGATTAGGGATGAGCTAAACACCCCCCCGGTTCGGTTCGCATCCAGAACACGCGAGAACTTTTGAACACCGTTAAAGTCTATGAGACTCGAACATGAGAAATCAAAAGTGTGAATTTTAAAGGCTAATATTCAAGTTATTGTCCTAAAAAAGGGTTTGGGGACCCGGGTCCTGCCCCAGGGGACATGTATTAATGCTAAAAAAATGTTTGAAAAACGGCCGTTTTTTCGGGAGCAGTGATTTTAATGACGCTTAAAGTGAAAAAATAAAAGTGAAATATTCCTTTAAATATCATACCTGTGGGGTGTCTATAATATGCCTGTAAAGCGGCGCAAGTTTCCCATGTTTAGAACAGTCCCTGCACAAAATGACATTTCTAAAGGAATAAAAGTCATTTAAAACTGCTTGCGGCTGTAATGTAATGTCCGGTCCCGGCAATATGGATGGAAATTATTGAGAAAAATGGCATGGGTATACCCCCAGCCCATTACCAGGCCCTTTGGGTCTTGTATGGATATTAAGGGGAACCCCGCACCAAAATTAAAAAAAGAAAAGGCGTGGGGCCCCCAGGCCATATATACTCTGAACACCAGTATACAGGTGGTCCCAAGAAAGACAGGGACTGTAGATTTGTTCTTAAAGCGGAGTTCCACACAAAAATGGAACTTCCGCTTTTCGGAACCCTCCCCCCCTCCGGTGTCACATTTGGCACCTTTCAGGGGGGAGGGGGGTGCCGATACCTGTCTAAGACAGGTATTTGCACCCACTTCCAGCATAGACTCCCATGGGAGTCTATGCCTCTTCTTGTCCCTCCGCGCTGTCTCCTTGGAAACACACAGGTCCCAGGAGATAGCGGGGACCAGTTACGATGCGCAGTGCGACTCGCGCATGCGCAGTAGGGAATCGGGAAGTGAAGCTGCAATGCTTCACTTCCTGATTCCCTCACCTAGGATGGCGGCGGCAGCTGCCGAGAACCGAGCGGGTTCTCGGCGTCGGCTGCCGACATCGCTGGACCCTGGGACAGGTAAGTGGCCATTTATTAAAAGTCAGCAGCTGCAGTATTTGTAGCTGCTGGCTTTTAATATTTTTTTTTTTAGGCGGTTTAGGTGGACTCCCTCTTTAAGTTGAATCTGTTTGTAATTTGGAACAGGTACATTTTGTAAGTGTAGCTCCAGCCAAAAATCTATTTTTAAGCCTTTTGGAAAACATGGGGAAGGGTTATCACTTCTGTGACATTTGTTTTGCTGTCTGTGCCCCTATTCAGAAAATTTCACCTCACTTTCTGTCCCAATGACAATTGGATTTTGAAAATTTGGGGTTTTTAGCGAAACAAGGATTGGTGATAAAGCATCAGTGGAGGAGACACCTTTTTCCCATATTAACTCTTATGCCGTGTACATACGGGCGGACTTTTCGGCATCAAAGGTCCAACGGTCTTTCCGACGGACTTCCGACAGACTTTCGAACGAATGGACTTGCATACACACGATCACACCAAAGTCAGACGGATTCGTACGTAATGACGTACGACCGGACTAAAATAAGGAAGTTAATAGCCAGTAGCCAATAGCTGCCCTAGCGTCGGTTTTCGTCCGTCGGACTAGCATACAGACGAGCGGAATTTTCGACCAGACTCAAGTCCATCGGAAAGATTTGAAACATGTTCCAAATCTAAAGTCCGTCTGATTTTCGACCGAAAAAGTCAGCTGCAGGTCCGATGAAGCCCACACACGGTCTGATTGTCTGACGGATTCGTCCCGTCGGACTAGTCTGGTCAAAAAGTCCGCCTGTGTGTACACGGCATTACAGGAGAGAATTTCCCTTCCTAGGGGTAGATTTCCTCTCACTTCTTGTTGTCTCCCTCCGTTTGTAAGTAGGTGTCGTTTGTAAGTCGGATGTTTGAAAGTAGGGGCCTGACCTATATACGCTGCAGAAATTTGGGCCTTAGGTGTTGGTGGTACCAGAACACTGAAAGCCCTCACAGTTACTCTTGGTGGGCACTGGAACGGGCCCTGCTGTGAAATATTAGATCAAAAATTGTAATTACACGCCAACAGGGGCAGAAAAATTGGGCCTTAGGCACTGGTGGTGGTGCCACAACACTGCAACCCCTCATAGATACTCTAGTTGAGCTCAGGAACAAGCCCTGCTGCAAAATATTACAGCAAAAATTGTAATTACACACCCCTGTTGAACAGGGGCAGAAAAATTGGGCTTTAGGCACTGGTGCTAGTGCCACAGCACTGCAACCCCTCACAGATACTCTACTTTAGCGCAGGAACAAGCCCTGCTGCAAAATATTACAGCAAAAATTGTAATTACACGCCCCTGTTGAGCAGGGGCAGAAAAATTGAGCCTTAGGCACTGGTGGTGGTGCCACAACACTGCAGCACCTCACAGATACTCTAGTTGAGTGCAGGAACAAGCCCTGCTGCAAAATATTACAGCAAAAATTGTAATTACAAGCCCCTGTTAAACAGGGGCAGAAAAAATGGGCTTTAGGCACTGGTGCTGGTGCCACAGCACTGCAACCCCTCACAGATACTCTACTTTAGTGCAGGAACAAGCCCTGCTGCAAAATATTACAGCAAAAATTGTAATTACACACCCCTGTTGAACAGGGGCAGAAAAATTGGGCCTCAGGCACTGGTGGTGGTGCCACAACACTGCAGCCCCTCACAGATACTCTAGTTGAGTGCAGGAACAAGCCCTGCTGCAAAATATTACAGCAAAAATTGTAATTACACGCCCCTGTTGAACGGGAGCAGAAAAATTGGGCCTTAGGCACTGGTGGTGGTGAGACAACACTGCAACACCTCACAGATACTCTAGTTGAGTGCAGGAACAAGCCCTGCTGCAAAATATTACAGCAAAAATTGTAATTACACGCCCCTGTTGCACAGGGGCAGAAAAATTGGGCCTTAGCCACTGGTGGTAGTGCCCACAACCAAAAATGTTCTTACAAGCTATCAACATGAACATTGAGGAGGAATAGGATAGTCACTCAGGATAACAGGATAGTCACTCAGCATTAGCATAGGCAGTCTTCAAGGGAACTCACATTCTTAAAAAAATTAGTCGGTTACATCAGCATCAGGTGTTTGGTAGCTGGTGATCCAAGACTAATTCATTTTTATGAAGGTGAGCCGATCAACCAAGTCGGTGGACAGGCGCACTCTGTTATTGGTTACAAAGCCTCCAGCAGCACTGAATGTGCATTCCGAAAGAAAGCTGGATGCAGGACAGGCCAGTAGCTCAATTGCATACTGTGCGAGCTCTGGCCAGTGATCCATCCTCAAGACCCAGCAACCCAGAGGATTTTCGGTTGGAAAGGTCTCCAAGTCTGATCCTGCCCCTAGGTATTCTTGCACCATGTAAATCAGACGCTGACGATGATTGCTGGAACCGATCAGACCTTGGGTCTGCGGACTAAAAAATTGTCTGAACGCATCTGTCAGACGGCCACCTTCTCCACTGCTCCTTCTGTGACTGACCGAGGCCTCAGCAACATGTTGTCCAGGACCAGGAATTTGTAACCTCCCAGGCTCTGGAAACGCGTTGCACAAACCTTTCTGCAAGGTCTCCCGAAGATGTTTAATCCTCTGCTCCCTCTGCGATGGCTGGATAAGTTCTGCAACCTTACCCTTGTAACGTGGATCAAGGAGGGTTGCCAGCCAGTACTGATCCCACTCCTTGATACCACGAATCCGAGGGTCCTTTCGCAGGCTTTGCAGGATCAGGTAGGCCATGCAGCGTAGGTTTGCTGGCGCATTCGGTCCGGAGTCCTCTGGGTCACTAAGGACGACCTGATCCGCAGCCACCTTCTCCCAGCCATGTACAAGTCCATGGGTTTCTGGGGACTGTAAACGATCCCTTGAAGACTGCTGCTGATGCTGAGTGCTAGGCTCCACCTCCATGCTGACACAATCCTCCTCTTCCTGTGTGATCGGCGGGCCCGCAGGAACACTGTCTGGATAAAGGGGGCCTTGAGAGGTAAGGAAGTCCTCCTCTTCCTCCCTCTGTTCTGCCTCAAGTGCCCTGTCCATTATTCCACGCAGTGTGTGCTCCAACAGGTAGACAAGAGGGACAGTATCACTGATGCATGCACTGTCACTGCTCACCATCCTCGTGGCCTCCTCAAATGGTGACAAGACAGTGCATGCATCCTTGATCATGAGCCACTGGCGTAGTGAAAAAAAGCCAAGCTCCCCTGACCCTGTCTTAGTGCCATAGTCGCACAGGTACTCATTGATGGCCCTCTGCTGCGTGTGCAGCCACTGCAGCATGGCCAACGTTGAGTTCCGTCTGGTGGGCATGTCACTGATTAGGCGGTTCTTGGGCAGGTTGTATTCCTTTTGGAGGTCAGCCAGCCAAGCACTGGCATTATATGACCAGCGGAAATGCACACAGACTTTCCTGGCCTGCCTCAGGACATCCTGTAAGCCTGGGTACCTGCACAAGAACCGCTGCACCACCAAATTAAGGACGTGAGCCAAACAGGGAACATGGGTGAAGTGTCCCTGTCGGAGGGCGGAGAGGAGGTTGGTGCCATTGTCGCAAACCACCATTCCTGCCTGAAGCTGGCGTGGCGTCAACCACCTCTGAGCCTGCCCCTTCAGAGCTGACAGAATCTCTGCCCCAGTGTGGCTCCTGTCCCCCAAGCACACCAGCTCAAGCACCGCATGGCATCTTTTTGCCTGAGTGCTTTCGTAGCCCCTTGAACGCCTACGGAGCAACGCTGGTTCCGAGGACAAATCTATAGAGGAAGAGGCCATGGAGGAAGAAGACGAGGAGGGGGTGGAGGAGAGAGGTGTGTCCGAATCACCACTAGTAGAATTTTGGAGGCGTGGTGGCGGAATAAGCTCCAACTATACTGCACCCTGTCCTGCATTCTTCCCAGCTGCCAGCAGGGTCACCCAGTGCGCCGTGAAAGATAGGTAACGTCCCTGTCCATGCCTGCTGGACCATGAGTCAGCTGTAATATGCACCTTACCGCTGACCGCCCTGTCCAGCGAGGCCAAGACATTGCCTTCCACATGCAGGTAATGAGCCGGAATCGCCTTCCGTGAAAAAAGTGGCGTTTGGGAACCTGCCACTGAGGTACCGCACATTCCACAAATTCACGAAAGGGGGCAGAGTCTACCAGCTGAAAAGGCAGCAGTTGGAGTGCTAGCAATTTAGCCAAGCTAGCATTCAGCCAGTGGGCATGTGGATGGCTGGGACCGAATTTCTTTCACCGGTTTAGCAACTGGGGTAGAGAAATTTGCCTGCTACAATTGGACGTTGGGGTAGCGATAGCAGATTGCCTGCAAGTACTTGGCACACCTAATTCTACACCTTCATTCCTCTCAGTGCAGGTTTCTGAGAGAACTGAAGGTATAGTGGGGTTGGAGATCCCAGCTGATGAGGAGCAAGGAGAGGTCCGCCTTGTTCTTTGGTGTGGGTCTTTTAAGTACGCTTGCCAACGGACTGCATGGGAGTTCGACATATGTCTGGTCAAGCATGTGGTGCCCAAGCGGCTGCTGTTTTGGTCACGCTTGATACGCTTCAGACACATGTTGCAAACAGCAATGGTGCGATCTGCTGCACACGTCTCAAAAAAGGCCCACACCAAAGAACTTTTGGAAAAATGCACGGAGTCAGCAGCGCCCTGCACATGCGGAGCTCTGCGGTGTGATGCAGTCGGTTGGCTGCCCTTAAGCTGGCCCCTGGAGGCCATCCTGCCTCATTGGAGATGTGCCCCCTCCTCCTCTCAGGCACCCACGTAGAGTCAGTGACCTCATCATCCCCTCCCTCCTCGTCACTGGAGCAAACCTGGCAGTATGCTGCAGCTGGGGGAACATGACTGCCAGTTTGTTGTCCTTCTTGGGCACCCCCTCTCTCTGGGCTCACGTTACTGCCTTCATCAATCTGTGTACCATCATCGGAGCCTGTTGGTGGGGCTAGGAAAGGAGTGACTGATGACATTGAGCCAATGGAAGAGGCTGCTTTGGCAGCTGCATTGGCAGCCAAAGTACTCTGAGTCTGGGTGACAGAGGATGAGGAGGATGAGGACGGCTTGGTCATTAACTCTACCAACTCTTCTGCATGTTGTGGCTCAACACGGCCAGCTGCCGAAAAAAAGGACAAGTGTGCCCCAGGCCACGTGCTAAGGATGCACCGTGTCCACGACCAGCAATGTTGGCTGTAGACACAGAGCCTGCTTGCCCTCTTTTAGTGGCCTGTGAGCGTCTGCCTCTCCTTGTTGGCCTTCCAGACATACTGTATTTGATGTATTCGTAATGTATTTGAATAGGTACACCAGGAATGGCCTGCAGTGAGCTGTAGCTGCACAAAGCTGGGATGTATATATATACTGAATATACTGCAGCTAACTGAATGAACTGCCTGCCTGTAGTATATTAAGAAGAGAACAACAGAAACGGTCGGCAGCGAGATCTAGCTGCACAGGATATAGTACTGAATATACTGCAGCTAACTGAATGAACTTGCCTGCCTGTAGTATATTAGGAAGAGATCAACAGGAACGGTCTGCAGTGAGATCTAGCTGCACAGGATACAGTACTGAATATGTTGCAGAGTGTGATTGCTAGGTGCAGCAGAGTCAATTCAGATCAGACATTGTGGAATAACAGGAACTGACTTCTTTATTGGAACATAACTGGCAAGAAGTACACAGATGTCACCTCACATGGTAAGAAGAACACAGACAGGAAAAAGAAACCAACAAGTACAACACTATACACAGGAAATACAACATATCATAGAAAACTGCACAGCACAGCATACCACTGAGCATTAGCGACATCTAGTGTCCTGTTTAAGAACTGCAGTTAATAGGCTAAGCTGAAATCTGTTGTATCTTCAACACCCTTTCTCAACAGTTAAGGCTTAGTCTATTAAACCTATCTTCTTTGTAAGCCTTGAATGTCTTTCAGCGGTCAGGGGTTTTGTAAGGATATCTGCTGTCATATTATCGGTTGGGCAATAAAGTAACTCAAGAAGACCTTGCTCTTGAAGATCCCTAAGAAAGTGAAACTTCACATCAATGGGCTTGGTTCTTGAATTAACTCCTTCCATGTGCACAAGTACAAGGCATCCTTGATTGTCCTCATAGATTTCTGTTGGTCCCAACTGTGGTTGACCCAAGTCTGTTGATAACTGTCTCAGCCATATAACCTCTTGGCTTGCCTGCGCTGCAGCGACATATTCTGCTTCAGTAGATGACAGTGTAACAGAGAGTTGCTTTCTACTAGTCCAACTGATGGCACCACCTGACAGAAAGAATAAGAAGCCACTGGTAGATTTTCTGTCACTGGTGTCTCCTGCCCAGTCAGCATCCACATATCCTGTTAGGGTGCTTTCATCACTTGCTGGTAACTTTAACTTGTAGTGCGAAGTCCCTTTAAGATAGCGAATGATTCGCTTTACAGCATTCCAGTCCTTTTTACTTGGCATCGAAACCTTTCTGCATAGGATTCCAACAGTTGCTGCAATGTCCGGCCTTGTAGCAGTAGTAAGGTACAGCAATTTCCCTATTGCTTTTCTGTATTGAGTATTAGTAGGTAATGGGTTATCTTGACAATTCATCTCCTTTAGGTAGTTGGTTTCCATGGGAGACTTTACCGGTTTGGCGTCTTCCATTCCAAATGTTTCAATTATTTCTTGTATTTTGTGTCTTTGGTTCAGAAGAAAGCTGCCATCTTCCTCTCTCTCGATCTGGATACCAAGGTAATTCTTTATGTTGCCAAGATCTTTGGTGTCAAAGTGCTGATTTCGTTTTTCCAGTATTTCTGCTTCATCCCTTTCTTGCTCAAAACAAATCAGGATATCATCCACATAAATGAGCATATAGACCCATCAATTTGCCAATTTCTTTGTGTATAAGCATGGGTCTGCTTTACTCCTTAGAAAGTTTTGATGTGTAAACACTTCATTTATTTTTATATTCCAAGCCCTGGCTGCTTGCTTTAGACCATATATACTCCTGCGAAGTTTGCATACTAGGTCTGACCTTTGTTCATCTTTGAATCCTGGCGGCTGTTCCATGTAAATTTCTTCTGTTAAATCGCCATGTAGAAACGCGGTTTTCACATCAAAATGTTTCACTTGCATTTTCCTTATGGCGGCTACTGTCAGTAAAGTCCGTATTGTAGTGTGCTTGACTACTGGTGCAAATGTCTCATCATAGTCCTCTCCGTATTTTTGAGAATAGCCCTTGGCTACTAGTCTTGCTTTGTACCGTTCAATTGTGCCATCTGCATTGTATTTCACTTTAAAAGTACATTTACAGCCTATGGCTTTCCCTCCGGGTGGTAGTTCGGAAGTTACAGAGATGGGCTGGTCAATGTCAGTTTGCTCTTCTTTTCTCGTTTCTACTGTTGTCATTACATTGTCTCTTAAATCTTCAACAAAAGTTATGCTGTTGCTAATGGTAACCTTGTTGTTTTTGGAATTTAGTATTCTGTAACCCATGACATTGTCACTGTATCCAACGAAGATACAGTCAAACGCTCCGTTCTGGAGTTTGGTGCATATTTCTTCAGGTATGTAGATAAATGCTTTGCATCCAAAAACTCTTAGGTGTTTTACACTTGGCTTCTCATTGTGCCATAGTTCATATGGGGTTTTCTCCACTGTTCTGGAAAGAAGTCTGTTCTGCAAATATGTAGCTGTCATGGCTGCCTCACCCCAGTATTTTTGTGGTAGTCCAGAGTCTGTCAGCATACATCTGATCATTTCAGTCAGAGTTCTATTCTTTCTTTCAGCTACTCCATTTTGTTCTGGTGTATACGGGACTGTCTTTTGATGTTCTATTCCATTCTGTTTTAAGTACTCTTGTATCTTACTTCCTGTGAATTCACCTCCATTATCGCTCCGAAGTATGAGAGGCTTCCTCTGAAACTTGTTACTGGTCTTTGTTATATAGTCTTTTAATTTTTCGAAAACTTCACCCTTGTGTTGCATTAGGTAGGTGACTGTGTATCTTAAATAGTCATCTATGAAAGTCAGTATGTACCTGTTGCCTCCAGGTGTGGGTGGGTTTAGGGGACCACACACGTCACTGTGAACTTAGTCAAGTGGTCTTGAAGCTCTCTTCTGACTGACTTTGGGAAGTGTTGCTCTTGTTGCTTTGGATTTAATGCAACATTCACACTTAACAGTAACTGGACAAAGTGATACTCTTAGATTCCTTGTTAGATTCCTCCTTTGTAGTTCCTGTATGCATTCTGGGTGTCTGTGGCCTAGACGTCTGTGCCATATATGTATACAGTCATTGTGCTTGTGTGTATATAGTCTCACCTTTTCCTTCACTGTGTCGAGGTGATATAGATGATCATCCAGCTTGGCACTTGCTATTGTCTGTTTGCCGTTTAGAATAGAACACTTGTCACCTTGGAATTTTACAGTTAGTCCTATGGCTGTTAGACGCTTCACAGATAAGAGTCCTCCTTCTAGATTAGGAACATAAAGCACATCTTTCACTGGTATGGCTAAATTGTGTCCCGTATCATCCGGACATACAAGGGTTCCATGCCCTTATCCTTCTGCATGTATTTTGCTTCCATCTGCAAGATAAATAGTTTCTTTGTTGTTCAGATCTAGTTCTGTGAAGAAACTTCTATCACTCGTCATGTAACTGGTTGCCCTGGAATCGATAGACCAGCCTTGGCATTTGTTGTTGCCTGTCGTTTTAAATGTGGCATTCCAGTTTCCTTCCCATGGATCATTGATTATGTTTTTGACCTTTTGTTTAGCATAAGAGGAACGCTGTCTCATTTGCTCTGCTTTCCATATAGTACAGTCTTTCTTTATGTGTCCCTGTTTGTGGCATCTGAAACACACTCTGGTCTCTTTCCTGTGTAACTTTGCGTCTGTAACTTTAAGAGCGGTTCTGGTGTCGGTTTCTGTGGAGTCATGCACTAATTCCTTTCTTCTCTGATACTCATCTATGAGGCTGGTTTTTACAAATGCTAGCGTCAGATCTGTCTCAGGTCGTGTCTCCAGTGCATTGATTAGTGCAGTATATGTATTAGGCAAACTGCATAACAACATGGCTGCAGTGTGACTGTCTGTTATATTCTCCCCGATTGATCTGAGTTGCGCAATCACTTCCAGCATTGCATTTATATGCTCCTGCATATCCTGTTCTCTGCCAAGTCTCATTTTGTAAAGTTTCCACAGCAAAAACAGCTTGCTGTTTAAACGGAATCTTTCATGCAGTCTTTTCAGTACGTCCCACATGTTTTTCGCTGTGTCCTCATGACGTATATGAATGAGCTGATCATCCTCCACTAGTAAACTTATGGTGGCCCGTGCCTGTCTGTTTTTCTTGTCCCAGTCCTGATTATTATCCTGTGGCCTCTCTGTGGTGGTAACCTCCCACAAGTCATCTCTGGATAATAGCATTTCCACTTTGAAATTCCATAACTGATAATTGTCATTGTTCAGCTTGGCCACTGAGAGTTTAAAATCTGAGTTTCCGGCCATTTTTTTCCCCCTCCTTTATATACAAACAGTCTTACTTGTCTGTAGGAGATGTCACTGGAAACCTTCCTTATGTTGATCTCCGCATCAGCCACACTGTCTCCCGTTTGAGGCTTTGTTCTGCCTGGTCCGCACCTGGTTGTATGACTTTATCCGGACACTGGGCCCATAACCTGTTGCAGAGTGCGATTGCTAGGTGCAGCGGAGTCAATTCAGATCAGACGTTGTGGAGTAATAGGAACTGACTTCTTTATTGGAACATAACTGGCAAGAAGTACACAGATGTCACCTCACATGGTAAGAAGAACACAGACAGGAAAAAGAAACCAACAAGTTCAACACTATACACAGGAAATACAACATATCATAGAAAACTGCACAGCATACCACTGAGCATTAGCGACATCTAGTGTCCTGTTTGAGAACTGCAGTTAATAGGCTAAGCTGAAATCTGTTGTATCTCCAACAGAATACACTGCAGCTAACTGAATGAACTTGCCGGCCTGTAGTATATTAGGAAGAGAACAACAGGAACGGTCTGCAGCGAGATCTAGCTGCACAGGATACAGTACTGAATATACTGCAGCTAACTGAATGAACTTGCCTGCCTGCCTGTAGTATATTAGGAAGAGAACAACAGTAACGGTCTGCAGCGAGATCTAGCTAAACTGGATACAGTACTGAATATACTGCAGCTAACTGAATGAACTGCCTGCCTGTAGTATATTAGGAACAGAACAACAGGTACGGTCTGCAGTGAGATCTAGCTGCACAGGATACAGTATTGAATATACTGCAGCTAACTGAATGAACTTGCCTGCCTGTAGTATATTAGGAAGAGAACAACAGGAACGGTCTGCAGCGAGATCTAGCTAAACTGGATACAGGATATATATATATATATATATATATATATATATATATATATATATATATATATATATATATACAAATCCTGGAATGTATATATATATATATATATATACTAAATATACTGGAGCTAACTGAATCAACTGTCTTCTCATTCTATCTAAATGAAATTAAATGACACTCTCTCTCTCTCTCTGAATGCTAGAACACACTACACGGCCAACGTGCAGGCGGCCTTATATAGTGTGAGGCGTGTACTTAATCCTCTGAGCCATAATTGGCCAAAGGCACCCTGCCTTTGGCCAATTATGGCTGTTTGCTTAAGGCGCTGTGATTGGCCAAAGCATGCAGGTCATAATGCATGGTTGGCCAATCATCAGCCAGAAAACCACTGCGATGACGCAGTGCACTATGGGCTGTAACGCGCCACTCGAATTTGGCGCGAACGGCCCATAATCTTCGATCTTCGTCGAACAATCAAACAGCCAATATTCGAGTCAAACTCATGTTCGACTCGAACTCGAAGCTCATCCCTACTGCAGATGTGTATTAATTACTGAACCTTGAACAGAAGGACCATTCCTGATCAGTACACCGTCCCTTGTATTGAAGATGCCCTTCAGTGTTTGTCCAGGGCGAAGTGGTTCAGTGTGTTGGACTTGAAGAACGAATACTACCAGATCCCTATGCATCCTGACAATAGGGAGAAGACGGCATTCATTTGTCCGTTGGGGTTCTTCAAGTTCAACAGGATGCCCCAGGGACTATCGGGGGGCTCTGGCCATCTTCTAGCGGCTAATGGAGCTTACCATTGGTGACATGAACCTGATCAAGGTCCTGGTGTACTTGGACGACATTATTGTCTTTGGAAGGACCTTAGAGGAACATGAAGCAAGGCTCGAGAAAGTTTTTGAGAGGCTTCATGAAGAGCGGCTGAAGTTGTTGTTAGAAAAATGCCAGTTCTATTAAAACTTCTGTCACCTACCTAGGGGATGTTGTTTCTGCCAAAGGCATTGCTACAGGCCCAAAGAAGCTAGAATCAGTCACTACCTAGCCACAACCAAGACATGTGATGGAATTTAGGTCTTTCCTGGGGTTCTGTTCCTATTATCGGAGATTTGTGGTGAACTTTGTGAAGATTGCCCGGCCACTTAATGGGTTGCTTAAGAATGAGTTAGAGGGTGAAGACTGCAAGTTGAGTCAAGTGAGGCATGGGGCTCGAAAGTCAAAAGAGTCTATACAAGAGCAGTGGACCCCTCAGTGTGAGAAAGCTTTCCATCACCCCAAGAGAAGCCTCACAGAAGCACCGGTACTGGTCTATGCAGCCAAGCCATGCAAGCTTCATGTGGATACTATCCCAGAAGAGTTGGGCGGGGTTATATACCAGGAACAGGATGGTGAGCTTTGCCCCATAGCACGTGTGAGTCAAAGTTTGAACCAGTCTGAGAAGAACTATCCTGTACACAAGCTGGAGTTTCTGGCCTTAAATGGGGTTGTAAAGGCAGAAGAGTTTTTTTTTATCTTAATGCTTTCTATGCATTAAGATAAAAAGCCTTCTGTATGCAGCAGCCCCCCCCTCCGCCCCCCTAACTCTTACCTGAGTTCCTTCTCTGTCCAGCGATGTCCACAAGTGTCTCAGTCATCTGAGATTCACCTTCCTGATTGGCAGAGACACAGCAGCAGCGCCATTGACCCCCACTGCTGTCAATCAAAGTCAGCTAGCCAATCAGGGAAGAAAGGGGGTGGGGTGGGGTGGGGTCGGGCCTCCGTGTCTGAATGGACACAGGGAGTTGTGATTTGGCTGGGTGCCCCATAGCAAGCTGCTTGCTGTGGGGGGCACTGAACAGGAGGGAGGAGCAAGGAGCACCGAAGAGGGACTCAAGAAAAGGAGGATCCGGGCTGTTCTGTGCAAATCCACTGCAACAGAGCAGGTACGTATACCTATATATTTATTTTATAGGTAAAAAAAGGAGATCAGCTGAAACTGCTTTAAGAAATGTTGGTGTGGCAAGCCGGGGTCATTCACGAGTAAACAGGTGGGTTCAGGCAGAAGCAAGTCCGTAGGGTAAGCTGGGGTCATACACGTGTAAGAGGTGGTTTCAGGTAGAAGCAAAGTCCTTGAGACAGGCCAGGGTCATACACAGGCAAGGAGGTAGGTTTAGGAAGTGTAGTCCTTGGGATAAGCCGGGGTCAGAGCCAGGAGAAGATCAGAGTAGGTCAAGGAACAATCCAGATCACAGCAACATAACAGGAAACAGATGCAGGTTCAGGAACTCAGGGAGAGCTGAAGACAATTCAGCAATGGGAGAGAATCCTGGGCAGCCTTTTATAGGCCATCATAAAATTGCGTCTGTCACGATATGCGTGCGCCACCGCGAACGCGCTGTCCCATTCTGTCATGCACCCACATGCGCGCACCGCAATTCTACCACACATGCATACGGGAACCCGTCGATACTGTCTATTAACAGCCCTGCCATGGACATGATTGTTATTTCCCTGACAGTGCCCCCCCCCATGGGGCAACCTCTGGATGCCCAATCTGGCCAATCTTGAGGAATGTCTGCTGTTGAAGCCTGTATTAGTTGTGGGGCATGTATATTATTCGAGTGGCTCCCAGGAATTTTCCTCAGGAGGGTACCCCTTCCACTTGAAGAAGCACTTGTCTCCCTCTTTTTCTGCAATCCAAGATGGTCTCCACTTCGAACTCGGTTTCACCCTCTATTAAGAATGGAGGTGGTGGCAATTCTCCTCTTCCAGAAGAAGGACTGGGGACTGTTGATTTCAACAGTGAAGAAAAGAAAACCGGTAAATCTTGTAGGAGCTAGGCAATGCCAATTCAAAGGCTACTGGATTTACCACTTTCTTGATCTTGAAAGGACCAATGAACTTTGGTCCCAGTTTCCGTGATGGACATGAGAGTTCAAGGTTTATAGCAGATAGCCAGACTTCATCTCCCACCTTAAAAGCAGGGTTGTCTCTTCTTCCTCTGTCATGATACTTTTTGTAATTATCCTGCGCTTCTTGCATGGCGTTACCCGGAGTTGTTGATAATTGGACTGGATGAAGTTTATGCGGTCCTGGACGGGGGACACAGATGCTTCTGGTATGGAACTGGGCAAGAATGACGGATGAAAGCCATAATTGGCCCAAAAGGGAGTTTGATTAGTGGTGGTATGTAAAGAGTTATTGTAGACAAATTCTGCACAAGGGAGAAGAGAGGATCAGTCATTTTGACAGCAGGTAAAGAAACAACAAAGATATTGCTCCAGGGTTTGATTTGTCCTTTCAGTCTGACTTAATGATAGGCTGATGAAAGGCATATTTCAATTGCCAAAGATTTGCAGAGGTCCCTTCAGAACCTAGAAGTAAATTGTACTCCCCTATCAGATACAATGTTATCTGGTAATCCATATACAGTGGGAACGGAAAGTATTCAGACCCCCTTAAATTTTTCACTCTTTGTTATATTGCAGCCATTTGCTAAAATCATTTAAGTTTTTTTCCTCATTAATGTACACACAGCACCCCATATTGACAGAAAAACACAGAATTTTGACATTTTTGCAGATTTATTAAAAAAGAAAAACTGAAATATCACATGGACCCTTTGCTGTGACAATGATATATTAAACTCAGGTGCTGTCCATTTCTTCTGATCATCCTTGAGATGGTTCTACACCTTCATTTGAGTCCAGCTGTGTTTGCTTATACTGATAGAACTTGATTAGGAAAGCCACACACCTGTCTATATAAGACCTTACAGCTCACAGTGCATGTCAGAGCAAATGAGAATCATGGGGTCAAAGGAACTGCCTGAAGAGCTCAGAGACAGAATTGTGGCAAGGCACAGATCTGGCCAAGGTTACAAAAAAATTTCTGCTGCACTTAAGGTTCCTAAGAGCACAGTGGCCTCCATAATCCTTAAATGGAAGATGTTTGGGAGGACCAGAACCCTTTCTAGAGCTGGCCGTCTATCGGGGGAGAAGAGCCTTGGTGAGAGAGGTAAAGAAGAACCCAAAGATCACGCTGGCTGAGCTCCAGAGATGCAGTCGGGAGATGGGAGTAAGTTGTAGAAAGGCAACCATCACTGCAGCCCTCCACCAGTCGGGGCTTTATGGCAGAGTGGCCCGACGGAAGCCTCTCCTCAGTGCAAGACACATGAAAGCCCACACATGGAGTTTGCTAAAAAAACACCTGAAGGACTCCAAGATGGTGAGAAATAAGATTCTTTGGTCTGATGAGACCAAGATAGAACTTTTTGGCCTTAATTCTAAGCAGTATTTGTGGAGAAAACCAGGCACTACTCATCACCTGTCCAATACAGTCCCAACAGTGAAGCATGGTGGTGGCAGCATCATTCTGTGGGGGGGTTTTCAGCTGCAGGGACAGGACGACTGATTGCAATCGAGGGAAAGATGAATGCAGCCAAGTACAGGGATATCCTGGACGAAAACCTTCTCCAGAGTGCTCAGGACCTCAGACTGGGCCGAAGGTTTACCTTCCAACAAGACAATGACCCTAAGCACACAGCTAAAATTGTAGATAGAAAAACTCTAGGCATGGGACTTTAAGGGCACAATAGTATTAAACTACAAAAAATATATTTAATAGGGGTATTTTATTAGAAAAATATATAAAAGACATTGGACACACATAAATTGTTTAAAAACACTTCAGCCTAAATATAAATCCTGATAGTAATACACCGTATGGATCCTATCCTGCAAATTTATGTAGCCTAGAGAAGGCTATAAACGTATATATATATCGCTTAGTCCATATATAGGAGAAATACTTCCCCTGAAAATTGAACAGTAGGCAAGCACATAATTATAGCAGACAAGATGCAGCAGGTTCGGTAATCCACGGTGAGGTGTTCTCTAGTTGCTCTACATGTTTCGCGTTACACAGAACGCTTCCTCAGGAGCTAGAGATTCGATTGAGTGTGGTAGGATTGCATAAATCAGTCAATAGAGATTGTATGCAAATGGTCACGCTTTGATCATAAATATAGGGTATCTGAATTAAATTGGGAACAGCAATCGGCCACAACCTGGAACCTCTCAGAAAAATGTAGCATCAGGTATCCATAAAAGGGAAAGCAAAGGCTTTATCGTTGTAGTGCCTCGGGTAGATGAGAGGAAGCAACAGGGTTGTACCGTCCGGTCTATGCAGGGACCGGTGCTGTGGCTGCAACACCGGTCCCTGCATAGACCGGACGGTACAACCCTGTTGCTTCCTCTCATCTAACCGAGGCACTACAACGATAAAGCCTTTGCTTTCCCTTTTATGGATACCTGATGCTTCATTTTTCTGAGAGGTTCCAGGTTGTGGCCGATTGCTGTTCCCAATTTAATTCAGATACCCTATATTTATGATCAAAGCGTGACCATTTGCATACAATCTCTATTGACTGATTTATGCAATCCTACCACACTCAATCGAATCTCTAGCTCCTGAGGAAGCGTTCTGTGTAACGCGAAACATGTAGAGCAACTAGAGAACACCTCACCGTGGATTACCGAACCTGCTGCATCTTGTCTGCTATAATTATGTGCTTGCCTACTGTTCAATTTTCAGGGGAAGTATTTCTCCTATATATGGACTAAGCGATATATATATACGTTTATAGCCTTCTCTAGGCTACATAAATTTGCAGGATAGGATCCATACGGTGTATTACTATCAGGATTTATATTTAGGCTGAAGTGTTTTTAAACAATTTATGTGTGTCCAATGTCTTTTATATATTTTTCTAATAAAATACCCCTATTAAATATATTTTTTGTAGTTTAATACTATTGTGCCCTTAAAGTCCCATGCCTAGAGTTTTTCTATCTACAATTCGATTCCTGGGGACGTTGGCACAAATCGCTACTGAGTACCTGCAGAGTCACCCTGCTTATTGAGGTACTTCGGCACTAGGTTCTTCATTTGACACACAGCTAAAATAACGAAGGAGTGGCTTCACAACAACTCCGTGACTGTTCTTGAATGGCCCAGCCAGAGCCCTGACTTAAACCCAATTGAGCATCTCTGGAGAGACCTAAAAATGGCTGTCCACCAACGTTTACCATCCAACCTGACAGAACTGGAGAGGATCTGCAAGGAGGAATGAAAGAGGATCCCCAAATCCAGGTGTGAAAAACTTGTTGCATCTTTCCCAAAAAGACTCATGGCTGTATTAGATCAAAAGTGTGCTTCTACTAAATACTGAGCAAAGGGTCTGAATACTTAGGACCATGTGATATTTCAGTTTCTCTTTTTTAATAAATCTGCAAAAATGTCAAAAATTTGGTGTTTTTCTGTCAATATGGGGTGCTGTGTGTACATTAATGAGGAAAGAAAATGAACTTAAATGATTTTAGCAAATGGCTGCAATATAACAAAGGGTGAAAAATTTAAGGGGGTCTGAATACTTTCCATCCCCACTGTAGCCTGACAATTTTTTTAATGAAAATATTTGCTGTGTCAGCAGCAGAGGGGGTGCCAAACATGGGTAAGAAATGTGCCATTTTTGAAAGACGGTAAACTACTACCAAGATGGTGGTGAAATCTTCAGACGGGGTAAGTCCACGATGAAACCATCAACATTTTTCTCCAGGACTGTTCTGGAATGGGTAGTGGTCTCAACAGACCCCAGGACATAGTATTGGGTCCTTTATTGCATTGGCAAATGGTACAGGAATGGACATAGTCTTTACAATCTTGCCTCCACCTGGGCAACCAGAAGGACCATTGTATAAGCTCAGAGGTTTTCTGAACCCCAAAATGTCCAGCAAGTTTGTGGTCATGGAAGGTCCTTAAGACCTGAAGTCTCACTTGTTGAGGGATGAAGATTTTGCCCTGAAACCAAAGTAATCCTTCTTGATTTGTCAAAGAAGGTACCTTAGGTTCAGTACACTGCTTGGAAGCTTGCCTAATTGCTGTCTTCAGATCAGGTTGTATGAGCAGAAAATTTTGCGCAGATAGGATGGTACCTGTTTCAGCTGTTTCAGGAACATCTGGAAACATTTGAGACAGGGCATCAGCTTTCCCATTCTTAGAGCCAGGACGATAAGAAATGTGGAAGTTGAACCTGGAAAAGAACAATGCCCATCGAGCTTAACAAGGTCTTAAACGTTTCCTTGTTAGAGATACTCCAGGTTCTTGTGATCTGTGAAGATCATAATGGGATGAGCAGCCACTTCCAGCAGGTACCTCCATTCTTCTAAGGCAAATTTGATAACCAATAGTTCTCAATCGCCCACGTCATAGTTTTTCTCTGGATCACTCATTTTCCGTGAGGCAAAGGCTACAGGGTGAAGGAGTGCCTTAGGCCCTTGATGTTGGGACAAGACTGCCCCTGTGGCTATTTCTGAGGCGTCCACCTCCAGCACATGGGGTACAGCCAGATCAGGATGTTGTAGAACTGGAGCGGAAATGAACAGCTTCTTCAATTTATCAAAGGCGACTTGGGCTTCTTGGGGCCACTGGAAACAAACCTGCTGGCGAGTCAACTGGGTGATGGGTGCAATGATGGTAGAGAACCCTTTCACAAACCTTCGATAGAAATTGGCGAAGCCTATAAATTGTTGGACACCTTTTTTGTCCATAGGGGTTGGCCACTCCTGAATTGCCTTGACCTTCTGTGGATCCATTGCGATTCCCTCGGTGGAGATGACAAATCCTAGGAACTGAACAACTAATATTTCAAAATCGCACTTTTCTGCTTTTACATAAAGTCCATGTTCTCTGAGAGTTGTGAGTACATTTTTTACATGGTTTTGATGTTCCAATGTGGCAGAGAAGATAAGGATGTCATCGAGAGACAATCACAAAGTTGTCAAGATACTCCCGGAAGATGTAATTTACCAAATGTTGAAAGGTAGCTGGAGAATTGCAAAGTCCAAATGGCATGACAAGATACACAAAATGACCAAACTGTGATCTGAAAGCCATCTTCCTCTCGTCTCCCTCACGGATTCGTACAAGATTATAGGCTCCCTGTAGGTCCAGCTTAGTAAAGACACGGGCAGTTCGGAACCTCTGGAACCATTCAGGGATGAGGGGGAGCGGGTAGTGATTCTTTATAGTAATCTTATTGAGATCTCTATAATCCACACAGGGTCTCAAGGTGCCATCCTTCTTCTTAAAAAATAATATTCCAGCTCCGGCCAGGGATGAGGAAGGGCGAATGAAACCCTTTTGTCAGTTTTTTTCTTATCAAAAATGTCCATAGACTCTTGGTATACTGGAGGGACATCCTGGTGTATATTGGAAGCAGGTTGAATAGTCAGGCAGTTGTCCGAATTAGGGATACATGGAACAAGACAATGCTGTGAACAATAAGCAGAAAAAAAGGATATCTCTTTCTTGCTCCAATCTATGTGTGGATTAACGGCCTGTAGCCAAGGAAGTCCTAGAATAATAGGAAACATAGGTGAGCAGATGATTTCAAAGCAGATAAATTATTGGTGGCCAGAGTCTGTAATGGTGATAATGGGCATGGTTTCCTGGGTAACAGGTCCAGAGCAGGGCAGAGAGCCATCGGCTAAATGCCTTTTAAGACTGTCTCTTATGGAGCGGAATACAAAGTCTCTTTGCCAGGGAAGAGTCCAAGAAGCAGCTGCAAGCCCTGGAATCAATGATGGCTTGGAACCGAGGACAAGATGAGATGAGATGAAATAGGACTGGCCACCTTGCAATTCACCATATGTTGTTGACGTGACTTACTGGGCCTCACAGGGCAATCCCGTAGGAAGTTGCCGGCTCCACCGCAGTACAGTCAAAGATTGGCTTGACGATGACGTTGCTTCTCATCAACCGTCAGAGGAGAACGGACAAGACCAAGTTGCATGGGTTCACATTCGGAAGCAGTAGAAGAGGAAGGAGCGGTAGAGTGGGATGAACTGGTGGAACTTTAGGTAGCATCCACGTGGGCTGGGAAGTCTTAAAACCTTCAGACCGCCACTCCCGCAGGCGTCTGTCAAGCTTGATGGCCAGTTGGATAAGGCCCTCCAGTGTAGCAGGGGTTTCAACTCGGGCTAGTTCATCTTTAAGAGTCTCTGAGAGGCCATGGCGATATTGATATTTGAGGGCGGCCTCGTTCTACCTGGTTTTAGCAGACCATTTTCGAAAGTCCACAGTATAGTCCTCAACCAGGCGTTTCCCTTGGAACAACGTGTGCAGGATGGTTTCAGCAGTGGCTGTTCTCTGTGGGTCGTCATAAAGCTGAACCATAGATTCAAAGAAGATATCCACAGAGTTTAATACAGGGCTTTTCTGTTCAAGCAGGTTATGGGCCCATGCCTGGGGTTCTTCCAACAGCAAAGAGATAATAAACCCCACTTTCACAGACGCTGCAGAAAAAGTTCTGGGCTGGAGAGCTAGCTAGAGTGGGCAAACATTTTTGAAAACGCTAAACTTCTTTTGATCACCCCAGAATCGTTCAGGCGCGGGAACTCTTGGTTCGGGGGGAGTCATCACCACGGTAGGACTTATGTTGGCCTGCTCTTGAGCAGAAGAGACTGAGGCCCCACTGGCAGATGATGGGCCTGGGTCTGCAGGAGCAGGTGATACAGTCAGATGCTGCAGACATCTCTCTTATTGAAAATAGCCCTCTTGAAGTTTATGTGCTGCCTGAGTAAGGGCGGTGACCTGCTGGCATAGGGCCTCGAGTGGGGAATTAACTCTGTCAGCCTCTGACATGGCTGGATTGTACTGTCACGTACCTTATCCGAGGCCAAGATGCTGAGAGAGGCTTCCCTTGTGGCTGAGTGCAATATACCCCTGAAGGTGGTACAGAGGGTATAATGCTCAAAGAAGCATGGACTGCCAGCAGGGAGTGCAGGACTTGAGCAGATGATCACTTGTAGACTACTTGGGGATGTAGCTGGAGTGCTGAAGATAGTCCTTAGAGAGCGGTAACAGGATACGGTGCATAGGGTATCCAGAGAACTCAATAAAGGCCTGGCTGAGGTTCCAACACCGGTGATCGGCTGAAACTGCTTTAAGAAATGTTGGTGCGGCAAGCTGGGGTCATTCACGAGTAAACAGGTGGGTTTAGGCAGAAGCAAGTCTGTAGGGTAAGCCGAGGTCATACACAGGTAACAGGTGGTTTCAGGTAGAAGCAAAGTCATTGAGACAGGCCAGGGTCATACACAGGCAAGCAGGCAGGTTTAGGCAGAAGTGTAGGCCTTGGAATAAGCCTGGGTCAGAGCCAGGAGAAGATCAGAGTAGGTCAAGGAACAATCCGGGTCAGATAACAGGAAACAGATGCAGGTTCAGGAACTCAGGGAGAGCTGAAGACAATCCAGCAATGGGAGAGAATCCTGGGCAGCCTTTTATAGGCCATCAGAGAATTGCGTCTGTCACGCTATGCGTGGCTCGCGGCGTCCCGTTCCATCGTGCACCTGCATGCGCCGAACCACAATTCTACCACGCATGCATGCGGGAACCCGTCAATACCGTCTGTTAACAGCCCTGTCATGGACATCATTGTTATTTCCCCTGACAATAATCCTCTGATGTACTTACTGTCCTCAGCTAAGCTGGATACTGCCGAGCATCAATAGCTAGTGGCCCTGTCTGGATTTCAGTTCAGTCTGAAGTATCGACAGAATAGAAAATAGAGACGCGGATGCTTTGTCTCGAAGGCCTCATAGGCCTGACAGAGAGTCAAAGGGCTGGACTAATGTGACATCTGAAGCTCTGTGTCAGGGCATTGCCCAGAGACTCAAGGGGTTTTTGAAACTGAATCCATTGGAGCCACCCCCTCCAGAGTACCGAAGTGCTATTGCGACCTGACCCAAGTGAGAACCGTGGTGCTTCCACAGCTGTCCAAGACGGATCTTAATGTGGATCAGAATGAGAAATTGCTGTGACGGCTGGCTATAGAAGCGCTGACCAAACAATACCCCAGTCTACTGTTAAAGAGTCCTGTATAAATTCCAAAATAGTGTACCGAGAATGGAACCAGTTACAGATGCAAGATGGACTATTGTACAGGAGAGGCCCCTCTGAGGACTGTGCTGGCTGCTCTCCATGATGAACATGAACACTTAGGCCCTGATAGGACCTTTAGGTAAGTCAGGCACAGGTTTTATTGGCCTAGCATGAGATCCAAAGTAGAGAGCTATTGTCACTCCTGTTTACAATGCATCCAAAGGAAGACCTTGCCAGTCAAACATGCACCCATAGGACATTTGGAGCTAGTTTGCATTGACTTTCTGTACCTGGAACCCAATGCCGGTGGGAGAAGCAACATCTTTGTGGTGACTGACCATTTCACCGGATACTCTCAAGCTTAGCCCCCCTAGAACCAACAAGCTATCACGTTGCCGAAATTCTTAATGGAGAAGTTCTTCATGCATTATGGCCTGCCTATGCGAATACACTTTGATCAAGGAAGAGACTTTAAGAGCAAACTTGAGCACAAATTATGCCAGCTGCTGGTCATTAGGGATGGGTCGAACAGACCCCTGTTAGGTTCTCACCAGAACTTTCGAACACCGCGAAAATTCAAACCCAATTAATGAACCCCATTAAAGTCAATGAGATCTGAATGTCAAAAATCAAAAGTGCCCATTTTGAAGGCTTATATGCAAGTAATTGGGCATACAATGGTTATAAGGGTCCAGGTCCTGCCCTGGGGGACATGTATCAATAAAAAAAAAGTTTGTGAAAAAGTCATTTTTAAATGAGCAGTGATTTTAAAATTTTTAAGTGAAAGCATTAAATTTAAAAAATGCCTTCCAATATAGTGCCTGGGGGGTCCCCTGAGTCTACCGGTAAAGTGGCAGATCTGTACCATGTCTAGAAGATGCAGCAGCAATAATTGCATTTATAAAGCACCCAAAAAAAGAAATTTTCCCTGCAAGCTGCCTTTATTTTGCTCAGCAACAGCTGGGGAGCCAGTGTGTATGATAAGGCCACGATGTAGTGCATTGGGAACAAGACCATGCACGCTGTACGCAGCTCATCCAAGAACCCTGCACTCTGTACATAGCTCATTCCAGAACCCTGCACTCTGTACATAGATCATCCCAGAACCCTGCACTGTTTACTTATCTCCTCCCAGAACCCTGCACTCTGTACGCAGCTCATTCCAGAACTCTGCACTCTGTACATAGCTCATCACAGAACCCTGCACCATGTACATAGGTCACCACAGAACACTGCACTCTGTACATAGCTCATCCCAGAACCCTGCATTCTGTATATAGCTCATCCTAGAACCCCGCACTCTGTACATAACTCATCCCAGAACCCTGCACTCTATATATAGCTCATCCCAGAACCCTGCACTCTGTACGCAGCTCATCCCAGACCTCTGTATATAGCTTATCCCAGAACCCTGCACTCTGTATATAGCTCATTCCAGAACCCTGCACCCTGTATATAGCTCATCACAAAACCCTGCACTCTGTACGCAGCTTACCCCAGAACCCTGCACTCTGTACATAGCTCATCCCAGAACCCTGCACCCTGTACATAGTTCATCCCAAAACCCTGCACTCCGTACATAGCTCATCCCAGAACATTGCACTCTGTACATAGCTCATCCCAAAACCCTGCACAATGTACATACATCATCCCAGAACCCTGCACTCTGTACTCAGCTCACCCCAGAACCCTGCACTCTGTACACAGCTCATCCCAGAATCCTGCACTCTGTATATAGTTCATCTCACAACCCTGAACTCTATACATAGCTCATCCCAAAACCCTGCACTCTGTACATAGCTCATTCCAGAACCCTGTACTCTGTACATAGCTCATTCCAGAACCCTGCACTCTGTACATAGCTCATCCTAAAACCCTGCACTCTGTACACAGCTCACCCCAGAACCCTGCACTCTGTACATAGCTCATTGCAGAACCCTGCACCCTGTACATAGCTCAACCCAAAACCTTGCACTCTGTACACAGGTCACCCCAGAACCCTGCACTCTGTACATAGCTCATTTCAGAACCCTGCACCCTGTACATAGTTCATCCCAAAACCCTGCACTCCGTACATAGCTCATCCCAGAACATTGCACTCTGTACATAGCTCATCCCAAAACCCTGCACAATGTACATACATCATCCCAGAACCCTGCACTCTGTACTCAGCTCACCCCAGAACCCTGCACTCTGTACACAGCTCATCCCAGAATCCTGCACTCTGTATATAGTTCATCTCACAACCCTGCACTCTATACATAGCTCATCCCAAAACCCTGCACTCTGTACATAGCTCATTCCAGAACCCTGCACTCTGTACATAGCTCATTCCAGAACCCTGCACTCTGTACATAGCTCATCCTAAAACCCTGCACTCTGTACACAGCTCACCCCAGAACCCTGCACTCTGTACATAGCTCATTGCAGAACCCTGCACCCTGTACATAGCTCAACCCAAAACCTTGCACTCTGTACACAGGTCACCCCAGAACCCTGCACTCTGTACATAGCTCATTTCAGAACCCTGCACCCTGTACATAGCTCATCCCAAAACCCTGCACTCTGTTCACAGCTCATCCCAGAACTCCACACTCTGTACATAGCTCATCACAGAACCCTGCACCATGTACATAGGTCATCCCAGAATCCTGCACCCTGTACATAGCTCATCCCAGAACCCCACACTCTGTACATAGTTCATCCCAGAATCCTGCAGTCTGTACATAGCTCATCCCAAAACCCTGCACTCTGTACACAACTTATCCCAGAACTCTGCACTCTGTACATAGCTCATCACAGAACCCTGCACCATGTACATAAGTCATCCCAGAATCCTGCACTCTGTATATAGTTCATCCCAGAACCCTGCAGTCTGTACATAGCTCATCCTAGAACCCTGCACTCTGTACACAGCTCATCCCAGAACCCTGCACCCTGTATATAGTTCATCTCACAACCCTGCACTCTATACATTGCTCATCCCAGAACCCTGCACTCTGTACATAGCTCATTCCAGAACCCTGCACTCTGTATATAGCTCATTCCAGAACCCTGCACTCTGTACATAGCTCATCCTAAAACCCTGCACTATGTACACAGCTCACCCCAGAACCCTGCACTCTGTACATAGCTCATTCCAGAATCCTGCACCCTGTACATAGCTCATCCCAAAACCCTGCACTCTGTACACAGCTCACCCCAGAACCCTGCACTCTGTACATAGCTCATTCCAGAACGATGCACCCTGTACATAGTTCATCCCAAATCCTTGCACTCTGTACACAGCTCATCCCAGAACTCTGCACTCTGTACATAGCTCATCACAGAACCCTGCACCATGTACATAGGTCATCCTAGAATCCTGCACCCTGTACATAGCTCATCACAGAACCCTACACTCTGCACATAGTTCATTCCAGAACCCTGCAGTCTGTACATAGCTCATCCCAAAACTCTGCACTCTGTACACAGCTCATCCCAGAACTCTGCACTCTGTACATAGCTCATCACAGACCCCTGCACCATGTACATAGGTCATCCCAGAATCCTGCACTCTGTATATAGCTCATTAGAACCCTGCACTCTGTACATAGTTCATCCCAGAACCCTGCAGTCTGTACATAGCTCATCCTGCACTCTGTACACAGCTCATCCCAGAACGCTGCACCCTGTATATAGTTCATCTCACAACCCTGCACTCTATACATTGCTCATCCCAGAACCCTGCACTCTGTACATAGCTCATTCCAGAACCCTGCACTCTGTACATAGCTCATCCTAAAACCCTGCACTCTGTACACAGCTCACCCCAGAACCCCGCACTCTGTACATAGCTCATTCCAGAACCCTGCACTCTGTACATAACTCATCCAAAAACCCTGCACTCTGTACACAGCTCACCCCAGAACCCTGCACTCTGTACATAGCTCATCCCAGAACCCTGCACCCTATATATAGTTCATCTCACAACCCTGCACTCTATACATTGCTCATTCCAGAGCCCTGCACTCTGTACATAGCTCATTCCAGAACCCTGCACTCTGTACATAGCTCATCCTAAAACCCTGCACTCTGTACACAGCTCATCCTAAAACCCTGCACTCTGTACACAGCTCACCCCAGACCCCTGCACTCTGTACATAGCTCATTCCAGAACCCTGCACCCTGTACATAGTTCATCCCAAAACCCTGCACTCCGTACATAGCTCATCCCAGAACATTGCACTCTGTACATAGCTCAGCCCAAAACCCTGCACCATGTACATACATCAACCCAGAACCCTGCACTCTGTACATAGCTCATCCTAAAACCCTGCACTCTGTACACAGCTCACCCCAGAACCCTGCACTCTGTACATAGCTCATTCCAGAACCCTGCACCCTGTACATAGCTCAACCCAAAACCTTGCACTCTGTACACAGGTCACCCCAGAACCCTGCACTCTGTACATAGCTCATTTCAGAACCCTGCACCCTGTACATAGCTCATCCCAAAACTCTGCACTCTGTACACAGCTCATCCCAGAACTCTGCACTTTGTACATAACTCATCACAGAACCCTGCAGCATGTACATAGGTCATCCCAGAATCCTGCACTCTGTATATAGTTCATCCTAGAACCCTGCACTCTGTACATAGTTCATCCCAGAACCCTGCAGTCTGTACATAGCTCATCCTGCACTCTGTACACAGCTCATCCCAGAACCCTGCACCCTGTATATAGTTCATCTCACAACCCTGCACTCTATACATTGCTCATCCCAGAACCCTGCACTTTGTATATAGCTCATCCCAGAACCCTGCACTCTGTACATAGCTCATCCTAAAACCCTGCACTCTGTACATAGCTCACTCCAGAACCCTGCACTCTGTACATAGCTCATTCCAGAATCCTGCACCCTGTACATAGCTCATCCCAAAACCCTGCACTCTGTACACAGCTCACCCCAGAACCCTGCACTCTGTACATAGCTCATCCCAGAACCCTGCACCCTGTATATAGTTCATCTCACAACCCTGCACTCTATACATAGCTCATTCCAGAACCCTGCACCCTGTACATAGTTCATCCCAAAACCCCGCACTTCATACATAGCTCATCCCAGAACATTGCACTCTGTACATAGCTCATCCCAAAACACTGTACCATGTACATACGTCAACCCAGAACCCTGAACTCTGTACATAGCTCATCCTAAAACCCTGCACTCTGTACACAGCTCACCCCAGAACCCTGCACTCTGTACATAGCTCATTCCAGAACCCTGCACCCTGTACATAGCTCAACCCAAAACCTTGCACTCTGTACACAGGTCACCCCAGAACCCTGCACTCTGTACATAGCTCATTTCAGAACCCTGCACCCTGTACATAGCTCATCCCAAAACCCTGCACTCTGTACACAGCTCATCCCAGAACTCTGCACTCTGTACATAGCTCATCACAGAACCCTGCACCATGTACATAGGTCATCCCAGAATCCTGCACCCTGTACATAGCTCATCCCAGAACCCTACACTCTGTACATAATTCACCCCAGAACCCTGCAGTCTGTACATAGCTCATCCCAAAACCCTGCACTCTGTACACAGCTCACCCCAGAACCCTGCACTCTGTACATAGCTCATTTCAGAACCCTGCACCCTATACATAGCTCATCCCAAATCCCTGCACTCTGTACACAGCTCATCCCAGAACTCTGCACTCTGTACATAGCTTATCACAGAAATCTGCACCATGTACATAGGTCATCCCAGAATCCTGCACCCTGTACATAGCTCATCCCGGAACCCTACACTCTGTACATAGTTCATCCCAGAACCCTGCAGTCTTTACATAGCTCATCCCAAAACTCTGCACTCTGTACACAGCTCATCCCAGAACTCTGCACTTTGTACATAGCTCATCACAGAACCCTGCACCATGTACATAGGTCATCCCAGAATCCTGCACTCTGTATATAGCTCATCCTAAAACCCTGCACTCTGTACATAGTTCATCCCAGAACCCTGCAGTCTGTACATAGCTCATCCTGCACTCTGTACACAGCTCATCCCAGAACCCTGCACCCTGTATATAGTTCATCTCACAACCCTGCACTCTATACATTGCTCATCCCAGAACACTTCACTCTGTACATAGCTCATTCCAGAACCCTGCACTCTGTACATAGCTCATCCTAAAACCCTGCACTCTGTACACAGCTCACCCCAGAACCCTGCACTCTGTACATAGCTCATCCCAGAACCCTGCACCCTGTATATAGTTCATCTCACAACCCTGCACTCTATACATTGCTCATTCCAGAACCCTGCACTCTGTACATAGCTCATTCCAGAACCCTGCACTCTGTACATAGCTCATCCTAAAACCCTGCACTCTGTACAATGCTCACCCCAGAACCCTGCACTCTGTACATAGCTCATTCCAGAACCCTGCACCCTGTACATAGTTCATCCCAAAACCCTGCACTCCATACATAGCTCATCCCAGAACATTGCACTCTGTACATAGCTCATCCCAAAACCCTGCACCATGTACATACGTCAACCCAGAACCCTGCACTCTGTACATAGCTCATCCTAAAACCCTGCACTCTGTACATAGCTCATTCCAGAACCCTGCACCCTGTACATAGCTCAACCCAAAACCTTGCACTCTGTACACAGGTCACCCCAGAACCCTGCACTCTGTACATAGCTCATTTCAGAACCCTGCACCCTGTACATAGCTCATCCCAAAACCCTGCACTCTGTACACAGCTCATCCCAGAACTCTGCACTCTGTACATAGCTCATCACAGAACCCTGCACCATGTACATAGGTCATCCCAGAATCCTGCACCCTGTACAAAGCTCATCCCAGAACCCTACACTCTGTACATAGTTCAGCCCAGAACCCTGCAGTCTGTACATAGCTCATTCTAGAACCCTGCACTCTGTACACAGCTCATCCCAGAACCCTGCACCCTGTATATAGTTCATCTCACAACCCTGCACTCTATACATTGCTCATCCCAGAACCCTGCACTCTGTACATAGCTCATTCCAGAACCCTGCACTCTGTACATAGCTCATTCCAGAACCCTGCACTCTGTACATAGCTCATTCCAGAACCCTGCACTCTGTACATAGCTCATCCTAAAACCCTGCACTCTGTACACAGCTCACCCCAGAACCCTGCACTCTGTACATAGCTCATTCCAGAACCCTGCACCCTGTACATAACTCATCCTAAAACCCTGCACTCTGTACACAGCTTACCCCAGAACCCTGCACTCTGTACATAGCTCATTCCAGAACCCTGCACCCTGTATATAGTTCATCTCACAACCCTGCACTCTATACATAGCTCATTCCAGAACCCTGCACCCTGTACATAGTTCATCCCAAAACCCTGCACTTCATACATAGCTCATCCCAGAACATTGCACTCTGTACATAGCTCATCCCAAAACCCTGTACCATGTACATACGTCAACCCAGAACCCTGAACTCTGTACATAGCTCATCCTAAAACCCTGCACTCTGTACACAGCTCACCCCAGAACCCTGCACTCTGTACATAGCTCATTCCACAACCCTGCACCCTGTACATAGCTCAACCCAAAACCTTGCACTCTGTACACAGGTCACCCCAGAACCCTGCACTCTGTACATAGCTCATTTCAGAACCCTGCACCCTGTGCATAGCTCATCCCAAAACCCTGCACTCTGTACACAGCTCATCCCAGAACTCTGCACTCTGTACATAGCTCATCACAGAACCCTGCACCATGTACATAGGTCATCCCAGAATCCTGCACCCTGTACATAGCTCATCCCAGAACCCTACACTCTGTACATAATTCTTCCCAGAACCCTGCAGTCTGTCCATAGCTCATCCCAAAACCCTGCACTCTGTACACAACTTATCCCAGAACTCTGCACTCTGTACATAGCTCATCACAGAACCCTGCACCATGTATATAGGTCATCCCAGAATCCTGCACTCTGTACACAGCTCACCCCAGAACCCTGCACTCTGTACATAGCTCATTCCAGAACCCTGCACCCTGTACATAGTTCATCCCAAAACCCTGCACTCTGTACATAGCTCATCCCAGAACCCTGCACTCTGTACACAGGTCACCCGAGAACCCTGCACTCTGTACATAACTCATTTCAGAACCCTGCACCCTATACATAGCTCATCCCAAATCCCTGCACTCTGTACACAGCTCATCCCAGAACTCTGCACTCTGTATATAGCTTATCACAGAACCCTGCACCATGTACATAGGTCATCCCAGAATCCTGCACCCTGTACATAGCTCATCCCGGAACCCTACACTCTGTACATAGTTCATCCCAGAACCCTGCAGTCTTTACATAGCTCATCCCAAAACTCTGCACTCTGTACACAGCTCATCCCAGAACTCTGCACTTTGTACATAGCTCATCACAGAACCCTGCACCATGTACATAGGTCATCCTAGAATCCTGCACTCTGTATTTAGCTCATCCTAGAACCCTGCACTCTGTACATAGTTCATCCCAGATCCCTGCAGTCTGTACATAGCTCATCCTGCACTCTGTACACAGCTCATCCCAGAACCCTGCACCCTGTATATAGTTCATCTCACAACCCTGCACTCTATACATTGCTCATCCCAGAACCCTTCACTCTGTACATAGCTCATTCCAGAACCCTGCACTCTGTACATAGCTCATCCTAAAACCCTGCACTCTGTACACAGCTCACCCCAGAACCCTGCACTCTGTACATAGCTCATCCCAGAACCCTGCACCCTGTATATAGTTCATCTCACAACCCTGCACTCTATACATTGCTCATTCCAGAACCCTGCACTCTGTACATAGCTCATCCTAAAACCCTGCACTCTGTACAATGCTCACCCCAGAACCCTGCACTCTGTACATAGCTCATTCCAGAACCCTGCACCCTGTACATAGTTCATCCCAAAACCCTGCACTCCATACATAGCTCATCCCAGAACATTGCACTCTGTACATAGCTCATTCCAAAACCCTACACCATGTACATACGTCAACCCAGAACCCTGCACTCTGTACATAGCTCATCCTAAAACCCTGCACTCTGTACATAGCTCATTCCAGAACCCTGCACCCTGTACATAGCTCAACCCAAAACCTTGCACTCTGTACACAGGTCACCCCAGAACCCTGCACTCTGTACATAGCTCATTTCAGAACCCTGCACCCTGTACATAGCTCATCCTAAAACCCTGCACTCTATACACAGCTCATCCCAGAACTCTGCACTCTGTACATAGCTCATCACAGAACCCTGCACCATGTACATAGGTCATCCCAGAATCCTGCACCCTGTACAAAGCTCATCCCAGAACCCTACACTCTGTACATAGTTCATCCCAGAACCCTGCAGTCTGTACATAGCTCATTCTAGAACCCTGCACTCTGTACACAGCTCATCCCAGAACCCTGCACCCTGTATATAGTTCATCTCACAACCCTGCACTCTATACATTGCTCATCCCAGAACCCTGCACTCTGTACATAGCTCATTCCAGAACCCTGCACTCTGTACATAGCTCATTCCAGAACCCTGCACTCTGTACATAGCTCATTCCAGAACCCTGCACTCTGTACATAGCTCATCCTAAAACCCTGCACTCTGTACACAGCTCACCCCAGAACCCTGCACTCTGTACATAGCTCATTCCAGAACCCTGCACCCTGTACATAACTCATCCTAAAACCCTGCACTCTGTACACAGCTCACCCCAGAACCCTGCACTCTGTACATAGCTCATTCCAGAACCCTGCACCCTGTACATAGTTCATCCCAAAACCCTGCACTCTGTACATAGCTCATCCCAGAACCCTGCACTCTGTACACAGGTCACCCGAGAACCCTGCACTCTGTACATAGCTCATTTCAGAACCCTGCACTCTGTACATAGCTCATCCCAAATCCCTGCACTCTGTACACAGCTCATCCCAGAACTCTGCACTCTGTACATAGCTCATCACAGAACCCTGCACCATGTACATAGGTCATCCCAGAATCCTGCACCCTGTACATAGTTCATCCCAGAACCCTGCAGTCTGTACATAGCTCATCCCAAAACTCTGCACTCTGTACACAGCTCATCCCAGAACTCTGCACTCTGTACATAGCTCATCACAGAACCCTGCACCATGTACATAGGTCATCCCAGAACCCTGCAGTCTGTACATAGCTCATCATGCACTCTGTACACAGCTCATCCCAGAACCCTGCACCCTGTATATAGTTCATCTCACAACCCTGCACTCTATACATTGCTCATCCCAGAACCCTGCACTCTGTACATAGCTCATTCCAGAACCCTGCACTCTGTACATAGCTCACCCTAAAACCCTGCACTCTGTACACAGCTCACCCCAGAACCCTGCACTCTGTACATAGCTCATTCCAGAACCCTGCACCCTGTACATAGCTCATCCTAAAACCCTGCACTCTGCACACAGCTCACCCCAGAACCCTGCACTCTGTACATAGCTCATCCCAGAACCCTGCACCCTGTATATAGTTCATCTCACAACCCTGCACTCTATACATTGCTCATTCCAGAACCCTGCACTCTGTACATAGCTCATTCCAGAACCCTGCACTCTGTACATAGCTCATCCTAAAACCCTGCACTCTGTACACAGCTCATCCCAGAACTCTGCACTTTGTACATAGCTCATCACAGAACCCTGCACCATGTACATAGGTCAGCCCAGAATCCTGCACTCTGTATATAGCTCATCCTAGAACCCTGCACTCTGTACATAGCTCATCCCAGAACCCTGCAGTCTGTACATAGCTCATCCTAAAACCCTGCACTCTTTACACAGCTCATCCCAGAACCCTGCACCCTGTATATAGTTAATCTCACAACCCTGCAATCTATACATAGCTCATCCCAGAACCCTGCACTCTGTACATAGCTCATTTCAGAACCCTGCACTCTGTACATAGCTTATTCCAGAACCCTGCACTCTGTGCATAGCTCATCCTAAAACCCTGCACTCTGTACACAGCTCACCCCAGAACCCTGCACTCTGTACATAGCTCATTCCAGAACCCTGCACCCTTAACATAGCTGATCCCAAAACCCTGCACTCTGTACACAGCTCACCCCAGAATCCTGCACTCTGTACATAGCTCATTCCAGAACCCTGCACCCTGTACATATTTCATCCCAAAACCATGCACTCTGTACATAGCTCATCCCAGAACATTGCACTCTGTACATAGCTCATCCCAAAACCCTGCACCATGTACATAGGTCATCCCAGAATCCTTCACTCTGTACATAGCTCATCCCAAAACCCTGCACTCTGTACACAGCTCACCCCAGAACCCTACACTCTGTACATAGCTCATCCCAAAATCCTGCACTCTGTACACAGATCATCCCAGAACTCTGCACTCTGTACATAGCTCATCACAGAACCCTGCACCATGTACATAGGTCATCCCAGAATCCTGCACCCTGTACATAGCTCATCCCAGAACCCTACACTCTGTACATAGCTCATCGCAGAACCCTGCACTCTGTATATAGCTCATCCTAGAACCCTGCACTCTGTACATAGTTCATCCCAGAACCCTGCAGTCTGTACATAGCTCATCCCAGAACCCTGCACTCTGTACATAGCTCATCCCAGAACCCTGCACTCTGTATACAGCTCATCCCAGAACCCTGCACTCTGTACATAGCTCATTCCAGAACCCTGCACTCTGTACATAGCTCATCGCAGAACCCTGTACTGTGTACGTATATCCTCCCAGAACCCTGCACTCTGTACCCAGCTCATCCCACAACTCTGCACTCTGTACATAGCTCATCTCAGAACCCTGCACCATGCACATAGGTCATCCCAGAACCCTGCACTCTGTACATAGCTCATCCCAGAACCCTACACTCTGTATATATAGCTCATCCTAGAACCCTGCACTCTGTACATAGCTCATCACAGAACCCTGCACTCTGTATATAGCTCATCCTAGAACTCTACACTCTGTACACAGCTCACCCCCGAAATCTGCCCTCTGTATATAGCTTATCCCACAACCCTACACTCTGTATATAGCTCATCCGAGAACCCATGCACTCTGTATATAGCTCATCCCAGAACTCTGCACTTTGTACATAGCTCATCCCAGAACCCTGCACTCTGTATATAGCTCATCCTATAACCCTGCACTCAGTACACAGCTCGTCCTAGAACCCTGCACTCTGTACATAGCTCATCTCAGAACCCTGCACTCTGTATATATCTTATCCCAGAACCCTGCACTCTGTTTATATCTCATCCCAGAGCCCTGCACTCTGTACATAGCTCATCCCAGAACCCTGCACTCTGTATATAGCTCATCCCAGAACCCTGCACTTTGTACATTGCTGATCCTAAAACCCTGCACTCTGTATATAGCTCATACCAGAACCCTGCACTCTGTACACAGCTCATCCCAGGACCCTGAACTCTGTACATAGCTCATCCCAGAACCCTGCACTCTGTATATAGCTCATCCCAGAACCCTGCACTCTGTACACAGCTCATCCCAGGACCCTGCACCCTGTATATAGCTCATCCCTGGACCCTGTACTCTGTACATAGCTCATCCCAGAACCCTGCATTCTGTACAAAGCTCATCCCAGAACCCTGCACTCTGTTAATAGCTCATTCCAGAACCCTGCATGCTTTTATCCTTCTTTTAATGAATATTCTGGGGTTTGTATGAATCCATGAGACTCTTGCTTGCGGAACAACAATAAAAGCATATTTTATAGGTACAAGGAAGCCCGAGTTTTGTTTAATGATGCCCCTTAAGCTCCCCCCACTGTCAGAAGTTTGACCACGCCAACATTTGCCAAGGCACGCTATGCAAGTTTATTTCCTTCCACAAGTGTCCCTCAATCTGAAGTTCAAAAGTTGGGAGGTGTGCACATCCCTAGCCTACTATAAAGGATACGTTGATAGACTATGGAAGAACCTGAAACAGGCCTATGAGAAAGAGGTAGAAAATGCTACTGCCTGAGAGCAGAGGAACAAAAGCAATTTTGATCAGAAAGTAAAGATGCAAGACCTTCAGCTGGGAGATCATGTGTTGTTGAGGAACCTAGGAGTCCCTGTAAAGCACAAGTTGTCAGACCACTAGCAACCTCAACCTTACATCATCTGCAAGCAACTCCCTGAGCTGCCAGTGTATCAAATCTATCCTGAGGGAAAAACAGGCCCGTTAAAATGTGGAATCAGAATCATTTGCTTCCCCTTTCCAATGCTGTCTGAGTACTCCAGTCCCTGACCTCTCCGGGCAATGAATCGCCACCCCTCAGAACCCAGATGCATTGGCAGGGTCCTAACAAACAACTGACAGTAGAATATGATGACAGCTATGAGGAAGAGATGCCTCACTGGCTATGGCCATTAACCCAAGAAACCGGCTTTGGCTCTCATGCAGTTGAGAAAAAAAGGAGGTCTTCAAGTTTAGAAGTGGAAATTCTACCTGCACCTGAAAGGGCTGGCGAGGTTAAAGTGGAGCTTCAGTCCCTTAAGTTAAAATTAAAAGTCCGCAGCTACAAAAACTGGAGCTGCTGACTTTTAATAAACAGCCATTCACCTGCCCCATGATCCAGCAGTGTACTCATCCCAGCTGTTTTCTCCATGTGTCCTTCCTTGGTGGCACCAGCACCTTTACTATGGGCACCCAGGTGTGACAGCTTGCGGCTGCACAGCCGGGGGCCCACTGTGCATGCGCAATCGGCGCTGCACTCTTCGACTGGTCCCGCAGTCTTCTGGGACCTGTCATGTGTCCCGGAAGACTTCGGGAGGGAGGGGGGAAAGAGGACTTCCACTTCTGATCCCAAAAGGCAAAATGGGAGCGGGAACCTGTCAAAATTGGGTACCCGCTCCCCCCTTCTCCCTAAAAGCTGAATTTCACAAACAGGAGCTGGGGACAAGGCCTTAAAGCGTAAATTCCCCTTGTGGGTAAGGCTCCACTTTAAGATCGAGATAGTCAGTATGTCTAATGAAGAGGGTAAAAATAGAAATAAAATGCTGCGCCAACCTATAAAGTGTAAGCAGCCAACTCAACAATTAGACTAATTGTGATAGAAATGTGGGTAAAAGTGTAGCGCTAGAAATAAAACGGAGATGAAAAAAGAAGAACTAGTCTCTCATGTATAGAAACTAGTGTCCATAAATATTATGTGTTTCACAACTGTAAAAATAAAAAAGGCGTCATGCGACTTTAAGTCGCAGGGAAGCGAGTATAGTGCCACAAGCAATTCAAATGTGATAATAGCAGAAGTGCAAAACAGTGTGGAGTGCGATATACAAAGTGTCAACATATGAAAGTGACTAATAAAGTAGACTTGCAATAAAGCATACAAATATAAAATCCATGATGGATCTTATATAAATTAAAAACACAATATTATAACAGCTGAAACCACAAAATGCAAAATAAACGGTGAATAAGAGTCCCAGAGGTGGTAACAATAAACGGGATGTTGAGAAGAGGAAGCTGCTGTATTAGTCAAACAGTCTCTGGAGTAAATATATTCAATGGTGGATGTACACCCAGGAGTGCCTTCACCATCAAAGGGGGAGGGGGAGAAAGAGATACTCTTACCAAGAATGATGGACCCAGCTCACCGTATGGTGGTGGATCAATAAGGCATAGACATGGAGACCTGAAGCTGAGCTCCCAAGATAGGCTGCACCATAACCTCCCCAATAGGCAGACGAACATCAAGGACGCCAATTAGGAAGATGAATGGAACGTTGCAACGCCAAACAGATATCAGCTCACTGGAAACTTTCTCCTCCGTGTAGAATGTGTAGTATTAAAAACATATAAGAGAAAAAAGGAATCTTGATTAAAATTTTTGCACCTTCTTGATTAGACAGCTACATAATTTAACGACATCTTCCATACTATAAGCCGTGAATCCTCAATAAATCACAATCTGTGCTACCGGAGACTCCTTCTGAAGCAAGATTTCCAGCAGAACTGCTTACAACCTCCTGGGTCTGAGTACTTACATTTAAGTAGTGCAGCCGGAAACGCTTTCCTTGGGAAACTCAGAGGGCTCTTATTGTCGTCTTTATCCTCCCAGACCAGAGTAATGAGCTTTTATTCCACACAGAGGCAAAGTATGAACTTCAGCATTCAGGGTCTTCCAACTCCATGAGAGGCTGAACATACCCCTCCATGTCGGGCCCTTGTTGGGCTACCATAGCTGAAGATTCTAAACATCAATGCCACAAGGACTTCCCCACATAAAGGGCTCAGTTCATAACATCTGTGCACATTACGGGGAACTCGGAATTAGCTTATTGCATTCTTTATAACTTGTTGTTTTATAATTTGCGCTGTTTACTTTTTTGGCCTGTGGCATCAGGATTATAAAGGGAACGGTTTGACACAGAAAGTTCTTCCTCCTCCCTTTTATACCTAGGGTCATAAGTTCTCCAAGGGCGTATTGGTTTTTACCATTGATTTATTGTAATTTCTCTTGCATTGTATATCCTCAGTATACTTGCTAATGCTAAAGTTTGAAATTGGAAATATATCTGCATTAATATTCCTTTCTCTCTGTTTACTTAAAATATAACCATAGGCAAAAAAATGTTTTAATCTTTGAATAGAGTGGAGAGGGATTAGAACCCCTGTCAGTTTTTATTGCTGTTTGTGCCCCCATAAGGGAGATTCACCCTCTCTATTTGTTCTGATTACCACTATCATTGCAAGTGAAAATAAAAGAAAATCCAAGATTTTGGGCTGTCCCCAGAAAAGTAATAGAGGGGAAATCTTCCAATGGAGACACTAGTTCTGGTGACCTGGGGATCCCCAAGGAATTCCCTTAATTTGCAGGGATTTCCTCTCACTTTCTGTTTGGCCAAGAAGTGAAGGGAAATCTCATCAATGGGGAGATTAAATCGACAAATGATCAACAGAGATGGCAAAAATAAATCTTACTGGGGTTATTTGTAACCCTCTCTTACTCTATTCAAAATGAATAAAAAAAAAATTGCCTATAGTTCTTCTTTAAGAATCCTTAGTAAAATACTAATGTAGCACCCTCTAGATAGGTAAGTGCTAGAGGTAGGATTTTTGTTAGGACAGGTCAATTTAGGCATGCCTGGCTGGCAGCCAGGCCTGTTTGTTTTGTTCTCATCTGGGCTGGGAGTGGCTCAGGGCAGCAGCTGGTGACTCACAGGCAGTATCACTAAGACCTCCCTCTTCTTTCCAAAGCTGGGTAGAAAGTTCTGGAAAGAGAGGCAAAGAGGAGAGATGGAGCTGCCTGGGGTGTTTTATGCAACCCTGACCAATCCCCAACTTGGATTGGCAGGGGGCAGGCCTCCATAAATACACAGGGTCAGCCCAACTGGGGAGGAGTTGTTGGGTGGAAGAGCTGAAGTGAGGGAGTGTGGAGGCTGTCGGGGCCTTTGAGGGAGCTCCCCAGTCTGGGGGGGTGACCTTGGGTCTGTGCTCGGGTACAGTCGGGACCACATTCAGGAACACATGAAGAGGTCCTGGACTGGAGGCACAAGAGAGAGCAAGGAGAGGACAGCGGGAGAGAGCACTGCTAAGAGATTTCAGGGAGGACAACTGGTCGCAGCCAGGAGGGATAGTGAGTGAGGCATAGTCAGGAGGACTGGGGAGACACGCCTGAGAGGACTGGGAGCTTGCAGTCTGAGATGGGTGCAGAACCAGAAGTGTGGACTGTGGTGGAAGGGGCAGTGGAAAGAGGCAGCTGCAGCCAGGAGGGCTGGCAGGGCCTGAAGAGGGCTAACTGGGATCAGTAGCCATAGTTAATGCAGCTAGCACCAGGACTTTTCTGCTACACCATTAGGGCTCGCGGTCCCAGCCTGCAAAGGGCATTTGCTAAGGCCTGGCTGAGCTAGTGTCAGGCCTAACCAAACAAATAGTGCTAGCTGTGCCTGGGGAACCAAGTGATGTGCTGGAGGTGACAAAAAGTAACAGTTTGCAGAAAGTGATGTTCTGGTGGTGTGAGGAGTAATGAGCTTCAAGAAAGTCTGTGTAGGAGGAAGCTGAAGGAGTATGCACAGGGAGTGTACATAGTTGTCCCAAAGAAACCGATTGCTGTTTCTTCATGGTGGGCATCCCATATCTTCCATCCCCATCCAAGTTATACCCCTCAATAAAAATTAAAAAAAAACAATGTTCACTGACTGCTTTATGTCTCGGAGTGCCTGAGAGTGAATGCAGGGCTGGGCAGGGTGACAGACAAACCACAATTCTTAGCAGCCCCTATGGGGGTACCACTACACTAATTTGCTTTGCTACAGTCTGGTGTCTTTTGCAGTTTTATTCTTTCTTAAATTATGTCCGAAGCCAGGGTGTCAGAGGTGTCGGGAGGCTTGCAAGGTCAGGGCAACCTTTGGGAACAGTCATCTTTCAGCGGCCCTTACGGGGTGGCGCTACAGTAAGTTGACACCCTTTTTAGAAGGATCAAATGTACACTCTTTTTTTTCTGCACCAATGGGGGATTATTTTCAGGCATGGACTTGTTTCTGGGGACAGAGAGCGGCCCAATCTGCAGGTTAACTGAGCTGAAGGAAGGTGGCCCTGAGTTCTAATCAGGCCACACTTGACCCCTCCCAGGACTCCCAGGGAGAAAGTTTTTGCATTGCCGCCCCACTAGTTTTGGAGTTCCTGGTGGGAGCCCATGCTAGGATACTGCAGCATGCTACAAAGGAAGCTCTAACCAATTACAGAAATAGTTAACTTTAATGCATGTGTTCCAGATATACAATATTGTTAAAAGGGACTTCAGGGCACTTACTTTTATTGTAGAGGCTGGGGCACTAAGGCAATATACAAAAAGTGTAGCACTATAAACCCCAAAAGAATGTTTTAAATAAAACAATATGAAGTGTATAATAAACTAATATCAAAAACTATGATGTACCCTATAGAGTACAAAATTAAACAAAATAATATACTGTGAACCAAATATATTACATTGTATGACAAATAAAGTAATAAGCTGGAAAAAATTATTTATAAGAGACAAAGATAAAGTCCAAAAAGTCCAAATGGAATTGACACCATTAAGAATTCTTATAAAGAAAATCCACCAATGTTGATTGCAGAAAGTAAAGGAAGTGAAAAAAGCCGCCACCGAGGGTCTATGGAGGCTTACCAAAAGGCAAAGGACCGAAGTCCACCCAAATGTTATAATAAAGGGTTCAACTGGATCAGGCAAGTAGGTGGTAGTGTGAAAACAACAGGGCTGAGCAGGAGAGCTGTTGGTGATTCAAGAGCCGTCACCGAAGGCATCGAGAGGCTTACCAGAAGTTGTTGACTTGAAACGACATACGTCATACAAGTCAAAAAAGCTTAATGACCAACTGGTCTGGATAACACGTCTTCTCGGATGTCTTCAATGATTTGCAAATGAAGATGGCAATTCAACCTTCCATTTCCAGCCGGTATTCCCGGATCTCTTTAATGACCGGGTTTGTGATCCTGGCCCGGAATCTCCTCTCGGCGTCATCTCTCTGCACACTGGGGATAATCAGTGTCCTATTGTCATCTATCAGCAAGAAGGACCGTATCCCGTATCCCCCGGTGCTGTGTATTCAGTTTTTGCGTCCTCGACTCCTTTTTCCGTTCGCTTGTGTCCGTCTCAACTCAGAACTGTGCACTTCCCCGCCTGGTCACAGAAGATGAGCGATGTGCGCGTGCGCTACAGTAAGTTGACACCCTTTTTAGAAGGATCAAATGTACACTCTTATTTTTATGCACCAATGGGGGATTATTTTCAGGCATGGACTTGTTTCTGGGGACAGAGAGTGGCCCAATCTGCAGGTTAACTGGGCTGAAAGAAGGTGGCCCTGAGTTCTAATCAGGCCAGACTTGACAACTCCCAGGACTCCCAGGGAGAAAGTTTTTGCATTGCCGCCCCACTAGTTTTGGAGTTCGGAGCCCATGCTAGGATACTGCAGCATGCTACAAAGGAAGCTCTAAACAATTACAGAAATAGTTAACTTTAATGCATGTGTTCCAGGTATACAATATTGTTAAAAGGGACTTCAGGGCACTTACTTCTATTGTAGAGGCTGGGGCACTGCTGTTGAAGCTTTGTCCAGTGGCAGTGTCTCCCTGCAGCAACAGATCACTGCTCTAGTGATCTATTGCTGTCTGACTGCAGCCAGCAGTAAATCACTATTCAATATATGTTGCTGTACAGCTGCATAGAGGGTCTTGATCAAGTCTTTAGTGACCAGATCCAGTCCCCCTATAAAGGTTAAAAAGGGTTAAAACATCTCAAGCAGTGTTGTCAGCCTTGCCTTGTTCCCCTATACTGGACTACAGAACATCCTTCCCTCCTCAGAAGGGAACTGGGCAGTTCTGAGGACACTGCTTTGGATTTCAGTGCAACAAATGTCGTTGTCAGGAAATAGGAAGATAGAAGCATACTGGATTTCTGGCAATTTAACAGGTATTTTATGTACAGTGTTTTTAAAGGGATAAAACAACTTTGGAAATCAGAATAATATGGTAAGTATTGAATTTTAGCAACTGGACTTAGATTGAGTCCCTGGGCTTTTTTCATTTGTAAAGCTCAACCCTGGACACAACACCAAAATCTACCCTTGCAGTGGGGTCCCCAAATCCCTCTATCAGGTGTGTGTGTGTGTGTGGGGGGGGGGGGGGTTTGGGGCTTCTGCAAGTTCTCCCTGTAATGGCTCCCCTAAGGTTCAGATTAATTCTGAATCCCAGCCTTATCTTTTATTTACACTGTTTAGGGGCACAACCATCTGATTCCGTTGTTTGAAGGGAGGAATCTTCAGCAGCCATTTCTGGTTTGCATGATTAGCTCTCAGGTGTCCCCACTGGTTAAAAAAACACCCGGAATGCAAGCATGGGTGCTCTCTTTACCCTCCCCGACTTTTGCAGGCGGATGAGGTGTCTGAGGAACACCCTCAGCAGAAGAAAGAGGAGGAGGAAGCTGTTGAAGATCAGGAATGCTCTGTAATCCATTCAGAATGGAACCGCATCGCACCAATGTAAAAAATATAAATTGATGTGATGTACTTCCATAAGAAGTGGAATAATTAAGTTATTCCCTGGTTTCTGAATAGTGTAGGTATAAAGAGAGGTGTCACAAGCATTTGACCTCCAGAAATGCTGGTGTTTGAAGTTGGTGACCTGTTTGCATAGCATTTTAAGCTCTAACAAACAGACACAAAAGCACAAAGGCACGTACACATCCAGTAAAATATAAATTCTAAAAGGTATAGTAGATTTTTTTTTTATTCACAGTAAGATTAAAGTAATGTCTCCATGCTCTTTTGATTCATTTATGATGTATATGAAATGAAACTGAGCACTTTACGAAATAAGCTATTATGACAATGCCACAAATGGAAATAGAGGCACAATGGCATCACTTGGCTCTGACATTCTTTTAGTTTGTACAAAAACACATAAAAGCATATAGCATATTGGTTTTACTGTCTAATATTTTGTGCATCATTGATAAAGTTGTGAATGTTATATGATTTGATTTTATAGGGAAAAAACATAATGATTCCTACTGATCAAATGTCATAAATCTTGTGCAACAAACCTACAAAAAAAGCCTTTATGCTGACAAAATCACAGTTGCAAGCCATCTTTACAGGTTGTATCACTATAGTAACTAAGCTTCCTTTTCTCAAATGCTTAAAATTATGTCTTTGTATTTTACTGTATATTTTTTTACACTGTCAATTTGTATTGCTGAGATATAACTGACCTAGTTACATTACAGAAATGCTATAGGAAAATAAAAATAAAAAAAATAAAGCCAAATTTTGACAAACTAAAGCAAATTTTTCTGATAAAATATTGGAAGGTGCAGCAAAATTGATTACACGATCTCAACCCAATATGAAGATGGGAACTGGCCACATTAGTGTGTTCATAGTGATAGGATTTTAAAACCACTTTTGACCATTTAGAAGTGTAGCACCCTCCTAGATACAGTAGGTGCTAGGATTAGGTAAATTTAGTTCTGACTCACTGTATGCAGTGGAGCTGCATTTCGTTGTTAGGCAAACGTAGTTTTGGCTCACTGTAATCAGTATGGATGTGTTGATTGTTCTGGCCTGTTCTATGTCTCAGTGGCTGCAGGACTGACTGCTTCCCTCTGGTTGGTCCAGAAATGTTCTGGAGGTTAGTGGGCAGGAAGAGTCTAAATAGCAGCTGAATATTCATACAGCCCTGGCCAATCCCTGGGGAGAGGTGCCCATATGTTGACTGTGAGTCTGTATAACTACTGTGAGCAGCCTGGTGTTTTTCCCTGAGGAGAAGATCACAACCCCCTAGGTAATTCTACCATGTGCTTTCAGGTTGCTGAGGCCTCAGTTGGGCTACCCGGAGGCCTACTTTCCTGAGAGTTGCTGAAGCTGACTGAGGGGCTGTTGTCTATGGGTCTAGTCTGGTACCACAGGGTGAAAGTGTCTCAAGGATGCTGGAAGGAAGCAACCAAGTTTTCCAAAGATAATTGTGATTACAGACTGGTGAGAGAGATCGTAGAGACTGTGTGCTCTTGTGCTAAAGTTAGCATGATTAAAGGGGACCTTGTGTCTGGTGTCCTGAAGAGCTCAGTCTATTTCATTCTTAGTGAAAGGACTTTGTTTGGACTGTCCACAGAGGAAGATAAATCCTCTCAGTTGCTACTACAAAGCTCAGGCCAATGATTTTTAATGAGAACTTGGCTCACAGTTCTACAAGAGAAAGTTCAGTGTTCTCAAATTGTTACTAAGTGACACTGGAGTATAGTATTAGTTCCCACTACCTATCCAAGTTCTTTTTAAAGTATCATAAAAAGCATACCCCTCAACTGGTTAATGAGCCTGAAGAGTGATTGGACCTGTGTATTTACTGCAAGGAAACAAATGGTAAAAGGATTCACTTAACGGCTCCTACAGGGGGTAGCGCTACATAAGGATACTAGGCAAAATAGGATAAGAATTGAAGGTGAAGGGTGGATTTTAACATCACAGATAATAAATAATATAATTGCTATATACAACCCCGATTCCAAAGAAATGCGACACTGTAAAATCTACATAAAAACTGAATGCAATGATTTGTAAATCTCATACACCCATATTTTATTTGCAATAGAAAACAGAAAACATATCACATGTTTAAGTTGGGAAAATGTACCATTTCAAAAAAAAAAAAAGTGATTTTGAAACATGTCTCAAAAAAGTTGGCACAGGGTCATGTTTACCATAGTGTAGCATCCCCTCTTCTTTTAATAAACATCTGTAGATCTCTGAGAACTGAGGAGACCAGTTGCTGGAGTTTTGGAAGGGGAACATTGTCTCATTCTTGCGTCATACTGTATAGGATTCTACCTGCTCAATAGTCCTGGGTATTCTTTGTCATATTTTTTGTTTCAAGATGCACCAAGTATTTTCAGTTGGTGAAAGGTCTGGACTGCAGGCAGGCCAGTTAAGCTAAGCACCCAGACCTTTCAACTATGAAGCCATGCTGTTGTTATAGATGCAGTAAGCAGTTTAGGATTGTCCTACTGAAATATGCAAGGCCTTTCCTGAAAAATACATTGTCTGGATGGGAGCATATATGTCAGGGCTGGTCTCAGCCCTTGCTTCTCAGAGCTCTGTGCTCAGCTGTCGGTTAATTACCAGCATTTAATTTCACGGTGACTCACCTGGTCTTCATTTCCTGCTCATCAGCTAGCTCTGCTAGCTATTTAAACTGCGTGGATCAGATCTTCTGTGCCTTCGCCTTGGTCAACATATCCAGACTCTCTCTGCTGTGTTTTAGTGTGAAAGACTTTTGCTTGGCTGACTTCCCTTCTGGTTCCTGATCCTGTTTGCTGCACCCAACTTCGCTGATCTCTGGACTCCTGTTTCTCTGGCTTGTTCTTACTGCCCGTTTTCTGTTTATACCATTGTACCATTTTATTAAATAGTGTGATTTTTACTGCACTTCTGTCTCAGTCTGATTCATGGTTCCTGACAATATGCTGCTCTAAACCCTGGATATATCTTTCAGCATTGATGGTGCCTTTCTAGATGTGCAAGCTGCCCATTTCATACGCATGTTTTTTTCTTTGCATGATAGAGCTTTAACTTTTTGGATGCCATGGTGAACTGTGTTTGAAGACGGTGATTTTTTTGGAAGTATTCCTGAGCCCATGCAGTGATGTCCATCACAGAATCATGCCTGTTTTTAATGCAGTGCCATCTGAGGGACCAAAGGTTACGGGCATCCAGTATTGCATTTCGGCCTTGTTCTTAGCGCACAGAGATTTCTCCAGATTCTCTGAATCTTTTATATATCATTCCTTTTATTGGTTTTTGTGTAACACACAAAGAGAGTACAAAAGTGATAACCTGTATGTGGTCAGATATGAAACTGTTAGTCAATCTTACAAAAAAGGAATAACAAGAACATGTCTAGATAAGAAACAGTGCCAAAATACGTGGCAATATGACCGTTAGTGAGGGATATCACTTCAAAATGTAAGAGTATCAATACTATCCACGGGACATACTGTATATAGGCAGATAGGTTACATCAAAGTTTACAAGCGAAACAGTTTTCCCAACATAGTAAGGCTGTACAAGAGATGTTATAGGAAGAAGGGCATAATATAATGTACATACAGTACATGCAACTTTGCTATCCAGGTCGATATACAGTATTCAAGTTTTACAACGTCGAGCAAAAGAAGAAATATCTCCCTTCGGACTTTGTTGCAGCCAAAAAATAACAAAAGTAAATATAAAAGAGCAAATTGTACTTGCACAAAAAATATAAAAGCTGAGTAATAAAAACTCTGGTCTCTATAGATGTTAAAAAATGCACCCTCACAAAATGGGCATATGAAACATCAATACATATCAAGCAAGATTTTGATAAGCCACAAAGCTCCCAACACAATATGATTATCAAGTAATTTTCACTAGGGTATAGTAGTGAAGGTGCATGCATTGCCAGAGTATGAAATACAGAATATTAAAATTTGCCCTGGAGGACTCCCGCACCCATAATGGCTTGGCCCTAAAAACCCACAGAGAGCTGAGGTGGATGGTCACAGTAGGTTGCAGTGAGCCAGCGCCCATGACATTATCATGTCTGTAAAGATCTTGCAAAAATCAGCAAAAGAGAGGGGCCACCAGAGGAATTCTAGCAGTAGATGTTAGAACCTACAATTATGGCCTGGTCCTTATGGGTCCTGACAAATAGCAATTTCTCCACCAACTGTGACACGACTGGGTTTCTTAGATCAATGGTAGTGCCAAAATAGTAAGTTTACTCCACGCCAGATATAGTTTTCAGGACTTTTCTGCCCATTTTTATTTAAATGAACATCAAAACTTCACACGGGTATGGCTTCCTACGCAGGGAGTTCTTACCATCACTGCAAAACATAACATTCAGCCTCCTGGCTCTCTTATGGCAGGACACATTTTGTACCTTTGTGATCCTCGTGTCCATAAAACATGTGTTTATGCACAGATGCTGCACCTCAACTCTGCATCTTCCTTACAGCTTCCTATCTTCCTATCTGCTTCTTGTCCCTCATGAACTCTCTCTCAGGCTCAGGCCTTCCTCTGTCCTGACCTGGACACCATGGTGCAGACATGCACCCTCGTTTCTCTTACAGACACTGACCTCTTCAAGAGGGTGGGACTCTGAGCTCTAACCACTGGCTCTAAAAATGAATGCAGCGGGAGGCACATGCGCGGAGGCTCTGAGGATGGCAGTGTAGGACCAGAGCTCCGCACAGAGCCGGCCATACAGCAGAAATAAAAGGCAGGTAAAGGCTTTCAGGAGTTCCCAAAATAATGGGAACAGATTGAGGAGACCCCAGGGCACCTTTCTATATAGATAAGATAAGAAGAAAAAGCATCTTATCTTAAAGTCCTTTGAAAAGTGGCGGGAGTACCTCAGATAACAGTTCAGTCAGGAGCTGAGGTATCCACAGCAGGCAGGCAAATTGTTAACCCTGCGACTCTCTCATATGTTCCACAATTATCAGGATTAGTTCCTTCTCTTAATATGTCATCTCCTGAAACTGCAGTAACTTTGATAGAACGTTCTGTGGGAATTATGGAAATGCACTCGCTGGATGCTAACCCTATTTACCCTGACTCTATAACTGTACAAACAGTGCAGACTCCTGAGGTAACTTTTAATATGACTGAATTATTTGCTAGAATCTCTGAATTGCTAGACAAAGGACTAACCCAAAACGCTGACAGAATTACAGGGGAAATAAGGGCAGATTTCCAGTCCCTGGGAAAAAGAATTGAACATATAGAACACAAGCTAGATGTCACTATCTCCAAGACAACTCAGAATACTGACCATTTGCAGTTTATGCAAGAACAGCTTGACACTGCTCAGACTCGTATTGACGACCTTGAGAACCGATCGAGGAGGGATAATTTTCGGATCAGAGGAATACCAGAATCAATTTCTGATGTACAAACGGCAGTTCAAGATATTATCAAATCCTTGATCCCTTCAGTTCCAGCTCATAAATTAGAACTGGATAGGGCACACAGGTCCCTTGGCCCTCTGAGGAAGGATGGATCCCCAAGAGACATTGTAGTAAAACCGCATTATTATTCTATCAAAGAAGAAGTGATGAAGAGATCTCGTCAACAGGAACAGATTCAGTATCAAGGGTCAAATATCCAAATATTTGCAGATATTTCCCCCTACACCATACAAAAGAGACGATCATTAAAACCCCTCTTGGCAGCACTCACCAAGAAAGACATAAAATATCGTTGGGCCTTTCCGTTTGCCCTGAAATTTACTTACAAAGGCAAACAACATGCATTTCATAGCTTTTCAGAGGGTGAACGTTTGCTGTTGGACTTGAAGCTCATTACACTTGAATCTGACATGGAAACAGCACCCACACAACAGGGTTCAGCTAAACGTCAATCCCCTACAAGCCCACCTCCTTCACGTTGGAATAAAGCTAAATACAGGAGAGTCAAGGATAACCTCCCACCCTGATGAGGAGTCTCATAACTATTCTGTGTGAAAATTTCTAATTTTTTTTTTCTCTTCTTTTTTGCCATGTTCCTCAGACCAGGAAAAGAAAAACGTTTTTGTTTTTTTTGTTTTTTCTTTCCCCCTTTTTTTTTTTGTGTTCATAAATATCGAACCTAGACTGACTTGGTTCTTGCTAAAAAAGACTATTACAGGAATATAGTTCAGTTGTTTTTGCATAGTTTATCTGAGTCAAAGACTTTACCACTTACACTGAAATCTAGTAAGTTTGGACTCATAGTTTTTTTTGTTTTTTTTTCCCTTCTCAATTTTTCCCCTAGCTAGATAGTTTGGATTGCTATCTCAAAAGGGGGTTCCTGTTAGCGGGTCCTGTACTTTGAATATTTTATAATTTTTTCATATGCTGTCACTGGCCGGTGCTGATGCATTGTGCCTGCGCCTACTACTCAAACCAGTTATTTGCTGCTTTGTGTGGTAGGTTTCTAGCCCTTTTTATGGGCTGTTTAAATATTTTTGTTCTGAATGAGGGGAGGGAGTCTTATTCCTCCCCACATTCCGGGCCTGGTTATGGCTTTTCGGTGCTTTATATATCCATGATGTCTCTTTATGCTTATTCTTTTTTTTTCTTTTCTTCTAACCTCTTTTTTCTTCTAGCCTGTCTGACGATTGGATTTCCTTATAAGGTGTATTTAGAAGTGTTAATCCCAATAATAGTAAACAATTTTTTCTTCTCTGCTTTTTCTACCACATGGAATGGGGTAGATGACTGTGGATTGGTCAGCGTTATTTTCTTTTTGATCCATGGCTGGTAGTAATGCTACTAATTCCCCCCTACGTATTATCTCCCATAATACTCAGGGGTTGAATTCCCCAGTCAAGAGACGAAAGGCCTTTCAGGTCTACCGTGCTCGTCACATTGATGTAGTTCTCCTACAGGAGACTCATTTTCCACTGCGGTACACCCCCTCATTTTTACATGCACACTTCCCAGTATTTTATTTGGCTAATGCTGAAAACAAAACGAAGGGAGTAGCGATTATATTTTCTAAACAATGTAAATTTAATTTTAAAATGGAACACAAGGACACGGAAGGAAGGTTTTTATTGGTTAAAGGTACGATTGATGATAAGTTATATACTTTCATTTCTTACTATGCTCCTAATAAAGGACAAACACAGTTCTTCAGACAATTGTTTAAGACCCTTGGCCCACTTATGGAAGGTGTAATAATTATGGGAGGTGATTCTAATACAGCGTTTGATACTGGTCTGGATAAATCAAATCCACTTAAAGCACAATCAGTTAGACCCAGCAGAGCTAGTTTACAAATAGCGCGAATGATTTTTCAATCAGGGTTAACTGACATTTGGAGGGAACTAAATCCAAACATACGAGATTTTACTCACTACTCAAATCCACACCAGTCTTATTCGCGTATAGATCACATCCTTGTCTCTATACATCATATTCCATTGGCCATTACATCCTCTATCTTAGACGTAGCTTGGTCAGACCATTCCATGGTTCTATTAACAGTAAGAAGGGATAATTATGGACAACAGGGTTCTCATTGGACTCTTAATCAATCTATGTTTCAGGACCCCATTATAGTGTCTGAAATACAGGAGGCTCTGCAGGAATACTTTTGCTTTAATGATGTGGGTGATATTTCTGCAGAAACTCTATGGGCGGCTCACAAGGTGACCATTAGAGGTAAACTAATACAAATTTCAGCGAGACGAAAGAGAGAGAGAGAATGTCAGAAATAGAGAGATTGGAGAGTGATTTTATTAATTTAAGTAAACATCATAAAAGAGATCCCTCCAATGTTCCTATTTCCAAGCTAGACGCGGCTCGGACGGCCCTGAATTTGGCTCTCACAACAAAGGAGGATAAATCTATCAGATGGTCTGGGGCCAAGTTTTACCAGACCAAAGACAAAATAGGAACCATGCTAGCACATAAATTGTCTCCTAGGCTTTGTTCACACGCTCTTCCTAAAATTAAACAGGCGGATGGTACCTTTACCCTAAATTCACAGCGCATAATGAAGGGATTCCAAGACTTTTATGCTGAGTTATATAAGGCAGAGACAAATTCTAACCCCACTAAAATAGACGAGTTCCTAGATAACTTACATCTTCCAAAACTAACAACTACTCATAAAGCAGAAATGGATGCTCCCATATCCATTGAGGAGGTGTCAGAAGTTATAAAAGCCTTAAAGGGTGCTACAGCTCCAGGGCCTGATGGCTTCTCTACCCCTTATTATAAAACTTTTTCTGATCTTCTAACCCCCTACCTCACTAGATTCTTCAACTCCATGACTAAGGGCACTGGGATAGGTAATCAACTCAATATGGCATATATTTCTGTAATCCCAAAACCAGATAAAGACATCAGCCAAATAGAGAATTATAGACCTATCTCTCTAATTAATAATGATCTTAAAATATTGACCAAAATATTAGCTAACCGATTGGCTTCATTTATAGGACTATATATCGATAAAGATCAGGTGGGGTTCATCCCTGGTAGACAGGGTCCTGATCAAGTGCGAAGGACGGTTGATCTTATATCAATAATGCAATCAGAATGGGATGGAGGTCAAAAACAAGAAGGAATGCTATTATCGCTGGACCTCCAGAAGGCATTCGATTCAGTTTCATGGTCATATCTTTTTGCAGTCCTTAGAAGATGGGGATTTGGACCAAATATTTTAGGAATCTTGGAAGCCTTATATTCAACACCAGTAGCCAGAGTCAGACTTCAGGGAATTTTCTCTGACCCAATTAGGATTGGCAGGGGCACACGACAGGGCTGCCCCCTCTCACCCCTGATATTTGCTATAATGATTGAAACCTTGGCAATAGCCATTCGTAATAATCCAAATATCAGGGGGATTCAGTGTGGCCAAAACAATCATAAATGCGCCTTGTTCGCTGATGATCTTCTGCTATTTTTATCCTCCCCAATTTCCTCTTTACACGAGATATGTTCATTGCTCAATGAATTTGCGTCAATTTCAGGACTAAGAGTGAATATGTCTAAATCTCAGGCTCTCAATGTATCCCTCCCAAGCTCTATGGTCTCCCAATTACAGGAAACATATGAATTTAGCTGGAGTAATTCATCAATTAAATATTTGGGAATTAATATAACTCCCAAGATTGAGAATCTGTATCAAGCAAATTACCCCCCAATGTATCGAAAACTTGAGGCTGATCTCAAGACTTGGGAGTCACACAATATTGCCTGGATTGGTAGAATTAATTCGGTCAAGATGACCTTATTGCCTAGACTTTTGTATTTGTTTCGATCCCTTCCTATCCCGATTAGAAGGGACCATCTAAAAACATTTCAAGGTAAACTTAATAAATTTATTTGGAACAAGAAAGGTTCACGTCTATCAAACCGTAACTTATTTAATCTCCCTAAGCAAGGTGGATTGGGTTTTCCAAACCTCCTTTGGTACTATCAAGCAGCCCGATTAGCACAATTGTCCGTTATATATCTTAAAAGTGAGCGACCAGACTGGATATTAATAGAAAGCCAAGCAGCTCCTACATTCTCCATGGAATATCTACTATGGTTTCCTCCCAGGAACAGGCCTCCAATACTGTCACCAACCCTTTCACAATCCCTTTCTTTGTGGGATTCCCTTAGGAAGCTTCCTTCCCTGGTTTCTGAAATACAACCATTAGCTCATCTGTTCCAAAACTCTCTATTCCAACATGGCATGGATGTTGAGGCCTTCAAGTGGTGGAGGGACAAGGGGGTGTACCGCATTGGTCAATTTTTTTCTTGCACAGGCCCACTACCCCTTAAACATTTTATAGATGAACTAGATCTTCCCTCTACAGAAAAGTCTAGATTTTACCAGATCTCAAGCTTTGTTCACTCTTTATGGAAAACTAAACCTAATCCTCCAAGATTTACGTCATATGAAGGTTGGTGTGCACAAGCCACGGAGCGGAAGGGAGGGATTTCTGTGATCTATGCTTCACTTGCTTCCAATTCTGTAAAATTACCATACATGTTGGCCTGGGAGAAAGACCTTCAGACTGATTGGGATCTGGAAGACTGGTATGAGAACTATTCTCATTCGATCAAAGATTTATATAATATTTCACTCATCGAAGCTAATGTTAAAATATTCACGAGATGGTACTTGGTTCCCACAAGATTGGCAGCAATGTTCCCTTCCACTTCACCCTTATGCTTTAGAGGCTGTCAGGGAATAGGTTCTATGATTCACATATGGTGGGAATGTCCCAGAATCCGAGGATTTTGGAATAGGGTCTTCCACATCATACGAAAGGTTACAGGTTGTGCTATCTCTCAAACACCAGCGATTGCCTTGCTGAATGGATTCTTGCCGCATGTCTCTAAAATCACCCGTAAATTGATTCTGTTTATATTGACAGGAGCCAAATTGACTATTGCCAAAGCATGGAAGAAGTCTTCGGTATCTCTATTGTCCATGAAAAGAAAGATTTCATGGATAATGGAACAAGAAAAAATGGTTAGTTCCTTATTGGACAAGACCACACAATTTGAAGCCACTTGGGAACCCTGGGCTTGGTTTATGGGAATTTCCCTGATACCGGACATAGGTAGCAACACCAATCGCTGATTTTTGAGTTTCACATCGGAAAGACAGGCATTCTATACTCTTTTTCTGTACTATTTCTTTATCTTCTTTCCTCTCCCCTAGTCTCTTTCCTTTAAATATCTTCTTTTTATGTTTTAGAAACAGTGTAATCTTTCCTTAAAGTTACATAGAAATTCTCAGGTTTATATACTAATTTTTCTTACTAGGGTCAGAATGTCTATTTTTGATCTATTATAATGGGAACATTATATTGTACCCCTGATAAATTCCATAATAATCTTTGAGCTGGATATAATAGATTGTTAATAACATCTCCTCTCTTCTCTCAAATAAAGGTTTATAAGAGAAAAAAATGGTTAATGAGAGGGAGAATCCTCACCCCTCCTTGGACACAGTGTGATCCCCTTTGGGGTGTCGAAGGGGGAGTGAGGCTTCAACATATCTTACAATAAGCAGGTGTACAATTTGAAATTGAATGGATATAGTCAAAGTTAAGAGTTTACATTATATTACTTATACTTTATTTCTTTATATTGTTAGTGCTGTTTACCACAGTAATACGACAACCAATAGACTGTGATCACATATTTTGAATTCACTGTGAAATATATTGTACTAATTTTTTGTTATGCTGATTATACTGTACTATTTTTTCAATGATGATAATAAAAAACTTGAATGATAAAAATGAATGCAGCACACACCTGAGCCATTAGTGTGCTTACTACCCAGAAAACTTGGTGTAAACCACCATTTTACACAGTGGCAAGGCATCACCCTGCTACAACTAGTTATTGATTATTTCATACCATTCTAAGAGTTCCAAAGAGAAGCTAAGGTACTTCTCCCAGTGGTCCATATATGGGAGCTTATGATCTGGGCCAGTTAAATATTTGTATACGATTAACATACAGCTTTATTGGATTTCTAGTTTTACAGGAATTTTCAAAAAATTATATTTATAAGTGTTAATTAGTCTTTCTAATTTTTTCTTTCAGATGCAAGGTGGTTTGGTGATATCAAAACATTTCAGAGGAAGGCAGTTTAAAGGTAGATTTGTAGTTCTCTAAAGAGTGTAGCTTATCCCCAGATATAAAATCACCTATGTGTAGCAATCCCTTATTCTCCCACCATCTGAAAAGCTGTGGAGAAAGTCCCTGTAGAAACTCCAGGATATCTAACAGTGGAGATAGGGGGGTGTGTGGCAAACACAGTTTCTTCTTTGCCCGATGTCTGTCCCATAAAGCTAACGAAAAAGAAAGCATAGGACATAGTATGGAGGGATGCAACCTACTAGGGACCCACATCAAGGTGAGATCAAATGCATAATAATCAGTGCATAATAATACCTCCATATCGACCCAATGTGGAGTTGGGCCTGTAACAGTGGAAAGTGATCATTTGTGCAGCTTGATGATAAGCAGTAAAATTGGGAATTCCCAGGCTGTCATAAGTATTAGGGGTGTGAGTCGTTGGCTTCTATTTCCCCAGATACAGCAAAACATTTTTCACTGAAATTTAAGTAAGTCTCGTCTGGGTATATTAATTGGGGGATTTATAGGAAGATATAATAACCTGAGCAAAATGTTCTTCTTGACTGAATGAATCTTGCCAAACCAGGAGAGGTTCACTCCAGTTCATCTGTCTATACCCTCCAATAATTTTCTAAACATACGTTTATAGTTTGCAGACTAAAGAGGATGCATTAAAGGGGTCAAAGGAATCCCTAAATAATGAATATAGTGGGAGGCCCATTAAAAATTAAAACTGTGGCGAAGTAAGGCAACCGTGGATTTGGGTAGGTCTAGGTTTAAGGCAATGGACTTTTTGTCTATTCATGGTTATTCCTGATAACTGCATAAAGATGGTCAGGAGTTTTAAAAGGTTAGGGAATGTCATATGGGGAGAAGTTATATACATTAAGACATTATCTGCGAACAGTGTGCATTTACGTTCATGATGTACACAGTATATGCATCTGATATCAGGGATAGCAATGGCCAAAGGTACCTTGGCGATCACAAATTAAATTAGCGATAAAAGCAGCCCTGTCTTGTGCCTCATTCTATATCTATTGGGTCGGACTTAAGGGACATTTGTGCCGTGGGAATGTTGTATAATGCATGCAGTATGCATAGGAAGGAAGGTCTGAAACCCATAGTTTCTAGAACAGAAACTATAATTCCAAGGCTATCAAAGGCTTTGTGGAGGTCCAATAATAGCAACAAAGTTCATCTGGTCAGAGGAGAGTCTCAACATCAGTGGACTGCTGATATAAGGTTCAATGACCTGTGTATTTGGTCTGACGTTTGTTGATACCTGACATTGTTTATGAATATAGTATTCCAGAAAATAATTAAGTTGTAAAAGAATGAGGCTGTAAAAGAATTAGGTATAAGAAAGGAATTAAGTAGTTTGACACTTCTAGATTCTCTGAATCATTTGATGATATCATAGTTGCCAACAGTCCTGATTTGGCCAGGACATTCACAGTAATCCAGATCCATGTCCCGGTCTGAGCATGTCCCAGCCCAATCCTGGAAAATAGATTTTGTCCCGGGTAGGAGTGGACTGGGGTGTCTGATCCTCCATAAGAAAAGTCGCACTGCTTCGACGTCACCTGTGAGCTGGGTGGGCTGGTAGTCGGGACTTGGTGATTGAGGGAGAGGGAGGGATGTAGCGGACAACTTGAGTCAGCTACTGGCTGAGGAGGTAGCAGGAGGCGGGCTGCAGCACGTCATAGCCAATGGGTGCACTGTCTGGGCTTCCTGTCCCAGCCAATGGGTGCGCGGGCCCCATTATCAGCCGTGTGCATGGAGCTACTGTGGAGCCGCTTTACGGACATTCCTGATTCAGGTGAGGAAGAACAGTGCTACTTACAGTACTGTAATCTGCCAAGAAAAAAGTGTAGCAGCAGTCTCCCTCTGCAACATGCTGGCAGGGGATATGCTTTTTTTTTCTTGCTCTGGCTTTCTAAAGAAAAAGATGCACCTTTTTTCTATTTCTCTCTCTCCTTTTTTTTTTTTTTTTACATATTAGCAACTCTGCATTGTAGGGGAATAATTTAGTGTATATGCAGTGGGTTTTGTATCTCCCTATATTTTAATATGCAATGTTTTCACTCCTCTATAATATAGCCCAATCTCTCTCTCTCCATCTTTCTTTCTTTCTTTCTTTCTTTATTTCTTTCTTTCTTTCTTTCTTTCTTTCTTTCTTTCTTTCTTTCTTTCTCTTTATCCCTCCATCCCTCTTTCTTTTTTTTCCTTCTCTCTCCCTCCATCCCTCTTTCTTTTTTTCCTTCTCTCTCCCTCCATCCCCTTTCTTTCTTTCTTTCTTTCTTTCTTTCTCTCTCTTTATCCCTCCATCCCGCTTTCTTTTTTTCCTTCTCTCTCCCTCCATTCCTTTTTCTTTTTTTCCTTCTCTCTCCCTCCATCCCTCTTTCTTTTTTTCCTTCTCTCTCCCTCCTCCCTCCATCCCTCTTTCTTTTTTTCTTTCTTTCTTTCTTTCTTTCTTTCTTTCTTTTTCTCTTTCTTTCTCCGCCTACAGACAGAAAAGTGTCCCTAAAAATTTTTGGGGAATGTTGGCAACTACGTGATATTATGTACTGTAGATGATGTTATATTTAAAGTCTTTGCAATCTTACGTTTTACACAGGGTTCCAACTTTTTTGGAATTGGAGTTGTATATATGTAGCTCTCTTTTGGGGGAGTTATGAGAATTGACCCTCCTCAAACAGAATACTGTGGTAAACCTGTAGGTACATACAGTAACTCAAAAAAGTGAGTACATCCCTCATAAGTGTGAATGGGGAGCAGGTGTGTTAAATTTGGTGTTATCGCTCTCACTCCCTCATACCGGTCACTGGAAATTCAACATGGCACCTCATAGCAGATAACTCTCTGAGGATCTGAAAAAAAAGGACTGTTGCTCTACATAAAGATGGCCTAGGCTATAAGAAGATTGCCAAGACCCTGAAACTGAGCTGCAGCACGGTGGCCAAGACCATACAGTGGTTCTACTCAGAACAGGCCTCACCATGGTCGACCAAAGAAGTCGAGTGCACGTGCTCAGCGTCATATCCAGAGATTATCTTTGGGAAATAGACGTATGAGTGCTGCCAGCAGTGCTGCATAGGTTGAAGGGGTGGGGGGTAAGCCTGTCAGTGCACAGACTATACGCCGCACACTGCATCAAATTGGTCTGCATGGCTGTCATCCCAGAAGGAACCCTCTTCAAAATATGATGCACAAGAAAGCCAGCAAACAGTTTGCTGTAGACAAGAGGAATAAGGACATGGATTACTGGAACCATGTCCTATGGTCTGATGGGACCAAGATAAACTTATTTGGTTCAGATGGTGTCAAACATGTGTGGTGGCAACCAGGTGAGGAGTACAAAGACAAGTGTGTCTTGCCTACAGTCAAGCATGGTGGTGGGAGTGTCATGGTCTGGGGCTGCATGAGTGCTGCCGGCACTGGGGAGCTACAGTTCATTGAGGGAACTATGAATGTCAACATGTACTGTGACATACTGAAGCATAGCATTATCCCCTCTGGGCAACAGGGCAGTATTCCAACATGGTAATGACCCCAAACACACCTCCAAGACCACCACTGCCGTGCTAAAGAAGCTGAGGGTAAAGGTGATGGACTGGCCAAGCATGTCTCCAGACGGAAGGTGGAGGAGCGCAAAGTCTCTAACATTCACTAGCTCCGTGATGTCGTCATGGAGGGGTGGAAGAAGACTCCAGTGTGTCAGAAACCATGAATCAGACTGAGGCAGAAGTACAGTTAAATCACACTTGTTTAATAATAATAAAAAAGGGTAAACAGAGTAAATGTAGTCAAAACATAGCCAGAGTTCAGGATCCGGAACGGATAGTCAGACAAGCCAAAACATCAGGGAGCCAGAGATGAGTGCAGTAGAACAGCAAGCAGGATCTGGAGCCAGAAGGTATGTCAGCCAAGCAAGTCTTTAACAGGAACACAGGAGAGCGTCTCTAGAGATGTGAGATTAAGTAGGCAGGACTGACAAGCAGGATATCATCAACAGGTGAGTCACTGTGGAGAGATAGGAGCTTGCAATTAGCCGACAGCTGAGCGGCCAGCTTTGAGAAGGAAGGTCTGAGCCCAGCCCTGACAGTACCCCCTCCTCAATGACCCCTCCCCCTCAGAGGACCACCAGGCTTAAGGGGAAAATGTCTATGGAAATCACGGAGGAGGACAGGGGCATGTACGTCCGAGGATGAGACCCAAGAGAGTTCTTCCAGACCGTACCCTTTCCAATGCACCAGGTGCTGTATGTGCCCATGGAACCTACAGGAGTCAACAATGGACTGTACATCATACTCCTCATGGTTCTCAACCTGTACATGGTGAGGATGAGGCACCGAGGTGGTAAAGCGGTTGCAGACCAAAGGTTTTAATAAGGAGACATGAAATACATTAGAAATACGCATATTAGAAGGAAGGTCTAATGCGTAAGCCACTGGGTTAATCCTGCGAAGAATATGGAAAGGCCCAATAAACCGAGGTGCAAACTTCAGAGAGGGAACACGAAGTCGGAGGTTGCGAGATAACAGCCAGACCCTGTCCCCAACCTGGTAGGAAGGCGCAGGCAGGCATCTGCGGTGTGCATGGAGTCTGTACCTCTCATTAGCATGTCACAAAGCCACCTGGACTTGTACCCAAGTGGAACAAAGACCACAGAGATGCTCCTCTAACGCAGGAATACTCTGCGGAACAAATGAGTCAGGCAATATGGAAGGTTGGAAACCATAGCTCACCATAAACGGGGACAATCGGGAAGCAGAATTCAAGGCACTATTGTGAGCAAACTCCGCCCATGGTAAGAGGTCTGACCAGTTGTTATGATGGTCAGAAATATAGCAATGTAGGAATTGCTCGTTCTGCGGCCCCATTAGACTGTGGGTGATATGCAGAGGAGAAAGCAAGCTGAATTCCCAACTGTGCACAAAAGGCTTGCCAGAACCGGGACACAAACTGACTACCCCTGTCCGAGACAATCACCTTGGGTAGCCCATGTAAGCGAAAGATCTCCTGAGCAAAAATGGAAGCCAGTTCCTTAGAAGTGGGCAACTTCTTAACCACTTGCCGACCGCCGCACACAGATGTACGTCGGCAGAGCGGCACGGGCAGGCAAAAGGGCTTACCTGTACGTCCCTGCCTGCCCGCGGGTGGGGGGTCCGATCGGACCCCCCCCCGGTGCCTGCGACGGTCGGCAAATGTCCCCCGGCGATCGGTGGTGAGGGGGAGGCCATCCATTCGTGGCCCCCCCCTCGCGATCGCTCCCAGCCAATGGGATCATTTCCCTGCCTCTGTATTGTACACAGAGGCAGAGGAAATGATGTCATCTCTCCTCGGCTCGGTATTTTCCGTTCCGGGCCGAGGAGAGAAGACTGGAATGTGAGTGCACAACACACACACACACAGTAGAACATGCCAGGCACACATTACACCCCGATCCCCCCCCCGATCGCCCCCCGATCCCCCCCCAATCACCCCCCCCCCCTGTCACAAACTGACACAAAGCAGGTTTTTTTTTTTTTTTTTTTTTTTTTTCTGATTACTGTATTGGTGTCAGTTTGTGACAGTTAGTGTGTTAGGGCAGTGAATGTTAGGCCCCCTTTAGGTCTAGGGTACCCTCCTAACCCCCCCTAATAAAGTTTTAACCCCTTGATCACCCTCCGTCACCAGTGTCACTAAGCGATCATTTTTCTGATCGCTGTATTAGTGTCGCTGGTGACGCTAGTTAGGGACATAAATATTTAGGTTCGCCGTCAGCGTTTTATAGCGACAGGGACCCCCATATACTACCTAATAAATGTTTTAACCCCTTGATTGCCCCCTAGTTAACCCTTTCACCACTGATCACCGTATAACTGTTACGGGTGACGCTGGTTAGTTCGTTTATTTTTTATAGTGTCAGGGCACCCGCCGTTTATTACCGAATAAAGGTTTAGCCCCCTGATCGCCCGGCGGTGATATGCGTCGCCCCAGGCAGCGTCAGATTAGCGCCAGTACCGCTAACACCCACGCACGCAGCATACACCTCCCTTAGTGGTATAGTATCTGAACGCATCAATATCTGATCCAATCAGATCTATACTAGCGTCCCCAGCAGTTTAGGGTTCCCGAAAACGCAGTGTTAGCGGGATCAGCCCAGATACCTGCTAGCACCTGCGTTTTGCCCCTCCGCCCGGCCCAGCCCAGCCCAGCCCACCCAAGTGCAGTATCGATCGATCACTGTCACTTACAAAACACTAAGCGCATAACTGCAGCGTACGCAGAGTCAGGCCTGATCCCTGCGATCGCTAACAGTTTTTTTGGTAGCGTTTTGGTGAACTGGCAAGCACCAGCCCCAGGCAGCGTCAGGTTAGCGCCAGTAGCGCTAACACCTACGCACGCACCGTACAACTCCCTTAGTGGTATAGTATCTGAACGGATCAATATCTGATCCGATCAGATCTATACTAGTGTCCCCAGCAGTTTAGGGTTCCCAAACACGCAGTGTTAGCGGGATCAGCCCAGATACCTGCTAGCACCTGCGTTTTTCCCGTCCGCCCGGCCCAGCCCACCCAAGTGCAGTATCAATCGATCACTGTCACTTACAAAACACTAAACGCATAACTGCAGCGTTCGCAGAGTCAGGCCTGATCCCTGCGATCGCTAACAGTTTTTTTGGTAGCGTTTTGGTGAACTGGCAAGCACCAGCCCCAGGCAGCGTCAGATTAGCGCCAGTACCGCTAACACCCACGCACGCAGCATACGCCTCCCTTAGTGGTATAGTATCTGAACGGATCAATATCTGATCCAATCAGATCTATACTAGCGTCCCCAGCAGTTTAGGGTTCCCACAAACGCAGTGTTAGCGGGATCAGCCCAGATACCTGCTAGCACCTGCGTTTTGCCCCTCCGCCCGGCCCAGCCCAGCCCACCCAAGTGCAGTATCGATCGATCACTGTCACTTACAGAACACTAAACGCATAACTGCAGCGTTCGCAGAGTCAGGCCTGATCCCTGCGATCGCTAACAGATTTTTTGGTAGCGTTTTGGTGAACTGGCAAGCGCCAGCGGCCTAGTACACCCCGGTCGTAGTCAAACCAGCACTGCAGTAACACTTGGTGACGTGGCGAGTCCCATAAGTGCAGTTCAAGCTGGTGAGGTGGCAAGCACAAGTAGTGTCCCGCTGCCACCAAAAAGACAAACACAGGCCCGTCGTGCCCATAGTGCCCTTCCTGCTGCATTCGCCAATCCTAATTGGGAACCCACCGCTTCTGCAGCGCCCGTACTTCCCCCATTCACATCCCCAACCAAATGCAGTCGGCTGCATGAGAGGCATTTTCTTTATGTCCTCCCGAGTACCCCTACCCAACGAACCCCCCCAAAAAAGATGTTGTGTCTGCAGCAAGCGCGGATATAGGCGTGACACCCGCTATTATTGTCCCTCCTGTCCTGACAATCCTGGTCTTTGCATTGGTGAATGTTTTGAACGCTACCATTCACTAGTTGACTATTAGCGTAGGGTACAGCATTCCACAGACTAGGCACACTTTCACAGGGTCTCCCAAGATGCCATCGCATTTTGAGAGACCCGAACCTGGAACCGGGTACAGTTATAAAAGTTAGTTACAAAAAAAAAAAAAACACATACAAAAATATAAAATAAAAAAAAAATAGTTGTCGTTTTATTGTTCTTTCTCTCTCTATTCTCTCTCTCTATTGTTCTGCTCTTTTTTACTGTATTCTATTCTGCAATGTTTTATTGTTATTATGTTTTATCATGTTTGTTTTTCAGGTATGCAATTTTTTATACTTTACCGTTTACTGTGCTTTATTGTTAACCATTTTTTTGTCTTCAGGTACGCCATTCACGACTTTGAATGGTTATACCAGAATGATGCCTGCAGGTTTAGGTATCATCTTGGTATCATTCTTTTCAGCCAGCGGTCGGCTTTCATGTAAAAGCAATCCTAGCGGCTAATTAGCCTCTAGACTGCTTTTACAAGCAGTGGGAGGGAATGCCCCCCCCCCCACCGTCTTCCGTGTTTTTCTCTGGCTCTCCTGTCTCAACAGGGAACCTGAAAATGCAGCCGGTGATTCAGCCAGCTGACCATAGAGCTGATCAGAGACCAGAGTGGCTCCAAACATCTCTATGGCCTAAGAAACCGGAAGCTACGAGCATTTTATGACTTAGATTTCGCCGGATGTAAATAGCGCCATTGGGAAATTGGGAAAGCATTTTATCACACCGATCTTGGTGTGGTCAGATGCTTTGAGGGCAGAGGAGAAATCTAGGGTCTAATAGACCCCAATTTTTGCAAAAAAGAGTACCTGTCACTACCTATTGCTATGATAGGGGATATTTACATTCCCTGAGATAACAATAAAAATGATTTAAAAAAAAAATGAAAGGAACAGTTTAAAAATAAGATAAAAAAATAATAATAATAAAGAAAAAAAAAAAAAAAAAAAAAAAAAAAAGCACCCCTGTCCCCCCTGCTCTCGCGCTAAGGCGAACGCAAGCGTCGGTCTGGCGTCAAATGTAAACAGCAATTGCACCATGCATGTGAGGTATCGCCGCGAAGGTCAGATCGAGGGCAGTAAGTTTAGCAGTAGACCTCCTCTGTAAATCTAAAGTGGTAACCTGTAAAGGCTTTTAAAGGCTTTTAAAAATGTATTTAGTTTGTCGCCACTGCACGTTTGTGTGCAATTTTAAAGCATGTCATGTTTGGTATCCATGTACTCGGCCTAAGATCATCTTTTTTATTTCATCAAACATTTGGGCAATATAGTGTGTTTTAGTGCATTAAAATGTAAAAAAGTGTGTTTTTTCCCCAAAAAATGCGTTTGAAAAATTGCGGCGCAAATACTGTGTGAAAAAAAAAAATGAAACACCCACCATTTTAATCTGTAGGGCATTTGCTTTAAAAAAAATATATAATGTTTGGGGGTTCAAAGTAATTTTCTTGCAAAAAAAAATTATTTTTTTATGTAAACAATAAGTGTCAGAAAGGGCTTTGTCTTCAAGTGGTTAGAAGAGTGGGTGATGTGTGACATAAGCTTCTAGATGTTGTGCATAAAATGCCAGGACAGTTCAAAACCCCCCCAAATGACCCCATTTTGGAAAGTAGACACCCCAAGCTATTTGCTGAGAGTCATGTTGAGTCCATGGAATAATTTATATTGTGACACAAGTTGCGGGAAAGAGACAATTTTTTATTTTTTTTATTTTTTTTTGCGCAAAGTTGTCACTAAATGATATATTGCTCAAACATGCCATGGGAATATGTGAAATTACACCCCAAAATACATTCTGTTGCTTCTCCTGAGTACGGGGATACCACATGTGTGAGACTTTTTGGGAGCCTAGCCGCGTACGGGACCCCGAAAACCAAGCACCGCCTTCAGGCTTTCTAAGGCCGTAAATTTTTGATTTCACTCTTCACTGCCTATCACAGTTTCGGAGGCCATGGAATGCCCAGGTGGCAAAAAAAACCCCCAAATGACCCCATTTTGGAAAGTAGACACCCCAAGCTATTTGATGAGAGGTATAGTGAGTATTTTGCAGACCTCACTTTTTGTCACAAAGTTTTGAAAATTGAAAAAAGAAAAAAAAAATTTTTTTTTCTCGTCTTTCTTTATTTTCAAAAACAAATGAGAGCTGCAAAATACTCACCATGCCTCTCAGCAAATAGCTTGGGGTGTCTACTTTCCAAAATGGGGTCATTTGGGGGGGGGTTTGTGCCACCTGGGCATTCCATGGCCTCCGAAACTGTGATAGGCAGTGAGGAGTAAAATCAAAAATGTACGCCCTTAGAATTCCTGAAGGCAGTGATTGGTTTTCGGGGTCCCGTACGCGGCTAGGCTCCCAAAAAGTCCCACACATGTGGTATCCCCATACTCAGGAGAAGCAGCTAAATGTATTTTGGGGTGCAATTCCACATATGCCCATGGCCTGTGTGAGCAATATATCATTTAGTGACAACTTTGTGCAAAAAAAAAAAAAAAAAAAAAAAAAAATTGTCACTTTCCCGCAACTTGTGTCAAAATATAAAACATTCCATGGACTCAACATGCCTCAAAGCAAATAGCTTGGGGTGTCTACTTTCCAAAATGGGGTAATTTGGGGGGGTTTTATGTCATCTGGGCATTTTATGGCCTTCAAAACTGTGATAGGTAGTGAGGAGTAAAATCAAAAATGTACGCCCTTAGAAATCCTGAAGGCAGTGATTGGTTTTCGGGGCCCCGTACGCGGCTAGGCTCCCAAAAAGTCCCACACATGTGGTATCCCCGTACTCAGGAGAAGCAGCTAAATGTATTTTGGGGTGCAATTCCACATATGCCCATGGCCTGTGTGAGCAATATATCATTTAGTGACAACTTTTTGTAATTTTTTTTTTTTTTTTTTTTTTTTGTCATTATTCAATCACTTGGGACAAAAAAAATGAATATTCAATGGGTTCAACATGCCTCTCAGCAAATTCCTTGGGGTGTCTACTTTCCAAAATGGGGTCATTTGTGGGGGTTTTGTACTGCCCTGCCATTTTAGCACCTCAAGAAACGACATAGGCAGTCATAAATTAAAGGCTGTGTAAATTCCAGAAAATGTACCCTAGTTTGTAGACGCTATAACTTTTGCGCAAACCAATAAATATACGCTTATTGACATTTTTTTTACCAAAGACATGTGGCCGAATACATTTTGGCCTAAATGTATGACTAAAATTGAGTTTATTGGATTTTTTTTAGAACAAAAAGTAGAAAATATCATTTTTTTTCAAAATTTTCGGTCTTTTTCCGTGTATAGCGCAAAAAATAAAAACGGCAGAGGTGATCAAATACCATCAAAAGAAAGCTCTATTTGTGGGAAGAAAAGGACGCAAATTCCGTTTGGGTACACCATTGCATGACCGCGCAATTAGCAGTTAAAGCGACGCAGTGCCGAATTGTAAAAAGTGCTCTGGTCAGGAAGGGGGTAAATCCTTCCGGGGCTGAAGTGGTTAAGTGGAATACAATAGGACATTTTGGGTGAAAATGTATATGTAACATCTGAGGTGTAAAATAAACTCTGTGTAGGAATTTGACTTGGATCAGCCTGTCCCTAGATTAAATCAATGCCTGGGCACTTTCTCCAAGACAATCATCCCAGTCCTCCCTGTCCAAGTCTGGTATGTCCGCCCTCCACTTTTCCCAAAGCCGTTCCATCCTGGAGGAGCTGCAGCTTAGCAAGTTAAAATATAGTGTAGACTAAGGCTTAGGAAGCTGCTCCAGAGCCAGTCTGCCTTCTATCGGGTCCATGTCTAACTTCGGGATGATAGGGAATTGGGCGCGTATGATGTGACGGAGTTGGAAGTATCTGAATGTCATCCATCCAGGCAGACGGATTCGGGTCCTGAGTTCCATTAGGGAGAGTAGTCTGTCAGCCCGTTAGAATGTCTCCTAAAGTCTTTATTCCATACTTAGAGTTGGGGGTCAGGGATGGTACGGAGATGCAGGAGATTGGGATTACCCCACAGAGGGGTGAAGGGAGACCATCTGTTAGGGTAGGAGTGTGGTTTTAGTGGAGTGAGGTAGTGCAACGTACGCTCGGTTTACCCCGGTAAATCAAATTTCCCAGTTTCTGAAGTGAGCCTAAAATAGCTGCCTCAAGACATTCCGCGGTGTTATTTCGAGACCGCAGAAATAGACATGCAGATCTGGGAGCGCCAGGCCTCCGCATCACCCTGGGAGGATCACGGTAGCTTTGGCTATTCTAGGTAGCGTTCCTCCCCAAATGAAACTGATCATACATTTCTCCACCTCTTTGAAGAAAGGGTTGGGCAACCAGGTCGGGCAGTTACGGAAAACATAGAGGAACTTAGGAAGGAAAATCATTTTTAGGATGTTAATTCTACCCATAAGATTCAGGGGTAGTGAGGACCAAGTAGTACATTTCTCCTTTAGCTGGGTGAATATAGGGGTGATATTAAGGTCAAAATAGCTGGCCGGGTCTCTCCTAATCTGGATGCCCAAGTATTTAAATTGCTCCATCCACAAGAACTGGCTGTCTGGGGCTGTATCCCGTGCCTTAGGGTCAAGGGGGAAAAGAATTGACTTATCCCAATTAATCCGCAGTAGTGTCCAAATTCATTAAACAGATCTAGGGCTGCCTTGAGAGAGACATTTGAGTCTTGAAATAAAGTCATCAGCGTAATAAAAGAGAGCTTCTCTTCCAGTGGGCCTACCCTGAGTCCCTTAACCTGAGCAGACTCCCTGATGAGTATTGCCAGTGGTTCCAAGGCCAGGGCAAAAAGGGAAGGGGAAAGCGGGCAGCCCTGCCTTGTGCCCCTCTGGCCCTGGGGGAGCTGTATAACATTTTAAGCCAATGGAGGAAGTGGGGGCCAAACCCGAACCTGTGGCAAACAGCATCCTGAATGTGTTCCTGTATGGCAGGATCTTCTACCCAGAATCTGGACAGACGGCACATCAGAACCCCCGGTGCCCCGGCTGCCAGCCCAATCCGCAGCGGAGCGTGGTCTGAGACCCCTCTCGGGAGCATGCTGACCTCGGATATCCGGCGCATCATGGATGGGGAGGCCAGGGCCAGATCAATGCGCGAGAACGACCTGAAGGATGCTGAGTGACAGGAAAAACCTCTGTCGTTAGGATGATAGTGACGCCAGACATCCACCAGGCCGAACCCGCCCATCCACTAGGCCAAACCAGGGGCCCACCGAGAGGCGGAGGGGAGTCTATCCAGGTCAGGGGACGGGGTCATATTAAAGTCTCCTATAAACAAAACATCATCAACACCATATGTAAACACGTTCTGCATAACTGTGTTAAGCACTGAGACATCAGCAGGAGGGGGCAGATAGATTCCCACCAGGACCAAGGGAGCATTAGAAACAAGGGCATGCATTATTATAAAGCGCCCCTCAGGGTCTGTTAGATCAATTAGCTTTCTGTGCACTAGGATACTGACCCCTCTGGAGTAGCTGGAGTGCGTGGCATGGTAGTGAGCCCCAACCCATGCTCTCTTTAGGTTCAGGATCCGAGAGCACACCAGATGGGTCTCTTGAAGCACAACTAGCTGAGGGGAGTATTTTTTAAGGTAGTTAAAGACAAAGGAGCGCTTAATAGCGGAGTTGAGGCCCTGCACATTCCAGGAAATTATATTGTGCATAGACATCGTGTTAGGGTTAAAAAGTTTTTACTCCGGAGGACAGGACAGGCCCAGACTCCAGCACTACAGGGGAGAGGAGGAGAGGGCGCATTGCCTCTAAGGGATATGCCACCTCCACTTGTAAACCCTCCTCTCAACATTCCCACATGCGACTTATCATGAGCAGATACTTCATTTTGTAAAAGACCAGTGTTCATCATGAAAAACCAATGACTCAAATAACAAAACTTATAAACTTTAAACGTCCATGAGTGATCGACAACGGCCGACCTTCCCATCCCCCCTCCCTGCAGGTCCCTCAAGTGAGGTTCTGCTTGGTTCCCCAAAACCTGCCCGGAGGCAACTACAAACTTGGGAGACATGTATCAAGCATGGAGTAACAGTCAATTCATAGTAGCAACTCTTGCACCATTGTCCTGGAAAGAAATCAGAAGATTTTGTCAGCATAAAGTTCCCATCAGGAGGTGCTGGAAGTAAGATAACAAAGTACCTGAGTCAAGTAATTCACCTGGTATACCAGGAGCACAATGCTTAGGGTGGCTTTCCACCATCAACTGTTGGTAAAACTAAAGCCGTTCTGGGTTATCATAAGACCCCCTTCCCCATTCGTTGGCAAATAACAGGATCGGGCAATGGTCAGGCTCGACAAATGCAGGAAAATTTTCCTTAACCTCCATTTCATAACAGAGGTCTGTCAGCTCAACAGAAATAATCACACAGATAGAGCCTAATTCAGAATGTAGTCACAGTCAGGGGGATCATACATGTGGCGGCAAGGATTCCAGCCAGTGCGTTGCCTTTCTAGGGGAGGTAAAGAATCTCAGTCTCACCATCCACAACTCGCAGCTTGGCTGGGAAGAGCCCACTGTATTTAATTTTCCTTTCTCTGAGGGCAGCTTTAACTGCATCAAAAGCTTTTGTGTCTCCGTAGAATAATCTGGAAACAACATGAGCCGGTTGTTTTTATATTGTATGTCCCAGCCAGTCTGGCGGCTCTGAACAATTCATCCCGGTCTCTGAAATTTAGCAGCCTCAGGATAAATGTCCGGGGGGGCTCCCTGAGGGCCAGGCTGTGGCGGCATACGGTGAGCCCTCTCCACAGTAAAATACGGGGATAGCTGGGCTGCAGGCAGGAGGGAGTGCAGAAGCTCTTCAGTAAAAACCGTGGTGTTCTTCCCCTCAGCCTCCTCTGGCAGCCCTATGATGCGGATGTTGTTGGGGCAGCAACGATTTTCGGCATCCTCTGCTCTATAGTCTAAAGTTTTTAGCTTGGACTGCAGTGTGCGGAGGACCCCATCGTGCTCCACAACCATGTCCTCCACATGGCTCACTCTCCCCTCCGTGTTAGTCAGGCGGGACTGGACCTTGTCCATATCCTGACGGATAAGTCCCATGTACAGCTGCACTGCCTCTATCTTGCTGGTAAGGGTTGTTTGGCAAGTGGCTATGGCAGTGTGGCAGGATGCAATAGACACCATAACCTCCGGTATCCCTGGGGGATTAGCTGGGGCCTGTGCAGAGGAGTCAGTCTGCAAAGCCATATTGACACGTGTAGTAGATGCAGGCTGCCGCCGCAGCTCAGGCCCACTATCGTCCGGAATATCAGGGGGAAAATGGAGCTTCTTACCATCCTTGCCTCAGCCCGGTGTTCTGGACAGCATCCGCCGGCTATCAGAGCTGTATTAGGCTACGGTCCTCACAGGTACACAGAAGATAAGGAGATCTTTGCAGCAGAGCTCCGGGATGTGCATCTGGTCACTCCCCCATCTTGGACACGCTCCAGCCGACTCCATCTTGGAAGCGGAAGAAAATTCTTGTGACAAAGAGTCAGCCCTTACATTCTTAGTACTGGGTAAGAATGAGACAATGTAATTGAAACTAGACAAGAAAAGAGCCCATCGCGCCCTTCTGGGAGAGAGGCGTTTAGCATCAGACAAGAATGTGAGATTCTTATGGTCAGTAAGAATGAGAACCGGCACAGTGGTACCTTCGAGGAGATGTCTCCATTCTTTCAGGGCTAAAATGATCGCTAACAGCTCTCTGTCACTAATCTCGTAATTGCACTCCGTAGGTGACAGTTTCTTGGAAAAGTAGCCACAAGGATTCATAGCTCTCTCAGAGGTAGGACGTTGAGACAGAAGGGCGCCAACTCCAGTCTCAGAAATATCAACCTCAAGGATAAAAGGTAACGTAGGATCACAATGTGCCAACACAGGAGCAGAAACAAAGGCAGCCTTGAGACTCTCAAAGGCCTTAATGGACTCCGGAGACCAACTGTGTGGGTTTTCGTCCTTTCTGGTGATATCAGTCAGGGGCTTGACTAGAGACGAAAAGTTACGAATAAACTTCCTATAATAGTTGGCAAAGACAAGAAAACGCTGCAGAGGACGTAAACCCATGGGTCGGGGCCACTGTAGACTTGCTGAAAGTTTCTCTGGGTCCAGCGAAAAACCAGCAATGGAAATGTAATAACCTAGGAATTTAATTTGTTCATGATGGAATTCACACTTCTCCAATTTACAATAGAGAATATTCTCTCTTAGTTTCTGAAGTACATGACAGACATCTGTGTGGTGACTCTCCAGGGACATGGAAAATATGAGGATATCGTCAAGATAAACAACTACACATAACTGCAACAATTCTCGGAGGACATCGTTAATAAATTCCTGGAAAACTGAGGGGAGTTACAAAGGCCAAAAGGCATTACGAGGTACTCATAATGGCCTGTTCTGGTATGCAGTTTTCCACTCGTCGCCCTCCTTAATCCTCACGAGATTGTATGCCCCTCTCAAATCAAGCTTGGTGAAAACCGTTGCTCCCTTGAGGTGGTCAAATAACTCCGTAATTAATGGAATCGGATAGGTATTCTTAATCGTGAAACGATTGAGACCCCTATAATCAATACAAGAAAGAAGAAACCAGCACCAGCAGGAGAAGAGGATTTGCGGATGAAACCTTGTGAAAGTGTGTCTGCAACATACTCCTCCATGGCCTTTGCCTTCTGGATAACTGGGGACGAAACAACGCCACCTAAGGTCTGTCCAAGGTTCGGGCGTTGCCTGGATGGGTAGGACAAGACTTCAAAAAGTGACCTGCCTGGCCACAATAAAGGCACAATCTCTCCCTCCTCCTAAGGGTTCTCTCATCTGCAGAGAGACACGTGAAGCCCAAGTGCATGGGTTCATCTTCACAGACCGACTCGGTACCAGGAGGCATGGGAGGTGAGGGAGACAAGGGTGGGACTGCAAACTTCGGAGACAAATGTACAGGAGGCTTCCCGCAAGCGCTCCTTAAAAGGGAGTCTTTCTCTGAGTCTGGAGTCAATGAGGATGGATCAACCTCTCCAGCTCAGTGGGTATATCTCAGGCTGCTATCTCATCCTTGATGGTATCCGAGAGACCACGAGAAAAAGCAGCCACTCATTGTTCTATTGTTCCAAGCAACCTCTGCTGCCAGAGTAAGGAATTTAATGGCGTAATCGGCAACAGTTCTCGTACTCTGTTTGATGGGCATGAGGCACTTGGCAGCAGAAGCGGAGCATGCAGGAACGTCAAATACCCTTTTAAAAGAAGTCACAAACTTAGGGAAACTCAAGACATCAGGTTTTTGCATCTCCCATAGAGGGTTTGCCCAGGCCAAGGCTCTCTCAGAAAGCAAAGATATTATGAAACCTACTTTGCTTCTGTCCGTGGGAAATGCCTGGGGCAGCATTTCAAAGTATATCTCAACCTGGTTGAGAAACCCTCTGCATTAGACTGGATCGCCCCAAATCACTGGGGAAGTGGAGCGGAACCAGACATACCTCTTTTAGAGGTAATACTTGAGGAGAGAGCAGCAGCAGAGACGGCCTGGAACACAGGTTGTACCGGAGCAGCCACAGTGGGAGATTCCAGGAGAGCCGTGCGACTCAGAAGCGTTTGTAATGCCATGGCAAACTGATCCATGCGGTGAGCCTGCTCATCCAATCTGGAAAAAATATTGCCAACAAGTGGATTGACTGCATCTTCTGAAATCATCGCCTTCGCCTACTGTCAGAGACCATGAATTAGACTGAGACAGAAGTACAGTTAAATCACACTTGTTTAATAATAATAAAAAAAAAAGGTAAACAGAGTAAATGTAGTCAAAACATAGCCAGAGTTCAGGAACCGGAACGGATAGTCAGACAAGCCAAAACGTCAGGGACCCAGACAGGGGCGGTGTAACAAGGGGTTAAATTCTGTGTTACATTTATTCATAGATTAATTTATATATTTACCCTTTCAGATATGTGGTCAGTAAATGCAATGATTAAAACACACAAAACAAAGAATGTAATAAAAGAGATTTACTTAGCTTCGATTAAAGATGTATTACAGATGTTACAATACAGGATAAATTCAGCATTCAATCCAGGGAACCCCTCAACTTCTGAATTTTCAGATAGTTCTGGAAGCCGACAGCCTGTTCAAGATCTAGGACCACTCACGTCCCTCAACGAAGTTCACCGGCCTGCTCTATTGTCTGACCTTTTAAAGGCTAGATGGAAGGCGCGAAAAAGCTGGTTTTATCTGGTACTAACAAAGCCTAGCCCCAGACAATGTGACCATCTGTGAATGACCGTCTGTGAGCTCAGAAACATACATTTTACATATATAGAAATATATATATATATATATATATATATATATATATATATATATATATATATATATATAAGTAATCACTTTAAAACTATTACTAAGTTTCTTGTAATTAAATAACTAAAGTTATATATGAATATAGACTCATACTACAGGCGGATTAATGCACAGGCTGGTCTAGGCTGCAGCCTAGGGCCCCATGTGTGCAAGGGCCCCCGATTGGCCATGATATTTTTATTAATTTATATATGTGTATGTAGAATAAAAACCATGCCTGCGTGTTATACGAATACGCCGATACATTTTTTTTACCAACAGGGGGCGGGGATCGGGGTGCCACCCATTGGGGGGGTGTAAGGCCAGCTGTACCGCCTCTCCTGGCCCTGGGACAGCGCTGCCAGCATACTTTAAAGTTGAGAAAACATTACTGCCAGCCCTTTCTCATGCACAGCTCCTCGTGTGTCACTCTCAATGTAGATGGAAGTCTCTTAATACCTCAATTAAAGCCGCTTTGTCTGGCCGCTCTCCTCCTCCTGCTCCACCTCCTTTCCGAGTGTAGCCTTTGATTGCAGGAGGAGAGCGGTCATGTGACCGGGTCATGAAGAATGGCGTTAATTGAGGTATTTAGAAGCTTTGATTTACAATGAGTGACAGAGGAGGAGCGGTGTATGAGAAAGGGCTGGCAGTGATGTTTTCTCAACTTTAGAGTTTTCTTTCCCAGGAGACTGGGGGTCTCCTGGGAGTGCAGGGGGGCTTTATAATGAAAGAGGCCTGTGTGATATGCAGGAAAAGGGGTCTGTGTACTATGCAGATGTCTGTGTACTGTGCAGGGAACGGGGTCTGTGTACTGTGCAGGGAAAGGGGGCTGTGTTATGTGCAGGGGGTCTGTGTTTTGTGCAGAGAAAGGGGGCTGTGTTATGTGCAGGGGGTCTTTGTACTGTGCAGAGGGTTGTGTACTGTGCAGGGAAAGGGGTCTGTGAACTGTGCAGGGGGGCTGTGTACTGTGCAGGGGGGCTGTGTACTGTGCAGAGGGTTGTGTACTGTGCAGGGAAAGGGGTCTGTGTTCTGTGCAGGGGGGCTGTGTACTGTGCAGGGGGCTGTGGGAAGTTTTTTTTCCTGAAACTTCCCTCTTAATGTTAGGGTGCGTGTTATATGCACTCTGAAAATGAAACAAAGGCGCCACTCTGTGCAGTAAAAAACATGGAGTTTAATAAAACTGTAAAAAGGTACTCACAAAGGTACATAGTGAACAAGCATGTTGGCAAAAGCTGCTAGATATCCTGGTAGTGAGTCTGATCTGTTTCCTGGATTGCAGTGGTGTCCGATGGACAGGCTGCGCCGATGGATGCTGGCACTTCCTGCCGTTGGAACGTATGATTGTTCTGCTGTTGATTATTGCTTGCTTTTATGTGCTGCTGCTGCTGTTTATGGTATTTGTATGGCTTCTATATTATTGGAATATTATACAGCGTTTCGATTGGTCTCTCAGGATGTTGTGATTTTGCCTCAGTTAAACAGGAGCTGCTGCAGAAGTTTTTGGCCTAACTGTTGGTTTAGAAAGGTAAAATCTGTTAAAGCTTACAGATGTATTTTGAATGCTTTTTTTTCTGTGGCATTGCTGTTTATAATAGGCTCATGTCTGAATGTGTTTGGGCTGTAGACCTGAGAGTTGCACTTGAGGCGTGTAATATAGGTCTACCCTTTTACACATGGCACTAAATAATTTATTTTCTGGTAAAGTATGCTTAGGAGGGGGTCACACAAAAAGTAGCCTAGGGGCCCATGACCACCTTAATCCTCCACTGGATCCAGAGATGAGCGTAGTAGAACAGCAAGCAGGATCTGGAGCCAGAAGGAATGTCAGCCAAGCAAGTCTTTAACAGGACCACAGGAGAGCATCTCTAGAGATGTGACCAAGGTGAAGGCAGAGATCATCTGGACTGGACAGCTTAGACCCCTTTCACACTGAAGGCGTTTTTTCAGGTGCTTTAGCACTAAAAATAGCGCCGGTAAAGAGCCTTAAAAAAGCCTCAGCTGTAATCCCAGTGTGAAAGCCCGAGTGCTTTCACACTGGAGCGCTGCGCTGGCAGGACGTCAAAAAAAGTCCTGCAAGCAGCTTCTTTTCAGCGTTGCAGGAGCGGTAAATACACCAATCCTAAAGCGCCCCTGCCCATTGAAATCAATGGGCAGTGCCGCCGACCCATATTCTTAGCGGCGCTTTAACCCTTTTCGGCTGCTAACGGGGGTTAATAGCGCCCTGCTAGTGGCCGAAAAGCGCTGCAATGATGACGGTAAAGCGCCGCTAAGGATAGCAGTGCTTTACCACCGACGCCCGGGAGCTGGCAGTGTGAAAGTCCCCCTAAGTAGGCAGGACTAACAAAGATATCATCAACAGGTGAGTCACTGTGGAGAGATAGGAGCTGGCAATTAGCTGACAGCTGAGCGGCCAGCTTTGAGAAGGAGGAGCTAAGCCCAGCCCTGACACAGTGGCAACCTGTGAAGCTCTGGTGAACTCCATGCCCAAGAGGGATAAGGCAGTGCTGGAAAATAATGGTGGCCACACAAAATATTGACACTTTGGGCCCAATTTGGAGATTTTCACTTAGGGGTGTACTCACTTTTGTTGCCAGCGGTTTAGACATTAATGGCTGTGTGTTGATTTATTTTGAGGGGACAGCAAATTTACACTGTTATACAAGCTGTACACTCACTACTTTACATTGTAGCAAAGTGTCATTTCTTCAGTGTTGTCACATGAAAAGATATAACAAAAATTTTACAAAAATGTTAGGGTGTACTCACTTTTGTTAGATTATGTATGTTTATTTTTTGTATTCCCACATTTCTCTTTTAGGTGTTAGGCGCATTTAGTTTTTGAGTATACATACATTCCAATGTCCAGAATCTGACCAATGGAATTAAATAAACAACCAAGGACTTGATGGGCCTAAACGCACCTAAATCTGTTTACAAAATGCAGCTTTAGGTGCGTTTTCAGCACTGCCTTCTTCTCCCCTGGAGCCAGGTGTCCAGGGGAGGAAATAAATGTCCACTATGCACAAGGCTTAACTACTTGCCTACAGGGCACTTTCACCCCCTTCCTGCCCAGGACAGTTTTCAGCTTTCAATGCTGTCGCACTTTGAATGACAAATGCGCGGTCATGCAACACTGTACTCAAACTAAATTTTTATCACTTTTTTTGAGACAGATAGAACTGTCTTTTGGTGGTATTTAATCACCACTTGGTTCTTTTTTTTAAAAGAAATTGAAAAAAAGAAGTTTTTCTTTGTTTCTGTTATAACATTTTGTAAATAAGTAATTTTTCTCCTTCACTGATGTGCGCTGATGAGGCTGCACTGATGAGGAGGCACTGATATGCAGCACTGATGAGGCTGCACTGATGAGGAGGCACTGATATGCAGCACTGATGAGGCTGCACCAGTGGCGGCTGGTGAAGTTTTAGGATGGGGGGGCGCCATACCCTGCCCTTCCTTTTTGACCCCTCCCACCTGGTGAAAATGGGCGTGGTTTCAGTGAAATAGTGGGCGTGGCTCTAAGGTGGTGTGGTTAGCGTCTGAGATGAACGAGGGCTGGAGAGAGAGGGAGAGAGGGATGGAGGGACAACATGCCCAGAACCTACACAACAATAGAAATATGTGTATTCTAGAAAGTTTAACAATCAGTAGATAAAGATATACCAAACACCTGGTGTTAGCACTTCAATCATCCCGGCACCATGGTTGTTATGGTGTCAGGATGATTGAAGCGCATTATTTCTATTATTACATTGTAATATAAAATGAAATCATTCAACTCATCATAATGTATAATCAGTGGGAGCCCTGAGCATGTCACTAGCCACGTCGCCTGCCACCAGATGCCATCAGGTATCCCCAGCGGAGTCCGTTCCCACATGCAGCCTGTGTCCCATAAAATACAGCCTGTGTCACACCAAATGCAGCCTGTGTCCCACCAAATGCAGCCTGTGTCCCACCAAATGCAGCCTGTGTCCACCAAATGCAGCCTGTGTCCCACCAAATGCAGCCTGTGTCCACCAAATGCAGCCTTGCCTGTGTCCCCCAAATGCAGCCTGTGTCCCACCAAATGCAGCCTGTGTCCACCAAATGCAGCCTTGCCTGTGTCCCCCAAATGCAGCCTTGCCTGTGTCCACTAAATGCAGCCTTGCCTGTGTCCCCCAAATGCAGCCTTGCTTGTGTCCCCCAAATGCCTGTGTCCCCCAAATGCAGCCTTGCCTGTGTCCCCCAAATGCAGCCTTGCCTGTGTCCACCAAATGCAGCCTTGCCTGTGTCCCCCAAATGCAGCCTTGCCTGTGTCCACCAAATGCAGCCTTGCCTGTGTCCACCAAATGCAGCCTTGCCTGTGTCCCTCAAATGCCTGTGTCCACCAAATGCCTGTGTCCCCCAAATGCAGCCTTGCCTGCGTCCCCCAAATGTAGCACAGCGGTACTTACCTTGCTGTGTGTTGTCCTCTCCAGCGGTGTTTCCTTCCACAGCGGCGATGGAGCGGCATACTTCCTGTTTCCTCTCTCCCGGGCGCAATGGGAGAAAGAAAACAAGAAGTGACATCAAACTGAGATGTCAATCAAACCGTCCGGCCATAGTAATAGATACTACAGGCGCTGGGCGGAAGCTACTCGGCGCCTCAGAAAGCGCCGCAAGACGTGCATAGACATGACGCTTCCCATAAGTGAACTGTGTCCGGCGTTTCACTGTGTCCGGCATTCGAACACAGTGCACTTAACCACTAGCTGACCGCCGGCTGTCTATTGATGGCCAGGCGGCGCAACTCTCGTTGCGAGCAGGCGTCATATGACGGCCTCGCATTCCTAGGCCACCAGGGGGCGCGCGCGCCGCCGCCGGCGATCGCGCGCGCGCGCCGTGTCACTAGGCACCCGGTGCGCGTGCCCGGTGGCCGCGATGTCCGCCAGGCACCCGCGATTACCGGTAACACAGCAGGACCGTGGATCTGTGTGTGTAAACACACAGATCCACGGTCCTGTCAGAGGAGAGGAGACCGATGGTGTGTTCCCAGCACAGCGGAACACCGATCGGTCTCCTCCCCTAGTGAGTCCCCGCCCCCTACAGTTAGAATCACTCCCTAGCAACACAGTTAACCCCTCGATCACCACCTAGTGTTAACCCCTTCCCTGCCTGTCACATTTATACAGTAATCAATGCATTTTTATAGCACGGATCGCTGTATAAATGTGAATGGTCCCAAATATGTGTCAAAAGTGTCCGATGTGTCCGCCGCAATATCGCAGTCACAATAAAAATCGCAGATCGCCGCCATTACTAGTAAAAAAATAAAAAAAAATAAAAATGTTATAAATCTATCCCCTATTTTGTAGACGCTATAACTTTTGCGCAAACCAATCTATATACGCTTATTGCGATTTTTTTTACCAAAAATATGTACAAGAATACGTATCGGCCTAAACTGAGAAAAAATTTGTTTTAAAGAAAAAAAAATTGGATATTTATTATCGCGAAAGATAAAAATTATTGTGTTTTTTTTAAAACTTCTCACTCTTCTTTTGTTTATAGCGCAAAAAATAAAAACCGCAGAGGTGATCAAATACCACTAAAAGAAAGCTCTATTTATGGGGAAAAAATGATAACAATTTCATTTGGGTACAGTGTTGTATGACCGCGCAATTGTCATTCAAAGTGCAACAGCGCTGAAAGCTGAAAAATGGCTTGGGCAGGAAGGGGGCGAAAATGCACTGTATTGAGGTGGTTAAGGACCTTTTTTTGTATTTTTTTTTAAAGGGCCAGTATTAAATTTATTTAATTTTTTTTACATTTTTTTTTTTTGCCTGGAGGGGAGGGGGGGGGGGGGGGGCTGCGCCCATGCGCATCCTATGGACGCGCCGCCACTGGGCTGCACTTATATGTGGCACTGATGGGCGGCACTGAGAGGCAGCTATGATAGGCAGTACTGATAAGCGGCACTGATTGCTACTGACAGGCATCACTGATGGGCACTAATTGGCAGCACTGATGGGCACAGATTGGCAGAACTGGTGGACACTGTTGGCACAGATTGGCAGCACTGGTGAGCACTGTAGGATATTGATCATCAGTGTCCTGATTGTCGGTGCAGATTTACCCTCTGTGAATTTGACGGTTTTTGGCTCCCTTCTCCTCACGCGCTGTTAGCGTGAAGGGGAGCATTGCTGATAACCGGCAAATTCTGTTTTCATCCATGATCAGCTGTGATGGACACAGTTGATCATGTGGTAAATAGCTGCTGTGATTGGCTCTTTACCTCAATCTGTGATCAGCTGCGTAGGAAGAACGCAGGGATCACAGATCACTGACAATGTGCGCTACAGGGGGCACGCAAGCAGCACGAGGGGGGGTGTGTCTTATGACAGATTCCCGACAAAGCGCTACCGCACTGTACCCGTCATTCAGCTATAGCGTGGTTGCAAAGGGGTTGAAGTATAACTATAGGCAAAACTTTTTTTTTCATTTTTGATAGAGCAAGGGAAAGTTATAACCCCTGTCAGATTTTTTTTTTCGCCATCTGTGTCCCATCGTGGAGATTTCCCTTCACTTCCTGTCCCATAGCCAAACAGGAAGTAAGAGGAAATCCCTGCAAATTAAGGGAATACCTTGTGGCCCCCCAGGTTACCAGAACTAGTGTTCCATTGGAAGATTTCCCCGCTATTACTTTTCTGGGGACAACTCAAAATTGGGATTTTCTTTTACTTTCACTTTCAATGATAACGGTAAACAGAACATAGTTACATAGTAGGTGAGGTTGAAAAAAGACACAAGTCCATGAAGTCCAACCTATGTGTGTGATTATATGTCAGTATTACCTTGTATATCTTATCTAATAGTTTCTTGAAACTATCGATGCCCCCCGCTGAGACCACCACCTGTGGAAGGGAATTCCACATCCTTGCCGCTCTTACAGTAAAGAACCCTCTACATAGTTAAAGGTTAAACCTCTTTTCTTCTAATAGAGAGCATGAATCTCCTTAATGGGGACATAAACAGCGATAAAAACCTGATAAGTGTTCTAATCCTTCTCCACTCTATCCAAAACTAACAAAAAAAAAGTTTTGCCTTTAGTTATACTTTAATGCCAGGTACACACGGGCCAAAATCAGCCGGTACAGTAGAATCCGGACGACTTTCAGCCCGTGTGTAGTACAGCTCCCTGTCTGACAGAAGCTGGTCTCACGGAAAACCTCTGTTGAACGTGCATGCTGGGAAACCAACATCCAATTAGTGCTGGCGGTCAATGGCTGTGATCTTCTGGATTTTTAGCTCTAACAAGCAGGGCCCTCTGATTCCTCCTGTATTGAATTGTGTGGTAACTGTACTGTCTGCCCTCATGTTGTAAAGAGCTGCGCAAACTGTTGGCAGAATAAATCCTGAATAATAATAATAATCGCTGACCAGTGTGTCCTGGTGGGGGTGGGGGGGGGGGGGCAGTCCTCCTGTCAGAACACAATAGCATAGTGGGGGAGATCGCTGGGTTGAACGAGAAATAAGAACTTATGGTGTGTAACAGGCTTTAGAATCAGACGTAATTTATAATATCTATACATAACAAATGGTTTGTGTTGCATTTAGATTAGTGTCATTACTAGTGGATATCTCCTTTAACGTGAAGCTGTCTTTAAGCCGCGCATGCGCTCTACCACACACAGCGCGTGCCCAGAGAACTCTGGAACGCGCACGTGTGCTAAGAGCGAGAGAACGCTTCGCTTGTGATTGGAGAATGGCTTTTTCCTGCATTCCCTGATTGGTCTGCAGGGTCGCGCCAGTTTGAGTGCAGCTGTGTGTGTCCGGGTTGTGGCAGTTTTGGCGCCAGGATTCCGTCAGCTCTCGGTAGTCCAGTCCTGAGAACATGGCTCCTGTGTCCAACGGAGACAGCCCGCAGCACGGTAACCGGGAGGGAGGCGGGGTGATATAGGAAGGAGCATGCATTTCACTTCAATAAATGACATGTCTGTGTTTCCTCTAGTCCATGGCGAGCTTTTCTATGTAACATATACACTGAAGTGCCTTTGGGGCTGTTACTTTATTAGGGCTCCGCCGTGATGGATGTCAGTGGAAGGGATTTGTATGTTTTGGGTAGGACATCTGTACTGTGCACTGTACATCACCCACACCGGGCACAGGAAGTGACATACAGCCAATCACTGTTCACTTCCCAGTGCTGATAGGAGTAATTGTGCCCATGTGTTGCCTTAGCACAGTGTGTGTGAGCATTGACCTCCAGCATCAATGGAGATCTGCAGACTGAGGGAAAGTAATCTGACACATTGCAGTGTGTAAGGTATAGGACCCAGTCACACATCCTGGTGTGTTGCATTAACCACTTAAGCCCCGGACCATTTGGCTGGCCAAAGACCAGAGCACTTTTTGTGATTTGGCACTGCGTCGCTTTAAGTGACAATTGTGCGACGTGGCTCCCAAACAAAACTGATGTCCTTTTTTTTTTTTCCCCCCACAAATCGAGCTTTCTTTTGGTGGTATTTGATCGCATTATTTTTACTTTTTGCTATAATAAATTTCCCCAAAAAATATATAAACATTTTTTTCCTCAGTTTAGGCCGATACGTAAAAAAAATTGCAATAAGCGTTTATTGATTGGTTTGCGCAAAAGTTGTAGCGTCTACAAAATAGGGGATAGTTTTACGGCATTTTTATTAATAATTTTTTTTTTTTATTAGTAATGGTGGCGATCAGCTATTTTATTTTTTTTGTGACTGCGACATTATGGCGGACAGATCGGACACTTTTGGCGCATTTTTGGGACCATTCACATTTATACAGAGATCAGTGCAATTAAAAATGCATTGATTACTGTGTAAATGTGACTGGTAGTGAAGGGGTTAACCACTAGGTGGCGCTGTAGGGGATAAGTGTGTCCTAAGGAGTGATTCTAACTGGGGGGGGGGGGGGGGCTGTGTGTGACATGACACTGATCACCGCTCCCGATTACAGGGAGCGGTGATCAGTGTCAGTGTCACTAGGCAGGACAGGGAAATGCTTGTTTACATCAGCATTTCCCCGTTCTTCCTCTCTGTGAGACGATTGTGGCTATCGAGTCCGCGGCACCTGCGATAGCGCTCACGAAGCTCCCCGCGGTTCGCCCGCAAGTCGCTTCTTAAAGGGCAGCGTACAGGTACGTGATTCTGCCTGTACGTGCCCTTCTGCCGACGTGTATCAGCGCAAGGCGGTCGGGAAGCGGTTAACATGCGTGTGTAAAATTACAACTTTCCATGCAAAACAGAAAACAGGTTTTTTTTTTTTTTTTTTTTTTTTTTTTTTTTGCAGTACAAATTGCTTTAAAGCGGTATTAAAGTGTCACTAAACCCAGGATCCTGCATTCACTATATCTGGTCTCCCACAGAACATAGAAATGCAATTATTTTAGAAAATATAAACCAAGATACTTTTTTCTCACAAGCCATATATAGTAGTCTTATGACTTTGATCAGTGGTTAACCATTTAAAGCGGAGTTCCGTTAAAAAAAAAAAAAAAAAAAAAGTAAAAGTCAGCAGCTACAAATACTGCAGCTGCTGACTTTTTTAATAATCGGACACTTACCTGTCCAGTGATGCGGGGGAACGAAGCTCCGCTCGTCTCCCCTCCTCTCTGCTGCGCCGGCATTGTCACTGTGGGCGCCAGGTTGCCGCTTCACAGCCGGGCACGCACTGCTTGTGCGCGAGCCGTGACTGGCCGGGAAATCATCTGGGACCTGGGACCTGGGACCTGTGACCTGTGACGTGTCCCAGATGATTGCCGAGAGGGAGGGGGGGGAAAGGTGATCTCCCTTCCGATGCCGCGGTGCGCAGGGAGGAAATGGGAGCTGGAACCCTCTAAAAAGAGGACATCTGCCCCCCCCCAAAAAAAAAAAAAAAAAAAAAGACATGCCAAATGTGCCATGTCAGGGGGTCACCTTCTCTTAAAGCGGAAGTTCCATTTTTGGGTGGAACTCCACTTAACCACTAGAAAATGACTTGGAACCCTCAAACATAGAGATCTCTATCTATCTTTTTCTAACACCCTAGAGCAGTGATGGCGAACCTTGGCCACCCAAAATTTTTTGGAACTACATTTCCCATGATGCTCATGCACTCTGCAGTGTACTTGAGCATCATGGGAAATGTAGTTCCAAAACATCTGGGGTGCCAAGGTTCGCCATCACTGCCTTAGAGAATTAAATGGCGGTTGTTGCAAAACACAGTATTTGCGCGGTGGTCTTACAAGCGCACTTTTTTTGGAAAAAATACACATACGGTAAAGTTAGCCCAATGTTTTTTTTTTTTTTTTTTTATTGTGAAAGATAATGTTACGTGAGTAAATTGATAACCAACATGTCACGCTTCAAAATTGCGCTCGCTTGTGGAATGGCGACAACATTTTACCCTTAAAGATTACCCTTAAAGATCTCCATAGGCAATGTTTAAAATTTCTGCAGGTTGCATGTTTTGAGTTAGAGGAGGTCTAGGGCTAGAATTATTGCTCTCGCTCTATCGATCGCGGCGATACCTAATGTGTGGTTTGAACACAGTTCTCATATGTGGGCGCTGCTCACATTTGCGTTAGCTTCTGCATGCAGGTTTTTTTTTTTTTTTTACACTGTTCTTAAAAGAAAAGTGACAGAATTTTTTTTTTTTTTCTAATTCCTATTACAAGGAATGTAAACATCCCTTGTAATATAAAAAAAGCATGACAGAACCTCTTGAATATGAGATCTAGAGTCATAAATACCTCAGATCTCATATTTACACAAAAATGCATTAAAAAAGTCTCTTTAAAAGCTATGGGCGGAAGTGACGTTTTGATGTCGCTTCCGCCCTGCAATGGTATGGAGACGGGTGGGGGCCATCTCCCCCCTCACTCGTCTCCATACCGAAAGGAACTGCTGGTAAGCGGGGGAGCGCACGGATAAAAGTGATCTTGTGGCGAATCTGCCACAGAGACCACTTTTATCTGAAAGCAGACAGCCTGCTGAAGAAGAGGATACCGGGTTATGGTAGCTAACTGTATAGTGTGGCACTAGAAAGTTATAGGATATGGCACTATCAAAGAAAGGTATCGCTCATCAAGATATATATATATATATATATATATATATATATATATATATATATATATATATATATATATATATATATATATATATATATATATATATATATATATATATATATATATATATATATATATATATATATATTTTCGCATTTGCGACTAGAATTAGCGACATGGCGCCTGGGGCGGCACAGCTGGGGTATCCTGTGTCCGTTCGACACCCCCCCCCCCTCCCGGCGCGATCACGATGGGCCGCGCCGGTAATTGAGGCCGCGGCTTTGCGGCCTACTGCAGTCCTAGGGTTCCTTCTGCAATCAGGCGCCCTCTGGTGGTGGCCGTTGGTATGACAAGACATCCATCAATGCTAATGGAGCTTTCCCTACCTGTTTTCACTGCCCGCTCATCTCCTTCCCTTTACTTAGAACCCCCAAACATTATATATATCTTATTCTAACACCCTAGAGAATAAAATGGCGGTCATTGCAATATTTTCTGTCACACCGTATTTGCGCAGCGGACTTACAAGCGCACTTTTTTGGGAAAAAATACTTTTTTAAATTAAAAAATAAGAAAACAGTAAAGTTAGCCCAATTTTTAATATTGTGAAAGATAATGTTACGCCGAGTAAATTGATTCCCAACATGTCACGCTTCAAAATTTCGTCCGCTCGTGGAATGGCGACAAACTTTTACCCTTTAAAATCTCCATAGGCGACGTTTAAAAAATTCTACAGGTTGCATGTTTTAAGTTACAGAGGAGTTCTAGGACTAGAATTATTGCTCTCGCTTTAACGATCGTGGCGATACCTCACGTGTGGTTTGAACACCGCTTTCATATGCGGGCGCTACTCACATATGCGTTCGCTTCTGCAAGCGAGCTCGGCGGGACGGGGCGCGTTTAAAAAAAATTATTTTTTTTTCTTCTATATTTTACTTTTTATTTTTACACTGTTTTTTTAAAAAAAAAAAAAAAAAAAAATTGTTTCACTTTTATTTCAGGGGATGGGGCACATTTAATTTTTTTTTTTCTTATTTATTTTAACTTTTATTTTTTAACTGTTCTTTTTAAAAAAAAAAAAAAAAAAAAGTCACTTTTATTCCTATTACAAGGAATGTAAAAATCCCTTGTAATAGAAACAAAGCATGACAGGAACTCTTAAATGTGAGATCTGAGGTCAAAAAGACCTTAGATCTCATATTTACACTAAAATGCATTAACCACTTAAGGACCAGCCTCGTTTTGGATTTTAGGTGTTTACATGTTTAAAACAGGTTTTTTTGCTAGAAAATTACTTAGAACCCCCAAACATTATATATGTTTTTTTTTTTTTTCTAACACCCTAGAGAATAAAATGGCGGTCATTGCAATACTTTTTTTTGCACCGTATTTGCGCAGCGGTCTTATAAGCGCACTTTTTTTGGAAAAAGTTCACTTTTTTGAATAAAAAAATAAGACAACAGTAAAGTTAGCTCAATTTTTTTATATTGTGAAATATAATGTTACGCCAAGTAAATTGATACCCAACATGTCACGCTTCAAAATTGTGCCCGCTCGTGGAATAGCGTCAAACTTTTACCCTTAAAAATCTCCATAGGCGACGTTTAAAAAATTCTACAGGTTGCATGTTTTGCGTTACAGAGGAGGTCTAGGGCTACAATTATTGCTCTCGCTCTACTGGTCGCGGCAATACCTCACATGTGTGGTTTGACCACCGTTTTCATATGCGGGCGCTACTCACGTATGCGTTCGCTTCTGTGCGCGAGCTCGTCTGGACAGGGCGCTTTAAAAATATTTTTTTTTTTTTTTTTTAATTATTTATTTTACTTTATTTTATTAATTTTTTCACTGTTTTAAAAAAAAAAAAAAATTTGGATCACTTTTATTCCTATTACAAGGGATGTAAACATCCCTTGTAATAGAAAAAAACATGACAGGTCCTCTTAAATATGAGATCTGGGGTCAAAAAGTCCTCAGATCTCATATTTACACTAAAATGAAGAAAAAAAAAAAAAAAATGCAAAAAAAAAAAAAGTCGTTTAAAAAAATGACACAAAAAATTGTGCCTTTAAGAGAAGTGGGCGGAGCCGTCATAACGACGTCGCTCCGGCCGTCACATGGTATAGAGACGGGTGGGGGCCATCTTGGCCTCGTCTCCTATACCGAAGCACTGACAGGACCCGATCTCCTCCGCCGCTACCGACGGCTCCAGTAAGCGGCGGAGGGCGCGGGAGAGCGGCGGGAGGGGGGGGCACCTCTCCCACCGCCGATAACGGTGATCTCGCGGCGAACCCGCCGCAGAGACCACCGTTATCGTGTACAGAACCGCTCACTGTAAATATGGATACCTTGGTTGTGGCAGCAGCTGCTGTCGTTGCCGAGATATCCATCTTCAAAAAAATGACGTACATATACAGTGAGCGGTCGTCAAGTGGTTAAAAAAAAAAAAAAATTGTCATTTGAAAAATAATAATAAAATGTCCCTTTTTTAAGAGCTATGGGTGGAAGTGACGATTTGACTACGCTTCCGCCCTGCAATGACTTGGAGATGGGTGGGGGGAGGGGCCCATCTTCCTCTCACTCGTCTCCATGTCAGGCCAGGGACAGATCCGGATCGCCTCCGCCGTTACCGACTGCCACGGTAAGTGGTGAAGGGCACCAGAGCGCAGGGGTAGGGGGGGCCCTCTCCTGCCGCCGATAAAAGTGATCTCGCTGCGAATCTGCTGCAGAGACCACTTTTATCTGAAAGAGAACCGCCGGCTCTTGAAGAAGATACCGGGGTTATGGTAGCTAGTTGCTACCATAACAACGGTATTTCTCTTCAAAGACAGGACGTATATAGTCGTCCTGCGGGAAGGAAGTGGTTAATTAAAATGAATTTTATTATTTGTCATCTCCCTGCTTGGCCCCTTTCACACGCGCCGTCTGATCAGGTTCGCCTGTCAGTTTTTCAGGCGGACCTGATTGGATCCTTAGCGGGAATATGGTGGTCTTGTGTCCCTGCATGGCAGGAAATAAAAGCAGTCACATTCGTTCTAGTCGTCTCTGTGTAAATTTAAGATTGGTTAATTTTTATATTGAAAATAAAGCTGTCGGTCGTTTTTAAAAAAAAGAAAAAACCTGGCTCCTAACTTTTTTAGCTGGCTCCTAGATTCCAAGCAAATTTGCCAAATATATATATATATATATATATATATATATATATATATATATATATATATATATATATATATACACATACACACACCGCGCTGGAGCAACAGTGTGACAACACAAGATAACAATAATAAAAATAAACTGCGCTAAGTGTCCTTTAGTGGATATTGACATAAATATGAAGTATAGTCCAAATATCGCTTAGAGTAAGAAAAGGCACCACAGATCCTCCAAATGGTACAACATGCATTTTTTGGATTATTAACCATTCCTATGTATGTTGTACCATTTGGAGGATCTGTGGTGCCTTTTCTTACTCTAAGCGATATTTGGACTATACTTCATATTTATGTCAATATCCACTAAAGGACACTTAGCGCAGTTTATTTTTATTATATATATATATATATATATATATATATATATATATATATATATATATATATATATATATATATATATATATATATATATATATATATATATATATATATATATATATATATATATATGACAAAAGTGTGTTTCCAAGCATGCCTGTATACAGAAAATAAATATAATAAAATAATATTGGAAAGTACCCAACATCAGTGTCATATGATGTGAGTGCACACACTAAAAGGCTATAGGGTGTCCCAGTGCTAAGGTGTTTGTCAAAAAAAACACTATGGGTTCAAAGGTCATAAAACTAAAGGAAAATGAAAAGTAGTGAGAAAAAATGAAAAAAAAAAACATCAGTATAATGTGAAGTAAATATACACACTATGAAATGTCAAAAATGTGGCAGAAAACATTGTAAATGCAATAGTTTGAACAATTGAGCAATATAGCATGTAAAGAAATCCAAAGAGGGATCTTATGGGATATGAGTCCAAAGAATTGCAGATAATTTCAGCAAATGTTAAACAGTCTCTAGGGAGGATATGTTCGGTGGTAAAGATGCACCCAAGAGTGCCGTCACCATCGAAGGGAGACAGGAGATGTCCTTACCGGAAGTGGTGGACCCAACACACCATACGGTGGCGGATCAGTCAGGCATATTCAGAACGTCCAAAACCGAACTCTCAAAGAATCTACACGGCAACCACTTTGGTGGGTGGGTGACCATCAAGAACTCCAGGTGTAAGGATGGGTTGGAGATAGCAGCATCCACCACGATAGATGTCGACTAGCTTCCAGATTCAAAGGATATTACACACATGGAAGGGAAAACAAGAGTCTCCCACATAGTGTGAATGCGTACAGGATTTATTGGTAGCAAGGTAAAAAGTATATAAATCGGATATCCAAAAAATCTATATTCAAATAAAAGCAATCATATAGGTAGATAAAACAGAGCGCAGTGAAGAGTGGCCAGGGCTGGCGTATTAACCCTACGCATTTAGTCTAAACAGACTTCAACTGGGATAGACGAAATGCGTAGGAGTAATACGCCGGCCGGACCAGATGGTCGCCAGAGTCTCTATGATCGTCAGAGGCCGGGCGTGACGTCATAACATCGTGCCCGGCCTATGATGATTCTCTCCATTCAAAAAAACAGCGCCGCTTCGGCTGGGAAGTGGTGATCGTTTTATTTTTTTTGATTTCAGGCTTCCCAGCCTAGTGGTGAGATATGGGGTCTTATTGACCCCATATCTCACTATTAAGAGCACCTGACATGTCATACTGCTATTACAAGGGATGTTTACATTCCTTGTAATAGGAATAAAAGTGATCAATTTTTTTTTTTTTTTCAAGAAAGTGTCAAAGTGTCAAAAAATTAACAATAAAAAAAAAAAAATTTTTTTAAAGCGCCGCTGTCCCCGTGTGTTTGCACGCAGAAGCAAACGCATACGTAAGTCCTGCCCACATATGAAAACGGTGTTCAAACCATACATGTGAGGTATCGCCGCGAACGTTGGAGCAAGAGCAATCATTTTGTCCCTAGACCTCCTTTTTAAGTACCGAACATTGGCGCCATTCCACGAGCGTGTGCAATTTTGAAGTGTGACATGTTGGGTATCTATTTACTCGGCGTAACTTCATCTTTCACAAAATGCAAAAACATTGGGCTAACTTTACTGTTTTTTGTTTTTTCCCCCAAAAAAAGTGTTCGAAAAATTCCTGCGCAAATACTGTGTGAGATAAAAAGTTGCAACAATCGCCATTGTATTCTCTAGGGTCTTTGCTAAAAAAACATATATAATGTTTAGGGTTTCTATGTAATTTTCCAGCAAAAAAATGATGATTTTTTACATGTAGGAGAGAAATGTCAAAATTGGCCTGGTAGGGAAGTGGTTAACATTTGCTGAAATTATCTGCAATTCTTTGGACCCATATATATATCCCATAAGATCCCTCTTTGGATCTCTTTACATGCTATATTGCTCAATTGTTCAAACTATTGCATTTACAATGTTTTCTGCCACATTTTTGACATTTCATAGTGTGTATATTTACTTCACATTATACTGATGTTTTTTTCATTCTTGATGAGTGATACCTTTCTTTGATAGTCCCATATCCTATAACTTTCTAGCGCCACGCTTTATACTTTCACTCTAACCACAATCAGTCATATTGTTGTGTTGGCCGCTCACCTCTTAAGGTTGGCGCAGTATTTAACTTATTTATATGGTAGCTAACTGCTGCCATGATATCCCTCTTTAAAGTGCTGACGTATAATGACGGTAAGTGGTTAAAGCGGTTATAAATCCTGCTTGGTCTTTTTTTTTTTTTTTTTTTTTTTTCCAAATTACAGTTTTTATTATTGTTATCATTCTCAGTTGCAATACAGGGTAAAGAAGCATGGAAAGTTGTAAATATTATCCAGCATATCTTATCCACTATTAAACATATATTTGTGAAATAAGGGTGTTAAATTCGTGCTAAGTTTCAAAGATATCTCATCGTTTAACTTATAGCAATTCCTTTTATAGATAGATGATGTTAATTCAGTTACATTGTTGTAGAATAATATCTATGAGAACTCAGATATTTTAAAATCTGTAATATAGAAGGATGAATAGAAAGAGAGAAAAAAAAAAGGGGGGGGGGAAGAGAGAGGGAGATATACAGTAGGCCATCTGAGTAAGGTTGGTACCTGGTCATGGTGGGTCCTCCCGGAGATGCCACAGTTCCCAGACCCCGTTGTGAGCCTCCAGTCTGTCCTGCATCCTAGCCGTCATTTTCTCCATCAGTTCAATATCTTTAATTCTCGAGTAAAGATCTTCAGGAGAGGGTGGGGAACGGCGTTTCCAGTTTAGGGCTACTAGGCATCTGGCTGCTGTGAGTATGTGTCTTACTAATTTCTTATATGGCGTGCGGAGTTTGAGTGGTGATAGTCCCAGTAAGAAGAACTTTGGGGAAGCTCGGACCTGCATTTCCAAGAGATGGGACAGTAGAAGTTGGACCTTGTCCCAAAAGGGGGTAATCAGCGGGCACTCCCAATAGATATATATGAGGGTGCCTTTTCCTCCCTGACAGCGCCAGCATCGATCTGAACTAGTGGGGAAAATTGCATGGAGCACATCTGGGGTCATATACCAGAAGAATAAAATTTTGTATGCATTTTCCTTATAGAGAGTGCATAATGAACTCTTTGCTGTTTGGTTCCAGATCGCCTGCCACTGTGCTATAGGGAGTTCCTCATCAAGTATTTTCTCCCATTTAAGCATGTAGGAGTGCTTTCCTTGCTCCTCTAGGGAGATGGTATTTAAAATCTTGTAAATTCCCGATATGATACCCTTCTGAGCATTCCCCTCCAATATTATAGTTTCAAAGGAGGTTGGGGGAGAGAACTGCAGGTTCGAGGTTATAGTTAGTGCGTAGTGTCGGATTTGTAAGTATCCATAGAATGCCTGTTTCAGCAAATCATGTTTTGCTTGTAATTCAGAGAATGGTAATAATTTACGGGTTCTGGGTTCCACTATACTCCCAAAATGGAATAGGTTCCTAGAGGACCAAGGGTAGGACATCTGATGTGTTAGACTATCTGGCACTTTGGGATTGCAGATAAAAGAGATCATTGGTGATTTCTCTGAAGATAGTTTGAGGTCGGGCCAGTGTGCGCCAAGTCCGTCGTAGCAGAGACATGGGGCCTAGCATCCGATCGGGGGGCACCTCTGCATTCGCACTCCATAGCAGGTTGTTCGGGTGTATTGGGGCTAGCCATAGCTTTTCGATTTCAGTCCATTTGTTATATGATTTATGAGTAAACCATGAGGCTATCGCTTTTAATTGCGCAGCCTGGTAATATTTAATAATATCAGGGAAAGCCAGGCCTCCCTCGTTACGTGACGCCAGCATTACTGTCCTCGGTATCCTATGCCTTTTTTATAGTTCCAAACAAATTGGAGTAAGTCCGCCTGGAGCTTTTTCAAGTGTTTGAGTGGTATAGGGATAGGGAGGGTTTGGAAGAGATATAGGAGCTTCGGGAGGATGGTCATCTTAATAGAGGCTATGCGGCCCAAAAGGGAGATATGGTGTTTTTTCCACTGTGCCAGTAATGCTCTGATGGAGCGAAAGAGGGGTGGGAAGTTTTCTTGGTATAAGGTGTCGTATTTTGGAGTAATAAAGGTCCCTAGATATTTCAGAGCTGTAGTTTTCCAGCTATAATGGAAGTTGGCTTTTAATAGTGCAAGTTCGGCATCAGGGATATGTATAGGCAGGGCTTCTGATTTTGATGCATTGATTTTATAACCTGAGAGAGCTCTAAAGTTATCTAATTCCCTATGTAGGCCCGGGAGGGTGGTATGGGGTTGGGTCAGTGTAAGGATGATATCATCGGCAAATAGGGAGATCTTAAATTCCCTATCTCTAACCATTATCCCCCTTATGTCCTGGTTATTCCGGATCGTGGCGGCCAAGGGTTCCACACATAGTGCAAATAGCAGGGGTGACAATGGGCACCCCTGCCTGGTGCCATTTGCTACCGAAAAAGGTGTGGAGAGTGCAAAGAGGGTTCTGACCTGTGAGGAGGGGTTGGAGTAAAGGTGCCTGATTGCTCGCATAAAAGGTCCACGAAAGCCCATGTGGGTCAGCGTGGCGAACAGGAAGGGCCACCCCAAACGGTCAAAAGCCTTTTCGGCATCAAGGCTCAGTAGCATGGAGGTGAGTCCCCCCTGCCCGCCACGTCCACCAGATCAATCACCCTTCTGGTGTTGTCACCTGCTTGCCGCATTGGGACAAACCCCACCTGATCCTTGTGGACCAGCGACGGAAGGATCGTGTTTAGGCGGTTGGATAAGAGCTTAGTGAAAATTTTTAGGTCGGAGTTCAGGAGGGCAATGGGTCTATAATTGGCGCATAGGGATGGATCTTTGTCTGGTTTGGGGATTAGGGTGATATAGGATCGCTGCATATCTAGGGGGATGGGGGTGTCACGGAGGAAGGTATTAAACAGCCTACACATATGGGGGAGCAACTGATGAAGGAATGCCTTATAATATTCATAGGGAAAACCATCCGGCCCAGGGGCTTTATGGGATGGTAGGGTTTTGATAGTCAATTCTAATTCTTCCTCCGAGATCTGTGCATTAAGCGATTGCAGGTCGGATAGTTGGAGTTTTGGAATACCGCTTTGTTCTAAATATTGTCGCATCTTTTGAGATAGATCTGTGGAGGGAGGGTTACTGGGTATGTCAGGGCTGTTGTACAGATTTTTGTAGAAATCTGCAAAGGTGTGGGCACTATCCACTGGGTGAGATGGTAGCTGACCTGATTTGTTTTTAATCTGGTTCGGGGATAGCATGTGGGTGCGTTCACGGAGCTTGTTGGCCAGAAGAGAATGGGCCTTATTGCCTTTGTCATAAAACATTTGTTTCAGTCTGGTCAAGGCTCTCTCTACCTGACCTAGGGCCAGGTCCCGAAGAGTCATACGAAGGTTAGTTATTTTTTTAAGCAAAGGTACTGTGGGGTTAGTTTGGAGCTTGTGTTCCAGTGCTTTGAGTTCTCTTTCCGCTTTCACTTTTGCGGCTTGGGCATCTTTTTTTATTGCTGTGGAGAGTGCTATACATTTACCTCGGAGGACCGCCTTATGGGCTTCCCAAAGCGTGGCGGATGAGACTTCCTGATTATTATTCTCTTTAAAATAGAGCTGAAGAGTGGAAGTTAATTCTGCCTGAGAGGGCTGGTGTTGGAGGAGGAAAGTGTTAAGCTTCCAATTATAAGGTCTACGGAAGGCGGTGTCTAGGTCTATGGTGGGTAAGATAGGGGCATGGTCAGACCATGAAATCGGGAGTATTTGAGCCTTGCGGGTGAGTTGTAAGGTGTGGTTATTGACAAAAAAGTAGTCTATCCTGGAGTGGGTGCGGTGTGGGGCCGAGTAGAACGTATACTGCCGATCGCCTGGGCGGAGAGCCCTCCACGCATCAAAGAGCGCATATCGTCTGGAGATTTGTCTGAATAGTCTCGAGTCTCTAAGGACTCTGGGTGATGTTGCTTGGGGGCCCACCGTCTGGCGATCAGCATAGGATGAATGGGTAAGGTTGAAGTCGCCCCCTATTACCAGAAACTTTGGTGTGACTTTAAAGAGGCGGGCGTACACCTTGGATAGGAAGCTGTGTTGTTTGGCGTTCGGTGCATACAAAGTACACAGGGTAATTTCCTGTGATTGCCATAGTCCCTGTAGGATTATGAAGTGGCCATGAGGATCACAGTGCTGGGTCACGCAAGCGAAGGGAGCTCCCCTCTTAACAAGTATGGCCACTCCTGCCCTTTTATGGGTACCTGAAGCCATATAGATCTGGGAGTAGTATCTGGAGGCGAATGCGAAGGACCCCCCCCCCCCCATCATAATGAGTCTCCTGGATCATAATGATATCTGCCCCTGACTGTCTGAATTCCCTCAGCGCCAGATGCCGTTTTTTATTGGAGTTTAATCCGTGTACATTTAATGAGAGAATCTTAGCCATGGCAGTGTGTGTGGTAGATGATGAGACGCTCACCTGGTGTTGATGCACCTGCATTCGAGACTGGGGCTCGGGGCAGACCCTCTCCGGGAGGAGACCACGAATTTGCTCGAAGATGGCTGGGTAGGTTTGGTGATGGCTGGATAGGAAGGGGAAGAGAAGGGTCAGAGAGAAAGAAGAACACTGTTATGCCCCGTACACACGGTCGGATTTTCAGAGGGAAAATGTGTGATAGGACCTTGTTGTCGGAAATTCCGACCGTGTGTAGGCTCCATCACACATTTTCCATCGGATTTTCCGACACACAAAGTTTGAGAGCAGGCTATAAAATTTTCAGACAACAAAATCCGTTGTCGGAATTTCCGATCGTGTGTACACAAATCCGACGCACAAAGTGCCACGCATGCTCAGAATAAATAAAGATATGAAAGCTATTGGCTACTGCCCCGTTTATAGTCCCGACGTACATGTTTTACGTCACCGCGTTCAGAACGATCAGATTTTCCGACAACTTTGTGTGACCGTGTGTATGCAAGACAAGTTTGAGCCAACATCCGTCGGAAAAAATCCTAGGATTTTGTGTCGGAATGTCCGATCAATGTCCGACCGTGTGTACGGGGCATTAGAGTGCAAAAAACATGGAAAACGTACATTCCTAATAAACCTGTATAGGCCAACAGGCCTAGGTCTGGACGGAGTCCCCTGGGCCCCCCCACCCCAAGAAAGAGGAGTGGAGAGGGGCACCGGGGAGCCCGTAGCCAGCCAGAAACAACAATTCTACAGCACATAGTCTGCGACCCTGCGCTGATATCTATCAAACTATCAAGGGGGGGTGATGGGGAACGGAAGCTAAACCCATCTCTCCAGAGCTCATCTGAATTAAGCCCTAGGTGATAAAGTAAAATTCAGCATGGGGGGGCAATCTCGGGGGTCCTAAACTGGAGTTGCATTAGACAAACTAAAATAAACTGCAGTCTAACTTGGCTTATATATTGAGCCTAAGTGCTCAGGTCCTTTAGTTATCTAGAGTCACAGTGTTTGCATCTCAGCGATTCTTTTGTTTGGTGGGCTTGCGTTGCGGGTCAGAGTCCCGGGGTCGATTGGAGGAAGACACTCTGCCAGATTGTAGGCGGTGGGGTTGCGACAATGTCCCAGTCCGGTAACTTTGGTGCTGGAATTTCAAGAATGTTGCAGAAAGTGCGCAGGTCCTCTGGATATCTCAGTACAGCGGATTTGCCCTGATGCTTTGCAGTGAGGCTAAAGGGAAAACCCCAACGATAGGTGATGTTCTCCTTCTGCAATAACTGTAGTAGAGGCTGGAGGAGTCTGCGTTTTTGCAGGGTGATCCAGGAGAGGTCTGGATACAGTTGTATCTGGACATCCTCAAAAGTCACTTTACGCGCCAAACGTGCCCGCTTCATGATTTCTTCCTTGATGGGGTAGGAGCTGACTCTACATATATCTCTCGGTTTGGCGGTGGCGCCTTTAGGGCGAAGCGTTCTGTGGGCTCTGTCCATGTCTATGTGCTTATTGGGCGGCTCCCCAATTAAATTATTGAAAACAGATTGTAGGATTGTTTGTAGGTCCTCGGGACCCTCCGCCTCCGGGATGCCCCTCACTCGAATGTTGTTGCGGCGCCCCCGGTTGTCCAAGTCCTCCACGTGTCTTTGCATATCTCTCAGCATTTCTCTGTGGGTCTGCTCCCTGCAGTTGTGTTCTATGGACTGCCAGTTTGGTTTCTTGTATCTCTTCCTCAGCCATTTCCATCCTGTCCGCCAGGTGTTTGAGTCCTGTCTGGAGTACTTGGATTTCTGTCCGGCAGGTAGATTTCACATCTTCAATAAGCTGTCTGAAATCTTCCTTTTGTAGGTATAGCTTGTAAGTATGCTTGCCACTGAGGATGTAAGGGTGGGTCCATTGTGGTGCCATAATGCTGGTTAGGTGATGACCTGCCCGATGGTGTGGCATTGGAGTGTGTGGTTCCCCTCTCCTGGTGTAGTTGTGTACCAGTTGCTGGGGAGTCCCATGGGTCTGTCCATGTTTCAGCTTGTTGCTGCTGAGGGGGACTTGTAGAGCTAGCCCTTGCTGGGAGTGGGATCAGAGCTCCTGCCTTCTGCGCGTATGAAGGTGTGGGGAGCAGATGGTATCTGGAGGTGCTGGAGTCTCTAGAGCGAGAGAGCCTCTGTGCCTTAGGCGGAGGGGATGTGACTGTGACGGCCCAGGCTCCATCTTGTGTTCCCTCAGGGAGCTGATGCACTCTGGCTGAAGGGCCTGCGGGGCTAGGTAAAGGTGGATAGTCCTGGGAGAGATCTGAGGAGAGCGGGGACATCGGGGATGTGTGGTCCTGACTCTGAATCTGAGGGTCGGAAGCTGTTCTCAGTAGTCTCGGGAATGCTGCTGAGCACTGAGTGTATGGCGGGGCGGAGGTAGGCAGCATGGCTAATGGCGGCCCGCATGGCTGTTCCCTCTGGACGGCGGCTTGCGGGGGAGAACTCACCGCTCCAGTATAGGGGTTGCGCTCCTGGAGGTTCACTTCTGCCAGTGGTTGATCCTCTGAGTGCTGGGGAAGATCTGGAGCAGGTTGTGAGGCCTGAGTGGAGCTCCGGTGCTGAGGCGCGGAAGTGACCGGCGCCATGTTGGTCTCCTCGCTCCGGGATGCGTCCGGCTGTGTAAAGAAGGAGCGGAGGTCTGTGGGTGCACCCGGAGGGGGTTGTGATGATCCCCTGTGTTTAGAGGAGCGGGTGGTCCGTGACTTGCCCATAAAGCTGTGGATGGTTGCCCCCAAGATTGCCTTTCTCGCTGCGGGCTTAGAGAGCAGGGAGATCAGGCTTCCATCTTGCTCGGCTTCCGGTCACGCCCCCCTGCTTGGTCATTTTTACCTACAGGTAAGCCTATAATGAGGCTTGCACAGGGGCACCTTTTGACAGCAGCATTGTCAGTCTGGGGGAGGGGAGTGTTAGATGTTAGATGTACACTTACAAATTGCAGCCAAACTCCAGCTCACACCTTATAAGCGGTTACGGCAAACTGTTTTACATAAAAGCTGATCATTGTAAGCACCCTCTTGTCAGTGGTAAATGGTTTATCTCATCAATGTAACTGATGCATTCTGCTCAAAAACCTTTTGCTTTTGAAAAACTCAATTTTAGGCTGGATCACCAGATGGAAATAAGAGCCTAGAAAAGGAAACAAATGCAGCCATTACATCTAAGAAATGGTAATCTGCAATATAATGTTTACTTTTGGGTTTAATACTATAAAGTGGTTCTAAGGGCAGAGCATTTTTTTACCTTTTTTAAAGGATAAGTTCACTTTAAAAAAAATTAAATGCACATTTTTTTGCAGATAACAATCTCCAGCTGTGAAGTGCCCTGGTACCAAGTGATCACTGTGACTAATCGCAAAGATCACACCGTATTAAACAAGGTGTCATGAATGACAGCCTTGTTTACTATTGCAACAGTGATCTCTGTGATTGGCCACAGTGAGCACATGGTACCAGGGCACTTCACAGCAGTCTGGTGCAATGATCTCTAGAAAGCACGCATGAACAGCTGATGTGGGAGGACGTATAGGTAAATTAACTCAATTAAGCCTACAGAGCTTTGCAACCATGATCGGTGTATTACAGTTGCAATGCACATGCTTCTGTGTTGTTTACTTCCCATCCCTAGATCCATATGGAACTAGGAACTAACTGTTTGAGGCTAGAGAATGTAAACTGTGTTTACAAGTGAATTGATGCAAGCAACTTTGTATTGGCGTGATCCACCAGTCCCTCTGCTGTGGTGGCATAATGGACTTGTAGTCTTTTCAGCCACAGATTCCTGTGAAAGAATCTGAATGGATAATGCAGCTGTGTGAGGAAAAGAACGATTAAAAAATAAACAGGATCTTCCAGGAAGAAGCATCCCTATGATTCAGCTAAGGGTGGGGGTATCCATGTGAGTATTTGGGGAATGTGACTATGATTTTTGTTACACACTAAATTTGGGTGTAACATGAAACATAGTTAGAAAGATAAACTACAGGGGGTCCCCGGGTTACGAACGAGATAGGGACTGTAGGTTTGTTCTTAAGTCGAATTTGTTTGTAAGTCGGAACAGTACCTTTTTTAAGTACAAATCCAGTCTCAGAGTCAGGAAGTGAGATTAAATCCATCTAATGAGGATACAGACAGTATAATTTTTTTTATTTTAATTATTCTTTACTTTTTTTATTACTTTGTTATTTTTTTTTTAAATTTAATTAATACTGTATTTCTTCTTTTTTTTTTTTTTTTTTTATACATTTTTTTTCACTTAACTTTATTGCTATCACACAGGAGAAAACAATTCCCTGTGTGATAGCAATTGGAGGTGACAGGTTCCCTTTATTGACCCTGTCACCTCCTAGCACTGCTAGATTTTCTGTCAGAGCTGAGAGGGGAGGAGCACAGCTTTCCCCTCTCACTCTTTACATGGCGGCAGGGACAGGAGGAACAGGTCAGTACACTGCATATTAAGCATATTACAGTACTGATCAGAGGCTGTTATATGCTGCTCACCTGATGGCACAGCAGGGAGATGGATAGATGGTGTGTCCAGGCCGGCCGCGGTGCACCTCCGCGGGGCAGCGCTCGTAGGAAAGACCGGGGATCCTGGAGGCTTCACTAGGCCGGGCCGGACAAGGCCGCGGTGACGTCACTCGGGCCCCGTTCGTAAGTAGGGGTCGTTCGTAAGTCGGATGTTCGTAAGTCGGGGACCCCCTGTAGGTCAAAGTAAATCTTACGCCAAAACTTTGCTGCTTAGTTTTGGATATAATGGGGAAAGGTTAGAACCTCTGTCAACATTTTTATGCTATCTACGTTGTCGCTGAGGAATTTTAACCCTCCATTTGTCCTGGTTCTCGTCACGGGAAAAGGAGGTGTAGAGAGCCACAAGTAGGGACATCTGTTGCTATAACAGCTAAGTGTTGATTTTGTGTAAATGATAGTGTTGCGCTGTGTGAGTGTGCAAATAGTGCCAGAAGACTGACTATATATAAAATACCATGTGAAAATTAACATAGGCAAAACTTGCTAGAAACGATTGAATATACACATAAGTGATTAAAAATGATTAACAAAATGTCACATAAATAAAACCAATATAAAACAAGTAAAACTACAATCCAAATAAAGGAAAGATGATGGTCCAACAATTATAGTGTGATCCAAAAAGTTATTTTACTACAACAGTCTAAACGATTTTCCACATAAATAATGAATCCCTCCACCGTGAAATAGCAAAACAACCGGTGCCTTGCCAATCTTCTAATAGTGGCACCTTTTATGTGTACAAGCCTCTCACCTTACTCCTGTAAGGTTTACAGCATGAATTAGTCACAGGTAGTAATCTTCAAATGTTCCCTCTTAGTCAAATGAATTAACCTTCTTTCGATTGTGATCTCGTTATGTGGGGTTTAACTACTTAACGACCGCGCTATAGCCGAATGACGGCTACAGCGCGGCTCGATAACTCTGGGAGGGCGTACATTGATGTCCTCCCAGAATCATGCTCCCGCGCGCCCCCAGGGACATCCGTGACCGGATCGCGGTGAATGGCTGCTGACGGCGGCCGTTTACCACGTGATCGCTCCGTCAAATGATGAAGGGATGATAGTCACGCGATGTGACGATGCGCGTCAGGATTGGAGCAATAGATATCACCAGGAACTGACAGAAGTATACGAGCTTGGTGCTCGTGGATTGCCGCTGTTTTAGGAGATATTCAAACCCTGCTATATCGGATCACGCTATCGGCTTTTTTCTCTTCTATATTTAAACCCCACATACCGAGATCACGATCAAAAGAAGGTTAATTCGTTTGACCAAGCGGGAACATTTGAAGATTACTACCTGTGACTAATTAATTCATGCTGTAAACCTTTCGGCAATAAGGTGAGAGGCTTGTACACATAAAGGTGCCACTATTAGAAGATTGGCTAGGCGCTGGTTGTTTTACTGTTTCACGGCGGAGGGATTCATTATTTATGTGGAAAACCATTTAGACTGTTGTAATAAAATAACTTTTTGGATCGCACTTTAATCGTTGGACCATCTTTCTTTTATTTGGATTAGTTTTTTTCACCGCATATTCAGTTGTGCACACTGGACTTTCATAATTTTGTCTTGCTTGTTTTATATTGGTTTAATTTATGTGACATTTTGTTAATCCATTTTTAATCACTTATGTATATTCAATCATTTGTTTCTAGCAAGTTTTGCCTATGTTAATTTTCACATGGTATTTTATAATTAGTCTTCTGGCACTATTTGCACACTCTCACAGCGCAACACTATCATTTACACATTCACGAATTTTTCTGTCTAGGATCAGTTCACCAGGTGTTTGCTGCAGTGTATCCCAGTCCTTTCTTTTGGCAGTGCGGGAGTTACTTATATATTCTAAGTGTCGATTTTCCTTTACATTGGAGCGATTTACCCCACTCCTTGTGTCTCAGGGGAACAAAAGGCAGTGAAAGAAAATCTCCCTAACAGCACACAGAGGGCAAAAGAAAAACTGAACCCCATCATTCTTCTATTTTCGCTCCCATATATTCATACAGAGATGCTGGGTGCTGTGCTGCAATTCTTCTGTATTCTATGACTGAGGGGTATAGATGTTTGTGTGTCATACTTCATAACTCCCTTTTTTTTTTTTTTTTTTTCTTGTCTTGTTTTTTGTGACTTGTATCTGCTGCTTGTAAAGTTTGAGTGTCCCTTTCCTTCTGATTTTCGATTGCATGGTATATTCTGTTTGTGTATTTTGGTTTCAGACATGGAGGGTTCTGGAAGTTTTGCAGCTTCGCGTTCACGGCGTGAGAAAACTGAAAAGAAAGGCCGTAAGGAAGCCTTGGAGATGTTGAGAAAAGTAAAAGCTGGCGGAAAAGTGAAATATGAAGTAAGTAAACTCCAGTGTTTTCATTTTGTACATTGTAACAAAAGATTTTTAAGTATTTTATTTTTTTTACCCCTTGACTGCAAAAGTCATGGCTGTCATTCAGGCCATGGCAGTCAAAACAAGCTTACATCTGCTGTAACAAAAGCAGGCTTATCTTAAAGTGGATGTAAACCCGAAATATATGATTTTTTAATTAAGGCTTTGTACCTTGTACAGTATAGGATTTCATGCTATCTGTCTTGCCACAAAGATTTAATCCAGCTCTGAGCAGTTGTCCTCCCCTTTTCAATGAGATAAAAACGGTCAGACATATAGATGTCTGTTTCTCCCCCTTGCTGTGAGTGACCGGGTGATTTACATATCTCATGCACAAGTGTGACAGAGGCATTCTGTGTACTTCCCATCCCCCCTCCTTTCTTCTCCAGCTCTCCCAGGATTGGCTGCTCCACACCTCAGCATGATTGGGCATGCTGAAGCCATGTAGTGTCTTTCCTGGGTTTTGACTGGATGGTTCTAATCATGGTGTGTGAGAAGAGGAAATGCAAGTGTAGTGCAGTCTAATCACAGGACGGCCAGCAGAACACACACAGACAACTTATCTGATTTAGGGGAGATGTATCTACTCGGAGCTGGGCAGAGGAGAGGCTGCAGTGATCTGATTATTATGGTGCAGCGTGTCTCTGAGGTCCTCCTGATCACAGTTGCAGCATTCATTTAAATCAACTGGATGTGTTATGTGGGGGAGGGGTGAATGTCTCTTTTCATTAAATAGACCCAGTAAGGCTGAATGGGCTCAAAGCTTACATCCTAGCCGGGTCACCTGACTGCTCCCACCAAGTCCCTATTTTCTTGTACAAACATCACACTGAATATGATAATGACCCAAATCATAGCTGACTAATCATGACCCAAACATATCCATTCATCCACATGATACAGGAGTTTAACAGAGCGTGCGGATATGATACAGAAGTTGGTCAGAGACTGTGCTGACATGGTATGGGAGTTGTTCAGAGTGTGCGGACATCATGCAGGAGTTGGTCAGAGAGTGTGCGGACATGATACAGTAGCTGCAAAATGTGGGGGTGGCTTAAATTGTGCAGCGTTAACCCTGTAGGAGCTGCTGAGTATAATTGTCCATCTGTCACCCTGCCCAGCCAGGCACACACTTTTTCACTCCTCAGAGACAATAAAGCAGTCCTTGCATTTTTGTTTTTTATAGGGATATTAAACTTGGATAGGGATGGGGACTCATGAGATGTCTAGGTGGTCAAACATTGGAACATGGGGATCTATATACATCCTGTATTCACATCACTCCATTTCTCTTCCTGTACATCGCTTCCTCTCTTCTGAGTATCGCTCCATACTCCTCCTGCACATCGATTCCTATCTTTCGTTCTCTAGACTAGCTAGCACTGTAGGCCTGACACTGGCTCAGCCAGGCCTAAAGCAAATGCCCTTCACAGGCAGGAACTGCGGTCCCCTATGGTGCAGCAAAAAAAATAGTAAGTTCTGGTACTAGCTGTCCCACATGTGGCTACTGATCCCAGTCAGCCCTCCTCAGGCCCTGCCAGCCCTCCTAGCTGCAGCTGCCTGACTCCACTGCCCACAACCCCACAGTCCTCTCCTCTGGTTTTGCACCCATCTGCGACTGCACTCTCCCAGTCCTTGCAGGTGGGCCTCCCAACTGTGCATGTCACTCACCAGCCTTCTTGGTTGCAACCGATGGTTCCTCTTCCTGGAAACTTGCCCATCAGTACTCTCGCCCACTGTCCTCTCTTGCTCTTCCTGTGCCTCCTGTCCAAGACACCTCCACGTTTTCTTAGAGAGCCCTGTCCGCATCCGAGCCCAGGCCTAAGGTCACCCCCCCCAGACTTGGCAGCTCCCTCCAAGGCCCCGACAGCCTCAGTACTCCGTCTCAAACTCTTCCACCCAACAACTTCTCCCAAACTGGGCTGAGCCTGGGTATTTGAGGAGGCCTGTCCCCTGCCAATTCCAAGTTGGGGATTGATCAAGGCTGCTCCAGAATACCCCAGGCAGCTCCACCTCCCCTCCTCTTTCCAGAGCCTTCTAGAGAGCTCTGGAAAGTGGGAGGTCTTGGTCATGCTGCCTGTGAGTCACCCAGCTTCTACCCTGAGTCACTCCCAGCTAGGGCTGCACAATTAATCGTCAAGAATCGTTATCGCAATTTTTTTTTTTTTCCCTGTTGCGATCTTGACAAAAGTGTTTCATGATTCTTGCTTTGCAAAGAATACTCTCTGCTCTGCTAAAGCGACAGCCATCAAAAGAAAGGAAGAAAGAAACCCAGCAGTCTGCCAAGAATCACAACATTCTTTAGCAGTTGAACTTAAATATAAACATTGTAACAATTTGTCAATGGAATAGACTTTGGTGTAAGGGAGGAAAGTTTAACCACGTAAACACAACCTTTTTCTGACATTTGTTGGTTTCAAGTTAAAATAATTTTTTTTTGCTAGATAATTACTTAGAACCCCCAAACATAATATAAAAAAAAATATATATTATATATAACAATATAATATTTTTCCCTATTTAGTCTTTCAGGACAGCACACTTGAGACCTTGGCTCCTCCCCTCTTAGAAAACACCGCCTCCACCAGACCTTTAAGTCGCCCCTTCCCTAAAGCCCATCAGTTTTGGTGTTTCCTCCAGCAAGGAGACATCGCTAGGAACCTGGGCTAATTCAGCTGGGAAGGCTGAGGCCGGTGTAATCCTGGAAGGAGAGACTGAGGTCTCATACACAGTAGGACTGCTGGGGAATCTAGTTACCTGCAGTGGCATTGCGCTCCCAGTCCTCCCTTGGGGAATGTGGAGGCCTGGGCGTTCGTTTCTCCGCTGCCTGGGGAGGGCGATGCGGAGGTGTCCAGATCCCCCTCGCTCTGGGGAGTCAGCGTGGAGCTCAGCACTGAGTCGGATGACGGGCGACGTCATTTCCGGCGGGGAGGGCACTTCCGTTCGACCCGCAGCTTCCAGTTCCGGCCTGCGGGACGGAAAACGAACGGTGTGACGGCTGGTGCGGGCTCCATTAAGGCTGTAGTAACAGCCAAAGGAGCATCCTGAGGTGGACCACTCCTGGCCAGAGGGATGTAGGAGACTGATGGTTCCCATTCTGTGCCGGGTGACGCCAGCACCAGCTACACTAAGATAAGTGGAACCCTGGGGTGGTGTTCCCTTACCATGCTCCCACTTAGCTCCACGGGTGAACCCCCTCCTAGTGGTCAGAGGGGAGGAGAGGCACGTTTGGGACCCTGGTGGTGGTCGGTCCTGGGGGGTGCACTCCTGGTGTTGGTCAATTGATTTTTATTTTAAAAAAGAGACTGTTGCTGATGCTGGCGGGGCTTGTTTTGTCGTTTCAGGACAAATCTGCAGAGAAAACCTTTAGGGGAGTCCTGGGGGAAGGTTTTGTGCAGTAAATGCATTAAAGGCTTAGTCAAGGAACACTCTATGGAACAGAGCTCTGACCTGGCAGCTTCTGTTAAGGAACTTTCCAGCACTTTTCAATCTTTTAAAGCATTGTTTGAAAATTTTCAGCCTATACAGCCCCCAGCCAGTCCTCTGCCAGCACAGCAAGATGTCGCACCTGGTCCTTCAGGTCCCTCTGTCAGTGAGGAGTTACCGGGGGGCTCCAGAGAGGCTTTGGAGGATGAATCAGATAGTGCTTCCTCACATTCCTCAAGAGAATCAGACGGAGAGAAGGTGGACGGCGAGTCCTCCAGAACCTCCTGATTATAAACTCTCCTTGGAGGAGGTGGAAGAGCTCTTGGGAGCAATCCACACCACCCTAGGTATCCAAGAGGAGAAGAAATCTGTTTCTACATGACTGAATGTATGTGGGTCTTGGAGAGCAGAAGAAAAAGGTCTTTCCGGTACATGAGGTCCTAGTAGATACCATTAGAAATGAAGCCTTTCTTTTCTAGAGCCTTAAAGCGCAGATTCCCTTTTTCAGAAGATGAAGCTGCTGTTTGGAACAAGTTACCTAGACTGGATGCAGCCTTCTCTCAGGTATCCAGAAAAACAGACTTGGCGTTTGAAGATATGGGGGTGCTCGCCGACCCCATTGACAAAGGGATGGATTCTTTACTTAAAAAATCCTGGGATTCATCTCTAGGCAACCTCAAGCCTGCCATGGCCGTCAGTGGTGGCCCGTAACATGGAGCACTGGCTAACACATATAAAAGCTCATATTGAAGCTGGGACTGCTAAGGAGATGATTCTCTCCTCCTTCCCAATGCTTTTGAAGGGGATCGCATACATTACGGATGCCTCAGCGGAGTTGGTCCGCATGTCTGCTAGATCTTCTGCTTTGGCCAACTCAGCCAGGAGAGCTCTTTGGTTAAAGACCTGGCAGGGGGACATTGCTTCGAAAATCAAGCTTTGGGGAGTCCCTTTAACGGGGGACTTGCTGTTCGGTCCAGATCTAGAGGCGGTTCTTGAACGAATGGCCGATAAAAAGAAGGCCTTCCCCTTAAAGAAAAGGTTGGGGGAATGGCCTAAAAAGAAAACTCGCTCACAAAGGAAGTTTAATTTTCTGAGAGCAGAGTCTCAGAAAGAAGTTTGGACCAACAAGGGCAGAGGGTGCGGAGGAGCGATTTTTTTTTTTTTTTTTTTTTTTTTTTTTTTTTTTTTTTCCCCCCCCCCCTCCTGAACAGCCCTGAAAAACCCAGTGACAAGTTAACCCCAGTGGGAGGAAGAATGGGGGCCTTCCTCCCACAGTGGGAGTCAGTTACCTCCAATCCGTTCATACTAGGGATTGTAAGGAGGGGGTACAGATTAGAATTCTCAAGCCCCCCCCCCCACAGGCTGCTAGTCGCGGACTTGCCAAAGTGTGCGGAAAAGGCAGCGGCATTACTAGCCCCGCTGGAAGATCTAGAACAGCAGGATGTAATATCGCGTGTCCCATCCGGAGAAATAGGCAGGGGTCTCTATTCCCACATCTTTGTTGTTCGGAAGCCTTCAGGCTCATCCTGAACCTGAAACCCCTGAACCTATCAATCTCCTACAAGAGGTTTCGGATGGATTCCATTTTTTCTGTAAAAACACTACTTCCTCCGATTTGCTACATGGCGTCCATAGATCTAAGGGATGCCTATCTGCACATTCCAATCGCAGAGGACAGTCAGAAATTCCTCAGACTGGTAGTAAGGTCTGGGGAGGAAGTAGTGCATCTTCAGTTCAAAGCCCTCCCCTTTGGGCTATCCTCTTCGCCCCAGGATATTCACCAAAGTTATGGTGGAGGCTCTGGCTTTTCTGCGTCTTCGGGGAATTTCGGTAAATGCATACCTGGACAACCTTCCAACCTTCTCCTTTTTGCTCCCTCGCCGGAGCAGCTGGTCCAGGATTTGCAGGAAGCAAGGGGAATATTGGAACATCTGGGATGGCTCCTAAATTTGGAGAAATCCAACCTGGTTCCATCCCAGAAGATCACGTTCCTAGGTTACATCCTGGACTCAACCCAACAGTTTTTCTTCCCGAAGAAAAAATTGGCAAAATAGACAGAGCCTTGGCAGTTCTGCAGGGCAATCAGCAGATCTCCATAAGAAAGGCCATGTCAGCCTTGGGATTGCTGACAGCTGCCTTCCCAGCAGTAAGGTGGGGAGGATTACACTTCCGCCCTTTACAGTTGTTCATTCTGGAAGTTTGGGACCGCACTCAGAAGTCCCTGGACTCGACTGTTTTTGTTTCCCGTACGGGTAAAGAGATCCCTGTGGTGGTGGCGAAAGGCAGCAAACCTATCGCAGGGTCTGGAATGGGTACTGCCTGTGTCGAAGATTGTGACAACAGACGCAAGCGGCACAGGTTGGGGCGCACACCTGGTGGGCGAGTTTGACGCAGGGTTCCTGGGGAGTCGAGGATGCAAGACACTCCTCGAACTGGAGAGAACTGAGGGCCATTTGTCTGGCTCTCGGAGCTTTCCAACAGGAGCTCCAGGGACATCGTGTGCAGATCCGCTCAGACAATTCCTCAGCAGTCGCTTACGTCAACCGGCAGGGGGGCACCAGAAGCGGTTCCCTTTGGGCTCTGACGGAAACTATTATCAGTTTGGCTGAGGTCACGGTGCTCACTATCAGCAGTTCACCTAAAGGGGGATTTAAACCAGAGAGCAGACTTCCTCAGCTGGAGGAAGTTGAGGGAAAGCGACTGGGTCCTCAGTCAAGTCATCTACAAGATGATTATCCAGAAGTGGGGGGGTCCCATGTGTGGACCTTTTCGCTTCAGGAGAGAACACAAAAGCTCCCCTCTTCTTCTCCCTGAACCGGTGTGATGGGGCGATAGGGGTGGACGCTCTGTCTCAGAGCTGGCATTTTTCCAAATGCTATGCCTCCCCCCCCCCCCCCCCCCCCCCCCCTCCTGTTCTGTTGCCTGCGGTCTTGAGGAAATTACAATTAGAGGACACCACCCTGATCTTGATAGCGCCACACTGGCCCAGGAGGCCATGGTTCTCTGTCCTAAAGAAGCTGGCGGTGGAACCACCCTGGATAGTGCCGGTCAGGGAAGATCTACTATATCAAGGTCCAATCTGCTGCCCTCGGGTGGAGAGGTGGAATCTGGCTACTGAAGAGGCCATGCTGAGAAGTAAGAGGTTTTCCGAAGGATTGGTAACAACTCTTCTAAATTCTAGGAAAGAGATGCGCAAGATCTATTTGAAGGTCTGGAAGAAATTTAATTCTTGGTGCGCAGAGAGCTCCTTTAGTGTTCGCACTCCAGTAGCGGTGCTAGAGTTCCTACAGAGTGGGGCAGATAAGGGGTTGGCACTTAGTACCCTTAAAAGTCAGGTGTTGGCTTTAAGTGTATTCCTTGAGCAACAGCAAGCAGTAAATCCTTGGATATCCAGGTTTTTTAGAGCTTTAAGAAGGCAGAGACCAGTCAGCTCCCACCCCTTTCCGGTATGGGATCTGTCCTTAGTATTGCAGGCCCTACAGAGGGTCCTTATGAACCTATTGAGTCTTGTACGGTGAAGTTTTTAACCCTCAAGACTGTTTTTTCTTAGTAGCTATCACTACTGCAAGGAGGGTTAGTTAGCTACAGGCCCTCTCCAAGAGGGCTCCTTGCAAGTTTTTCCGGATAGGATTATTTTTAAAACCGATCCGGCCTTTTTTCCCGAAGGTGGTTTCTGAATTTAATAGAAGCCAGGAAATCTGTTTACCCACTTTTTGTTCAAATCCTGTAAAGGAACAGGAGCATGTCTTCCACAAGTTAGATGTCAGAAGATGTGCATTAAAGTACCTGGAGGTTACGGAGCAGTTTAAGAAATGCAATTCCTTTTTTTGTTTCTTTTTCAGGGGCAAGGATGGGTTCCAAAGCCTCTAGACACACTATAGCCAGATGGCTAAGATTGGCTATCAGTCAGGCCTATATAGCAAAAGGGGTGGAAGTTCTGGAAGGTATTGGGGCTCATTCCACTAGGGCTATGGCAACGTCACAGGCAGAGTGGGCTGGTGTTACACCCGATCAGATCTGCAGAGCAGTAACGTGGTCAAGTTTTAAGACTTTCGTTAAGCACTACAGACTGGACTTATTGTCTGCCCAGGACCAGGCCTTTGGGCGTAAAGTTCTACCGGCAGTAGTCCCACCCTAGGGTAAGTGCTCGCTTATCCTCTCAAGTGTGCTGTCCTGAAAGATGAAATAGGGAAAATCGAAGTTACTTACCGGTAACGTTTTTTCCAAGAGTCTTTCAGGACAGCACCGATACCCACCCAAAATGTTGTCTTGCCACTAGGACGTGAGAACAGGAATATGAGGGTTGTTATGTATTCTTATGTCTCCCTAGATTGGCTGGAGGTTCTCATGCAAAAACTGACAGGCTGGAGGAAAGGGGCGACTCAAAGGTCTGGTGGAGGCGGTGTTTCCTAAGAGGGGAGGAGCAGAGGTCTCAAGTGTGCTGTCCTGAAAGACTCTTGGAAAAAACATTACCGGTAAGGAACTTCGATTTTGTTTTTGTTTTGTTTTTTTTGTAGAGACACTAGAGAATAAAATGGTGGCTGTTGCAATATTTTACAACCCCTGGCAAAAATGATGGAATCCCCAGTCCCTGAGGATGTTCCTTCAGTTGTTTTATTGTTGTAGAAAAAAAGCAGATCACAGACATGGCCAAAAACTAAAGGCATTTCAAATGGCAACTTTCTGGCTTTAAGAAACAGTAACAGAAATCAAGAAAAATAATTGTGGTGGCCAGTAACAGTTAGATTTATAGAACAAGCACAGGGAATCAATTATGGAATCAATCAACTCTGAGGAAAAAATTTATGGAATCATGAAAAACAAACAAAATAACACTCCAACACATCTTTAGTACTTTGTTGCACCACCTCTGGCTTTTATAACTGCTTGCAGTCTCTGAGGCATTGACTTAATGAGTGATAAACAGTACTCTTCATCAATCTGGCTCCAGCCTTCTCTGATTGCTGTTGCTAAATCATCTTTGCAGGTTGGAGCCTTGTCATGGACCATTTTCTTTAACTTCCACCACAGATTTTCAATTGGATTGAGATCCGGACTGTTTGCAGGCCATGACATTGACCTTATGTGTCTTTCTTCAAGGAATTTTTTCACAGTTTTTGCTCTATGGCAAGATGCATTATCATCTTAATGATTTCATCATCCCCAAACATCCTTTCAATAGATGGGATAAGAAAACTGTCCAAAATTTCAATGTAAACCTGTGCATTTATTGAAGATTTAATGACAGCCATCTCCCCAGTGCCTTTACCTGACATGCAGCCCCATATCATAATTGACTGTGGAAATTTGCATGTTTTCTTCAGACAGTCGTCTGCATAAATCTCATTGGAACGGCACCAAACAAAAGTTCCAGCATCATCACCTTGCCCAATGCAGATTTGAGATTCATCACTGAATATGACTTTAATCCAATCATCCACAGTCCACGATTGCCTTTCCTTAGCCCATTGTAACCTTGTTTTTTTTTGTGTTTTAGATGTTAGAGATGGCTTTCTTTTAGCTTTTCTGTATGTAAATCCCATTTCCTTTAGGCGGTTTCTTACAGTTCGGTCACAGATGTTGACTCCAGTTTCCTCCCATTTGTTCCTCATTTGTTTTGTTGTACATTTTCTGTTTTCAAGGCATATTGCTTTTAAGTTTTCTGTCTTGACACTTTGATGTCTTCCTTGGTCTACCAGTATGCTTGCCTTTAACCACCTTCCCATGTTTGTATTTGGTCCATGTTTTAGACACAGCCGACTGTGAACAACCAACATCTTGTGCAACACTGCGTGATGATTTACCCTCTTTAAGGAGTTTGATAATCCTCTCCTTTTTTTTCAATTGACATCTCTGGTGTTGGAGCCATGCTTCATGTCAGTCCACTTGTTGCAACAGCTCTCCAAGGTGTGATCACTCCTTTTTACCTACATACTAACAAGCAGATTTAATCTGATGCAGGTGTTCGTGTTTGTAATGAAAATTTACAGGGTGATTCCATAATTTTTTCCTCAGAATTGAGTGATTCCATAATTTATTACCTGTGCTTGTTCTATAAATCTAACTGTTACTGGCCACCACAATTATTTTTCTTGATTTCTTTTAGTGTTTCTTAAAGCCAGAAAGTTGCCATTTGAAATGCCTTTAGTTTTTGGCCATGTCTGTGATCTGCTTTTTTTTTTCTACAACAATAAACAACTGAAGGGACTGGTGATTCCATCATTTTTGCCAGGGCTTGTATGTCACACTGTATTTGCGCAGCGTTCTTTCAAATGCATTTTTTTTTGGAAAAAATTACTTTAATGAATTAAAAAAAACTAACCAGTAAAGTTAGCCCAATTTTTTTTGTATAATGTGAAAGATTTTACGTTGAGAGAATCGTAATCTTTTTTTATTCTAAGCAAAAAAAAAATTGTGACTCCTTTTTTGGCTAGAATCGTGCAGCTCTACTCCCAGCGCAGACCAAACAGGCCTGGCTGCCAGTTTTACCTACACTACTAGAGGATGCTACAATTTGTGTAAAATATTGGGCGTTGGCTTTAAGGGGTGTGGTTTAATACAGTCTGAGATGACTTGCATGGTGCAGGATGTGGTAATGTTAAATAGAGAATATACAGCACAGAGTGAATGGTGGGTAGTAAATGCAGGTGAGGGGTGTATGGAGGTGGGTAGTATGTGCAGGAGAGGAGCGCGTAGTATATGGAGGTGGGTAGTATGTGCAGTATATGGAGGTGGATAGTATGTGCAGGAGAGGAATGCGGAGTGTACAGTGGTGGGTAGTATGTGCAGGATGATGTCAGTAGGACAGTGTCAGCAGTAGGGGTGCTGAAATTAATCGTTGCATCGATGCATCGCGATTCGGGTGTCCCCGATGCGGCATCGATGCATAAAAACCCGAAAATCGATGTTCGGGGACGTCATTAGTAGCCCCGCCCCTCCCGGGAAAGCGCTCGAGCAAATTTTTAAAACGTCTTTATTTTAATAAATGTGTTACAATTGATGCTGTGCCCCCGCTGTATGTGCTTTTTAAAAAACAATGTCACTTCATACCGAACTTCGCCGGTGTACGATCATGTGACTCCCGCCTGCCCCTCTCCGCTCTCTTCTTCGCTCTCCGCTTCCGTCTCCTGAGTCCTGACGTCAGCGGGGATTTCTCAGTCCCGCCCGCCTCTCTTCTGATACGATAACTATAGTCAGCGGGTGGGACAGAGTTCCCCGCTGACGTCAGGAGACACGTGAGCGGAGAGGGATGAGGAGCGTGGAGAGGGGCGGGACGGCCGGGAGTCACATGATCGTATACCGGCGAAATTTGGTATGAAGTGACATCGTTTTTTAAAAGCACATACAGCGGGGGCACACCATCCATTGTAATATATTTATTAAAAGAAAGTAATTGTGGGGGGTCAGTGATGGCTGCATTTAATGGGCACAGGTGGCTGCGTTTGGGCGGCACAGGTGGCTGCGTTTGGGCGGCACAGGTGGCTGCGTTTGGGCGGCACAGGTGGCTGCGTTTGGGCGGCACAGGTGGCTGCGTTTGGGCGGGCACAGGTGGCTGCGTTTGGGCGGGCACAGGTGGCTGAGTTTGGGCGGGCACAGGTTCAGTATTTTTCAGTTTGTTTGCGCCCCCCAAAAAAATTTTGAGCACCAGCCGCCACTGGTCAGCACAGAGACAGTACAGGGAACTTCACAGGGCTGTTTGTCATCTGTGGATTCTTTCCCTTTTGACCTCCCAGCAGCAGTGTGTGTGAATGTCTGTACCCTGTAGTGCACCGGATTACTGCACTTTTTAGGGAGTGAGGTTATTTTTAATTCAAAGCAGAGTTCCAGTCAATTTTTTGTTTATTAGAAGTCAGCAGCTACAAAAAAATGTGCATCTTCTGACTTTTAATAAAAAGACACTCACCTGTCCCACTATCCAGCCACATGGCCACCCAAACCCTCCCTTCTCTCCCCCGCCTGTCCACAGCGCTGGCAATACTACTGTGGGCATCCGGCTGTGACAGCTTGCAGCTTCACAGCCAGGTGCGCATGTCTCACTGCGCTGTCCTGCATAGCCGGGCAATCTTTTGGGAACTGATGTGTCCCAGAAGATTGCAGGGTGGAAGGGCCACTTAGGCGGCCCAAGCGGAAGTGGGAGCTCGTCGGTAATCGTGATGCATCGCGGAATCGAATCGAATCGTTGACCAGATAATCGTAATCGAATCGTGAGACCAGTGAAGATGCGCAGCCCTAGTCAGCAGTTCTTTAATTTTTTAATTTTTTTTAAATGCTTTTTTGGGGACCAGTGGATGGTGTCAGAGCAATGGACAGTGTCAATTTTTTTTTATTTTTATTATTTTTTACTATTTATTTTTGTACTATATTTTATTTATTTTTTCACGGTGGTTGCAGTTTTATTTTTTAAAAATATTTTTTAAATATATTTTTTCACAGTGCTTTTGAGTTAGGGGAGTATGAGGCAGTGGATGGTGTCAGATTTCTTCTTATCTTTTGGGTCCCATCTCTGTCCTGGTGGCAGTAGTCACCTGGCCAAATAAAGGTGAATCTCCCCAGCAGGGACACAGACAACAAAAAATAGGATTTTTATAACAGCTTACCTGTAAAATCCTTTTCTTGGAGTAAATCACGGGACACAGAGCCATAGTAGTTACTATGTGGGTTATAGGCCACCTTCAGGTGATGGACACTGGTACGTCCTAAATTAAAAAGTGCACTCCCTATAGAACCCCCCCCCCACTGGTGAGAGTACCTCAGTTTTGTAGCAAAGCAATACACGTGTATACCAAAGAAGGGAGGGACCTCTGTGTCCCGTGATGTACTTGAAAGAAAAGGATTTTACAGGTAAGCTGTTATAAAAATCCTATTTTCTTATAGTACATCATGGGACACAGAGCCATAGTAGTTACTATGTGGCATGTGCCATAGCAATGTCAGCTGAAGGGAGACACAACAAAAGTAGGGCACCAAGAAACTAGAGGACTCATACTGCAGCCTGCAGTACACTGCGCCCAAAGGCGATATCCTCATGATCTTTTTAAATCTACTTGATTAGAATCTGGTAAATGTATGGACTGAAGACCAGGTTGCAGCCTTGCAGATCTGAGCCATGGAGGCTTGGTGATGCAGTGCCCAAGAAGCACTAACAGCCCTGGTGGAGTGTGCTTTAATATGAAAAGGAGGAATTTTCCTCTTTAAAGCATAAGCTTGAACAATCACTTGACGAATCCATTTAGAAATGGTAGATTTCAACGCTGCCTGTCCTCCTTTTAGGACTGTCTGGCAACACAAAACATCTGTTTTATGAGTCTGAGCGGTCACTTTTAATAGACCTTGACCGCCCTCACCACATCAAGAGAATGTAGTGACCTTTCTTCCACAGAAACGAGGTTCTGGAAAAAAATGAAGGCAGAACAATATCCTGGTTTACATGAAAACCCAATACTACCTTTCGTAGGAATTCAGGATGAGGCCACAATACAACCTCATCCTTGTAAAGAGCCATATTGGTTTATTTATAAGAAAGAGCAGCCCACTCTGATATTCTTCTTGCAGAAGATATGGAAACCAAGAAAATTATTTTTCCCCCGTCAAGAGGACCAAGGGAATATCTCGTAATGGCTGTTTTCTGTAAGCAGACAGGACTAAAATAAGTCACAAGGGTTCAGGGGTGACCAAACTGGAGGATTAATCCGCGTTGCTCCCCTGAACAAAGTTTTATGAACCAGAGAGAGTGAAGCAAGTGGTCGTTGAAAAAAGACCGATAAGGCCGACATCTGGCCTTTTGATAGTACTCAAGGCCAGCTTCATTCCTAATCCTACCTGTAGGAATTCAAGGATCCTACCTATGACATAGTTCCTGGGGTGCCAACCCCTGGATTCACACAAGGAGACATATGCTTTCCAGATTCTATAGTATAGGACTCTGGAGGCCAGCTTCCCAGCATTAACTAAGTAGAATACTACTGAAGCTAACAGCCCACGATCTTTCAGAATGTGGGTCCCAGTAGCCAAACCACTAATTTTAGCGTTTGTAAGGTAGGATGGAGTACCAGGCCTTGTGAGAGAAGGTCTGGCCATAGTGGTAGGGTCCAGGGGTCCCCTACTGCCATCTTTACGATCTCGGCAAACCAAGATCTTCTGGGCCACAAGAATCGCCTCCTTCCCTTCTTGCTTGATCCTGCGCAAAGGCGCGGAAGCAGCAGAACAGGAGGGAACGCATAGATCAGTGAAAAACTGATCCCACGGAAAAACCAAGACATCTGTTTCATATGCCATCGGATCCCTTGTCCTTGACATGAAAATGTCGATGTTGTTAAACCTGGACGCAAACAGATCCACATCCGTAATTCCCCATCTTTGACATATTGACAGAAAGATGTTGGGGTGAAGGGACCATTCTCCTGGGAACAATTGTTGGCGACTCATGTAGTCCGCCTGTCAATTCTCTATCCCTGGAATGAAAAATTGCTGATAGACAAGGAATGTTGTTTTCTGCCCAAGATAGAATATGATTCACCTCTTTCTGGGTCGCACAACTTCTCGTGCCCCCTTGGTGATTGATATAGTCCACAGCTGTGGCATTGTCAGATTGGATCCTGACAGGACAATTCCATAGTCTGGGCATCCAGGCCTCGAGGGCCGGGCGTACTGCCTGAATCTCCAGAATATTGATGGGCAAGGTCATCTCTGATTTGGACCATTTCCTTTGGACGGATGCTTCTTCCAGGACTGCTCCTCAGTCCAGAAGGCTGGCATCTGTTACCACCTTCCAGGTAACGGGTAGAAAGGATTTTTCCTTTTTGAAGATTCTTGGACATTAACCAACAATTGAGGCTCTGACGCACATCGGGGGATAAATGCATTGGAAAGTCCAGAGCTTGGACCCTTTTGTTCCAAGTTGACAGGATACTGTTTTGCAGCAGTCTTGAATGAAACTGCGCATAAGGAACTATTCTTCTTTATTTTGACCAACGGAATCAGTTCCCTTATGGAACTGATCCTTTCCCGGGGCAAAAAACGCTCTCTTCTGAGCTGTATCTATGATCAGCCCCAAGTACTGCAATCTCATTAATGGTTTTAAGGAGGATTTCTCCAGGTTGAGAATCCAACCTAGGTATTCCAGGTAGCTGACTGCGGTGGCCAAAGTTTGGTTTAACCAGGCTATAGATCTTTTTATAGACCTTTTTAAGAGAAGATCATCTAAGTAGGCTAGTATTGTTATACCTTTAGCCCTTAACCTGGTCAAAGGTGGAGCCAGGACCTTTGTAAACACTCGAGGTGCAGTAGCTAGACTGAAAGGCAGAGCTACAAACTGGAAATGAAGATTTTTCTACCTCGAAGTGTAGAAATTTCTGGTGAGCGGGGAAAATCGGCACATGGAGATAAGCATCCTTGATGTCGATTTGACGCCAGAAGTTCTCCCCCTTGAAATGGAGACTATTGATCGGATTGACTCCATGCGAAAAGAACGGATGTTCAAATAACGGTTTAGATCTTTGACATCCCCGTTTTTGGTTTTGGAACCGTGAACAGGTTTGAATAAAACCCTAAACCTTGCTTCTTCCAAGGGGAACATTGATATCTCGTTTTGAGACGAGATGATCCAAGCTAGAAAGAGAGACTTCTTTTTCACTGGATCTCTGGGAACGTTTTATCTGAGAAAATGAGGAGACGGGAACTCTCGGAACTCTAGTTTGTAGCCTAGAGAAATTGAGGAAGCCACCCATCTGTCCTGACATTGTTCCTGCCAGACCCTTGAAATTTGTAGAAGCCTTCCTACCACTCAAGCGAGCAGGGGCGCCCCTTCATAAAGAGGCTTTAATATTCTGTTTTTTGGGTTTCCTCCCCCATGTCCTCTTTGACCCTGGGGTTTACCTCTTGAACCTGATGGTGGAGAACGTCGTGGCTGCCTGGAGGCTGATGCCCCTGACACTGGATAAGAAGCAGGTTTTAAAAGAAAAAAAGCTTCTTAACCGGCAAAAGGGAACTTTTCCCATTAGAAATTCTTTGGATATACTTATCCAGATCGTCTTCAAATAACCGTTCACCATAAAAAGGGAAACTAGCTAAGAGCTTTTTGCATGGCGCTTCCGCTGTCCAATTTTTCAACCATAGGATTCTACGCACATGTACCAGCCCTAGCATGAGCCGTGAGGCCTGGAGATTAGAATCTTCATAGCGTCTACTGTAAAACACAACGCTTCTGATAGCCAAATCCTGGGCCTGCTGTTCAGGAATAACTTTTGAGTACCTCTATAAACTGATCCTATAAGGACTAAGATACTCCGATCGCTGCCAGCGCTGACTGAACCTGCGAACGAAATATAGTTTTATTTTTTTATTTTTTAAATTAACTCTAACTTCTTATCTGTTGGATCCTTTAGCATATGAGCATTGTCTACTGGACAAGTCATGTTTACAGAGGATATAGCAGCGTCAGTTGCTGGGATAAGGTATTGAAAACTTTTTTGGAGGAAAAAACTGTTGTATTCTGAGTGGGAACACCCAGATAATTAGCTTCCTTAGCCAAGAATGGATAGGAAAACATGAATCAGATTGGGGAGGCTTTAGTGAACCCAAACCAGAAGTGGGCTCATCTACTGCCTGCGTTATTGGCAGTAAAGATGTGGAGTGGACCAATTCAGTGAGAGACTGTACCAACAACCTTTCCTGCAAACCTGACACTTCCGTATCGGGTTCTTCGAAAGAGGAGACATTAGCCTCTTCCTGGTCCTTTGAAAGAAATTCGTCGTCTCTTGCTCCATGTTCCTCAGTAAGAGGGTCCTGAGCAATGGACGGGGACCTGCTACGCTTAGTCCCACTCTAAGATGCTATTAAGCATCAATCTTTTGCTTCAAACTTAAAATGGTTGAAGAAAAAACCTCCTTAGTAATATACACAGGGGCTGCAGTGTTTAAGAGCAGCTGCAACACCAGCCCCTCCTCATAGCTCACTCTGACCAGCAATATTACTCTCAGGGGAGGAATGCCATCTTTTACTGGGATGGATCTAGGCTTCCGTGTGACTTGTAAAAGCCTTTTTGAGGTTTTTTTTCACCCCCCTTCTGAGCATAGCATGATGCACAAAGCAGAAGTACTATCAGAAGGAATGCATCCACTGCTTGAGCAATAATCCAGCTTTGTCACTGCTATTAATGCTCAGCCTGATGCAGTAGTAAATGTGCCAAAAAAATGCCTGTGTCGCCAAAGTCTTATATGCAAACAAAACATCTGTTTTTACTTTTGCTCTTGTGTCCCTCTGCAGCTTGCAACAACACACATGGTGCCTTTTTGAAAACATACCTTCCCGTGCTGGACGTTGGACGCCAACGCCGTGCAAAGCCGCGCCCCCCATGTCACGGCCCTTCCCCTCTTTTTTTTTTTTTAAAAAAAAGCTTTTTCCCGCGCGGGCTCCTGATCCTATGGAATCAAGGGAGGGAAGCAGAAATGGCGAGGTGGGGGTGTGTGTGTCTGGAAGCCGTCGAGCGGCGTACCGTTTTTTTTATTCCTCTCAAATCTTCAGCGCTCTTTCCCCACTGAAGAGGGGAAGAAACCAACACAGGGGGGCGTCTGGTGGGGAGAGGGAACCCCCCCAGACTTACCGGAGGTCTGCTGCTGCCGGAGGAAGAAGCAGCTTTCAAGACACAGCGTGGGCTCTCTAAAAAGCATGAGACGGTGAGTGCTCAATACAGCCCCCAGTGGTGACACCTAGGCATGACAGCATTTACTAAATTAAAGGAGACCTTTATAAGAAAATTTTAGAAATTTCTTAGAAAACTCCACTTACCTTTCCCGCCGCAGGGTTTTCTGTGGTAAACCAACAGACCCAATCTTCACCCTTCTCGGTGGGTTCCGTTAAACCTTCAGGAGCTGGGGATCCTCGAGGAAACCCACAATCCTGGACCTTTAATAGCACCTCCGCCAGTAAAAACTTTATGGCCTTTAATACCAAAAAGTACTGGATCCTGGGGTCCAGCTCTCTAAAAGAGAAGCGTTACAGGCAAGACCTTGTTTCTTCGGATACGAGGCCCGGGTACCATTCAATTCGGTCAAACAAGACACTTTGAATGGATCCGGCTGCATGGCTAGCCCCAGCAAGGATTGCTCCAGTGGAGCACAGCACATCTTTACTCGTGACCAACACCTTAGACACTGGCGAAAAAAACTGAGGTACTCCCAGTAGTGGGAGGGGTTATATAGGGAGTACACTTTTTAATTTAGGGCGTGCCAGTGTCCATCACCTGAAGGTGGCCTATAACCCACATAGTAACTACTATGGCTCTGTGTCCCGTGATGTACGATAAAAAAACTTGGTTTTATCACCTCCACACTGTTTTGGATTTCAATATAATTTAATGGCAAAAATTTGCTTGCAAATTGTTCATTGCTGAATTATCTGGTTGATAGTGATGAGCCAAAAATACCTGGGTGTTTAATTTTTTTTTTTTTTCTTCAAGCAGTGTTTGGCAAACAGATAAATTTGACTATCAAATTGAACCACTTTGGAGCTGAATCTGTATAATCATTAATAGCCAAGTTCTTGGCTGTTGGGCTAAGGAACATCAAACAAATGGCATTGGGTGGGCTGGTCACTGACCTAGAGGAAATGTACTAATGCAAAAAAAAAAAAAAAAAAAAATTTTTTTTTTGGCTAGGAGCTGCAATTTTTAAAAACCGTTTGATTTATTTTTGTTAGAAAAGGCTAATTATAACAATTCTTAAAATTGTTCCCTCCCCTTCCTCCTACATATCCTGTATACAAAAAGATCTGTGTACTTCCCTTTTTTTTTTTTTTTCTTCAGCAGCTCTGGCTCCCTTGTGTAATTGAGCGTTTGACAATGGCTGGGAACTTCTGGAGCTATAGGCTCCCAGTGCCCCTTTGTTGGCGTTCCCTCCTCTTCCCTGCAGCAGCCATATGCTGACCCAAGGAAGTACATACAGGATATGCAGGAGATATCTAGGAGAATGGGGGAGGGAACGTTTTCAAGAATATTTATACAATTAGCCTCTTCCAAGTCTTTAAGTCTCTTGTAAAACTTGCTACACCTTTAGCAGTTATTGACAGGAGGAAGCTGTCATGTTTGTTTATGAAGAACACCCTAAATGTTTGGCATGTGGGCGACTCTCCAAAGAGTGAAAGTTTGGCACAAATATTGCGCTTGTTTCTGCTGGTTAATATTAACCCCTTCCTGTCGACCACCCCCTCATGGAAGTGGGCTTTTTTCTGTGGGGCCGCATATATGCGTATCTTTCTTTGGGTTGGGAGCGTGCCTCACAGCGTGCTCTCAGCACAGAAACCGGGTTCTCACAGAGAGTCCCGGGTCTTGTACTTACGATCGGGAGCTGGGATTGCCTTTCTTGGGTCACCTGATCACTGTAATAGCCTCCGGCTATTACCGTATATACTCGAGTATAAGTCGAGTTTTTCAACACTTTTTTTGTGCTGAAAGTGCCCCCCTCGACTTATACTAGAGTCAAGCACTTTTCTGCAGCAAAAAAAATTCATTTTCTGAACAGACTTTGGGGCCCCATATCTCAGGGTCACTTGGTGCTAGGAGCTCCATATTTGGTGTGCAAACCCAGTGGAGCTGGTCCCATAACATATCCAAAGCTGGGGTTCCTAGCACCAAGTGGCCCCGAGATACGGGGCCCCAATATCGGTTTGGAAAATGTCATTCTCTGCTGCAGAAAAGTGCTTGACATTTTCTGAACCGATTTGTGGGCCCCGTATTTCAGGGCCACTTGGTGTTAGGAACCCCAGCTTTGGATATGTTGTAGTGCTAGTTCCACTTAGTTTGCAAACCAGACCTGGGGTCTGGTAACATTCCTGTGTGACATCTGGTGTTCACTGATCCGCACACTACAGCGGAGATGATCCTGCTGGCCTCTGTTGGGTTTTTTTCCCCTGTTCCTGGCAATTCTGAAGCTTCCCGTGGGGTGATCCTAGTGTGTGTTTGTTCTTTTTGTTTTTTTGGACACCTCCTGAGTGCACAATCCCTCCCCCCCGCAGCCACTAAAGGCATTTAGAGGTGAGACATGGATTGACCCAATTATCAATCCTGCATCTTTTTTTGCTTATGTGTGCCTACACTTGTATTCATCTGACTAAATATAAATGAATGTGCAATATATCATGGATTCGAATGAATTATCATTACCGTATATACTCGAGTATAAGCAGAGTTTTTCAGCACTTTTTTTTTTTGTGCTGAAAGTGCCAGCCCCCCCCCCCCCCCCCCCCCCCGGCTTATACTCAAGTCAAGCATTTTTTCTGGTGCAAAGAATGACATTTTCCGAACCAACTTTGGGGCCCCGTATCAAGGGGCCACTTGGTGCTAGGAACACCAAATTTGGTGTGCAAGCCCAGTGGAACTAGCACTACAACATATCCAAATAAGATATGGGGCCCCAAAGTCGGTTCGAAAAATGTCATTCTCTGCTGCAGAAAAGTGCTTGACATTTTCCGAACCGACTTTGGGGCCCCGTATTTCAGGGCCACTTGGTGTGAGGAACCCCAGCTTTGGATATGTTGTAGTGCTAGTTCCACTGGGTTTGAAAACCAGATTTGGGGTTCCTAGCTAGAGGTCGACAGATATGGGTTTTTCTCTGGCAGATGCCGATATTTAGAAATCGGGGGTGGGGTGGTGGTGGGGGGGGGGGGTGGGGTGGGGGGGGGGGGTGGGGTGGGGGGGGCGTTGGCCGGTATATGATGCCGATTTTTGCGGCTGATTTTTAGGCCTTTTTTTTTTAAATCCTTTTCATAAAATCTAACAGTTTAGTCAAATAATAAAGAAGGGATACAGGAAATTGCTTAAATTAACCATTTAATAAACAGAAGTACACAACAGTGTATCTTAAAAATACACAAAAACAGGTGAGGTAATCAAAAGTTTTGAAAGAAATCAACGTTATCAACAGCAATAGATAATGGCTATTACTGAGGTAAGTTTGTTAACAGTATAAAAGTGCAAATTTTCTTTTATTTTAGGCTTTTTGCTTCAGTTCCAGTCCCGGATTCTCTTCTTCACCCGCATCCATCACTTTAAAACTTCTCTTGGTACTCCCAGTTTAAGAGCTTCAGGTTGTAGTTCAGGAAACAGTCTATCTTCATTTTCTCCTGTGAGCCTGCTCTTCTTGTCATAGATGATCCCAATCTCACTGAATACTCTTTCACTGGGGACAGAAGAGGCAGGTGGACAGAATTTTTCTTGCCAGTGGTGCAAGGTGGCACAGGTGGGATGCATTCTGTTTCCACCATTCCAGTGGCAGACCAGTCCGTCTATCAGTGGCTCTTGGAGGTACTTTTCCAACTGCTCAGAAAGTGCTCATCACTCTCTTCAGCAGGAGTTCCATGAGCCCCCAAAATGTTTGCATACATTTTCTCCAGAAGACCAGAGGGACTGGGTTCCTCCTCCTCTTCTACCCTTGTCCTGGTCCGTTTTGGTTCTGGTCATTCGTCTCCACTGGTGGCTCTTTTTTGTTGCTCGGACACAATAGCGTGCTCTTTTTGCAGCCAAGTTTTTGCTTTTCTCAGTGTGTCCCCTGCAAATACATGACCCTTGTACCGAGGATCAAGCAGTGTTGCCAGCAGCAAACATTTGTTATCTTCCATCTTTGTGAATCGTCTCTCCAAGCTTTGCCACATGGTTTCCCTAAGTGTTTTGATCCCCCTTGTGGTGTGACCCTCTGCATGAAGCACCATCTTCAGCACAGCAATGCATGGGATGATGCAGGAGATGGAGGCCTCTGCCTTGCTGATATCCAAAGTCACTTCCTCAATAGGGCCCAGTGTATCTATCAAATTTGAGATGATATCCCATTCTGCTGGAGGTGTGGTAAACTTGCCATGTTCTGCTACATAGAGATTCAGGGCACGCTTCTGCTCCAGCATCCTCTGCAACATATGTAATGTGGAGTTCCAGCGGGTGGGAACATCCTGAATGATGCTGTGCTGGGGGAGGCCAAGATCTTTTTGGATGGCTCCAAGACGCTGCTTTGCAAGCACAGAGCGGCTAAAGTGTAGCACAAGTCTTTAATTTGGCAATGATGTCCCCCACTACTCGCTGACTGCTGATGCCCTCTTTCACCACAAGCTGTAATGTGTGTGCACTGCAGCTTAACCACTTCCCGACCGTCGCACGCCGATGTACGTCCTAAGTTTGAACGGGGATATCGTTGTTATGGCAGCAGCTAGCTGCCATAACCCCGGTATCCCCGTTTTCGTGCGGCGGCCGGCTTTCAGATAAAAGTGGTCCCTGCGGCGGATTCGCCGCGAGATCACTTTTATCAGTGGCGGGAGAGGGGCCCCCCCCTCCCGCCGCGATCCGGTGCCCTCCGCCGCTTACCGGAGCCGTCGGTAGCGGCGGAGGCGATCGCGTCCTGCTCTCTGGTGTGCCTGGAGATGAGTGAGGCTAAGATGGCGCTCACTCGTCTCCATGACACTGCTGGGCGGAAGCGACGTCAAAACGTCACTTTCGTCCACGCCTCTTAAAGGCATATTTTTTCAAATGTCATTTTTCTAAATGACTTTTTTTTTTATTTTTTTATTTTTTATTGCCTTTTAGTGTAAATATGAGATCTGAGGTCTTTTTGACCCCAGATCTCATATTTAAGAGGTCCTGCCATGCTTTTTTCTATTACAAGGGATGTTTACATTCCTTGTAATAGGAATAAAAGTGACACAATTTTTTTTTTTTTTTTTAAACAGTGTAAAAATAAATAAAATATTGTAAAATAAATAATAAAAATAAAAATTTTTTTTTTTTTAAAACCCCCCTGTCCCGACGAGCTCGCGCGCAGAAGCGAACGCATACGCGAGTAGCGCCCGCATATGAAAACGGTGGTCAAACCACACATGTGAGGTATCACAGCGATCGGTAGAGCGAGAGCAATAATTCTAGCCCTAGACCTCCTCTGTAGCGCAAAATATGCAACCTGTAGAATTTTTTAAACGTCGCCTATAGAGATTTTTGAGGGTAAAAGTTTGACGCCATTCCACGAGCGGGCGCAATTTTCAAGCATGACATGTTTGGTATCAATTTACTTGGCGTAACATTATATTTCACAATATAAAAAAAAATTGGGCTAACTTTACTGTTGTCTTATTTTTTTATTCAAAAAAGTGAATTTTTTCCAAAAAAAGTGCGCTTTTAAGACCGCTGCGCAAATACGGTGCAAAAAAAAAGTATTGCAATGACCGCCATTGTATTCTCTAGGGTGTTAGAAGAAAAACCATATATAATGTTTGGGGGTTCTAAGTAATTTTCTAGCAGAAAAACCTGTTTTTAAACATGTAAACACCTAAAATCCAAAACGAGGCTGGTCTTCAAGTGGTTAAGTCTGGTATATCTGCCAGTCTGAGGCCTTTAATCATGTTAGCACCACTGTCTCGCAGCACAAGCACCACTCTGTCTTGGTTGATGTCCCAATAATTGAGCATGCTAAGGAACATCTCCCTGATATAGTCCCCAGTATGGGAGCCAGACATGGCCTTGACATTTAGAATGACCTGTTTCCTTTCCCAGTTACTGTCTATAAAATGACATGTTGGGCTCATAAGTGATTCTGTTTCACCAGACCAACAGTCTGTTGTGAAGGACAAATAGGGGCCAGCATTCTCTGTTGAAATTAGTGACTTAATTCGCTGTGTAACCTTTTTGTACACACTGTCCAGCATGTCTGTGCGGTAGTATTTTTCACTTTTGATTGAATATCTTGGTTCTATTGTTGCCAGCAAGCGTTGGAAGCCAAAATCTGCAACAACTGTAAAGGGCTGGTTGTCTGTGGCAATCATTTCTGTGATTAGGGTATCAATTTTCTTGGACCGGGGATCAGTATTTTGCCATTTTCTTTTAGAATCAAACATCTGTACTACAGTGGGCTGAAAGTTGGCTGAAGAAGCAGCTGCATCTTCTTTCTCCCTCTGCATCTTTATAAGATTGGAGGTGGTGGACTTTCAGATGATTCCAGATATTTGTGGTATTTTTAGCCTTTCCTTTTTCTGCTCCCATGCTCAGCAATTTCTGGCAGATATTGCACTTGGCCTTCCCTGATGTTGGCTCAGTGAAATACTGCCATACTGGGTTTGATTTCTCTTCAGCCATCATCAGACTGTAATTATTAAAAAAAATAAAAATAAATTATACAATCTTAGTCATTTTAAAGGAGGGGGGTACAGAGAGGTGGCTGTAGAGGGAGGGGGGTACAGCAGTGGCGGCTGGTGCTCAAACTTTTTTGTGGGGCGCAACAAACTGAAACCCCCATCAAACTCAGCCACTGTGCCCCATCAATTGCTGCCAGTGTGCATCTCCCGTCCGCCACTTACCTTGTCTCGGTGGGGCAGCGGGTCATGGCGGCGGTGTCCTCCACGATCCTCGATGTCTTCTCCCGTCCTCTGTATAGGTGTCCAATCACAACGCCTGTCATTTCAGCCAATCAGCTGACAGGTAACAGACCCGAGCACCTGATTGACTGAGAGGTGGTTCAGTGTTAGGAAAGGGAATGAATAGCTTTCCTAACACAGCGCTGAGTGAACAGCGAGAGCCCAGCATGGCACCTGCTGTTCACCTTGTTGGACGCCTATTAGTGCCTATGGCTCTAATCAGGTGCTTCCAAAAAATACCATGCAATCATGCATGAACCTATCTATAGTGATAGAGAAGTGACAGAGGTGGTGGCGCCCGTGCACCCCTTATGGACGCACCGCCACTGGGATACAGAGAGGTGGCTGTGGAGGAGCGGGGGAGTACAGATAGGTGGCTGTGGAGGAGGGGGGTTACAGATAGGTGGCTGTGGAGGAGGGGGGTTACAGATAGGTGGCTGTGGAGGAGGGGGGTTACAGATAGGTGGCTGTGGAGGAGGGGGGTTACAGATAGGTGGCTGTGGAGGAGGGGGGTTACAGATAGGTGGCTCCACAACCACCTCTCTGTACTCCCCCCCCCCCCCCTCCTCCACAGCCACCTCTCTGTACCGGGCGTGGGTGGGGAATGGGGATGCATTGTGGAGAGGGATGGATGGTGCTGGGGGTGGGTGGGGATGGGTTGTGGAGAGGGGTGGGGATGGGTTGTGGAGAGGGGTGGGTGGGGATGGGTTGTGAAGGGATGGATGGTGGGCATGGGTTGTGAAGGGATGGATGGTGGGCATGGGTTGTGAAGGGATGGATGGTGGGCATGGGTTGTGAAGGGATGGATGGTGGGCATGGGTTGTGAAGGGATGGATGGTGGGCATGGGTTGTGAAGGGATGGATGGTGGGGATGGGTTGTGGAGAGGGGTGGATGGGGATGGGTTGTGGAGAGGGGGGGATGGGTTGTGGAGAGGGGTGGATGGGGATGCGTTGTGGAAAGGGATGGATGGTGCTGGGGGTGGGTGGGGATGCTTAGTGGAAAGGGATGGATGGTTCTGTGGGTGGGTGGGGATGCGTTGTGGAAAGGGATGGATGGTGGTGGGTGGGGATGCGTTGTGGAAAGGGATGGATGGTGCCGGGGGTGGGTACGGATGCGTTGTGGAAAGGGATGGATGGTGCCGGGGGTGGGTACGGATGCGTTGTGGAAAGGGATGGATGGTGCTGGGGGTGGGTACGGATGCGTTGTGGAAAGGGATGGATGGTGCTGGGGGTGGGATGCGTTGTGGAAAGGGATGGATGCGTTGTGGAAAGGGATGGATGGTGCTGAGGGTGGGTGGGGATGCGTTGTGGAAAGTAATGGATCGGGGTGGGTGGGGATGTGTTGTAGAAAGGGATGGGTGGGGATGCGTTGTGGAAAGGGATGGATGGTGCTGGGGGTGGCTGGGTGGGGATGCGTTGTGAAAAGGGATGGATGGGGGTGGGGATGCGTTGTGGAAAGGGATGGATGGTGCTGGGGGTGGGTGGGTTTATGCGTTGTGGAAAGGGATGGATGGGGGTGGGTGGGAATGCATTGTGGAAAGGGATGGATGGTGCTGGGGGTGGGTGGGGATGCGTTGTGCAAAGGGATGGATGGTGCTGTGGGTGGGGATGCGTTGTGGAAAGGGATGGATGGTGCTGGGGGTGGGTGGGGATGTGTTGTGAAAAGGGATGGATGGGGGTGGGGATGCGTTGTGGAAAGGGATGGATGGTGCTGAGGGTGGGTGGGTGGCGATGCGTTGCGGAAAGGGATGGATGGTGCTGGGGGTGGAAGGGTGGGTTTATGCGTTGTGGGTGGGGATGCGTTGTGGAAAGGGGTGGATGGTGCTAGGGGTGGGTGGGTCTGGATGCGTTGTGGAAAGGGATGGATGGTGCTGAGGGTGGGGATGCGTTGTGTAGAGGGGTGGGTGGGAATGCATTGTGGAAAGGGATGGATGGTGCTGGGGGTGGGTGCTTGGGTGGGGATGCGTTGTGGAAAGGGATGGATGGTGGTGGGTGGGTATGCGTTGTGGAAAAGGGTGGGTGGGGATGCGATGTGGAAAGGGATAGATGGGGGTGGGTGGGGATGCGTTGTGGAAAGGGAGTGATGGTGCTGGGGGTGGGTGGGGATGCGTTGTGGAAAGGGATGGATGGTGGTGGGGGTGGGTGGGGATGCGTTGTGGAGAGGGGTGGGTGGGAATGCATTGTGGAAAGGGATGGATGGTGCTGGGGGTGGGCGGGGATGCGTTGGAAAGGGATGGATGGTGCTGCGGGTGGGGATGCGTTGTGGAAAGGGATGGATGGTGCTGGGGGTGGGGATGCATTGTGGAAAGGGATGGGTGGGAATGCGTTGTGGAAAGGGGTGGATGGTGCTGGGGGTGGGTGGGGGTGCATTGTGGAAAGGGATGGATGGTGCTGGGGGTTGGTGGAGATGCGTTTGTGGAAAGGGATGGATGGTGCTAGGTGGGGATAAAGATGATTGAGTTGCATTGTGAAAATGGATCTCCACAATGCAACTCTTATATACACCCAGTCATCCTGATCCATTTTCTCAATGCCAAAGGAGATTAAATAAAGTCTCCTAGGGGGCACAGTAGCACACTCAATTTTTGTGACTTACTCTCTATACATGCTGGTATCTATCTGCATGCACCTGATAGGTAGCTAGGTGCATGCAGATAGACGCTGATGAGCTGACCAGCCAATCACATAACAAGTGACATAGAAGCAGCCAGCAAGCTCTGCCTCAGCAGGAAGGAAGAGGAGCTTAGCTAGTGCTGGCCACGATCTCCTGCTGGGAGGCGTTACTAGTCAGGAGGCAGAGGCTTGTCATATGCTAATGATGATCCTCTGCTACAGCCCGCCGTGGGGGTGGGCGGGGCGGTGCCGTGCCAGTTAAACTTTCTCCTTGCCTCTATAGCAGCCGGCCGCATGGGTGAAGGATGGAGGAACCATTTTACATGCTGCAGGGGCACTGGTCAGTACCGCAGGCGGCCACGAATCGGCCTGGTTTGCACGATAATCGGCCGATGCTGATTTCATAAAAACGGCCAAATATCGGCCGATATATCGGTCAACCTCTATTCCTAGCACCAAGTGGCCCTGAGATACAGGGCCCCAAAGTCGGTCAACTGTCCATCTGCAGCAATGTCATTTCGGGACCCTTTGGGTTCAGAGACCCCAAATTTTGGCTGCAGATAGGGGGCATCTAGGAACCCTTAACTACCAAGTTTGTAGTTTGGGGGACCTATGGCATGAAAATGGGCACAGTGAGGCTGCAAATGGGCATTGTTGACCCTCTTTACCACTCTTACAGTAGCTGCGCATTTCTCGCCCTAGGCTTATACTCGAGTCAATAAGTTTTCAGAGTTTTTTTGTAGTAAAATTAGGTGCCTCGGCTTATATTCGGGTCGGCTTATACTCGAGTATATATGGTATTTACTTGTGTATTTATGATGGCGTTTTTTCTGTTATAGGTTTTTGCTATGGATCCTGTCTTTATTTTTTTTTATTAGTGCAACTATTTGTGTGTGTGTGTGTGTGTGTATATAATAAATTTTTTTTTCTTTTCCAGCCCCTTTGAGAGCGTGGCTCTTTTTGACACAATTTTCAATTCCACCATTCCCTATAAAAGCGCTTGCCCATGGTGTACAAGCCTAGCTCTGAGGAAGGAGATGTGCACCCAAAACGCGTTGGCTGTACCCCGTGTTCTGTGCATGTCAATGCATTGTTTATATGGCCTTTTGCCAGTTGCATTTTGTGAGTAGGGATGAGCCGAACACCCCCCCCCGTTCGGTTCGCACTAGAACATGCGAACAGGCAAAAAATTTGTGCGAACACCGTTAAAGTCTATGAGACACGAACATGAAAAATCAAAAGTGCTAATTTTAAAGGCTTATATGCATGGTATTGTCTTAAGTGTTTGGGGACCCGGGTCCTGCCCCAGGGGACATGTATTAATGCAAAAAAAAGTTTTAAAAACGGCTGTTTTATTTGGGAGCAGTGATTTTAATGCTTAAAGTGAAACAATAAAAGTGTAATATTCCTTTAACTTTCGTACCTGGGGGTGTCTATAGTATGCCTGTAAAGGGGCGTACGTTTTCCGTGTTTAGAACAGTCTGCCAGCAAAATGACATTTCTAAAGGGAAACAAAAGTCATTTAAAAGTGCAAGAGCTAGTGCGGGCAATAAACATAATTTTTCATTAACAAAAAGGGCATGGAATTGCCCCACAGGGGAACCCCGAGCCAAAAAAAAAAAAAAAATGCGTGGGGGGTCCCCCTAAATTCCGTACCATGCCTTTCAGGTCTGGTATGGATATTAAGGGGAACCCCGCGCCAAAATGAAAAAAAAAAATGCCAAAAATCCATACCAGACCCTTATCCGAGCACGCAACCTGGCAGGCCGCAGGAAAAGAGGGGGGGGACTAGAGCGCCCTCCCCCCGAAACGTACCAGGCCACATGCCCTCAACATTGGGAGGGCACTTTGGGGTAGCGGCCCCCCCAAAGCACCTTGTCCCCATGTTGATGGGGCGAAGGGCCTCATCCCCACAACCCTTGCCCGGTGGTTGTGGAGGTCTGCGGGGGGCTTATCGGAATCTGGAAGCCCCCTTTAACAAGCGGACCCCTAGATCCTGGCCTCCCCGTGTGAAAGGTAACGGGGTACAAATGTACCCCTACCATTTCACAAAAAATGTGTGAAAATGGTAAAAAGACACTTGCCTTAGGACAAGTCCTTTTTATTAAAAAAAAAATAAAACTGTCCCACGGAGTCGTCTTCTTCTCGCGCTCCGACAGACTGAAAAAGGAAAAAAAAGCCGCAAGCAGCCTACGATCTGCCTCCATGGGAGGCACCCGCCGTAATGACGGGCCTCTCAGGTGATAGTTCTTTTATAAGTGAGGGCAGAGCCATGCTATGTCATCGCCGGGTGACCCCACCCCCCTCTGACATAAGGGGATATCCCTATGGCTTTCCTGTAGTAAGAGGGGGCGGGGCCACCCGGTTACGTAACCGAGTGCATTGATACATGTCCCCTGGGGACCCGGGTCCCCAAACACTTTTATGACAATACCATGCATATAAGCCTTTAAAATTAGCATTTTTGATTTCTCCCATAGACTTTTAAAGGAAGTTCTGCAGCTTTCAAATTTGCCGCGAACACCCCAAATTGTTCGCTGTTCGGCGAATGGGCAAACAGCCAATGTTTGAGTCGAACTCATGTTCGACCCGAACATAAAGCCCATCCCTATTTGTGAGTACCCACTTTTATATAAAACATTTTTATTATTAAATTATCTTTGGTAATGTACTAGGTGTGCGTGCCTTCCATTTCTGTTTTTCTTGTAGTTCTCGGATTACCCCATCTGAGGAAGGCAGCATCCACCCAGTTTTGGATACCATATATACCTTTCACACCACCATTTTATCTGACATCTGTTACTCCACACCTTGAAACCTATTGATACTGGAAGTGACTGTGGTTAGGAAGGGGGTTTAAGTGCCCAGTGGGGAAAGGGAAAGTTTATACATCACATATTGCTTAGCCTTGTAGCCTTAATATGAGAGGTGGAGATTATTGCACATTATTTTTGGTGCTGTAACCTTCCCATATGTAGAGCATGATTCGCTGTCTGCAACTGGTGTAACCGTTCTTGCTACTAGGATTTTTTTTTTTTTTTCATCCTGGCTGATAAGAGAGATGGGTAGGATCCCAGTGCTCCTGATTACTGCTGTAGTAACAATGGGGATATCGGCTGGCATTCACAATTGGGCATGTGCATGTCCTGTTAGACACTTTTTTTTTTTTTTTTTTTCTTTTTTTCATTCATTGCCCATTGATCATACTCAAATATGTGGCCAACTATATCTTCACTCATGGGACATGGAAACAGGAATCACTATGGTCTGGTTGGCAGAGGTGATGATGTAAGCATGCTCGGGCATGGCACAATGTGAATGCAGACAAGCAGGGGGGTGGGGAGGGGGACAGTTGTACTTGGGCACAGTGCAAAGCAAGTATACAAGTACACCCTAAATAAAACAATTCAGACTCTGCTGAACCTTAGTACATGCTTGCATGCATACATATTAGTGAATTTTTCCCTTTACCTTAAGGTAGAAGAAATGACGAGTGTTTATGAAGAAATAGATGAAGAATCCTATTCAAAGATTGTGCGAGAACGTCAAGATGACGACTGGATAGTGGATGATGGTGAGTTTCCTTGTTAAAGATAATATTGAATAATTACTGCATAATATATTCTAAATAATACTTTGTAAATATAAAGGTACCTTTTTAACTTAAAGCTGTCGCAAAGCGTTTTCAAGTTGCCCTAGTTAAAGAAGGCACCTACAGGTACTATTTGTTTATAAACTCCTTAAACTCTGTGGGAGCCCAGCATTCTTAATTTGTAAAAGGGAACTTCATCTTTGAACTCGGCAAGAAGTTGCAATTGGAAATCTGTGTGCACATTGAGTAACCTTGATTTTGGAAGTTGGAAGCTCCCTCAACTGTGGAGGACTGGTGGTGGAATATTAGAACTATCTTGTATGAGTCCCATATTCCACCACCAGTCCTTCACATTCTTGTGGTATGATAGGTTAATTTACTTACACCGTGAATGCCCTGGCAAGTTTGAAAAACTTCAGGAAGCCTGGTTGGCTACCCTAGGTCTTGCCCCGCTTGGCTTGGTTAATGTACAGATTGTTATTACCTCCATACTATGTCTCATGGGTGTAGCCCTCCATAGCTGCCCAGATCTGCCTGCCATGTCTATACTACAGGATGTTTTTTTTTCTTTTATCTCTTCTGAAAGCTGATGCTAGAACAGGAGCTCTACTGTCTTGCTTATGGTCTTTTGCGACTTCACTACATTGTAATGCTTTTTTTCCTTCTGTAGTTTGGTTTGGCTGTACACACTGGTTTCTCTTTATTCTGTCTGTTTATTTGTTCCAGTTTGTGCACTTCAAACCTCAAACTGTACTTCTGATAGAAAAAATACTTTGATTCTGGGGCACCAGGTTGCTCAAATGTTGGCATGCATATGACAGGTTTACTTTAAATTGCAAACGCCTGATGCTAGTACAAGCCTCTGGGAGTCGAGGAAATTGTTTCTGTGAATTGGTTTTAACCACTGGCAAATTAGGTGAGTGCCTGCATTGTACTATGATGAAGGGGGTTAGCTAGACAGATTATAACAGTTTACTAACATTTAGCATGCTTAGTTGTCCTGAAATGCAGATGTATCATATGCATGTAAATAATTATATTGGAAATAAACTTTTGGTTTCTTTTGATCTCTAACAAGAACATGTAAGTTCACACGTAAGCATGCTTGTATTCTTCCCAGAAGTGTGGGATTACGTGTGTGTGTGTCAGGGTTCGACAAACCCCGGGCGCCAGGTCGCATTTGCGACTAGAATTAGCGACCTGGCGCCTGGGGCGGCACAGCTGGGGTATCCTGTGTCCGTTCGACACCCCCCCCCCCTCCCAGCGCGATCGCGATGGGCCGCGGCTTTGCGGCCTTGCGGCCTACTGCAGTCCTATGGTTCCTTCTGCAATCAGGCGCCCTCTGGTGGTGGCCGTTGGTATGACAAGACATCCATCAATGCTAATGGAGCTTTCCCTACCTGTTTTCACTGCCTGCTCATCCCCTTCCCTTTACTTAGAACCCCCAAACATTATATATATTTTTTATTCTAACACCCTAAAGAATAAAATGGCGGTCATTGCAATACTTTCTGTCACACCGTATTTGCGCAGCGGACTTACAAGCGCACTTTTTTGGGAAAAAATATTTTTTTTTAATTAAAAAATAAGAAAACCGTAAAGTTAGCCCAATTTTTTTTTATATTGTGAAAGATAATGTTACGCCGAGTAAATTGATTCCCAACATGTCACGCTTCAAAATTTCGTCCGCTCGTGGAATGGCGACAAACTTTTACCCTTTAAAATCTCCATAGGCGAAGTTCAAAAAATTCTACAGGTTGCATGTTTTAAGTTACAGAGGAGGTCTAGGACTAGAATTATTGCTCTCGCTCTAACGATCGTGGCAATACCTCACTTGTGGTTTGAACACCGCTTTCATATGCGGGAGCTACTCACATATGCGTTTGCTTCTGCAAGCGAGCTCGGCGGGACGGGGCGCGTTTAAAAAAAAAAAAAAAAATTCTTATTTATTTTAACTTTTATTTTTTCACTGTTCTTTTAAAAAAAAAAAAGTCACTTTTTATTCCTATTACAAGGAATGTAAAAATCCCTTGTAATAGAAAAAAAGCATGATAGGACCTCTTAAATGTGAGATCTGGGGTCAAAAAGACCTCAGATCTCATTTTTACACTAAAATGCATTAAAAAAAAAAAATTGTCATTTGAAAAAAAAATAAATAAAATGTCCCTTTTACAAGCTATGGGTGGAAGTGAAGATTTGATGTCGCTTCCGCCCTGCAATGACTTTGAGACGGGTGGGGGGCCATCTTCCTCTCACTCGTCTCCATGTCAGGCCAGGGACAGATCGGATCGCCTCCGCCGTTACCGACAGCCACGGTAAGCGGTGAAGGGCACCGGAGCGCGGCGGTAGGGGTGGCCCTCTCCCGCTGCCGATAAAAGTGATCTCGCTGCGAATCTGCTGCAGAGACCACTTTTATCTGAAAGAGAACCGCCGGCTCTTGAAGAAGATACCGGGGTTATGGTAGCTAGCTGCTACCATAACAACGGTATTTCTCTTCAAAGACAGGACGTATATAGTCGTCCTGCGGGAAGGAAGTGGTTAATTAAAATGAATTTATTATTTGTCATCTCCCTGCTTGGCCCCTTTCACACGGGCTGTCTGATCAGGTTCGCCTGTCAGTTTTTCAGGCGGACCTGATTGGATCCTTAGCGGGGATATGGTGGTCTTATGTCCCTGCATGGCAGGAAATAAAAGCAGTCACATTCGTTCTAGTAGTCTCTGTGTAAATTTAAGATTGGTTAATTTTTATATTAAAAATAAAGCTGTCGGTCGTTTAAAAAAAAAAAAAAAAAAACCTGGCTCCTAGATTCCAAGCAAATTTGTCAAGCCCTGGTGTGTGTATGTATGTATGTGTATGTATGTGTATGTATATGTATGTGTATATATATTGTAGCAGAGCGTCCCAGAGAGAGCCAGGAAAAGTCCTGTTCGGGGTTTATACATCTCCCAGGCTCCTCTCATACAGGTTCAGGGATCTCTGATCCATGGTCCGGTTCAGGTCTTGGTCCCCTCCCCCAGGCTAATTTAAAGCTCACCTGAGCAAGACAGCCTTGCTCTTGGCCTGGGATACTCAGAGAACTTCTGTGTAAGAGAGCAAAAAGGTATGTGGAAGCTGGCAAGCTGTAGGCTTGCTCAGCTTAGTAGTTAGGATCTGTAAATATTGTTTAGTTAGTGCCGAGACACGGCTAGGTTTTGTTTTGGCTATTTTTGTTCCTATTTGTTTCTTTTGGAACACTGTACAGCACCTGTATATAGACTTGTAAATATCACAAATAAACACCGCACTGTTTGTCACTATTCCACTGGCTTTGGTATCTGTGCCTGAAAGACTGCTCATCCCAGGGAGCTTTGTGCCTGCTACCTGTCCCCCAGGTTACATATGGTGGAGACTGCGACCAGCTGTAGTAAGTTACTACTTAAAAGGCCAGTACCTAGAGTGACTAAACATGGAGGAAATCCTAAAACAATTGGTGATATCCAATGCTGCACAGCAACAATCCAATGCTGCACAGCAACAAGCAAACGCTGCACTGCAGCAAACAAACGCTATCGCACAGGAGCAAACCAAGGCGCTGTGCCAACAGATTGGTGCTGTACAGGAGCTATCGCAGAGGCTGTTTGAACAGCTAGCCACTGATGCAAAAGAGGATAGGAAAACCTTGGCTGCGGTTGTGGAGACGCTAGCACAGTGGTCACCTGCTAAAGTTAATGTTGTTGGAGACAAGCCCTCAGCTATCCATGTGGGTCGCTTTCTTTCCAAGATGACTGCAGATGATGATCCAGAGGCCTTTCTCTTAACCTTTGAACGGACCGCTGAGAGGGAAGGTTGGCCCAAAACCCAGTGGACAGGACTGGTCGCCCCCTTGCTGTCTGGAGAATCGCAGAAGGCCTACTATGATTTGGAGTCAGCAGAAGCAGGAGACTATGAAAAGGTCAAGCGGGAAATCCTGGCGCGACTTGGTGTCACCCTGGCAGTTCGAGCACAGCGGGTCCACAGCTGGTTCTTCCAAGACGAGAGGCCCCCAAGATCGCAGATGTTCGACCTAATTCACTTGGTGAGAAAATGGCTACAGCCGGAGTCCCTGTCTCGGCCACAAATAGTGGAGCGTGTGGTCATGGACCAGTTCCTGAGGTCACTACCAGTTCCCCTGCAGAAGTGGGTGAGTCAAGGAGACCCCAACTCGGCGGATAACCTCGTGGAACTTGTTGAAAGGTACTTTGCTGCAGAGAACCTGGTCACCACCCCTACAGCCGCACGGACTTTCCGCCCAAAGCCACGGTCTCCCCAGGCAACCGGTAAGACTGTTCCAGGGGAAGTGGGTGGTAAGCATGGCAAGGAAATAGGGGGGAGGATTTTTGGTGCCAGGACTGAAGTTTGGCGTCCCAAACAAGGGAAGCTACTGCCTGTCAGCAAACCAAACTGGGGAAACATCAGGTGTTTTCGTTGCCAAGAACTGGGACATGTTGCAGCAAACTGTCCATTGACAGATGAACCAATGCAGTGCGATCTGTCCATTAGAAGGCAGTCTATGTTTGCTGCTGTTTCATGCGCTGCAGCACCAAGTATGGGAAAACACATGTGCCAAATGACTGTTAATAATAAGCCTATTACGGCCTTGCTAGACTCTGGAAGTCTAGTGACTTTGGTTACAGCTGAGATGGTTGACACTGTGAATTTGCATGCTAAAAAAATTGCTGTGATCTGTGTACATGGGGATACCCGCGAGTATCCTATAGCTACCGTTCAGTTTAAAACTGGCTTAGGTACGGTGACCCATCCGGTCGGACTTGTGCCCCACTTGGTGCACGAGGCCATCATTGGTAGGGACTTCCCTAAGTTTTGGGAACTGTGGGATCGTCCCGACCCAGTCGCAGTAGCTGACTCAGTGACAGAGCCAGAACTTCTGGCCGCTACTGACAATATGGGTTCAGGGGACTCTTCTCAGGGCTCCCCAGGTTTTCCTTTCTCAGTTATGGCAGGAGAGCTGGAGGAGCCTGAGGAGGTCCCCACAACCAGTGGAGCTGGACAGCCATCTGCTGAATCTGAGCCTACATTGGAGTTTGCTGACCTTAATGTACACAAGGAAAATTTTGGTACCGAGCAGAGAAAAGACCCAACTCTTGCCAGGGCCTGGGAAAATGTAATGGTGATGATGTACCTGTCGAATCAGGGGACAGGCTCTGTTTTCCTTATTTTAGCAGCAATGAGGATTTAATGTATCGTGTATGTAAAAAAAATGATGAAGTGGTGGAACAGTTGGTGGTCCCTAAGCCATACAGATGGGTGGTGTTGGAACTTGCCCATGGGCACTTGCTAGGAGGTCATTTAGGGGTTGAGAAAACTACTGAAAGGGTGTTGCGCAGGTTTTATTGGCCCGGAATACAGAAGGATATTGAGAATTATTGTCAATCCTGTCCTGTGTGTCAGATGTCAGCCCCACTACAACACTTCCGAAGTCCTTTAGTGCCCTTGCCCATTATTGAAGTGCCCTTTGAGAGGATTGCCATGGACCTTGTGGGTCCACTCCCCAAGTCTGCCCGAGGTCATCAGCATATCCTCGTAATCATGGATTATGCTACCCGTTACCCAGAGGCAATTCCCTTACGCACCGCGTCTGCTAAAAACATTGCCAAAGAGCTGTTTATGGTGTTCAGTCGTGTTGGAATCCCTAAAGAAGTCCTTACAGACCAGGGCACCCCATTTATGTCACGAATAACTAGAGAGCTGTGCAAGTTATTTAAGGTGACGCAATTGCGAACCTCGGTGTACCATCCTCAAACGGATGGCTTGGTGGAACGCTTCAATAAAACATTAAAGAGCATGTTAAAAAAGGTTGTTGACAAGGATGGGAAAAACTGGGACTTCCTGATACCATACTTGATGTTTGCCATCAGGGAGGTTCCCCAGTCCTCCACGGGGTACTCTCCCTTTGAGTTGCTTTATGGGAGACACCCTCGGGGACTCTTGGACATAGCCAAAGAAACTTGGGAGGGGGAGCAGACACCCCATAAAAGTGTCATTGAGCATATCGCTCAAATGCAGGACAGGATTGCAGCAATCATGCCGTTGGTAAAAGAACACTTACTGCAGGCCCAAACAGCTCAACAGAGGATATACAACAGGGGGGCCCAACTCCGTGTTTTCTCACCTGGTGATAGGGTCCTGGTGTTCCCACTGTTGAGAGCAAGTTCCTGGCTAAGTGGCAGGGTCCCTTTGAAGTAATTGAAAGAGTTGGGGAGGTCAATTACAAAATATATCAACCAGGAAAAAGGAAGCCCGAACAGATTTACCACATAAACCTGTTAAAGCCCTGGAAGGATAGACTGGCGTTAACTATGAGGTCCCTCCCAGTAACGCCTAAGGGTACTGAGTCCCCTCTGATCCCTGAGGTCACGATTCCAGACACCCTGTCATATTCTCAAAAGCAGGAAACTAGAGAATTCCTAATAAGAAATAGAGAGAAATTTTCAGAGTTACCTGGCACGACTTCAGCAGTTCAGCATGATATTGTTACTGAACCTGGGGTCCGTGTCAAACTAAAACCATACCGAATTCCTGAAGCGAGGAGAAAGGACATCAGCGAGGAAGTTAAAAGAATGTTGGAGCTAGATGTCATTGAGGAATCCAATAGTGACTGGTCTAGCCCCATCGTGTTAGTCCCAAAACCGGATGGCACTTGGAGGTTCTGTAATGACTTCAGGAAGCTTAATGCAGTGACAAAGTTTGACACGTACCCAATGCCCAGAGTGGACGAACTTATAGACCGACTTGGCAAGGCTCGCTATCTGACCACTTTGGACTTGACAAAAGGTTATTGGCAAATACCCCTGACTGGTAGCGCCAAAGAGAAGACTGCATTTGTGACCCCGGAGGGTTCCTTTCAATATAAAAAAATGCCGTTTGGGTTGCAAAATGCCCCCGCCACATTTCAGAGGGCCATGGACAGGACTCTAAGACCCCACCGACAATATGCAGCAGCATATCTAGATGACATAGTGGTACATAGCACTGACTGGGAGTCTCACTTGCCCCGTGTCCAGGCTGTCCTCGATTCCCTCTTCAAAGAAGGTTTTACAGCAAATCCAAAAAAATGTGCCATTGGTCTAGAGGAAGCCAAGTATTTGGGCTACACTATTGGGCGTGGTGTCATAAAACCTCAAGTGAATAAAATAGAAGCTATCCAGGAATGGCCACGTCCTGCAAACAAGAAGCAGGTCAGGGCCTTTCTTGGCATTGCGGGGTATTATAGAAGATTTATCCCAAATTTTGCAACTATAGCTGCCCCACTGACAGACCTTACGAAAGGGAAAGACTCTGTAATGGTGAAATGGTCCTCAGTAGCAGAGGAATCTTTCCAAGTCCTGAAGAAGGCTCTTTGTGCACAGCCAGTACTGTACTCCCCCGATTTCGCCAAAGATTTTTTGGTTCAGACGGATGCGTCTGATGTTGGTATTGGGGCAGTACTATCACAGGTACACAATGGGGAAGAACACCCTGTGGTGTACCTAAGCAGAAAGCTCAACGACCATGAGCAAAGGTATGCAGTCATTGAAAAGGAGTGTTTAGCCATAAAGTGGGCCGTGGACGCACTCAGGTACTATTTGTTAGGACGCCAGTTTGAGTTAATAACTGACCATGCTCCTCTGAAATGGATGGCCCAAAAGAAGGAGACTAATAGACGGGTGAACCGGTGGTTTTTGGCTCTACAGGATTACTCATTCACTGTAAAACACAGGCCAGGTGTTGAGATGGGGAATGTAGATGCCCTGTCCCGTGTTCACTCCTGTTGGGCTACAGGTGTTCCAACCCTGGGGTTGAAACAAGGGGGGAGGATATGTAGCAGAGCGTCCCAGAGAGAGCCAGGAAAAGTCCTGTTCGGGGTTTATACATCTCCCAGGCTCCTCTCATACAGGTTCAGGGATCTCTGATCCATGGTCCGGTTCAGGTCTTGGTCCCCTCCCCCAGGCTAATTTAAAGCTCACCTGAGCAAGACAGCCTTGCTCTTGGCCTGGGATACTCAGAGAACTTCTGTGTAAGAGAGCAAAAAGGTATGTGGAAGCTGGCAAGCTGTAGGCTTGCTCAGCTTAGTAGTTAGGATCTGTAAATATTGTTTAGTTAGTGCCGAGACACGGCTAGGTTTTGTTTTGGCTATTTTTGTTCCTATTTGTTTCTTTTGGAACACTGTACAGCACCTGTATATAGACTTGTAAATATCACAAATAAACACCGCACTGTTTGTCACTATTCCACTGGCTTTGGTATCTGTGCCTGAAAGACTGCTCATCCCAGGGAGCTTTGTGCCTGCTACCTGTCCCCCCAGGTTACAATATATATGTATATGTATATGTATGTATGTATGTATGTGTGTGTATGTATGTATGTATATATATGTATGTATATGTATGTATGTATATATATGTATGTATATATATATGTATGTATATATATGTATGTATATATATATGTATGTATATATATGTATGTATGTGTATATATATGTATGTATGTGTATATATATGTATGTATGTATATGTATGTATGTATATGTATATATATGTATGTATGTATGTATATATATGTATATATATGTATGTATATATATATATATATGTATGTATGTATGTATATAATGTGTGTGTAGATAGATAGTGTGATCTGGCGCATGTAGCAGTAAAACTGCTGTAGGGTCCTGATCTACAAGATTATTATTTGGCAGCTCAACTCTCCCATATATACCACTTAAATAAAGAGGAAATGCAACGTTATAGATCCCTAGTATGTAACAAACCGGGTCACCCAGCTTTCACTTCGCTTCAAGCTATCCTTAGAGGGAAACAAATTACTAAAAAACTCCCAAGGTATAACATGGGAATGCTGCTCCATCATCAAAGAATTTGGGAAATCATGCTGAAAAAGCAATACACTGGGAAAATTCACACCTACACCCCACTAGGGTTTAACAAACACCTCCCGGAGTTAGAACACCTCTCAGACTCGACAGTATGGGCTACATATGGCATATTATACATTCATCAGGTGCTCTCTGATTCCAGACTCAAGCAGTTTCAAGTGCTTAAGGAAGAATATACACTCCCTAACCAGATGGCTTTTAAGTACTTGCAACTTCGCCATGCATTAAAAACACAAATACCAAATTTGGAAGTGGTGTCGGATACTCCCCCAGTCCTGGATGTAATACTGGGAGAGAAACCCTCCAAACTTATTTCAACTCTCTTCATTAAGATTAGAAACCGTAGATCGAATGCTATTGCACAAAAGGCAAAAATAGAATGGGAAAAAGACATAGGCCCCATAGAGGAGGAAGACTGGGATGAAATAATGGAAGGGACCAGATTGACATCCCCTAAGTTATCAGACAGACTGACTCAAATATACATTATACACAAAGCCTACTTGACTCTCCTCAAAAAGGCAAAATTTCTCCCTACATATGACCCATCACGCCATCTGTGTTACGCAGCACCAGGTACGTTCTTCCATCTCATATGGAGCTGCCCAAATATTCAGACATATTGGATGCAGATTGTCCAATTCCTACATGACAGTATGGGATCCCCAGTGGTTTTGGACCCCAAATTATGTCTTTTGGGACTTCTGCCAGATGTAGAAATGGACAAATACCAAGCTACATTTCTAAATGAAACTCTGTTTATGGCGCGCAAGGGAATAGCCAAGGTGTGGATGCAGGCTCAGCCTCCCTCCATACGCCAATGGAAGAGTGATGTTAATGATGCACTGCCATTTAAAAAGTTAGTCTATGCCCATAGAAAATGTGCACAAACTACTAAAAAAGCTTTATTTACACAGCCAAATAACAAAATAACAAAAAACAATAGTACAAAAATAATGTTATTCCTTCCATCTTATGTGAATACAGAGAAAATCACTGTGTAGATTTTAAAGTCCACATCACTCACAAGTGTAAATATGAATCGTGAGAGAAGCCATATTGATAAAAGGAAAAGTCCAAAAAGTAAAAAGTGTAGTCCACAAAACTCGAAACAGAAGAATATAACCACCGATGTGACCCTTTGAGTTAGAGGGATAGCCAGTAACACCACCACCATTGAAAGGAGGAGGCTTACCGGAAATCCTTGACTTGAGGAGGCTTATACCGATTAAAAGTCACAGGCTTGTTAACCCGATGGGTACAGCTGGTCCTAGATCCAGAACAATTGATCCACATCAACGTGCCAAAACATCGATGGAATGTAGAGGGTATAAACCAAACTTTCATGTAGAGAACAGAGGCTTGGTACCACGTAGCATGTGTAAGATAATGAAAAGAGCTTGCATGTTGTGATACCGTTTTTAGAAGTAGCGTTTAATAAAAAAAATTAAAAATGAACACTCACATTTAGATGCTTAAAAATAGGCGTATCGTACATAGATACAAATGGGAAGAGCGATGCGTGTAGGTAGATCTACAAACGAGTTTCAACGAACAAGTCGTCATCTGGGGTATGGACTCCCCTACATTAGCACCGCTCACATTGCTGATGACCCCAAATTGAGTGACCATGACACCGGACTTAACGTAACGTCACTTCCAGTCCTGAATCCGTAAGCAAGCCCGGCGGAACAATGATTCCCACTCCAAATCTAATATGTAATGTGTATTATATAAACATATCGATGATCAGAGGATGCACTATATGGAACACTGCATCTAGTATTCCCACCACTATACGGGATTACAGTGATCTACACAGGACTGTAAATTTCGTATCCACGCCTCGTTATGAAAACGAGGCTGGATATCAACATCGCCATCCGCACATCATTCAACGAATGGTGTGTGGTTATGGAGATGACAGCCAAGCCTCGCTGTGAAAGCGTGGCCAAATGACATCACTTCCACTTGCGCTTAATATCGTCTTAAGGGTGGGCTGCGCCGTGCTCCTTTTTAGAAGAGTTTGCAAGCCAAGCCTTGCAATGGGATGGCCAATAGGAACCACAATAATATCAAATGTTGTTTAATCGCAACTGGACAAAATTACAACGTCACCTCAAACATTGGGGTCAACAGTAACAAATACACTCTTAAAAAGATAATTGTATTTCTAATAACTTAAAAAGTGGACTTAGTCTGATTATAGCCCCGTACACTTAAATGCTTATTGATCTTTCGCACATTAATCGTAAACAAATTCATGTGATAAATTCGAAAGATCAAAATAGAAATTATAAAATTCTATTAAGAATCAATTAAAAAATCATAAATTTAAAAAAAAATTTTAAAATGTTTAAGGGGAGTATCCCAAAAATTATTTAATAAAAAAATTATATAATAGGAAAACAGTATGAAATTGTTCGTTGTATTGTAAATCAAAGTATTACAAAATTTGATTATACATATATTATGATCTATTTATAAAGGAGTTAATATCCCACTCTACATTCATCCCTTGTGGAAAATGGGTCTGTAACTTGGTGCAATCTTACTTTTGAGGGAGGGCACTCCTCTATATATAACTTTGGGTCTTTCCGGCAAAATTGATCCAAGGACCTTATTCCTCAAAATGCCCCAATGTTGTAAGAAAATGGCCTTAATTTGTGTTGTGTCGAAAAAGCTGTTAGAAAAGACCATTTAAAGTTGTCATCATTGTCTCTTTGAGGTTTATTTTCCAGCAATGAAGCTCGGTCAGTATTTAAAACTTTAGAAAGGTCATTGTCAATTTCGACTTGAATATATCCTTGTTCAAGGAATCTCTCTAAGAATATTGGCTTGGGTCTGAAAGGTGTCTATATCTGTACAATTCCTTGCCAAGACTTATGGTGGCAGCTATCCATCTGTATAAATCCGTTCCTGTTGGTAGGTTTGAAATGGGTGCTAAACTTAAATTGCTGTTCCGATTTCTGTATCTCTAGATCCAAAAAGTGTATTTTAGATTGGCTGGATTAATATGTCAAGACAATTCCTCTAACATCTTTAAGCACTTAGAAAAAATTCTCCAATGCTTCAGAGGTGCCAGTCCATAGGAGGAGGATGTCGTCTATGTACCTTGCCCACAGTTTCAATTTCAATTGCAGGTTGTCCAAGGCATAGACGAAATCCTCCTCCCATTTAGCCATGAATAGGTTGGCTAAACTGGGAGCAAATTTTGCTCCCTTAGCCACACCTTTCAACTGCAAATAAAACCGACCATCAAACCAAAAATAATTGTGTTGAGTGGCAAATTCAAGTAGTTCCATGATAAAGTCTACCTGAGGTGTAGCAAGGGTAGGATCCTTTTTCAAAAATTCGTGTGCAGCCTCCATTCCTCTTTGATGTGGACTGCAGGTGTACAAAGATGTTGCATCTGCTGTAACCATAATAAGGTCACTTTCACACGTGATACCAGATAAACGTTTGATCACATCTTTGGAATCTCTAAGATAGGATGGAGTGTTTTTAACTAGTGGTTGTAGAAAGAAATCTATATATTTACATATCCTGGAAGTAATAGAATCTATCCCGCTTGTGATGGGACGTCCAGGGGGATGAAGGGGATCTTTATAAATTTTGGGCAAATAATAGATGGGAGTTCTTGGAGCCAAAGGAAAAGAACGATTTTTCTTTGATTTAAAATCAAGGAGTCAAAACCCTTAGTGATAAGATTTGTCAGCTCTCTTAAATTTCGATGTTGGTTTATTAGGTATTCCTCTGTGTCTTGATCACTCTAAATCTTGTACATCTCTCCCATATAATCCGCTTTATCAAGTAAGACTATGCCTCCGCCTTTGTCGGCGGGGCGAATAACCAACTGCGGGTTGGTTACTCGGGCAATGTACATAGACGACATCCTCGTATGGACTGGCACCTCTGAAGCATTGGAAAATTTTTTCTCGGTGCTTAAAGATAATGTTAGAGGAATTGTCTTGACATATGAATCCAGCCAATCTAAAAACACAGTTTTTGGATCTAGAGATCGGAAATTGGAACAATTTAAGTTTAGCACCCATTTCAAACCTACCGACAGGAACGGGTTTATACCGACTGATAGCTGCCACCATAAGTCTTGGCTGAGGTTGGTTCCAAGAAATCAATTCTTGCGACTTCGAAGGGATTGTACAGATATAGTTACCTTTTCAGACCCAAGCCAATATTCTTAGAGAGAGATTCCTTGAAAAAGGATATTATCAAGTCGAAATTGACAATGACCTTTTATAAAGTTTTAAATACTGACCGAGCTTCATTGCTGGAAGATAAACCTCAAAGAGACCATGATAACTTTTAAATGGTCTTTTCTAACAGCTTTTTCGACACAACACAAATTAAGGCCATTTTCGAACAACATTGGGGCATTTTGAGGAATAAGGTCCTTGGATCAATTTTGCCGGAAAGACCTAAAGTTTTATATATAGAGGAGTGCCCTCCCTCAAAAGTAAGATTGCACCAACCATTATCAATCCCCCAATTAAGCCAACATTTTTTTCATAATTGGACTGGGTATCATCCCCGTAAAAAAAAAAAAAAATGCAGTTTGTCGTCATAATAACTGGGCGAAAAACTACCAAGGAGTTTAGATCTACGGTGACCGCATTTATCCAATCAAACAATTTTGTACTTGCGCAACAACTAATGTCGTATACTTACTGACTTGCCCATACGGCAAGCAGTACGTTGGCCACACTATTCGGTCATTTACAACTAGGGTGACTGAACATATAAATAAAATCAAACTTGGAAGTATCAAACACACAGTTCCCAGACACTATTGGCAGCATCATGCCTGCGATCCAACAGGGACCCAGCCAATTCCTGATTATCAACAGGTTCTTTGCACATTGGAGGGGTGGAGCCACTATCAGGAGAATCCAGATTGGAAACTTTCTGGATATACGAGTTACAGACCCATTTTCCACAAGGGATGAATGTAGAGTGGGCTTTTAACTCCTTTATCAATCATAATATATGCATAATCAAATTTTGTAATACTTTGATTTACAATACAAGGAACGATTTCATAGTTTTTCTATTATATAATTTTTTTATTAAATCATTTTTGGGATACTCCCCTTAAATATTTCTTAAATTTTTAAAAAAAAAATCTTTAGGATTTTTTAATCATTGATTCTTGATAGAATTTTTATAATTGATTTCTATTTTGATCTTTCGAATTTATCACATGAATTTGTTTACGATTAATGTGCAAAAGATCAATAAGCATTTAAGTGTACAGGGCTATAATCAGGCTTAGTCCACTTTTACGTTTTTTTTTTTTTTAATAGTGTATTTGTTACTCTTGACCCCAATGTTTGAGGTGACGTCGTAATTATGTCCAGTTGCGATTGAGCAACATTTGACATTATTATTGCGGTTCCAATTGGCCCTCCCATTGTGAGGCTTGGCTCGCAAACTCTTCTGCAAGGAGCGTGGCCCGCCCCACCCTTAAGATGATATGCAGCGGAAGTGGTGTCATTTGGCCACGCTTTCACAACGGGGCTTGGCTGTCATCTCCATGACCACACACCATTCGTTGAATGATGTGCGGATGGCGATGTTGATATCCAGCCTCGTTTTCATAACTAGGTGTGGATACGAAATCTACAGTCCTGTGTAGATCACTGTAATCCCGTATAGTGGTGGGAATACTAGATGCAGTGTTCCATATATTGCATCATCTTATCGATCTGTTTATATAATACACATTACACATTCGATTTGGAGTGGGAATCATTGTTCCTCTGGGCTTGCTTCCGGATTCAGGACCGGAAGTGACGTTAAGTTAAGTCCGGTGTCATGGTCACTCAATTTGTGGTCATCAGCAATGTGAGCGATGCTAATGTAGGGGAGTCCATACCCCAGATGATGACCTGTTAAAACGCGTCGGGTAGACCTACCTACATGCATCGCTCTTCCCATCTGATACGCCTATTTTTAAGCATCTAAATGTGAGTGTTCCTTTTTAATGTTTTTTATTAAACGCTACTTCTAAAAACGGTATCACGCTATGCAAGCTCTTTTCATTATCTTACACATGCTATGTGGTACCAAGCCTCTGTTCTCTACATGAAAGATTGGTTTATACCCTCTACATTCCATCGATGTTTTGGCCCGTTGATGTGGATCGTTTGTTGTGGATCTAGGACCAGCTGTACCCATCGGTACCGATTTAATAAGCCTGTGTGACTTGGGCGGTATAAGGCTCGGTTCACACTGGGACGACTTGTCAGGCGACCTAGTCGCCTGACAAGTCGCCTCCCGTTCTGTGCTATGGAACCGTTCTAAGGGGAGCGACGCAAGTCGCTCCGACTTAGAAAAAGGTTCCTGTACTACTTTGGGGGCGACTTGCATAGACTTCTATACAGAAGTCGTTTTGCAAGTTGCCCGGGCAGTCGTGTGCAGGTCGGTGAGGCGACCTGCAAGTCGTGCCGCCTCTGGTGTGAACCGAGGCTTAGCCTCCTCAAGTCAACGATTTCTGGTAAGCCACCTCCTTTTAATGGTGGTGGTCCTGGATTTCCCTCTAACTCAAAGGGTCACATCAGTGTTTATATTCTTCTGTTTCGAGTTTTGTGGACTACACTTTTTACTTTTTGGACTTTTGCTTTTATCAATTTGGTTTCTCTCACGATTCATATTCAAACTTGTGAGTGATGTGGACTCTAAATCTATACAGTGATTTTCTCTGTATTCACATAAGGTCCGAAGGAATAGCATTATTTTTGTACTACTGTTTTTTTTGTTATTTAGCTGTGTAAATATAGCTTTTAGTAGTTTATTGCTCAAAATTAGCGCTGCACTTTCTCACGAATATATACTGCTTTTTTTGTCTACAGCTGTGCTGGCTGCTGTTTTTGAATTTTTTTTTTTTTTTTTACAGCGCAGTATATATTTTTTACTTTTTTTTTTTTTTTTAAGTCTGTGCTCTGACTAGACCACGCAAGGACAATTCACCTTTTTCTGCTTCAGCCACTGTGTAGTCATTTTTGCTGTGCTCTTTGGGTCATTGTCATGTTGGAAGGTGAACCTTCTTCCCATCTACAACTTTGTGGCAGAGGGCAGCAGATTTTCCTCAAGAATTTGACGGTATTTTGCCCTATCCATTTTTCCTTCTATGCTGACAAGTGCTCCAGTCCCTGCTGCAGAGAAACACCCCCATAACAGGGTATTACCACCCCCATGCTTTACTGTAGGAATGGTGTTTGGATGGTGAGCTGTATTTGATTACACCAGACATATTTCATCTGACCATAACACCTTAAAAAAAAAGTTGCTTATTTCTTGCAACCCTCCCATACAAGCCGCAATTGTGGCGAATTTGTGATATTGTGACATGCACACAATGACCACTCTTTGTTATAAATTACTGCATCTGCTTCAGAGTTGCTGTAGGCCTCTTGGTAGCCTCTCTGACTTGTTTCTTCCTGGCTCTTTCATCCAGTTTGGAGCGACCCCCTGATAGAGGGAGGGTCTGTGTTGTATCAAATACCTTCCGTTTCTTAAGACTTCACTGTGCTTCTAGGCATTTAATAAAGCCTCTGATATTTTTTTTTGTAGTATCAGCCTCCTAACTGGTGCCACAACTTTATCACATAGATCTTTTGCCACCCATAGTGTATTGTAGTTGCACTAACAGGTACTGAAAAGCTCCAGGAAAGCTCTTTTCATGCTGAGCTAATCAAAATGACCACAGCTGATCACAGTTGAAAGTTAAATGGCTTTGTGTGCCTTTTGAGAAGGTAATTAACTACACCTGATAGAGTTTACAAGTTATTTTCCTGGGGCTTATAATGTTGGCCTATGAATGGATCAGCTCCACCCCTCTGACCCCACATGCTGTCACATTCGTTTAAGCACATGGTCAATACACTCTAAAGGAGTGTTTCCACTCGCTCTGTGAAGGGGTTACCTGTTCCAACGATGAACGGTCTCCAAGCCTTTCCAGGTGAGCAATACTTTTCAGACTCTTCCTAAGAGAAATTAAGGATGAGCATGACTGCAAGAATACTGCATTGTTCAAGCAACCAAGGATAAAAGATGATGGCAGCTAACAGGTTGTGACGTTCGTTAAGCATGTGGTCAATACACGCTAAAGGAATTTTTCCACTGGCCCATTGAGGGGCTGGTTATCGCAATCCCACAGTTATACATGTATGGCCGATACACCTCCCTCTACAGGATGATTGATGTCCGATCATAGGACTCACATTAGCACCCCACTCCACGGCCTTTCACCCTCTCCTTGATTCCTTCCCTTCCTTCTCCACACCGCCGCCCCTCCCCCGGGGGAATTGATGTCTGCATTGCAACCTTACTCAGCATAGCTGTACGCTTCTCATTGTTACAGGTTGCACAGACATCAATTGGCCTAGACGTCTGGACGTGTTTGTTTTGTTAGTCTATACATGTTCCCCATGTCTGTGTTCTTATTTTTGATCAATTTTATCAGGGCAATGTTACTTGTAGGTAATGCTTTTGTATATATCCCCATGTTTTTCAATTTTGTACCAATAAATATTCATTCGAATTTAACACATTTATCTAGATTGCCTTTCCTGTGAGCCCCGCTTTTCTTTTGGTCCCCCCCTGTTTGGGACAATTTTGGACCATTGAGGGGTTGCCTATTCTGGCAATGTGCAGTTTCAGGGGCTTCCCAGGCAAATGATCCGCTTCAGTCTCATCCAAGAGAAGATACGAATAAACACAACTGTATGAATCCTGCTGCTTCAAGCAGCCAAGGTCAAAGATGTCAACACCGAATAAGTTGTCACATTCATTAACCACTTGAGGTCCGGGCCATAGCCGAATGACTGCTACAGCGCGGACCTCAGTCTCCGGGAGGACGTCATCCCCTGTACACGCGCACAGCGCGCGGTGTGCGCGCTGTGATCACCGAGTCACGGAGACTCGGATGATCACAGACCCGAGTAAGGGGCCGGTCCCGGCCCCTTACCATGTGATCAGCTGTCAGCCAATGACAGCTGATCACATGATGTAAACAAGACTCGGTGATCGGTTTCGTTTTCTCCTCACGCTGAGAGCGTGAGGAGGAAAAAAAGCCGATCACCGGCTTATGTGAAAGGGACATCGGTCCCGAAGAGGAAGGAGGCACAGATGCCTCATCTGTGCCTCCCAAGTGCCATTTGTTATTGCCACCAACAATGCCCCACAAGTGCCACCAACAATGCCCCACAAGTGCCACCAACAATGCCCACAAGTGCCACCAACAATGCCCACAAGTGCCACCTAGCAGTGCTGCCATCAATCAGTGCCCAACACTGCCACCCATCAGTGCCCAACACTGCCACCCATCAGTGCCCAACACTGCCACCCATCAGTGCCCAACACTGCCACCCATCAGTGCCCAACACTGCCACCCATCAGTGCCCAACACTGCCACCCATCAGTGCCCAACACTGCCACCCATCAGTGCCCAACACTGCCACCCATCAGTGCCCAACACTGCCACCCATCAGTGCCCAACACTGCCACCCATCAGTGCCCAACACCGCCACCCATCAGTGCCCAACACTGCCACCCATCAGTGCCCAACACCGCCACCCATCAGTGCCCAACACTGCCACCCATCAGTGCCCAACACCGCCACCCATCAGTGCCCAACACTGCCACCTATTGGTGCCCATCAGTGCCGCCTAATCAGCATACATCAACGAAGGAGAAAAATTACCTGTTTGCAAAAATTTATAACAAAACATAAAAAATATATAATTTTTTTTTTAAAAATTCTGTCTTTTTCCATTTTTTTTAACAAAAAATAAACGCAGAGGTGATCAAATACCATCAAAAGAAAGCTCTATTTGTGGGAAAAAAAGTATAAAAATTTCATTTGGGTACAGTGTTGTATGACCGCGCAATTGTCATTCAAAGTGCGACAGCGCTAAAAGCTGAAAATTGGTCTGGACAGGAGGGGGGTTTAAGTGCCCAGTAAGCAAGTGGTTAAACATGTGAACAATACACTCTAAAGGTGTGGTTTATACTCACACTGGGCAAATCGACTCTTTCCAGGCTCTTCCAAGAGAAGATGCAGATGGAATAGGACTGTGATTCCTGTTGGTTCAAGCAGCGAAAGACAAGCTGACGCCTAACAGTTTGTCACATTCAGTAAACATGTGGTCAAAGAACTCCAAAAGGAGTTGTTTTCCCTCACCCTGTGAAGGGACCGGGTCCAGGAAATTTGACCCATGTCTCCTACCTAGCCTGAATAAACTTTGGGCTGCCCATCCTATTCCACTATGATGTGATCCCTGTGTTCACATACTAAATGCATCATCTATCAGGGAGCTCATCTGGTCTCTGGGATGGCATATTAGTGGAAATCACTCTCAGGGGAGAAGGCGTGCAATATCATGGCTGCCATTTTCCCTATTACTGGGTTACTGAGCTTCGCTATGGAGGAGGCATTGCACTGCTGTTTAATAGTCATTGAACAAGCTCAGTGGTTTTGCTTGCCTTCTTTTTCTGCAGAAAAGGAAATGCCAAACCCAAATAAAGACCAGCGCTACTAAAGAAGGTAGGGGACAGTGCCCATCTGCTTCGCAGGAAAAGCAGCCCTCTTCAGGCTCTGCCAAGATGCGCATGAACATGACTTTATAAATCCTGCTTTGCTCAGGCAGTCAGGGATTAAGATGATGCTATACAGTATTGTGACAATTCATTAAGCATGAGGTCAAGACACTCTAAAAGAGCTGTTTGCACTCACCTTGTGCAAGATCCAGTTTTCCTTCCAAAGCCAGTAACTGGACTCGAGCTTTCTCAGGCCGACCAACCTTCTTCAGACTTTTCCAAAGAAGAATATATATAGAAGGATGACCTATGTCTGCTTTTTAATTCCTCCTCTCTAAGGCTGGTGAGCTGCCTTTAGACGGCAAGCAGTGGAAGTAATTTTAAAGGGCTTCTGAATCATCGGGCAAGGGCCCTGGAGATGCTACAGAGCTTTGGTTGATCATCTTCAGCAAGAGCCAGCTACTTCCCTCACAGAGGTTATAGTAGCTGGCTGTCTCAATCGTCCGTAGTGGGGAAGGTGTTCCTTCCACAGAAGATACCCCTCTTGATCTTGATGGTCTGCGCTCTGAAGGCGAGTCATTTGATATCAGCAAAACATTGTATGGGGGTATTGATGAACGCAGCAGTCTCCACAGTGGCCTGGGCTCGATGGCATCTCAAACACCTTAAGTTTGTTTTACTCCAGCAGTGGTTCAAGCTTACTGTCAGAACCAGTTTGCTTAAGGAAGATTGAAGGGGGCGATTCCTCGTTCTAGAGTTGATGGCAGCACAGGAGGCATTACTGATCTTTGCACCACTGCTTCAGGGCCATCGTGAGGATTCAGACAGACAACAGTAGCATTTGTGTCGAATCGGAGGAATAAGCAGCCTTGGGCAGATTGCAGCACACATCTTTCGGTTGCTGGAATGCAATCTGTTCCTGTCAGTCTCTTAGCTTCCCGGAGTGGAGAATATGTGAACAGACCCTTTTTGAGCACACGCTTTCTGGATCTAAACAAATGGTCATTTCCTACAACTGTTTGCTCAGTGGGGCACCCCGTAAGTGGATTTAATGGCATCTCCTGCCAGTGCTCAGCTGCCAGTGTCCTTCTCTTGGTTCTTCCATCCGAGGGCCAGGGGTCAGGATGATCATGCTCTGTCCCATCGCTGGATTTTCTGGCCTATATACGGTTTTCCCCAATCTTCTCTAATCCTGAACACTATCCGTTCATGGTTTCCGCTCTTGTGGCAGTTGATTGCTCCGCTGATGGCACTTCAGAGATCTTTGGTACTCGGGGGGCATGCCTCATCCCAATATAGCTCAATTGGATGGCCTGGTTATTTGTAAGAAGGCGGCTAGCCCACGCGGGCATAACAGAAGAAAGTGGTCCAGTGGATGCGGCTCAAATCTTGGAAAATGTCCTTGAATGCTACATATTATAGCATGTGGAAAAGATGGGGTGGCAGTGATTATTCGATCAAATCCTGAGTCTTCCTCTCGTATTAAGCTCTTGGAGTTCTTCCAATTGGCCCTAGACAATAGGCTTAGCTACAGTTCGGTCCAGTTGTCGACCATTTCAGCTCTAACTGTTCGTTGCGTGGAAGATCCGTTTTGGTGGCACGTTTTATGCGAGCAACCTTTATAGCTAAATCAACAACCAGACGGGTCTTGGAAAAAATCCAAGCTTTCTTGGCCAAGTCATCATATTGTGAGCTGCTTCAAGACAGAGTGGTTCTTAATCCCGTTCCGTCTTTTTTCTTCGAAAGGTTGGACCTTTTTCATATAAGTTGAAGTGGTGGTGCAATCTTGTTTGTAGTTTCGGGACCGGAAGATTGGTCAAAGGTGGACAGATTTTTTTTAGGTATTTTTTTTCCACGTATTTGCAGAGAACGCAGATGGTCAGGCTGGCGGACAACTGGTTCATCTATCAGTAAGTCCTAAAATGGGTCAAATGGCCCCACCTAGAATCCATTTTCTCTTGGCTGGTCCAAACCATCAGATGGGCATAGGTAGCTTTGGGTCTTTCCCCTACAGAGGGGTTTCAAGTGCATTCCACAATGGCAACATCAGCTTTGTGGGCAAGTCACGCCAGGATTCCAGTGGAAATGCTGCCAGCTGAAAGTCCCCTAACCCTTCCACCTATTATTACTGTTTTGAATGTGGTGGATGGCCTTTCCTGGGCTTTGGGCACCTTGGTTCTAGTTTCTGTGCTTTCTGTGTGATTTTTTTTTTTTTTTTGATACAACTCTTTTGCATTCTGTCTGCGTAGTTTCTTGTTTTTCTTTATTTTGCATGGTCCCGCTGTTTGTTTTCATGCTAGCTATATCCCATTCATAGGCTGATATGATTAGCCCCAGGAATACGGAAAATTGTTACCATACTTACCGTAATTTTCCTTTTCCTGGGAGATCATCATGTCAGCCTATGGTTTCCTGCCCTGGTGTTCTGTGGTGAGGTCGTGTTAGGAATACTGAGGTATGGGGAATCCCTCCTTTTATTTGAGTAGGGGGTTATCCTGTGGGGTTGAACTTTGTTAGCGACATTGGATGCTAGACTATTGCTCAGCAAATAGTGCATTTACTTAGTGCCTCTGCTTTTGTGCTTAGCACTATGGCTCACAAAAATGACACCACAAAAAAGTATCAAGAATTTCACCCCTAGGCGCTGGGAACTCCAGTCGTGCCTCCACACTGTCATCCTCTCCTGAAATACCAGATTCAGGTTGGGGAGCAGTGCTAGAAAATGCAACTGTCCAGGGACAGTGATCAAGAACCGAAAAGTCTTTGCCCATCAACATCCTAGAGATTCAGGCAGCGGGTCTGGCTCTGAAGGCCTGGACATTCAGGTTACGGTGTTCTTCGTTGCTATATCCTCAGCAAGGAGGGTTTTGTAATTTGCTGCTCTTTCTTGTAACGAGCCATAATTGATTATTCACGAGGACAGAGTGGTGTTGTGCCCTTGTCCAGGTTTTCTGCCGAAAGTGGTCTCAGGTTTTCACCTGAACCAAGATATTGTCCTGTCATCATTTTTTTACAAACCCATTTTCCAGGGAAGAGAAGTCACTACATTGTCTTGATGTGGTGAGAGCGGTCAAGGTCTATTTAAAGATGACTGCTCAGATCCGGAAGACTGATGTCTTGTTTGTGTTGCCAGAAGGTCCTAGGAAAGGACAGGCAGCGTAAAAATCCACTGTCGCTAAGTGGATTCGGCAAGTTATAATTCAGTCTTATGATTTAAGGGGTAAGATTCCACCTTTTCAAGTCAGAGCGCACTCTACCAGAGCAGTTAGTGCTTCTTGGGCTGTGCGTCACCAGGCCTCCATGGCTCAGATCTGTAAGGCTGCAACTTGGTCTTCGGTACATACATTCACCAAGTTTTATCAGGTGGATGTAAGAAGGCGTGAGGATATCGCATTTGGGCGCCGTGTGCTGCAGGCAGCAGTATAGGTCCTCAAGTCTGGGGGCATTGGTATGGGGCGTCCCATATAGTTACCACTATGGCTCTGTGTCCCGTGATGTACGATAAAGAAAATAGGATTGTTATAACAGCTTACCTGTGAAATACTTTTCTTGGAGTACATCACAGGACACAGAGGTCCCTCCCCTCTTTTTGGGGTTTAGGTATATTGCTTTGCTACAAAAAACTGAGGTACTCCTGGTAGGAGGAGGGGTTATATAGGGTGTGAACTTCCTGTATTGGGTATGCCAGTGTCCATCACCTGAACGTGCCTATATACCCATATAGTTACTACTATGGCTCTGTGTCCCGTGATGTACTCCAAGAAAAGGATTTTACAGGTAAGCGGTTATAAAAATCCTATTTTTTTTCTGACCTGGTGTTATATTAATCACTTGTTTGTAATAAGTTACAGTGAGTAAATACAGCTGGATAAAATGAAAATTGTCTGTCTTAAGTTCAGACTGCAAAGCAAGAAAATGTGATTTATTTTGAAGGGGGGTGATTATTTTCTATGCCCACTGTAATTGGCCTTCTCTTTCACTTTGAAGGGGTTGTAAACCCTTCTATATACGCAGTGAAGTGAACAGCCTCAGATGATACAGAGATGAAACAAATCCTCCTACATAAGTTTTACATGTATATCTACTGTCTTTCGCTTTCTACGTTCTTTGCAAAGCTCAGATCATGTTACACATTTCTTCCTGTTTCAGCAGCACATAGGGGTGGGGAGTCTGGGTTTACATTGTGTTGAGAGCTGATTGGAGGAAAGGCGCACCCCCCCCCCCCATTGGCAGAGGAAAGAAGGAACATGCAGAGCTCTACTGTGAATAGACAAGCTCTCTGCTTGTCTAGAGCTTGTTTATCTCTAAGCTCCCTCCCCACCCATTTTCAGCTGCTGTTATCTTGTGTCAGAGAATTTGTCAGAAGTGACACTGCTAACAGAAGAATGGAGCAGCAGAAAGATACGGCACTTATAGCTTTGGAGACAGAGAAGTAAACGCTACAGATATGTGCCTATGTCAAATTTCATGAATGGGGTTCCCCACTGCACATGCGCGAGCGCGCTAAGCTCTGTCACTGACCCCGGAGTCATGTGTCCCTGAAGGCTTCAGGAGGGAGAGCTTCCGATCACCTAAGGCAACCGGAGCGGAATGTGGGAGAAGGCACCTGTCAAAACCAACAGGACCCAGAGAGGAGGCCTTAAAGCGGAAGATCCACTTAAGCACACTGCAGCTCAAGAAAAAAAGCTGCTTTTACAGGCATTGGAGCTAAAGGTGCACCAAATAGAAATTTTGGTGCTGAAAATGCAGGATGCACTTGGCCAAAAACTGAAACCGCAATTTACAGTTTTTAAAAAATATATATTTATTTTTATATATAATTGTATTTAACTTTTTAATATCATAAACTTAAAATGAATATGAATTTATCGTCGGCCATTATTGGCACCTTTTTAGTGCAAGAAAAGCTCAAGAACAATGTATCCCTTTTTTAAATTCTATGTATGTCTTCACACTAGTCCATTGGGCTTTCACTGTGGTGTTAAAAATCCTGCTGGCTGCATTTTTGGTCAGTTAAAAAAAAAAAAAAAAAAATGCACCTCCCAGTTCAAATGCATTGAAGAACGCATCATTAATGCACCCGTTATGTTTTTGAGTCACATGACCTATGAAAAGCACCCCATAAGCACAGTAAAATCGTGGCAAAATCGCGTGCATTTTTGGTGCCATTATCGGCACCTTTCTCTTATTGGCCAAATGCCAATAACCCAATTTTCGGCCGAAATGTTTCGGAGGCCAAAATTTCGGTGCATCTCTAATTTGAGCTTTTGTTTCAGCTTAAAGAGGCTTGTACTTATTTGGGTTCTTTTGCACAGTTTTTAATTGAGCTTCTTTGAACTCCTTTTGAGCTTCCTTGAGGTGTTTTTTTTTTTTTTTTTTTGTTTTTTTTTAGGAGAAGCGTTTTTTTTCCCCCCCACAAACCCTCCCTCCAGCTCATTTTTCCTATCTTCTTTTTTTTTTTTTTTTTCTCGAGCCTTTTCATGCTCTTTCACGCGTTTTTGGGCACTTCAGCGTCTTTTCTGCTCGAAAGCTTCTCTTAAAAAACACGAGTTTGGAGGTTTTTTCTGCTGGTAAGAGCATATGCCTGTAAACTCCTGAAAAAGTCAGTGTGCATGGAGACATTGCAGGGGAGTTTCCAGGCAGAAAATTAAGAGCTCAAAACATCTCAAAAGCCTGTAGGGGACGCTTCTTTGAGCTGCAGTGTGCATGAGCCCCAATCTCCTTTCTAAAAAAAAAATAAAAATAAAAATTAGTGATATTGTTAATTACCTCCAAATTATTTTTTCTCAATCAACCAAGTATAGCTTGGAGTTACAGAAAACTAGGTTACAATGTAACCCTGTCATCTTTTCTCTTTAAAAAAAAAAAAAAAAAAAAAAATCCACTTGCACCAATTTTTAAGTTTGTCCTTTTTAAGAATTACCGTATTTATCGGCGTATAAGACGCGCCGGCGTATAACACGCACCCCAAGTTTAGGAGGGAATTTTAAGGAAAAACTTTTAGGAGGGAAGTTTAAGGAAAAAAAAAAAACTTACATTTAAATGCCCATCAATGCAGCGTTATCGGTGTCCATCTGCAGCCTTGTCAGTGCATCCTTGCCCCAGTGTCCAGTGCAGCCTTGTCAGTGCAGCTTTGCCCCAGTGCAGCCTTGTCAGTGCAGCCTTGTCAGTGCAGCTTTGCCCCAGTGCAGCCTTGTCCCCAGTGGTCAGTGCAGCCTTGTCCCCAGTGCAGCCATGTCCCCAGTGGTCAGTGCAGCCTTGTCCCCAGTGCAGCCTTGTCCCCAGTGCAGCCATGTCCCCAGTGGTCAGTGCAGCCTTGTCTCCAGTGCAGCCATGTCCCCAGTGGTTAGTGCAGCCTTGTCCCCAGTGCAGCCATGTCCCCAGTGGTCAGTGCAGCCATGTCCCCAGTGGTCAGTGCAGCCATGTCCCCAGTGGTCAGTGCAGCCATGTCCCCAGTGGTCAGTGCAGCCATGTCCCCAGTGGTCAGTGCAGCCATGTCCCCAGTGGTCAGTGCAGCCATGTCCCCAGTGGTCAGTGCAGCCATGTCCCCAGTGGTCAGTGCAGCCATGTCCCCAGTGGTCAGTGCAGCCATGTCCCCAGTGGTCAGTGCAGCCATGTCCCCAGTGGTCAGTGCAGCCATGTCCCCAGTGGTCAGTGCAGCCATGTCCCCAGTGGTCAGTGGTGCCATGTCCCCAACATACATCGCCGCCGACATACACAAGTTACACTGTGTATTTTTAAATATGGCGCAGCGGAGTTCGGAGGCGCTCGTTCAGCTGAACGAGCGCCGCCAAGAACACAGTGACTGGGCGGAGCCGAGATACACATAGCCGAGGGTTCTCGGCTCTTCTCGGCGCCGTTCACAGTCACGCCCAGTCCCCATGATGGACATAACAGAGGTCCAATGGTGGGACTGGGCGGGACTGTGAACGGCTCCGAGAAGACTCGAGAACCCTCGGCTATGTGTATCTCGGCTCCGCCCAGTCACTGTGTTCTCGGCGGCGCTGGTTCAGCTGAACGAGCGCCCCCGAGTCCCTCCGAACTCCGCGGCGCCATATTTAAAAATACACGCTATGTGAATGTCGGCGGCGATCGTGGCGATCGCTCCGATAGTTCACAAAATAGCGGGGATCGACGTATAACACGCACCCACGATTTTCCCCTGATTTTAAGGGGAAAAAAAGTGCGTGTTATACGCCGATAAATACGGTACTTTACTTATACATATTGTGAGAGCATACCGTATTTTCCGCACTATAAGGCGCACCTAAAAGCCTTCTATTTTCCTCCAAATCAGCCGTGCGCCTTATAACCCGGTGCGCCTTATATGTGCACTGAGTTTGCCCACACCCTCTGCAGTCTGCATTCAGTGCTGTTGTATACAGGATGTCACCTCCTGTTCTCTGCTCCCCCTCCCCTCCTCTCCCCTTTGCAGTTTGCATTTACCCCTTCTGTACACAAAAACTCACATTCCAATCCAGCCATGTGCTCTTTTTCTCTGCTCCCCCCTCCACAGTGTGCAGCACTGCTACCGTTCAGACAGGATCTCACCTTCTGATCTGCTGCCCGCATCCATTCTCTGCTCTCTTCACGGCTCCCTCTCTGTGCTCCCTGCCTCCTCAGTCTTCTTTTTTGGCTCCCATTCTGTGCTCCTGCCTCCACAGTCTTCAATCTCAGCTCCCTTCACGGCTCCTAGCCTCCACAGTCTTCATTCTCGGCTTCCACGGCTTCAGAACTCCCGCACTCTGCATTTCTCCTGACTCCGCCCACTGAGTTCTCTGAGCCAGGACTACAGAGAGGGCATCAGGCATTAATGTGCGCTGACAGTACTAACTGTCAGCGAACATTGGGAACACTTGCACTGTTCTGCAGCAAATGTAGGGTAGGGCATTTACACCCCCCCCCCCCCCCCCCCGGCTTTTGTTTGCTTGTTTTTTTGTAGACCATATGTTTTAGCATGCGCCTTATAATGCAGTGCGCCTTATGTATGGTCAAGTACAGAAATAATCCCTGTAATTGAGACTGCGCCTTATAATCCGGTGCGCCTTATAGTGCGAAAAATACGGTATTTCTATTTTCTGTACCTTCTCTCCAGGAACTTCCTCCTCGGTTAGTTTTCTATCTTTTGCTTATATGTGACATTCAGCAACTCTGTATGCATGTATCTTATTAGACGTGAATTCTATGTTTTTTTTTTTTTTGTTTTGTTTTATGGCTTTAAGGATTTATATTCAGATGTGGCATTTATCTGTCTAAATCACTCCGACCATCACCATTTCTACAATAACTCCACTATTTGGGTGAAATATGTCAAATGGGAGGTTCTTGGTGAAGCTTTGACTTAACCATCTGGATCAATTATGTTTTTTTTTTCTTACTCCGAATACATGTGCAGTATGTGTGGCTATACCTTTGTACGATGGTATTGCTTTTCGGTACCAAAGATGAATTCGTTTTAGAAAGTCCTGATCTGTCAGAACCATGAAATATTTGTGGCTTGGGAGCTATTTCATCTCTTGTTATTGAAAGTTAATCACTGGTTGAATGGATGTGATGTACAGCAGTAGGATGTGATGTACAGCATAGAATTAACGGTGCATCAGCATTTAGTATAGAATACAGTTTGGAGTATACAACTCAACTATGTGAAATATATGTGCAACACAGTGTATACATCTTAGCACTGCAGGGTATACTGTATATTAGGGCTGCAACTAACGATTATTTTCCTAATCGATTAGTAGGCCGATTTATTGTATTGATCAAATAATAACCTTAAAGTGTGGTGTATAATTTACCGTATGTTTAGCTCCATAAGATGCACCCCCCCCCAAAAAAAATGGGGGAAAATGTCTGTGCCGTCTTATGGAGCGAATACTAACCAGGCCCCCCCAATGAATGGAGTACGGCTTCTATCTGAGTGACAGGCAGATGTCATGATGTCCTCGCCAGGCACAGGTCAGACTGCATCATTTCATGGGCAAGGGTCAGGCTGCATTTCATAGGCACGGGTCAATATTTTAGTACGCCATTTGGTTCAGAATATTTTTTTTTCTTCTTTTTTTCCTCCTTCTAAAACCTAGCTGCGTCTTATGGAGTGAAAAAATGGTAGTTAACCACTTTAGCCCCGGAAGATTTGGCCCCTTAACAAGGCCATTTTTTGTCATCCGGCACAGCGTCGTTTTAACTGACAATTGGGCGTTCGTGCGACATTGTACAAAAACAAAATTGACGTCCTTTTTTTCCCACAAATGGAGCTTTCTTTTGGTGGTATTTGATCACCTCTGCGTTTTTTATTTTTTGTGCTATAAACCATAAAAGAGCAACAATTTTGAAGAAATTTTTTTTTTTTTTTTTTTTTTTTTTTTTTGCTATATCCCCCAAAAGTTTTTAACCACTTCAGCCCCGGAGTATTTGGCTGGCCAAAGACCAGAGCACTTTTTGCGATTCGGCACTGCGTCACTTTAACTGACAATTGCCCGGTCGTGCGACGTGGCTCCCAAACAAAATTTACGTCCTTTTTTTCCCCCCACAAATAGCTTTCTTTTGGTGGTATTTGATCACCTCTTGCGGTTTTTATTTTTTGTGCTATAAACAGAGTGACAATTTTTTAAAAAAAACGCAGCATTATTTGCTTTTTGCTATAATATCCCCCCAAAAAATATAAACTTTTTTTCTTCAGTTTAGGCCTATACGTATTCTACATATTTTTGGTAGAAATTGCAATGAGCGTATATTGATTGGTTTGCGCAAAAGTTATAGCGTTTACAAAATATGGGGATAGATTTATGACATTCTTATTCATTATTTTATTTTTTACTAGTTATGGCGGCGGTCAACTTTTTTTTTTTTTTTTTTTTTTTTTTTTTAATTGTGACTGTGACAATATGGCGGACACATCACACACTTGGCGCTACTTTGGGACCATTCACATTTATACAGCGGTCAGTGCAATTAAAAATGCTCTGATTACTGTGTAAATGTGACTGGCAGTGAAGGGGTTAACCAGGAGGGGGCGCTGCAGGGGTTAAGTGTGTCCTAGGGAGTGATTCTAACTGGGGGGGTGGGGGTGGGCTATGTGTGACACGACACTGATCACCGCTCCCGATTACAGGGAGCTGTGATCAGTGTCAGTATCACTAGGCAGAACGGGAAATGCTTGTTTACATTAGCATTTCCCTGTTCTTCCTCTCCGTGAGACAATCGCGGGTATCCCCTCGGAGCTTGCGGCGGGCACGTGCACGCTATCCAGGCCTCGCGAGATCACGTACAATAACAGCGGAGCCAACCTGCAGCAGTAAAGCTGCGGTGGCTGGTCCGCAAGCGGTTAAAAAAATTTCTTCCTGAGTTTAGGCCAATATGTTTTCTTCTACATATTTTTGGTATAAAAAAAAAATTGCAATAAGCGTATTGTTTGGCTTGCGGAAAAGTTATAGCATCTGCAAAATAGGGGATATGTTTATGGCATTTTTATTACATTATTTTTTTTTTTTTATCGAGATTGCGGCGGATAGATTTAACACTTTGACTTTTTTTTTTTGGGACCAGTGACATTTTGTACAGTGATCAGAGCTCAAAATAGCCACTGATTACTGTATAAATGTCACTGGCAAGGAAGGGTTTAACATTAGGGCAAACAAGGGGTTAGGAGTGAGTCTAACTGGGGGGGGGGGGGGGTGGGACTGCCTGGGGGAGGAGACCGATCGTTTTTCATACGTAGTATGAACAACAGATATGGCTCCTCTCCCCTGACAGAACAGAGATCTGTCTGTTTACATTGACAGACCTCAGTTCTGTCTGTGTGGAGTGATCGCGGGTGCCTGGCGGACATCGACTGCCAGGCACGCACATCGGCTCCGTCGTTGTGCCGCGGGCCCCCTAATGGTCTTAAAGCGGCCGACGTACAGGTACAACGGCTCACCCAGGGGAGCCAACCTGCAGCTGTAGAATGACGGCGGCTGGTCGGGAAGCAATTAATATGTAAAGTTTTAAAAAAAATAAAAAAATAAAAGAATAAAAAATAAAAAAAAGCAATTCTTAAACATCTATACGCATATAAATAACCAGCTATATGGTAAGTGACCAACATCTCTAATCCACTCTGAGGATAACAGACAGAAGGTTGTAGGTTCAATCTGGTAAATATCATCAGACTCTGATCAAACTTTTTATTCAAAGAAAAAAAAAAGTTGGACTGATTTTCAGACAGAACTGTAATATATTATGTATGACAGACTCCCTTGTCATAGGCAGGTGGCTTGACAAGAGCCACCTGCGATTGCTGTCACTCGGCCATACAAAAACAATGTCTTCCTTAAAAAAAAAATTCACACAAAGACGTTTGTTCGATCTTGTAATCGTTAGTGTTGTCAAATCGACGTTCGTTTTTGACCAGTGACTGGAAAATTCGAGTAGAAAACTTCTTGGTCAAAGGAATTTTCAGACCGTGTATGTGGTTTTTTCGTTTAGAAATTACAATTATTTTAAAACTGAATGTTGAAAGCAAGTGACATTTTCAGAGACATTCTTTCAGCAAATGTGCAAAGATTTTTCGTACGAATATTCTCATCTGAAAATAGATACGTGTATGGCCAGCATAAGGCTCAGTTCACACCTATGCAGTTTGCTTTTGATCCGTTTCTGCAGTGCTTTTTGCTGTGTGTTTTGCGGGTTTTTTTTTTTTTACACGTGATTTTACTGCGATTTGCGTTTTTGCATTTTTATGCTTTTTTTTTTTTTGGCCAATTTATTGTTGGGCAAATTAAACACAAGACATGGCAAAACACACTACATGCTTTTCTGCGGCTTCTACATTAAAGTGTATTGAACCAAAAAAGCACCGTTTTGCGTTGAAAAAAGTCCTTGACCCTTTCCTAATGCGCAGCGGATGAAAAAAGCATAGAGGCGAACGTATCCCATAGGAAACCATATTATATAAACTGTAGTGCGCTTCTGCAAAAAGCACCAAAAAACGTATAGGTGGGAACCAGGCTGAAGATGTTTAGTAGCAGCAGCATGCTTTTTTTTGTATCATCGGTCATAATGAGGTTAAAAAAAACCTAAAATTGGCCCTTTTTATAGAACAAAAAGAGCAGATAATCGCTACTATAAGGGGTTCATTTATACTGTGAAACAATTAAAGTAATAAAATATATTACTTATATCATATAATAAATAGACCCAGAAGTAGGATATATGGGCTTTTTTTTTTTTTACAGTAGATTTTATTAGACAATTCAGCATTGCAGAGTATACAGTGTACAGGTAAAGACATCAGTAGATCATTTTCCCCTACAGGGTGTCACCTCCCAGCAAACACTATCAATCCCAGGTGTGCCAATCCCTGCTTTGGTTTTGGCAAATGCTTTCAACCACTATCATTGCGGGTCTCGTATACCTTTTTCAGCAGGTTGACCCTGCCTAAGGTTGTAAGGGGGAGCGAACGCCATGCCACGCAATTCGCCGCCAGTTGTGCCATAAGAGGGTGTATGTTGTTTCCCCACATAGTCTTCTGTTCTACTAATAATTTTAATGCCTAGGTAAACAAAGTCCTCTACCTATTTAACCGTCGTATGCAAAGCCATGCGAGGAACTGTGGGGTGCAACGGGAACAGAACCAATTTGTCCCAGTTTATTTGAACGCCAGAGCAGTGGCCGATTTGATCAAATGGACAATGCAGCCTGTAGGGAGGACAAGGCCTCAGCCAGATATAAGAGGGCATCGTCCGCATATAGTGATAATTTTTTCCTTGATCGGACCTATCTTTAGACCTCGAACATTCCCCTCCACTCTGAGCCGTATAGCCAAAGGCTTCAGCGCAAGGGCAAATAATCCTGGGAAAAGGGGGCACCCCTGTCGCGTTCCCCGACCCAAATCAAACGCCTCCAAGAGGCAGCCATGCGAATTCTGGCCCTTGGCCTGGTGTATAGCATCCACAGCCATTTCAGAAGTCCTGGGCCGAAACCCAAGTCTAGATAGAACCTTTCATAGCTAGCCCCACTCGACAGAGCCGAAAGCCTTCTCCGCGTCGAGTGAGGCCACCACTCCCGCTGAGCCCTCGTGAGCCACGTCGATGTGCGTCTGGAGACATCTGATGTTAATATCCGTGCCCAGTCCTGGCATAAAACCTGCCTGGTCTGGGTGTATCGATGCGGTTATTACTGTGTTGAGTCTGATGGCCAATATTTTTGCTAACAACTTGGCATCCACATTCAACAGGGATATAGGGCGATATGAGGAGCATAAGGATGAGTCCTTGCCTGGTTTGGGGATCACCACTATAACTGCCTCCCTCATTGTGTCGGGGAGTTCTGCATCGACGCTGTGTCAGCAAACAGAGTGTGTAATCTGATGGCGAGCTCTTCAGCATAATGTTTGTAAAATTCTACAGGGATACCATCTGGTCCCAGTGTTTTACCCGACTGCATGGTCTTAAGTGCCTTAAGGATTTCTGTCACTGTGATGGGGGCGTCAAGGTTGTTGCGGTAAGTGGGTGTGAGGACTGGTATATCTATATCCTCTAAGTAGGCCGTCGGGTCTTCCTCTCTATAGTCTGCCCTAGTGCTTTACAGGGATTGGTAGAATTCCACAAAGCATCTATTGATTCCATCCGGGGAGTGAATTAGATCGCCTCTAGGGCCTAAAATGTGCGCTACACTAATCCCCCCCCCGTTTGCTCTCTGGAGTGCCAGGCCAGTAGTGTCTCTCTCTCTCTCTCTCCCCCCCCCCGCTCTCCCCCCCGCTCTCCCCCCCCCCGCTCTCCCCCCCCGCTCTCTCCCCCCCCGCTCTCTCCCCCCCCCGCTCTCTCCCCCCCCTCGCTCTCTCTCGCTCTCTCTCGCTCGCTCTCGCTCTCGCTCTCGCGCTCGCTCTCGCTCTCGCTCTCGCTCTCGCTCTCTCGTGTCACGAAGCAGGGTTTGAATTGCCTGGACCACAGTCACTCTTTCTGTGATCACGTCACACTGATTCAATGTCCTGCCATTGTCTCCGTTTATTACAGGAGGAGGGACATTGTTACTACGGCCCGGACAATTCAGCTCCGTGACATGTGGAGGACTGGGGAGCGCCAGGGTGACACTCCCGCAATGAGCGGCACCTGTGGCTGACCCCACCCAGTTTTCGATATTGGCCTTTTTTTTGCCATCGGCCGAATGAAAAAATAGTTTTCGGCCGATAATTTTCGCTAAAACCAATAGAACACCTCTGGGACATTGTTTCGGTCCATCCGACGCCGCCAGGTTGCACCTCTGTCTGTTCCTTGAGTACCATCAAGGGCCAGGTGTCGGCCTTGGCAGTTTTCTTCAGCGTCCTCTGGTCTCGCACTCCCTGGTGCATACTCTTAATCAAGGGGTTCGACATCTGCCTCCTCTGGTGCGATCTCTTCTACTGCAGTGGGATCTGCTCTTGGTGTGTTCGGTTCTACAGGAGCCTCCCCTTGAAAATATTCGGGAGGTCCCTTTGCTTGAGCTGTCCCAGAAGGTGGCTTTTTTTTTGGGTTGCTATCACCTCTGCTCGCAGAGTGTCGGAACTGTAGGCGTTACCATGTCATACTTCTTACCTGGTGATCCACAAAGATGAAGTGGTTCTTCGCCCCTGTGCTTGGTTGCCTCCTCTGATTCCTTTTGAATAAGGACATTGTATTGCCTTCCCTGTGTCCCAGGTCAAAATGTCCTAAGGGTTTTACCTTACATGCCCTGGATGTGTTCGGGTGATTCGAGTGTATTTGGCAGTCAGAGGGTCTTTTCGGAGATCAGACTCACTGTTTTTGATCACGGGCGGGCCAAAATAGGGGCTGTCTGTTTCTTCTGCGACATTTCTAGATGGATAAGACAGACGATGACTCTGGCCTATTCTATCAGATAACTTTTATTGAGCATAAAAGAAAGTTTAAGAACACACGGGTGAACAGTGCAACATGCACTACAATTACGGATAAATCAAGTTGACATGCACATGGGAAGTTAAATTTATGACATTGTACAGCTGGCATCTGCAGTATAGTAATGCAGGGGTTGAAAAGGAGACATTTATATATTGGAGCATAGTGGGTAACTAGGTTGTTTGAGTACAGGGGGGAGGGAAGGGATTCAATAGGAGAGTTATGAGGGCATCACGCAATCTCTCCCCTTCCCTCATACACAGGGAAGCAGTAAGCTTAACTTCTGGTATCACATGTGGAGGTGTCCTCGAGCCATCTATTCCAAATTTTGTAGTATTTGTCGGGGCAGCCCCTATGGATATATAGCACCTTTTTGTAGGGGAGAGTATTAACAGCCCTGATCCTTTTTCGCAGTGTGGGGGGGTCCCCCTAAGCCATGTTCTAGCAATCAGCAACCTGGCAAGGAACAATGTCTGCTGCAGAAGAATGTTTAAATATTTGTCACTCTGAGAGTGAAAGGAGACCCAGCACACACTGACGGGGGCAAAGGGACAGTGGGGAGCCCATGCGGTCATGTAGAAATTTCACCACCTGTGTCCAAAACCCCTGTATGGATGGGCAGTCCCACAACAAGTGAAAAAAAGGCGGCCATGTGGTGGCCACAGTCTGGGCAGCCAGGGTTGTGGTCATGTTTGTATTTGGATATGCGAGCCGGGGTCAGGTACGATCTGTGAAGGACATATAGATGGGATAAACGGTCAGAGTTTCGGGGAGACAATCTTGCAATTGCCAAGGGCTTCCTCCCAGTCCTCGTCCGTCAGGTCGCCAAGGTCCGATTCCCATCGCGACCTCAGCTGTTGTGTAATGGTATCGGCTGTAGGCCGCATGAGATATGTGTATATTTGGGAAATCCAGTTTTTTGGAGTCTTCTCCCAGAACTATGTCCACCAATAGTGGGATCTCAAGGGCGGGGATGGGGCCACCAAGCTGTGTATTAAGTGCGTGTCGTAGTTGGAGGTAGCGAAAGAACATGTGATTTGGTAAAGCAAAGTTGTCTTGGGGTCTGAAATGATTTGACCGACCCGTTGGCTACAACTTGTGACAGGTATATCACACCTCTAGTAACCCATAGACCGTGATCAGGGATTGTGGTAAGTTTAGGCAAAGTGGGGTTATCCCATAGGGGGGTGTGGGAATGAGGAGAGGGTGCTCGGCCTAGTCGCATGGCGGTCTGCCAAACCTTGCAATGATGTGACAACATGTGCCTCTCGTCACTACCATGATGCAACCCCCGGGGTGTGCAGAATAGGATTTGGAAGGGGTGAAATATTTGGCCGTGGAATTGTGAGCAGACGATTTGGGAGTAGCGGGTTCTGTCAGTATGGTTGAAGTGGAAGAAATGAGAAAGTTGAGATGCTATGAAGTACGTGAAGAGATTGGGGAGCGCTGTGCCTCCTAATTCAGTTGGGCATTTTAGGACCTTCATTGATGATTTGTGACGGGATGAGCCCCATATGAAAGAGTTGAGGATCGATTCCATTGATTTAAATATACGCACAGGGAGGGATATTGGGGCTTGCCAAAAAATATATAGTAGCTTAGGGAGAAGGATCATTTTCACCAGGCTGATTCGGCCCATGACCCCTAAGGGGAGTCTGGACCATATCTGTGTTTTGATTTTTAGTGTATTGAAAAGTGGTTCAATGTTAAGGGCAATAAAGTCAGAGAGAGATCGGAAGATGTGAATACCCAGGTATTTAATGGTACTTGCCCTGACCAAGGGGAGAGTGGCTTGGTCAGCCGTAGGGGCTCCCACATCTAGTGGAAGGATTTGGGACTTAGTCCAGTTTATCTGAAGCCCAGAGAACGCCCCAAAGTCTGTGATGATACGAAGGGCTGTCTGGAGTAAGGGGCCTGAGTCGGAGAGGTAGAGGAGCATCTCATCGGCATATAGGCTTATTACCTCCGTCATCTGACCGTAGCGGAGGCCCCTGATGTCAGGATGACACCAAAGAGCTATCGGAAGGGGTTCTACAGCAAGAGCATAGAGCATAGGCGAGATTGGGCAGCCCTGGCACGTACCACGAGATAGTGGAAAGGAGGGGGAAATTCTGCCATTTACCTGTATGCGCGCTTTGGGGGCCTGGTATAGAAGTTGGAGCCATTTTATGAATTTTAGGCCAAAAGCCAAATCTTTTAAGGCATTCCCACAAATAGCTCCACACTACAGAGTCGAACGCTTTAGCAGCGTCCAAGCTGACCACTACTCTGGTGCCCATGTCTGTGTGTTGAGCTTGGAGATTCGTGTGGAGTCGTCTGAGATTGAAGGCTGTGTTTTTATCTGGCATTAAACCAGTTTGATCGGGGTGTATTAGGCTAGAGATTACTTTATTAAGATGTACGGCCAGAATTTTTGCCAGTATCTTGACGTCTAGTTGGAGAAGGGATATAGGCCTGTACGACTCGGAAGAGTGGGTCTTTGCCCGGTTTAGGTATAAGGACAATAAGGGCTTCGCTCATGGAGGTTGGGAGAGTGTTTGTATCAAAGATATGTGCATATAGTTTGCAAAGCTTGGGAATTAAAATCTCACTAAATTGTTTGTAGAACTCGAGGGGGAGCCCATCAGAACCAGGTGCCTTGGATGTGGGGAGTAGAGCAATTGCCTCTGAAATACATTTCGTAGTAATTGGTGCTTCCAGTTGAGCGATCTGTGGGGGCGACAGTGTGGGGAAGTCTATATCTTGTAAGAAGTCTGAAAGTTCTGCTGGAGAATTTTGGGATGCGGAGGAGTAGAGAGCGGAGTAAAAGGACCTAAACTCCTCAGCCACCTGGTCGGGATTGAAAATTCTGATCCCAGAGGGCGATTGAAGAGATATCACTATTGGGGGTTTATGGTCTAAATGGGTCATGTATGCGAGGAGCTTGCCAGCTCGCTCGCCGTGTTCGAAGACACGTTTGCTGAAGAAAATACCTTGTTTGGCCTTTTCAAAGTGAAGCTGATTTGTGAGTCTGGAGTGCATGTGTACAAGGGAGGCATTGGCAGCAATTGGGTTGTCTTGAAAAGCTTGCTCTAAGGTGTTTAGGTGTTCCTCTGCCTGATGAAGAAGCTGCTTGGAAGTGGCCTTGTGACGGTTAATGCGTAGGGAGAGAATCATGCAGGCATGTGTTTTGAAGGCCTCCCATATGGAACCAACCTGGGCGGTACCGTCATTGATACGAAAATAGTGTTCCCATTCGCGCAGGATAACATCCAGGTCAGGGAGAATGGTAAGCCAAAATGGGTTTAGCCTCCATATCTTAGTAGCAGGGGGAGACGGCAGCCGAAGTTTGATCCAATATGGGGAGTGGTCAGAGAGTGCTCTGGCAACAAAGCCTACATCTAGAAGGTAAGGGAGTAGAGGGGGGGCAATAAGAATAAAATCTATACGGGACATGGATGATCGTGAGGGTGTGAAGCAGGAGAAACACGGTTTTGACGGGTGCGTGTGTCGCCAGGTGTCAGTGAGGGCAAATTCTGCGAGGAATTTGCCGAATCTGGTGATATTGGGTGTTGAAGGGGGAGGATTGGCGGGACTCAGTCTATCTAGGTGTGGGTGTATGACCATATTGAAGTCCCCCGCCCAGACTGCCGGCACCGAGGGATAATGAGACATGAAGGCAACACCCTGTTGTAACATGGCAAATTGAAATGGGGGGGGAATGTAAAAGGCCATAAGAAGGACCTCAAGGCCTCTAATTGTAGCATGCAATAATAACGTCTGGCCTTGAGGGTCCGACTGCAAAGTGTGGAGCTGAAATTGCACTGTTTTGGCGATAAGGATTGCAATCCCACGGGAGTTGGATGTGTGCGGGGCCTGGTATAGCCAACCCACCCATGGCTTTTTGAGGCAGAGCTGTTTTTGGCCTGTAAGGTGGGTTTGAACCAGGATAGAAATATCTGCTCGCTGGGATTTGAGATGGGAGAGTACTGCTGTTCGTTTAGCCCTCACCAAGGCCCCGAACATTCCAGGTTAAAATTTTAAGTGAAGCCATGTCATGTGGGGGTGGGTTAGTAAGTGCAGTTGGACTCTCAGGAATTGGGCAATAATGCAAAATAGGACCCGTATCTCAATACAGTTTCTAACATAATATACAAGTGCACTGATTAACCAAGAGCTGCAGGACACGAATGGGGAGCCCCCCATCCGCAACTGAGTACAGGAGAGAGTGCGTAGTAACCATATCCTGCACTGAGGTATTGTGTGCCTGAGAGAACAGACCAGAGCTGTCAGTGCCAGCTGCTTAAGTAGGGTTAGATCGTGCGCACGGCATGTCCTCATGAAAATCAAAAAAACAAAAATAACAATACATAAGAAAACTAAAGTCAAACTAACTGCAAAGACTCTGTACCAGCAAGGCAGATTCAACACACTGCCGTCCATCAGAGTGGAGTAGGCAGAGGCTGGACAGGAAAACTTTTGTAGGTTGGTAACAGTCAGTAGTGGCAAGTGGGCCACAGTCTCAAGGTAACCAACAAGGCCAGGGAGGGCGATCAAGCTGAAAAGCGCACGGCAAGGCGGGAGAGGCAGTCAGTTTCCTGGGTTGCCGGTGCGAATAAGCCGCCCGAGACTTATAAAGTGGACATGATGGCAATGAAACAGCAATGTCAGTTAATACGGTGAAAAAAGGGAGCAAGAAGGCCATAGATTTCAGCTGGGGGCATTAAATAAAACAAAGTAGAATGCTTCAGTGTAAAGAGCCCCAACTCACGGTCTCCGTAGGCAGCAGGGAATGTCAGGCGAATTGTATGCGACGATCAGTAAACTTCAGGCAGCCGGAGACTGCTGCACGCGTGTGATGAGGGATTATGCAGGGCCCGGATTGGGCGCATTCCGCCGCTCTAGCCAGGATAGAACAGCCTGTGGGTCTTTGAAGAACTGTGCCTTACCGTCGCACACCACACGAAGGCGTGCTGGGAAAAGCATTGCGTATGTCAGGTGGTGGATGCGGAGCTGTCGTTTTGCCTCCGTAAAGCGCGCTCTTTTCTTTTGAACCTCTGCGGAGAAATCCGGGTAAACCGCCACAGTCAGGTTGCCCAGGGGGATATTTCCTCTTTCACGTGTAAGCCGAAGGATCGCATTCCGATCCCGATAGTTTAAAAACTTGGCAATAAAAGTTCTCGGCGGGGCACCTACGGGCGGAGGTTTTGCAGCAAGGCGGTGGGCGCGCTCCACAACAAACGTAGAGGAAAATTCCTCTCTGCCAAAGGTCTTTATGGGCAGATTTTCCAAGTAGGTGGGGGGGTCAGCACCCTCAGCCCTCTCAGGGAGTCCCACAAAGCGGAGATTGCATCTCCTGAGACGGTTCTCCATTTCATCTTGTTTGGAGAGAACCATATTCAATTGGTGCTGTAGCTGCTCAGTGGTAATCTGTAATGGATGCAGGTCATTCTCCACGTGGTCAACGCGGCGCTCCGCCTCGGTCACCCTCTCACGGAGCTTGTAAACATCCTGTCGGATTAGGGAGATGTCAATTTTCACCTCCTCAATCCTGGAGGTAAGGGTGGATTGGCAGAGAGCTATAGCCTCCAGGACTCTGGCTGTGTCTCCGGAGGCCTGATCGTCAGGTGCAGGAGACTGAGCGGCACCATCTTTGTCTCCCTGGTCTCGATCGTAATGGCGGTATTGAGCCAGTTTCGCTGCCGCTCCGGACCGCTTTGGAGGAGACATGTCGGTCGCTAGTTGGGCAGGTGAGCCGGGTCTTGCAGGCGTCTTTTGGCAGGGATTATAGCCCCAAGGATCGCTATTCAGGATATGTCTCGAGCGGAGCACTCACGTCGCACGTCCTACCCCATGCAGCTCCAGACCACGCCCCCCATCGGTGTACACTTTTGCAAAATTCTACAATGTGAATGTGCTGGCATCTGAGGATGCTTCTTTTGGCTGCAAGGTGTTGTGGGCTGCTGTTTAGGGGGTCTAATCTCTCTTGGGGGTGTATTGTTCAGGTTGGGCTCCAGTTGTTCTGTGTTGAGCTCCTGTTACCTGCTTGGCTCTTGTGTTAGCCTTGGGATTTTTCGTTGTCCCATCCCTCATGTATGGCACTGCTTTTGGACGTCCCTATGGTTCTGAATAATGGAGCGCTGTGTCAATGAACAAAAGATGAAATGGGATTTTTGACTTACCGTAAAATCCATTTCTCTGAGTTCATTGACAGATACAGCTCCTACCCATCTAGGGAGTTTTCATGCTTCTGACACTGCTTGTTACTAAATTGAAGGCCTGTAGCAGAGAGGGGGGGGCATATATCACCTAGGACTGCCCATAGGAGTAGCCAAGTCTTTTTTCTGCCTAGTGTCCTACTCCTGTAGGGGGCGATTATAACTCTATGGTTCTGAATAATGGAGCGCTGTGTCTGTCAATGAACTCGGAGAAATGGATTTTATGGTAAGTCAAAAATCCAATTTTTTTTCAAGCAGGAATGAAAGCTTTTGTGAGGGGAAAATCTGAAAAAGTAGAATTCTGAAGCATTGTAAAAATATAAATTTATCTAAATACTTAATTGGTTTGTCAGTAATATTTTAGGTTTAGAAGTCAAAATGTTGATCGTAATGGTAAACACCAACTTCTCTCTTACCATATAAAGATCTTCACAGTTTGCAAAATGTAATCATCACAAGAATTAACTCCAAGTCTTGCATACTAGCTAAAAATGTATACATTGTTTTGCAGATGGGGAAGGATATGTAGAGGATGGGCGAGAAATTTTTGATGATGACCTTGAAGATGATGTGCATCCCAATAAAGGTGAACCTTAACTTGTGACAGTCTAGTATTCATTATTGACTTGGTGTGTGGCAGTTTGTCATGTTTGCTTTAGTTTCTTACCATATTACTTGTTTTCTCAGCAAGGATATGATTAAGTATTCTGTTTGATGGTCTTGCTTCACTTTTCAGGCTTGAAACAGACATGATATACAGGTAATTTTGTGCTTGGGTGCATTGAATAGTTTTTCTTTGCAGAAAAAGGAACCAAGGGGTCAGCTAAAGCAAAAACCAATGTGAAGAAGTCTTCTGTATCCAAACCAAATAATATCAAGTCCATGTTTATGGCCAGCGCTGGGAAAAAAGCTACAGATGTGAGTCACTTGCAACCGTTCAAAAACCTATAATGCTGAAATGTTTATCATTGCTTGTGTGTGTGTGTGTGTGTGTGTAATGGTTGTTTAGCATCACATTGATTTTGAAAATGGCAGGGATGTCCAATAGGGTAAAGAACAGAATGTTAAAGTGGTGCTCAAGGTTTTTTACCTTTAAGGTAAACCTTCTCTGTGCAACAGCCCCCCTAATACTGGGCCCCATTGCTTCTCTGTGCAAAGACATTACACAGAACACGTAAATATGATGTTTGTTAAAAAAAAAAAAAAAAAATGCCATTTTATTATTCCATTAAATGTCAAGTACAGTACCATTTTCTACCAACAATGCTCATTTGGTACTATTGTAAAAACAGCAAGGTAAATTCTTATTGGTTACCATCAGCACTTTGCTTCATGTACATTCTATTGTATAAGGCCTTTTTTTCTCCTTTTGCTTTCTCTCCTTTTCTCTTTCTTCTCTTTCTTCTCTTTCTCCTTTTTCTATTTTTCTCTTTCTCCTTTTTTCTCTTTCTTCTTCTCTTTCTCCCTTTTTCTCTTTTTTAATTTTTTTTATGTTCAAGTATTTCTTGGCAATTTTAATATAGTATCTTTAAATTATAGCTTTGATGCAAGCATTTCTGTCTTTGCAGAAGTCGGTGGACCTTTCAAAGGATGATTTATTGGGTGATTTATTGCAAGATTTAAAATCCCAGGTAGGTTTACTATTTATCTCCCCTCCTAGCCACTAGTGTCTCCTTTATGTATGTTGGATGTGTGCTAGCTGCTATGGCTTGGGAGTTCTTCACACGATGCAAGCCTACCACCATGGATACAACCTCTGATTTGCTTCTGCTGGGATTCTTAGAGCTCTGAGCATGGAAGTGAGTGGATCAGTGTTTAAGAGCTTCAGTGTTCACTCAGATTAGAGGAAATATGTGAACATCACAAATCTCCTTCACTTTCCCTGAACTCACTGAAGTACTCCCGGGGGGCTCAGAAGAGCAACATGAACCCTGGAAGCAGCCTTTTGTAGAGCTTTTTAATGGACTGCCACCATAGGAACAGCAGGGGGAAGTGCCTGGCATTTAAGAAAGAGGCCTAGGTAGAACACATTGTTAGATGGAACTGATGCTCCTCTATACACCCATGTATGAAGTAACAGTTGAAATCAGTTGTTCTGTGTAGAGAATATATGCAAGGTCTCCTTTAAAGACTCATTTTACTCTTTTTTTTTTTTTTTTTTTTTTTTTTCCTTATGTGGAAATTGCCTAAAATATTAAGATCAATAAAATAAAAATAAAATCAAACTTTTAAATTGTCATACAAATATAGATGTGAAATTAAATTATTTTTTGGGTTTAATGTGTTGTGGGCAGATTTCTGAGTTTTCTAAGTCAGGCCCCCCCAGCCTGTGTCTTAAAACATCAGGGAGATGAAGTCTGCATGTAAAATCCTGCCCCCCTTGTGTTTAGCTGGTTAGTGGGCATGAGGGAGGGGGTGCGGAGGTCCCACTAATACCGCTAAAGTGTTTTACTGTGGCTGTTTTTTACTACTGTTTGTGCCTACTGCTGCATGGGTCTCTGCTTCCCCTCCCCCCCTCGTGTTGGGTCTAGGGATTCGAAAAACGTCACACACAGGCGCGGGAACATTTTAAATAGAAAAAGGGGCGGGGTTTTTCTTGGAGGGGGTGGGACCTAAACACTGTGCCGTGAATGTCCATGAGGACGCGTGGCAGGCTAAAAACCGATAAAGCTACAGCTGTGACCGTCTCTCCTCGACTGATGAGGAAGAGACAAGCTGCCTGCAACACAAGGACACAGAAGCTGTGGGACACGTATGGGTTGCAAACTGCCATTCCTGATACAGGAAGGACACCTTTTTCCCAGCACTAGGCTGAACTTTATAGCGGCTTTAAATGTCTTGACTATTTTCAGCAATTAAGTGCAATTTGTATAGTGCCTCTGTTTTTGTACTTAAAACAATGTCTACCACAAAAACCAAAAAAAATACTAAAGGCTTTACCCTCAGGCATTAGGATCTCGAGTTGCATTTCCACGCTGTCATCCTCGCCTGAATTACCAGTTATGGCAAGGCAGTTGATCACGAGGAAAAGCAAACCGATGATTACTCTGCGAAGGAAACAACGGTAGATGAACCTTTTTTCATCCTCTCAATCTGAGAAATTGCTGATACAAACTCTTACGGAGATGGTTTGTTCTACCTTCATGCTACCCCTAACTGAGTCTCCTGAAAGCTCGGCTTCTTCCTTGAGTTCCTTAAAACCTTCTCATCCTCTGCATGCGTTTCCTGCACATGCATTACTAGAACAGCTTATTTTTGCTGAATGGGATCACCCGGATAAGCATTTTCTCCCTCCTAAGAGATTTTCAATTCTCTATCCCTTGGAGGAGAAATTTTCCATAAAATGGAAAGTACCAGCAATTGACGCTGCGATTTCCAATGTGAATCCAATGTGAATTATAATCTAACTTGTCCTGTAGACAATGCACAGATGCTTAAGGATCCAACAGATAAAAAGTTGGAATCCCTGCTAAAATCTGCCTTTTCCATGGCAGGTGCCGTTACTCAGCCTGCAGTCGCTGCAATAGGCGTCTGCCAATCCCTAAAGGACCAGTTTAAACAGGCCCTTAGAGGGCTTCATGCACAACAAGCTCGGGATTTGGCTGAACTACCAAAGGCATTATGCTTTGCCATAGATGCCATTAAAGATTCTATTCACCAGGCGTCCCGCCTTACGCTTGTGCATATGCGTATAATCCTGGGGTTAAAAAATTGGTCAGCTGAAGCACCATGTAAAAACCTCCTAACTGGGTTCCCCTTTCATGGGGAGCGATTATTTGGAGAAGACTTGGATAAATGTATCCAAACAATTTCTAGTGGGAAAAGTCAAAAGAAAGTATAAACGCCCTTCATTTAAACGGGCTCTTTCCCCTGCACCAGGGGCTTCTGCCTCTAGGCAGTGGTAACGGCCTCCGCCATCAGACTCTAGAGGAAAACCTCAGGGTCCAAACCCAGGCTCAAAAGAAGTCCTGGGGCCGGAAACCTGCAAAGCAGAATCCTAAAGCCTCATCATGAAGTGGCAACCCCCCCTCGCCAAAGTGGGGGAAGATTTCTGCAGCTTTCAGAAGTCTGGAAAGAGGAAATTCAGGACAGGTGGTCATCTCCACAGTAACGCTGTGGTACAAGCTGGCATTTCAGGACTTTCCACCGCCTCGCTTCCTAAAGTCAAGCGTTCCCAAAGATCCAGAGAAAAGACTATCTCTGTTTCAGGCACTAGACCGATTAATATCTCAAGGGGTGATCAGACAGATCCCGGCAAAAGAGCAAGCTCTGCGGTTTTATTCAAATCTTTGTTACCAAAACCAAATGGAGGTGTCAGACCCATTCTAGATCTAAGAAAGCTAAATCATTTACTGAAGATCCGCTCCTTTCGCATGGAGACGATCAGGTCAGTAGTTTCTATCCTTCTAGGAGGAGAACTTCTGGCGTCAATCGACATCAGGGATGCATATCTGAATGTCCCTATATTTCCCGCTCATCAAAAGTTTCTGCGGTTCGAGTTAGAACAGCAGCATTTCCAGTTTGTAGCCCTGCCCTACAGGCTAGCCACAGCACCCCGGGTGTTCACCAAAGTACTGACCCCACCTCTAGCCAGGTTAAGGGCACAGGGCATAACAGTCGTAGTGTACCTAGACAATCTATTGCTAATAGATCAGTCGTGGCTTGTTTGGAGCAAAGCATACGCACTACAACCAACTATCTGAAGTTTGGGTTGGATTCTCAAATTGGAGAAATCCTTTCTTAATACCGCTAAAAAGGCTGGAGTACTTGGGTCTGTGCATAGACACAGCCCAGGAAAGTGTGTTCTTGCCTCAGGCAAAGATCAACTCCATAAGAGAGCTTGTGTGGAGGGTCAGGTCAAATGGCAATCCCTCCATTCGCCTTTGCATGAGGTTGCCAGGAACCACGTAGGCTTCATTCAAAGCAGTTCTCTATGCCCAGTTCCATTCAAGACTGTTGAAAAACAGTATCCTGTCTGGAACAAAACAAAACAACTCAAGCTTTAGACTTGCCAATGCAGCTGTCCCCAGGAGTGTCCCAAAGCCTCACTTGGTTACTAACCCAGAATCTGCTGAAAGGAAAATCCCTCAGACCAGTCATCTGTAAAGTGTTAACGACAGATGCCAGCCTTTCAGGCTGGGGGGCAGTACTAGAAAAGGCAACTGTCCAGGGACAGTGGTCAAGAACCAAAAATCTTTCCCATCAATATCCTAGAGATTCGCGCAGAGAGAGGTGAACCATATTCTAACTTCATGCCTTTCGGCAGTCTTTTCTGGGAGTAGAGAATTGGCAGGCGGACTACTTAAGTCGCCAGCAATTATTCCCAGGGGGAATGGTCTCTTCATCCAGACATATTTCGGGTTGTTTACCAAAGATGGGGGACTCCGAACGTAGTTCTTCTAGCGTCCAGGTTCAACATGAAGTTAGTCATCTTTGTGGCCAGAACAAGGGATCCATTTGCATGCGGAATGGATGCGTTTGTGACCCCATGGGATCAGTTCTCACTGATCTATGCATTCCCCCTATTCAGTTGCTGCCACGACTTCTTTGCGGGATCAAGCTGGAAAGAAAGCCGGTAATTCTGGTGGCACCAGCCTGGCCCAGAAGGTCATGGTATGCAGAAATCGTAAAGATGGCAGTGGAGGGCCCATGGTCCCTCCCACTATGACCAGATCTGCTCTCCCAGGGACCGATATTCCATCCTTCCTTACGGTCTCTAAATTGAATGGATTGGCTATTGAAACACATTCTGAAGAAACGTGGGATTTCCGGGTCAGTTATCTCTACCCTGATTAATGCAAGGAAGCCAGCTTCCAGAACTATATACTATAGAGTCTGGAGGGCTTAGGTTTCCTGGTGTGAAGCCAAGGGTTGACACCCTCGGAGATATCATAGGCAGAATTCTTGCCTTTGTACAATTGGGGGTAGAAATTAAATTAGCCTTGAGTACTATTAACCACTTCAATACCAGGCACTTAGACACCTTCCCACCCAGGCCAATTTTCAGCTTTCAGCGCTGTCGCAATTTGAATGACAATTGCGCGGTCATGCTACACTGTACCCAAACACCTACATCATCTAAAAAAAAATATTAAAAGCCAGCAGCTACAAATACTGCAGCTGCTGACTTTTTTTAATACATGGCCACTTACCTGTCCCAGAGTCCAGTGATGTCGGCAGGCAACGCCGAGAACCCGCTCGGTTCTCGGCAGCTGCCGCCGCCATCCTAGGTGAGGTAATTGGGAAGTGAAGCGTTGCGGCTTCACTTTCCGGTTCCCTACTGCGCATGCGCGAGTCGCGCTGCGCATCGTAACTGGTCCCAGCTATCTCCTGGGAGCTGTGTGTTTCCCAGGAGACAGCGCGGAGGGACATGAAGAGGCATAGACTCCCATGGGAGTCTATGCCGGAAGTGGGTGCAAATACCTGTCTTAGACAGGTATCTGCACCCCCCTCCCCCCTGAAAGGTGCCAAATGTGACACCGGAGGGGGGGAGGGTTCCGAAAAGCGGAAGTTCTATTTTTGTGTGGAACTCCGCTTTAAGGTTCTGTGTCCCATGATGTAAAAGAAAAGCATTTTACAGGTAAGCTGTAATAAAAATCCTATTTTTTTTTTTTTTTTTTTTTTTTTTTTAACTACCAGACCAGTTTTAAATGTGTACATGTTTCAAGAATGATATCCCTGCTGACCCTTTATGGAGTTGTATACTTGTTCTCCTGGGGATTACACAGAGCTCAGGCTTTGGTAAATAAATGTATTTCTTTTTTTTTTTTTTAATCTTAAGCACAATTACTGCATTTACTAAATACTGTTATGAGCTTACAGAATTATTTCACTTTTCGCCTAGAATTGTTTATTAGAAATTCGCTGACTTTTTAATAAGTTAAAAAGTCTTTTTTTTTTTTTCCCTTAACTTATAATTCTTTTAACTATTTGCTTAGCCTGCACAGATAACACCACCACCAATCGTGACCCTTAAGAAGAGGAGGCCTGCTGGCGCACCACTCAACCCTTTTTCCATACTTGCTGCTCCTTCAGCCCCTAAGGTACCAATCAAAACTAAAAATTAATTTTTAAGTGACCTTAAGTGCTGAATAATAGGATGAAAATAAAATATTGGGGGTAAGTGAAATTGGCACTGCTAGTGTAAAGTATAATCTGGTGTATCGCAGTATATACCAAAAACATGAAAAAGTAATTAGCAAGTATACTTTGGCACTTATTAAATCCAGAATTCATATCCAGATATTTTACTTTAATTTACAGTATGCATATGATATATTAATGCACAATTGTTACATTCTAGCACTTTGATTTCTTGCACTTTGCCACTGGATTTTTGTATGTGCACATAGCACTTTACTGATTTCTTGTTGCTGATTATTTTCATGTTTTTGGTATATATTGTGATTAGGGATGAGCCGAACACCCCCCTGTTCGGTTCGCACCAGAACATGCGAACATGAAAAAAGTTTGTTCAAGCACGCGAACACTGTTAGTCTATGGACACGAACATGAATAATCAAAAGTGCTAATTTTAAAGGCTTATATGCAAGTTATTGTCATAAAAAGTGTTTGGGGTCCTGGCCCAGGGCACATGGATCAATGCAAAAAAAAGTTTTAAAAACTGCAGTTTTTTCAGGAGCAGTGATTTTATTAATGCTTAAAGTCAAACAATAAAAGGGTAATATCCCTTTAAATTTCGTAGATGGGGGGTGTCTATAGTATGCCTGTAAAGGGGCGCATGTTTCCCGTGTTTAGAACAGTCTTGACAGCAAAATGACATTTCAAAGAAAAAAAGTAATTTAAAACTACTCGCGGCTATTGCATTGCCGGTCCGACAATACACATAAAAGTTCATTGAAAAAAACGGCATGGGAATTCCCCACAGGAGAACCCCGAACCAAAATTAAAAAAAAAAAAAAACATGGGGGTCCCTCTAAATTCCATACCAGGCCCTTCAGGTCTGGTATGGATTTTAAGGGGAACCCCGCGCCAAAATTAAAAAAAAAAAAAACTGTGTGGGGTCCCCCCAAAAATCCATACCAGGCCCTTATCTGAGCACGCAACCTGGCAGGCCGCAGGAGAAGGGGGGATGAGAGAGCGCCCCCTCCCTCCTGAACCGCACCAGGCCACATGCCCTCAACATTGGGAGGGTGCTTTGGGGTAGCCCCCCAAAACACCTTGTCCCCATGTTGATGAGGACAAGGGCCTCATCCCCACAACCCTGGCTGGTGGTTGTGGGGGTCTGCGGGCGGGGGGCTTATCGGATTCTGGAAGCCCCCTTTTTAACAATTGGACCCCCAGATCCCGCCCCCCCCTGTGTGAAATGGTAAGGGGGTACAAAAGTACACCTACCATTTCACTAAAAATACTCAAAAATGACAAGAGATCGTTTTTGACAATTCCTTTTATTTAAATACTTCTTCTTTCTTCTATCTTCCCCTCCCTCCTCCCCCCCTCCCTCCTCCCCCTCCCTTCCTCCTTCCAGATTCCGATAAGCCCCCCGCCTGCAGACCCCCACAACCACCGGCCAGGGTTGTGGGGATGAGGCCCTTGTCCTCATCAACATGGGGACAAGGTGTTTTGGGGGGCTACCCCAAAGCACCCTCCCAATGTTGAGGGCATGTGGCCTGGTACGGTTCGGGGGGGCGCTCTCTCGTCCCCCCCTCTTTTCCTGCGGCCTGCCAGGTTGCGTGCTCGGATAAGGGTCTGGTATGGATTTTTGGGGGGACCCCACGCCGGTTTTTTTAAATTTTGGCGCGGGGTTCCCCTTAAAATCCACACCAGACCTCAAGAGTTTGGTATTGAATTTAGGGGGACCCCCACGTCATTTTTTAAAAATTTTGGTTCGGGGTTCCCCTGTGGTGAATTCCCATGCCGTTTTATTTTTAATGAACTTTTATGTGTATTGTCGGACCGGCAATGCAATAGCCGCGAGTAGTTTTTAAATGACTTTTTTTCCTTTTGAAATGTCATTTTGCTGTCAGACTGTTCTAAACACGGGAAACATGCGCCCCTTTACAGGCATACTATAGACACCCCCCAGGTACGAAATTTAAAGGAATATTACACTTTTATTGTTTCACTTTAAGCATTATTAAAAGCTCCTGAAAAAACGGCCGTTTTTAAAACTTTTTTTTGCATTGATCCATGTCCCCTGTAGCAGGACCCAGGTCCCCAAACACTTTTTATGACAATAACTTGCAAATAAGCCTTTAAAATTAGCACTTTTGATTTCTCCCATAGACTTTTAAAGGGTGTTCCGCGGCATTCGAATTTGCCGCAAACACCCCAAATTGTTCGCTGTTCAGCGAACTTGCAAAAAGCCGATGTTCGAGTCGAACATGAGTTCGACTCGAACTCGAAGCTCACCCCTAATTGTGATACACCAGATAATACCTTACACAGCAGCGCCAATTCCACTTACCCCCAATATTTTATTTTCGTTCATTTTGCCATCTAACTGCTGGTGGCAGGCTTTAGTGGAGGCAGTAGCTAATCATAGTTAATCTAGTCCATAGCGTGGAACTTTTTTTTTTTTTCTTTACGGAATAATGGGATGCCTGGAAGTATCTGTGCTAATCTTTAAGTTTACCCGTTACAGAGCTCCTTTGGATTACAGGCCAAGGCTCTACACTGGGTATTGTCTTCTGACCAGGTCTAAGTTGAGCCAAACCTTGACATTGCTTAGCCAAACCCTGCCATTATGCTGCCAATTCCCAGAGCTTCAGTTGGCAGTAAAGATTTGAAAAGTAGAGAGGTGGGCCTAAACTAGACTTGGTCAGAAGGTAAGCTCCTATGTTCAGACTGTACAAACAACCCTAGGGAATTCAGAGAAGACCATATTTGTGGATTTGAACATAGATATTGGCAAATGTAACAAGGTGCCTTTTGCTTCAGTATTGTTCAGAAATGTGCCAGGTCAGTTTGCTTTTAGGTCAGCTGATTCTGTTAAACTGTTTCTTGTTTTGTAGGCCTCTGCAGCAAGTGTTAGGCAAGTGTCCAATGTGGCAAAGCAAAAACCTAGATCAGTTTCTCCTTCTGAAGTACCCTGCAAGTTATCATCCAAAGTGGAGATTAAAAAAGAGCCCATTACAGAATCTGAACACAGTAGAAGTATCATTACGGGGGAAGAACCATTGCATGGTAAGTCATGCATGATCTAAACATGTTTTTTTGGTAGATAAAAGTTGGGATTAACAGTGTGCAGAAAGAGTTTACAATTCAGAATTAATGAAGGAAATGTAGCAGACGGTTCACCCTGTGCAGTAGTAGATGTACTAGAATAATTTGTGTGGAATGTTCTAGACCAGTGGTTCTCAACTCCTGTCCTCAGGACCTACTAACAGGCAAGTTTTTTAAGTATTACCTTTGGGAGATGCAGACTAGAATACTGCAATCACTGATCAGCAAATTATATCACCCGTGATGTATTTCTTTAATCGTACATCACGGGACACAGCCATAGTGATTTCTATGTGGGTTATAGGCCACCTTTAGGTGCTTGACGCTGGCACACCCTAAACAGGAAGTTGCCTCCCTATATAACCCCTCCCATACCGGGAGCATCTCAGTTTTTTTCGCCAGTGTCTAAGATGTTAGTCACGAGTGAAGATATGCTGTGCTGGAGCAATCCTTGCTGGAGCTAGCTATGCAGCCGGATCCATTCAAAATGTCTTTTAGGCCAAATTGAATGGTACCCGGCCCTTGTGTCCGAAGAAACGAGTTCTTTGCTTGTAAACGCTTCTCTTTTTAGAGAGCTGGACCCCGGGATACAGTACTTTTGGTATTAAGGCCATAAAGTTTTCCTGGCGGGGTGCTATTGCAGGTCCAGGATTGTGGGTTCCCTGAGGGTCCTCGGTTCCTGGAGGTTTGTTAACGGAACCCACTGTGAAGGGTGAAGATTGGGTTTGTTGGTTTTACCACAGAAAACTCTGCGGCGGGAAAGGTAAGTGGAGTCTTCTAAGGAATGTTTAAATTTTCTTATGAAATGTCTCCTTTAAAGTAAATGTTGTCATGCCTAAGTGTCACCACTGGGGGGGCTGTATGGAGCACGTACCTTCTCATGCTTTGCTCAGAGATCACGCTGTGTCACAGAAGCAGCAGACTTTTCCTCCGGCTAGCAGGCAGACCTCCGGTAAGTTTTGGGGGGTTTTGCTTCCTAAAGACACCCCCACCTGGGCTGAACTCTTCCCCTCTTCATGAGGCTGAGTATAAGGGAGAACTGAAACCGATCGGCAATGCCGTTTTCTTTCACCGCCCCTACTCGGTGGCGGCTTCCAGGTATCCTCTACGCCATCCCTCCGTAACTCACAAGCTGATCCCGGTAGATCGGAGGCCTGTGCTTGCGCGCAAAAACTTTTTTTGAAAGGGAAAGGAGGGGGGGCGGGCGATGCGAGGTGGGGGCAAGGCTTAGTGCGGCGTTGGTGTCCTCCAACGTGGGAGTGTATTAAAAAAAAAAAAAAAAAACACCATTTGTGCTGGCTGCTAAATTGTTATAGAGACATAAGAGGTTTGGTGACACAGGTATTTCCTATTTGACACATTTACTATTTGCATCAGGCTGAACATTAATCGCAGTGGCTGGACTATAGCTCAAGCAGTGGATGCGATTTCTTCTGGTAGTACCTCTGCTTTGTGCATCGGGCTAAGGTCAGAAGGGGGGGGGGGTTGAAACACCCCCCAAAAAAAAGAGCTAAAAGGGTCTCCCTCAAGCTCTGGAAAGCCTACTCATTTCTACAAATGGCATCCTCCCCTGAGAGAGGGTGGCTGGTCAGAGTGAGCTTTGGGGCCATGCAATGTTTGCAACTGTTTTCAACACTGCAGCCCCTGTTTATTTTACTAAAACTATCTTTTTTCCTCAGCCATGAAAGGTTTAAAAAAAAAAAAAAAGTTTAGCGACTTAAATCGCATCCCAGTATGGGTCAAAATGCGACAGGTTCTCTTCCGTTGCCCAGGACCCTCAAACTGAGGAACTAGGGGTGGGAGAAGATGAATTCCCTCGGGACCGTGGTGAGGCTGATGACTCCTCTTCTGAGGTGTCAAATGCAGGAGAATCGGCTGTTTCAATCTTAAGATTGATGGAATTTCTCGCTGAATGGTCCTCTCCACAATTATGTATCTTAAATTGAGTGTTTGAGTTCGCTAAAGCCTCCTCAAGCTGTGCGTGACTTTTTTTGTATCTGAGAGGATCGCCCAGATAAGCATTATTTTCCCTTCTAAAAAGTTTTCACACTTTATCCTATGGTGGAAGAAATTCACTAAGTAGGGTATAACAGCAATTAACGCTGCTATATCCTCTGTGAATGAGAGTTTGACTTGTCAGGCAGACAATTCTCAAATGCTTAGGGATCCAACGGCTAAAAAGTTGGAATTCCTATTAAAAAAAGCAAAACAAAAATAAAAAACAACTTTTCCCCTTTCGTCTTTCAGGACAGCCACCATGAGAGAGATAGTCTCCTCCTCTTCCTCTAGGAAACACTGCGCCAGCCCATAAATTCTTACTTCCCCCTGCCAGACCTCAGTATTAGTGTTTCCTCCGGTGGGGAGACACTGTGCAAGGAACCGGGCCATTCAGTCAGGGTGACTGCGGCTGTTGTTTGTTTTTTGGAGCCTGTAAGGGAGCAGGGGCTTCCTAGGTGCATGGGGGGGGACTTACCCCTCGTTCTGTTGCCACCACTTCCTAGCTGAGCGCGGCTTCAGGCTGTGGGGGTTCCCTATCGCAGCTACAGGGCTGCAGCAGGCTGGCGTCCGCCATTCCTGTATACTTTACAGACCGCTCTTTTTTTGGAACTAGGCGGGCTGGACGACGGGCGACGTCATTTCCGGCGGAAGGGCGAAAGCTTGCCTTTGACCCGCGGCTTCCGGTTCCGGGTCGCGGAGCTGATAGGGAAGCCAGGCACAGGCTGGAGACGAGTCTGGGACGCGCACAGGCAGCGTAGGACTCGGTAGTAGCAACCACCTGCAAGTCATGTCGGAAGCGGATGCTCAGCCAACGGACACTACCTCCAGCCTTCCTAAGGTAAGAGTGCCTTGGGGAAAAGTACTCTTTATCTAGGATTGTCCCTCCATGTATGGTTCCTATCATGGGGGGGCAGATACCCTGGGTGGTCAGGGGAGGGAGGCTCAGATCCCCACATATTAAGGAGGGTCTAGTGCACTCCCAGGGTTGTATCCTTGTTTTTTTTAAAAAAAGAAAAAGTGACAAAATGTTTGTTTTTTCCCTTTTCATGTATTTCAGAAAGCTACAGAAAAGTCTAAGTCTACCCATAGCTCTAAGAGGAGGTGTGCCTCTTGCAGGGACACATTAGGGGAAGCATGGACAAAGGTCTTGTGTAGGGAGTGCATAGACTCCCTTGTTAAAGAGAGGGACTCTGAACAGGAGTCAGGACTTGCAGCCTCAGTAAAGGAGCTCTCGTCCACCTTTTCTTCATTTAAAGCCTTATTTGAAAGGTTTCAGCCTCCCATTAGTCCAGCTCCCCAGGATACAACCCCGCCTCAGGCGCAGGGCTCTGCTCCTGCCCAACCTGCAACTTCCGTTAGGGCAGAGGAAGCTCCAGGGCCTTCCGGAGTGGAACAAAGACAGCCAGACAGTTCCTCCTCCGACTCCCAGGATGGTTCAGAGGGGGAGGACCAGGACGGGGAGTCCAGGAAATCCTCCAGATATAAATTATCCCTGGAAGAGGTAGAGGACCTCTTAGGGGCTATTTATACAACCCTCGGTATTCAGGAGGACAGGAAACCCCTGACCCTTCATGACCAAATGTACAGGGGCTTGGGGGAACAAAGGAGAAAAGTTTTTCCAGTTCACGAAGTACTGGTTGAAACTATTAAAAAGGAGTGGCAAGATCCCGAAAGGAAACCCTTTTTTTCTAGATCCTTAAAAAGGAGTTTTCCGTTCTCGGATGATCCTGCATCTATCTGGAATAAAAATCCCAAGTTAGATGCTGCTTTCTCCCAGGTTTCCAGACACACAGACCTGGCATTTGAGGACATGGGGGCCCTGGTGGATGTCATGGATAAGAGAATAGACTCTCTCCTTAAAAAGACTTGGGATTCAACAGTTGGTAACTTAAAACCTGAGTTGGCTGTCACAGTAGTGGCTCGCAATCTGGAGCACTGGCTCTCGAAGATCCAAGAGCATATTGAAGCTGGAACGGCAAAAGAGACCATTCTATCTTCTTTCCCTACGATTCTGCGAGGTATCGCCTACATAGCTGATGCCTCGGCAGAATCAGTTCGTATGTTGGCCAGATCAGCGGCTCTGACCAATTCGGCCAGGAGAGCTCTCTGGCTAAAAACTTGGCCGGGCGATAGCGCCTCTAAAGTCAAGTTGTGCGGGATACCGTTGACGGGAGACCTTCTCTTCGGCCCAGGGTTAGAGACCGTCTTGGACCGCACAGCAGACAGAAAGAAATCCTTTCCAGTTAAGCGGAAAACCCCTACACAAACAAAGAAGGGGTTTCGTCCGCAAAAACGTAAAGAAACTCCAAAGCCGGAAGGGCAAAAGAAATTTTGGGGTCAAAAAGGCAAGGGCAGGGGAGGGGCGATTTTTCGCCCTCCTGAACAGCCCCGTAAGAGCCAATGACTCCCCAACCACGGTGGGGGGAACACTGGGGACCTTCCTCCCACAGTGGGAGGCAATATCCCCCAATCGCTTTATCCTAGGGGTTATAAGAAGGGGGTACCGGATCGAATTCACCAATCCTCCTCCACGGAGATTTCTTGTCACGCACCTTCCCAGGTGTACGGCAAAAGCCGAGGCTCTGTTGGAAGCACTAAGAGATCTGGTAGATCAAAATGTGGTTCTCAGAGTCCCAAGGGCCGAGGAGGGCGAGGGTTTCTATTCACACGTCTTCGTAGTGAGGAAACCCACAGGGAAGTTCAGACTAATTCTGAATTTAAAGTCCCTGAACAGGTCAGTGACATACAGAAAATTCCGTATGGAGACAATTTTCACAGTCAGAGCCCTGTTGCCCCACAACTGCTTTATGGTATCGCTGGACCTAAGGGACGCGTATCTACACGTCCCTATAATAGAAGCCTCGCAGAGGTTTCTTCGGTTAGCAGTAGACGTAGGTGGAATAACGGTACATCTACAGTTTCAGGCGCTGCCTTTCGGGCTATCCTCCTCGGCCCGCATTTTCACCAAGGACTTGGCGGAGGTGATGGCCTTTCTTCGGCTCCAGGGAATATCAGTGATAGCATATCTGGACGACCTGCTCCTATTTGCAGCGTGTCCACTGCAGTTAGTCAGAGATCTAGAACTAACAAAGAGGGTTCTTACAGGTCTAGGGTGGCTAATGAACTTGGAGAAATCCAGTTTAATTCCCTCTCAGCGCATCACGTACTTAGGCTATCTGTTGGACTCAACGCTACTGAGAGTGTTTCTTCCAGCAGAAAAAGTACAAAAACTGGACAGGGCAGTGGCTGTTCTCCAGTGCAGCAGTCAGGTCTCCATAAGAGTTCTGATGTCGGCCCTGGGACTTTTGACCGCTACCCTCCCAGCAGTGCAATGGGCAGGTCTGCACTTTCGTCCCTTACAGTCCTTTGTCCTAAGGGTGTGGGATCACAGCCAGAAAAATCTGGACACCTTGGTTCAGGTCCCACCCCAAGTAAAGAGATCCCTCTGGTGGTGGAGGAGGGTCTCAAACTTGTCGCAGGGTCGTCTGTGGTTCATCCCAGTTTCTCAGGCGGTAACCACAGACGCAAGCGGCAAAGGTTGGGGGGCGCATCTGGGTTCCCTTGTAGCACAGGGCACCTGGGAGGGCGACGAACTCAGAAGGTCGTCCAATTGGAAGGAGCTGAGGGCAATCGGGCTAGCACTCAGGTTCTTCAAAAAGGAGCTACAGGGCCACCATGTTCAGGTGCAGTCGGACAACTCGTCCGCCGTAGCTTATGTAAACAAACAGGGCGGCACAAAAAGCGGAGTCCTGTTGGCCTTGGCATCAGACATTCTGAGCTGGGCCGAGACTCACACTCTCTCACTCTCAGCAGTCTTCCTGAGAGGAGAAAAGAATGTGATAGCAGACTTTCTCAGCCGAACCAAACTGAGAGAGGGCGATTGGATCCTCAACCAGGAGGTTTTCAATCTCATTTCAGAGAAATGGGGTCCTCCAGAGGTAGATCTGTTCGCGTCAAGAAGCAACGCGAAAGCCCCTTGTTTTTTCTCCCTAAACAGAGGGGAGGGAGCGCGAGGGGTCGACGCATTGATCCAGGACTGGCATTTCAGAATCTGCTATGCTTTCCCGCCCCCAGCGTTATTACCGGCAGTTCTCAGGAAGTTCCAGATGGAAAACACGTCCCTGATTCTGGTAGCACCACATTGGCCAAAGAGGGCTTGGTTCTCAGTACTCAAGCAGCTAGCGGTCGAACCTCCCTTATTCCTGCCACCTCGAGAGGATCTCCTCTCACAGGGCCCAGTCCTCTGTCCACAGGTTCACCAATGGCAGTTAGCGGCCTGGCTACTGAGGAGGGTATGCTAAGAGCTAGGGGTTTTTCTGAGAAATTAATCTCCACCCTCCTCAATAGCAGGAAGAAGGAAACACGCCAGATTTATAAAAAAGTCTGGGTACGTTTCAATGAATGGTGTGCAGAAGGCTCCTTTGTGGTACATAGTCCCACAGCTGTGTTGGAATTCCTTCAGTGCGGGGCAGACAGGGGTTTATCCATAAGTACCCTTAAAGGTCAGGTGTCAGCACTCAGTGCTTATTTAGAAAAGCATCTGGCCACCAACCCTTGGGTGGTCAGATTCTTTAAGGCTCTGTCTAGACAAAGACCGGTTCAAGGCCCTCCCTTTCCCAAGTGGGACCTATCGTTAGTTTTGCAGGGCCTGACGGGAACCCCCTTTGAACCTTTAGAGGAATGTCTACTAAAGGATCTTACGTTAAAAACTGTTTTTTTGGTAGCAGTGACAACTGCCAGGAGAGTCAGTGAGATTGAGGCCTTATCGGTTAGACCTCCTTTTAGCGTTATTTTTCCAGATCGGATCATCTTCAAGACTGATCCAGCATTTTTACCTAAGGTTGCTTCTGGTTTTCACAGAAGTCAGGAGGTAGTTCTACCCTCATTTTGTCCCAACCCCTCGGGGGAAAGGGAAGTAAAATTTCATTCTTTGGATGTAAGGAGATGTATCCTTCAGTACCTAGAGCTGACCAAGATGTTTAGAAAGTCAGACTCTTTATTTGTTTTGTTTTCTGGGGCCAGAAAAGGATGCAAAGCGTCTCGACGCACTATTGCCAGATGGCTCAGAGTAGCCATTGGCCAGGCCTATACATTAGCAGGGAAAGAAATCCCAATGGGTATAAGGGCACACTCTACCAGAGCTATGGCAGCTTCTCAGGCAGAAAAGGCTGGAGCAACGCCAGAGCAAATATGCAGGGCTGCAACATGGTCCAGCTATTCCACTTTCGTAAAGCACTACAGAGTGGACCTGGTGTCGGCTAGTGAGCAAGCCTTTGGGCGAAAGGTATTGCAAGCTGTAGTCCCACCCTAACTGGTAAGTGCTCGTTCATCCTCTCATGGTGGCTGTCCTGAAAGACGAAAGGGGAAAATTAAAGTTACGTACCGGTAACGTCTTTTCCAGTAGTCTTTCAGGACAGCCCTAGTTACCCACCCGAAATTTTGGGGGGTCTTATAAAAGACCAGAACGCAGCATGATAATGATAGGGAATAGTATGTTATTAATGTGTTCTTGTGTCTCCCCAGCTGACCGGAGGTAATCTCGGAATATACTGAGGTCTGGCAGGGGGAAGTAAGAATTTATGGGCTGGCGCAGTGTTTCCTAGAGGAAGAGGAGGAGACTATCTCTCTCATGGTGGCTGTCCTGAAAGACTACTGGAAAAGACGTTACCGGTACGTAACTTTAATTTTTTCTCTGGCAGATTGGCCCAGGATCTGCCAGCTTTATGTTTGCAATAGTTGCTTTGAGAGATTATTTCCTTTAGGCCTTGTGCCCTTTGCTAAGCACCATGCAGAACCTCCTGGCTCGTCTTCCTTTTTGCGATGAAATGGTTGTTTGGGAATGATTTGGGTAATACATCCAAAGAAATTCTAGTGGAAAAAGTACCCCTTTTGCCATTTAAGAAAAGGAGTAAATGTATTTTCGTTTTTAAAGCTCCTTCTGTGCCAGGGAGTCATGATGGCTTCCGCCATCAGGTTCAAAAGGTAATCCTCGGGGTTAACCCCAGGGACAAGAGAGGTCTTGGGGGAGGAAACCTACAAGATACAGAAACCATCTTATGAGGAGGCGCTCCCGCTCGCTCAATAGGGGGAATTCTGCAGATCTCAAGAATCTGGCAGGACGAGTGTCAAGACAAATGGGGGATCTCCTCAATCGCTCCAAGGTACAAACTGGAGTTCCAAGAGTTCCTGTCTCCTCGTTTTCTTAGGTCAAACGTTCCTACGAATCCAGAGAAAAAGTCTTTCTCTCAAGCATTGGACCATCTTTTGGCAAAAAGTGATCATGGTGGCCCCCATGTAAGAGCAGAGGTTGGGGTTTGGTTAAATCCAAATACATTCTGGATCTCAAAAATCTAAATTCAATTCCTGAATATACCCACTCTTTTTTCGCATTGAGTCAATCCAATCGGTTATCTTCATCCTACAAGGAGGAGAACTTCTGGTGTCAATCGACATCAAAGATGCATACCTCCATATGACTTTCCTCGCTCACTAGTAATATCTACTTTTCAAGGTGGAAAATCTTCATTTTCAGTGTGTAGCTCTGCTTTCCGGTTTAGCTACTGCACCTTGAGTGTTTACAAAGGTTCTGGCCCCTCTTCTAGACAGATTAAGAGCCCAAGGTATAACGAGTATGGTTTACCTGGACGATCTGTTCTTGATAGTCCAGTCCATAGCCCGCTTAGACCAAAGTATGGTCACCACATTCAACTACCTGGAATATCTAGGTCGGTTTCTCAGCCTAGGAGAAATCTTCTTTAATACCATGAAAATGGTTAAGATACTTGGGTCTGATCATAGGTACACCCAGAAAAGGGTATTCTTGCCCCAGGCAAAGATCAGCGCCATAAAGGAACTGATTAAGGTGGTTGAAGCAAGATGAATTCTTCTATTCAACTTTGCATGAAGTTGTTGGGAAAGATGGTGGCTTCATTCAAGGCCGTTCCTTATGCTCAGTTTCATTCGAGACTGCTGCAAAAAATTATCCTCTGCTTAGAATATTATCGGCTTAGAACAAAGGGTTCAAGCTCTAGATACCCAATGTGTCTGACTCCAAAGCCTACGGCCACATCACCCTGAAAGCGCCCCATCTTGTCTGATCTTGGAGGCTAAGCAGGGTTGGGCCTGGTTAGCACCCTGATGGACCACCTGGAAATACCAGGTACTGTAGGATGGGTACGCCGGGGCCTCAGTTTATGGTTAATATCCAAAAATCTGCAAAGGGGAAAATCCTTCCTTTAGTTACCACGGAAGTGGTTCCGATCAGAAATGACCTATTATAATTCTAAAAATTCAGGCAGAGCACTTGGTTCTGAGGCCCTGAACGTTCAGTTTACGGTATTGTACTGCCAGGATTCAATCCCACTATGCCACAGCAATGGCCTATATTAATCACCAAGGGGGCACAAGAAGTTGTGTGGCTTAGAGAAAGGTGAATCATATCCGATCTTAGTCAGAAAACAATGTACTTTGCCTATCGGCGGTTTCTATCTTGATGCAACGGAGCTGGCCAACATAATTTATATATTATGGAGTCTGGGAAGCATATGTCTCCTGGTGTGAAACCAGGGGTTGCATCCCAGGAAATAGGTCAAAGGTAGAATCCTCGACTTTCTGCAGATGGGATGAGAATAGAAGCTGGCCTTGAGTGCTTTCTAAGGACAGGTCTCGGCCTTATCGGTATTATTTCAATGACCACTTGCTTCGCTTTCTTAAGTTTATAACTTTATTTAGGGGATAGCACAGCTTAATCTCCGGTTAGGTCACCCCTGTACCCTTGGGACTTGAATGTACTTTTTGGTGGCATTACAAAACAGCCTTTTTTTGGACCGATACAACAAGTAAACTATTTTTTCTGGTAACGATATCTGCTGCAAGAAGGGTGTCGAATTGGCTGCTTTTTCTTGTAAAGATCCGTATTATTGTTCACAAGGATAAGGTAGTATGGCATCCTCATCCTAACTTTTTACTGAAGGTGGTATCTGGTTTTTATCTAAACCAGGATATTCTATCTTCATTTTTCCAGAACCTTGTTCTATGGAAGAAAAAAAACTACATTCTCCTGATGTGGTGAGAGCAGTCTACTTAAAGACTGCTCAGATTCGGAAAACTGATGTTTTGTTCGTATTGCCTGAAGGTCCTAAAAGAGGACAGGCAGCATGGAAATCTACTATTCTATATGGATTCGACAAGTAATCGTTCTAGCTTATGGTCTAAAGAGGTAGTTTCTACCCTCTCAAATCAAAATGCACTCCTCTAGGGCAGTTAATGCTTCGTAGGCAGTGCATCACCAAGCCTCCATGGCTCAAATCTGCAAGGCTGCAACTTGGTGTTCAATCCATACATTTACCAGATTCTATCAGTTGGATGTAAAAAGACATGAGGACGTCTCCTTTGGGCGCAGTGTGCTGCAGGTAGCAGTATAAGTCCTCCGATCTCATGATGCCCTAATTCTGTTGTCTCCCTCCCCTCAGTTGGCATTGCTCTGGGACATCCCACATAGTAATTACCGGTATGGGAGGGGTTATATAGGGAGGCAACTTCCTGATTAGGGTGTGCCGGTGGCCTATAACCCATATAGAAATTACTATGCCTCTGTGTCCCGTGATGTACTTCAAAAGAAAAGGATTTTACAGGTAAGCTGTTACAAAATCCTATTTTTAGTTATCTTGTAAACCTGGCTTGTTTAGTGTGTCCTGAAGACAGGAGTTGAGAACCACTGTTCTAGACAAACAGGGATATATTGCATCATATTTTCTGGTGCATTCGACTTGCATTTTAGATCCCTTTTTAGAGGCTTCCATGTTCGTTCACAGGAGCTTCATGTCTTCCCAGCCAATTACAGTAAGTGGTGCCCCTGGCATGCTGGGTACTGGTATTTAATATTTAGTGAGCACATGGGATCTGGGTTTTCCTCCCAAGAATAGAGGTCCAGTTGGGGAGAGGGCTTGTTGCTTCTTCCCAGTACAGGTTGTTTTTCAGCCTCAGATGGGCAACCTGAGGGCCTGAACACTGAATGCGGAAACCCAGGATGCTACAGAGAGCAGACTTAGGGAGGATGTCCATGGGTCCTGCCTGGTATCAGGGAGGAAGGTGACCTGCGTCCAGGGTCTTGAGTACAAACCCTGTAAAGGGATCCTAAGGACTGGTGTTGCTGAATCCCCCTCTGGGTACTAAGTCAGCTGCTGGGTGTAGGCTAAAGGAGACACTGGCTGGTGTCCTTAAGAGCAAGGTCCATTCAAGTCCTTCCACTAAGACTCCATTCTGTACAGTCTGCTACACAGTTCTGTCAAGAAAGCTGTCCACAAGTGTGAATAGTTTAATTGGAGTATCCCACTACCCTTTTAGTCAAGTTCCTCAACTAAAACAAAACACCACTACAAGTCCTAGACTGTTCATTGGAGTAACGAGTGGAAGTTGTGCACCTGGCTGTGTGAAATACTGTTTTTCTGGCTGCGGGGCTGAAACAAGGCAAGATCAGGGTAAATGCTAACGGCCCCTACCGGGGTAGCGCTACATCGAAATTCTTTATTTTGGTACCAAGAATTACAGTACAGATAAAAAACAATCTCCATCATAAACGCATGTATTGGAGTGTTACAGAATGTTGTGTGTGATGTTGTGACAATCATGCACGTAAGTAACAAAAATTCAATCTTTGCAACATCATATAGTATAGTTTGCAAAGACCTGTTAAGTTATACAAGATAAACAGAAGGGAAGTGAGATGTTAAATGGGAGAAGATGATGCACCTGAAACGGTATTGCAAAATATCGTAGTGGTGACTGGGAGGCAAGTTCTTCTATTTGCATAATCTCATTTATTCTGCCGAATCATTGGAAGGTGAAGTGAATTGTTTCTAAATTGCATGAGCCGCATTTGCTATATGGATCATAACAGAATTTTTTATATTTTCTAAATGGTATGCTATTTGTGATGGAGTTAAAAGAACTTGGGCACTACATGATCTGTAAATTTCTGAGTGATCATATGGATTTGATGCCAAAACCAGTTGAGTTTTGGGCAGGGCCAAAAAAATATGGAGGCTCCAGGAGAGATCTGAGGTATTTGGGGAAAAAAAAATGGAGTATCTGGGGTGTCCGGTACCATCATGTTAAAGTGGAACTTTAGTCAGAAAATCAAGTCCTGCTAGATTACTTCAGGCTGGCCCCTTTTGCAGGTTTAGCGACGTAAAACATTAAAAATAAGTGCCTATACTGTTTAAAATCCAGTAATGCACATTCTCAGTTGCTCTCCATTTTTGGTATTGTGCTGAAAATTGGAGCCATTAGAGGCTGATCTGCTGACAGCTTAAAGATTTACTGCTGCTCAGGTTCTCTGACAGCTTCAGCCAAGAAGAAACTGGGACAATGCTGGGGGCAATTTACAGCACACATTCACTTTGCTAGAATAAATATTAATGCGGAATGTATGTTCCATGCTAAAGAGGATTTCTGGTAGTTCTGCTTTTAAGAATTTATACCCAGATTTAATGGATAGAGCTCTAATCCGTGTTGGGGTGAGAGTCTGATCTTTTTTTTCCAGCTTTCCAGGAAAGGGGGGGAGGTGGCAAGGGCCTCCTGTTGAAGGCATTTGTAGGAGTGAGAAAAACGGTGCCTGGCTGGGCCGGATTTGGCGCATTCTCTTTAACCACTTCCCTACCAGCCTATAGTCCTATGACGTCCACAGGAACACTGTCATCCTGGGTGGGCATCGCATGATGTCCTCTGCTAATCGCCGCTCCTGTGGGGGCCTGCGGCGATAGGGGATGAGGCTTGTCCCTCGGACGCAGCCCATCCCAGATCAGTGTAAAGAGCCCACAAATAGGCTCTTTAACACGTGACACACCGATCGTGTGTGAGGAGATTGCAGTAACAGCTCGTTACTGCGTACAGTGTACACCCAATCACACTGATTGCTCCCTCCCTAATAAAGAGGACCTGTCACCAGCCCATGCCTCATAGAATATACCTTGTTGTATTTGCTTTCTAAATGGGGTCATTTTGTGGGTAATTCCACTGTCCTGGTGCTCCAGGACCTTCAAAAGTGATAGGGAAGGAATTAAATTATATGTGTAATTTATGCTCCTAGAGCGCCTGAAGGTACTACCTCAATGTTGGACCTCCTGTATGTGGCCAGGCTGTGGAAGTCTCACACATGGGGTATCGCCATACTCAAGAGAAGTAGCAGAATGTATTTTGGGGTGTAATTTATGCTGTATGGTAGAAATACCATATAAATTGACGTTTTCCAAAGACTTGTGGAAAAAAATGAACCCTTCAAAAGACTCATGCCTCATAAAATATGCGTTGGGGTCTTTGCTTTCCACAATGGGGTCATTTTGTGGGCAATTCCATTGTCCTGGTTCTCCAGGGCCTTCAAAAGTGTAATAGGTAGTTAGAAAACTTTGTGTAATTTATATTCCAGAACGCCTGACGGTGCTCCCTGCATGTTGGACCTCTGTGGCCAGGCTGTGAAAGTCTCTCACATGTGGTATCTCCTTACTTGGGAGGAGTAGCAGAATATATTTTGGGGTGTGATTTGACGTATGCTGTGTATGAGAAATAACTCATGTTAATTTTGTGTTGAAAAAAAAACAAAAAAATAAATTCCTAATGTTCCCAAGAATTGTGGGAAAAAATTGCAACTTAAAAAAACTCACTATGCCTCTTACTAAATACCTTGGGACTGTCTACTTTCCAAAAAGGGGTCATTTGGGGGATATTTGTACTTTCCTGACATTTCAGGGCCTCACGAGACGATAGGCCATCAGGTGTGATCAATTTTCAATGATTTGCACCATAGCTTGTAGACTCTAACTTTCACAGACCAATTATACACTTATTTGGGTTATTTTTTACCAAAGATATGTAGCAGTATAAATTTTGGCCCAAATTTATGAACAAAAATTACTTATTTGCAAATTTTTTTTCATAGAAATGAAAGTTTTATTTTTTTTCCCCAAAATTTTCGCTCTTTTTTTCACTTGTGTCGCAAAAAATAAACCTAGTGGTGATTAAATGGCACCAAAAGAAAGCTCTGCTTGTGTGAAATAAAATGCTAAAAATTTGTTTGGGTACAGTGTTGCATGACTGAGTAATTGGCAATGAAAGTGCGAGAGTGCTGAAAGCTGGAAATTGGTCTGGGCAGGAAGGGGGTGTACAAGTGTCCTGTATTGAAGTGGTTAAAAAGCATTTCATGTTTCATTAACATTAGTGTTGATACTCTGTGCAGGACTAGGGCCAGGATAAGCCTTTCCTTTAATTTATTTCAGAAGAGGATCAAGAAATGGTTGAGTTTGACGATGGAGATTTTGATGACCCTATGGAGGAGGATATGGAAGTCAAATCCAATGCTGGCACAACTGTGAAAGAGGAAAAGCATTATAAAGAGGTTGTGAAAGAAGCGAATGAGAAATCTTACATGTGAGTTTTAAAATATATGAATATATTGAAAAAAGCAGTGTCTGTATGGGGGGGGGGGGGGGGGGGGGGGGCTCTGTTGCTCTAATTGGTCATATTGGGCAGAATTCTTCACATCAATGATGAATGCATTTCCATCCCCATCTTGCATATGTTGATGTAGAACTATGGTAATATCTTTTACATATATACACACTTGGCAGCACAAGGCTTTCTTAGTTTGTTATAATAAATAATTTTTGTTTTTCGCTGATGGGTGCCGCTGATCAGTGCCCTGGTTATCCGTGTAAAGAATGTATGGAGCCTTGCCCATTATCGGCTCTCCTTTCCTCACACAGACACAGCTCGTGAGGAAAGGACTGCCGATGTCTGGTTTACATGTGATCCGCTGTGATTGGCCCTTTACTACGCTCTGTGATTGGGTGTGCCCCAGGGTATGCAGGAGGCGGGATTTTGGCAGGACGTCTAAAGACGATCTGGAGAGCCACATTTTTAGGCATCTTTCAGCTATAGCACGGTACTGAAGTGGCTAAGGTGTTGTCCCGTTTTTTTGGCAGCACGGTTTCAGGTTTTTTTTCCTCCAGCCTGTTCAAGTCCCAAGCACAGAGCGGCATCCACCCCAGCTTGGATCTTAATGCACTGAATGTCTTTAGAATTCTGCATGGAATCCACCAGGTTTGTCATTGCTTCTCTTCACCAGGGAGACTTCCTTGCTTCTGTTGCATCTAGGATATGTACCTGCGTGTCCTCCATGTGTCCAGGCTTTCTTACACTTTGTTCTGAGTCCCCAGCACTTTCAATTTGTGGCCCAGACCCCTGCAAAGCAATGTTCAATTGTGGGAAAAGTATGTTAAGTCCTTGCACAGAGTGATTTGAGTAGCACTGCCTAGTATGTTGTCTCTGGTCTGGTGTCTCCGGAATCTAGCTCTGTAATCGTAAGTCCTTTCTTCCTGTATTTTGGAATATCTTCAACACTGATGCCAGCCTGTTGGGCTGGGGGTAGCACTAGGCAGCCTGTCGACGCAGTCAGACACTGCCCTAGCACTGGTGTACACCAGTCTTCTGAGATTAGCACACACTGATCTGTGCATTTCCTCCCCTGAAGCTTCATTCTTATTGCAGGATTGGGATGGAGGGCCTCTCTAGTAATTTTCTTTGCTCTGGATTAGCCTAGGTCGATGTGACATTCTGAACTGATAAGTCTCATGGTGTACACTCTTTGGGCTCTTTTGAGATCGTTTGTTTGGATCTACTGTTTTGAGGTCAGTTTTGCCATCCTGCTTCAGGGTTGCTGACTTCAAGTATAACTAAAGGCACAGGTTTGTTGCTGTCTGTCTACATTAGGGGAATTTGCCATCTCTATTTCTCCCGTTTACCATTATCAGTAAAAGTAAATCCCAAATTTGGGATTGTCCCCAGAAAAATAATGGGGGTAAATCTTCCAAGGGGATTCCCTTAATTTGCACGGATTTTCTCCCACTTGCTATGGCTTTTGAACTGGAAGTGAAGGTAAATTTCCCCAATGGGACATGGCAAAAAACAGGGGTTATCCATTACTATATCCAAAACAAAAGCTAAAAAGTTTTGCCTATAGTTTTACTTTTACTTTTGCGAGATGAACTTGATGGCCTTGTCTTGTAAGGAACCCTTTCTAGTTTTGCATACAAACAAAAGATAGTGTTGAGGCCTAGGACCGCCTTCTTGCCAAAGGTAGTTTCTGCCCTTTACCTTAACCAGGGCATTGTTCTTTTGTCCTCTCTGGCTGCAATTTACCAAAAGGAAATTTCCCTATATTATTTAGATGTGGTTTAGTGAGTTTACTCCTTTTAGACTAATTCCCTTTTTGTTATTCTGGATGGATGCACCTACTTCTCATTCCATCATTTCTAGGTTCCTTAAACAGACCATCATCCAAATATATGGTCTCAAGGGTCAGGTTCTAGTCTTTCCTGTTATGGTGCACTCTACTAGATTTTGTGAGTGCTTTTTGGCATTGAGCAACTTTTTTCCAGATTTACCAGGCTTGTCTTCTGTTCACACACTCTCCAAGTATTGCCAGGTCTTTTATGATTCCAGCTTTGGGCGTAAGCTTTTTCAGGTGGCTAATTGAGCTGCAGGCAGTCACATTTTTTTTTTTTTGGGCCAGTTAACATTTGTTTGCTGTGTTTCCCATCCTTCAGTTGTATTTGGACTTCACAAAATTGAACAACTTCTTGTGTTCCTCAATAGACAAAGTAGTGTTTTTGCAATAAAATATTTTCCTGGAGTCCATTGAGGGACACAGGTCCCACCCCTCTGTGTTTTTATGATCATCTTCTCGTTTGATTTTAATATTGAAGCCGGAAGTAAGGAGGGGTTACCCTGTGCTGGCCTGCAGTTATGTTTGCTAGTGTCGAATGCTTCTGTTGAGGGCAGTATTAACAAAGTGAATGATTTTGTATAATTTAACCACTTCAATACCAGGCGCTTAGACACCTTCCTGCCCAAGCCAATTTTCACCTTTCAGTGCTGTCGCAATTTGAATGACAATTGCGCGGTCGTGCTACACTGTACCCCAATTTTTTTTTATCATTTTGTTCCCACAAATAGAGCTTTTTTTTGGTGGTATTTGATCACCTCTGCGATTTTTATATTTTGCGCAACAAATAAAGACCGGAATTTTTTTTAAAAAAAGTGGTTTTTTTTGTTTTTGTTAAAATTTTTTGTAAATAAGTACGCTGCACTGACTGCCACCGATGAGGTGGCACTGATGGGCACTCGGCGGTGGCACTGATGGGCACTCGGCGGTGGCACTGGGCACTGGGCGGCGGCACTGATGGGCATCACTGATGCCTTTTAGTACATACTAGTGCCAGTCGGTGCCCATTTGTGGGCACTGATTAGCACAGATTGGGCATTCATTTGAACATGTGGATGGCCATGGGGTACATACCTGGCCATCCACATGTTGCCCCCTTCCCTGGTGGTCCTAGTGGCGTTCCTGGTGGTCCAGTGTGGTCATTCGAGGGGGGCTGCGCTGATAAACAATCAGCGCAGACCCCCCCTGTCAGGAGAGCTGCCGATCGGCTCTCCTCTACTCACGTCTGTCAGACGCAAGTGAGGAAAAGCCGATCAACAGCTCTTCCTATTTACGTCGTGATCAGCCGTGGAGGCTCTTTACCGAGATCGGTGCAGCGGTGTGTCAGACTGACACACCGCACCACCGAACGCCGTGGTGGCTGTTATCCTGAAGGACGTCGTATGACGCCCAGTCAGGATAACTGAACCACCGCCCGGCTGTCATTTTGCTATAGGCCGGGCGGGAAATGGTTAAAGATTTTGAGGGGAGTACAAAAATGTTTTACTTGTACTAGGGTTGTCCCGATACTGGTATCGGCACCGATACCGAGCTTTTGCCCAAGTACTTGTACTCGGGCAAATGCTCCCGATGCTTCCCCCGATACCTGGAAGTCAGCTGTGATCGGCGTGTGGGGGAGTTACAAGATTCTCCCCCAGCGGCTTTAGTGACATAAAATTTCTACTCGGTTATCTCACTTTTTTCATCTATCGAATACAAGCTTATTCTTCTTTTGCTTTTACTTTTTAACCTTTTTTAAATGTTTATTGTTTTTCAGAAAATAGAGCATGCTGGATTTTTAACTTTTGAGACTACTTTTTGTTTCCTATTCTAAGGAAAGAAAATTAATTACATTTTACCTGTTGAAGATATGTGAGGTTATCTAACCCACATCAAATATATTTGTTGCTTTTTTTTCAGAAATTGTATAGCCTCCGAGTCTTGCTGGGACCAAATGGCAAATGAGGCTGAACCTGTGACAACTGAAGTTCAGTTAGACTCCAGCCTTCTTCCTTTAGTAACGGGTGAAGATGGGGATCAAGTCTTTAGATTTTATTGGTTGGATGCTTATGAAGATCATTACAACCAGCGAGGTGAGAATTTTTTTTTTCCTCAGTCTATAAATACCATGAAGGCAGTCTCCAGGCAGTAGTGCAATCTGCAAGTGCTGACCCAGAGGCTACTAATGGCAGACCCAGGAGGCATGGATCCAAATCACAATCAGATGGCATGCTCTTTACACCAAGACAGAGTGTCTACACTCTGGATGATGGAGTAACAGAGACACCTTTTGGATATCAACATTGTCAGACTGGCGGGAGGGTAGCGTTTGATGTACTAGCAGATTTTAACTAAACAAATTGAAGGCAAACTTCAGCTAACACTTTTTAAAGTGGTAGTAAATGCCGCTTTGTGATTTTTACCTACATGTAAGCTTATTATAAAGCTTACCTGAAGGTTAAAATGAATATCTCCTAAACATGCACCGTTTAGGAGCTATTAGCTTGTTTGGCAGCTGGTGATGTCACTGGCACATGCGCTCTAAAGGAACTTCATGCCATTCCTTCAGAGCTCTGTGCCAAGGCCATCACCACGACCTGCCCATTTAAGCGGCTGGAGTCCGCAAACCCGGAAGGAAGACCTCTATGGTTACCAGATATGGACAAATACAATCTCCTGATGTCTAACAATGTATTGCAATATGATTTTTTTTTTTTATGTATTTCTTTCTAAAAAAATATTTTAATTTGAAATGAATAAACATTGTATTTTAAGTATAAAGATGTTGTGCCTCAAAAATCCCAATTCTTTGATCCTTTTGAATATTTGAGTTAAGACTGGGTGAAGATGGAAGCTCTTTCAGCGATGACAGCACGCCGCTGGAGGGCTTAGTTTCAAGTGAAGTCTTTTGTAATGTACTAGTATGCGAGTATTTCTCCCTCCTCCCTGTGGAGGATGAGGCAGGAGGAACATTCTCAAGATGAGGAGGAGGAAGCTGCCATGGGTAGGGAATCCTCTGTAGACAAGTCTTCCCAGGAGGAATCTCAGAATCATGGGCTGATTTTTATGCACAAGACCACAGTGAGCTTCCTGATGGATGTGTTTTGCACTGACTTGAAGTTACCACTTCTGGAAGCCTTTTCCTCAAGTCACTGGGTTTGGGTCCTGGTGAATCGGCAAAACATCCCCACATCCTTCCTAGTGCAAGCTCACTTGGGTAGAGTGATGTATGTTGATTGTCTGGTAGGAGCAGCTCTCCAGCCTGCAGTGGGAGTTTTCCAAGCTGAGTGAAGCTATGGAAAAGAGATGGCCTCTTTTTCTAGAGCTTTGAGTTTCTCAGTGGATGCTTTGAAGACTCCATAAGGAAACTTTTCCAGGAAGGCACCTTTTTCTGGTCATGAGAGAAAAATTCTATGGCTCAAGTGTTCATCAGTGGAACTTCTGCAGGAAGCAACTCAAGAGGCTGTCTTTTTGAGGGTATGCTTTTTTTGGACCATCCTTGGACGCCTTTAACCCCAGAATGTGAAAAATCGAGGATGTTTTTGAAACCTCAAAAGAGCAGCATTTTTTTTTTTTTTTTTTGCAGCTTTGGTTCATCCCATGTGTGCCAGATAGGGGAGGTCTCCCAACTTCCATTCCAATATGTTTATGGTTCCCAAGCCAAATGAAGCCATTTGGCCTATTCTGGACCTTGAGCATCTCAACAAATTCCTTACGTTTCAAAAGTACAGACTGTAATCTACCCGGTTGATCATTGGTTCAGGGATGTTAATGCCTAACTTTCACATCCAGATTTTTCGTTCTTGCCAGCAGTTTCTGCAATTGGAGTATTGCCACTACCAATGAAACATAAAGTGTGGCGCTAGTGAATAGTACAATATATAATGTGTATAAGGATACATAAAACTGTATATGAAGAAGAGAGAAAGTCTCCGGGAGCTAATCTTCTCATAAAAATAATATACTTTAAACAAGAAGTTAATGTGTAATTATCAAGCGATTATAAATCGCAAGAAAAAAATTGCATTACAAATCTGTTTAAAAACGTGCAGATTAAAGTGCAGAGAGCACTAGTGTGCCACGTATACCTGTGATCATGTGCACATATAAGCATGAACATATATGAAAAGAAAAATTGAAAGTAAAAATAAAAGTCCAGCAGGCGTCACTGGTGCAACCAAATGCAATGAAAAAGTGATATATATATATATATATATATATATATATATATATATATATATATATATATATATATATATATATATATATATATATATATATATATATATATATATATATATATATATATATATATATATATATATAGTCTTTAAATGGATGTTTTCAATGGTGGGTATACACCCTGGAGTGTATTCACCATCAAGAACGCAAAAGGAGAAAGGGATACTCTTACCCGGAATGATGGACCCAGCTCACCTTATGGCGGTAGGTCAATAAGGCATGACAGCAAGGCCCAGAGGACGGGCTCTCAAGGTGGACTGCACGGCACCCCTCTAATCAGCCAACTGCGGAAACAGCTCGGTGGTCGCTTATCCTTATGGCGGTGGGTCAGTAAGGCAAGACTGCAAGGCCCAGAGAACGGGCTCTCAAGGTGGACTGTACGGCACCCCTCTAATCAGCCAACTGCGGAAACAGCTCGGTAGTCTCTTATCCTCCAGGTAGGAAGTGTGATGTTAATAGATCTCCGATGGATGTAATCTACAAAAAATCCACTGGAGGGCGCTGTGATTCTTCAGTGACGACAGCTGATAAGACACGCCTTTTCCCTGGCAATCCACAGTTTTTGGTGTTGCTTTTCAGCCTGTTCATGGCCCCCAGAGCTTTTGCTGAGGTGTTGGTTCTTTTGCGTAGTCAAGTACCTGAGGTGTCCCCATTATGGGGAAGTTAATCAACCTGCTTCTTTGCTACCAATTGGCTCTGAAGCTGACTTCAAATGTCCAGCCGAATGATATATGTCCTGGAAAGGTTTTGGTTGGGTACTGAATCCTCGGAAGTTGACCTTCGTTCAGACACAAGTACTTCGAAAGACGTAGGTACTATTTCCACAGGAGAAAGGCCTGTCTCTTTGATTCCTGGTGGAGTCCCTGAGGTTTTTAAAGTCCCTTGATTTGGGCCTGCATGAAGGTGCTGGACAAGATGGTAGCCGCCTTTTTGATATGGTCCATGATGCCTGGTATACTCAAGAGCTCTTCGACTCAATATCCTGTCTGCATGGGACAAATGTCAGAAGGCCTTGGACCTGCCAATTAAAAGTCCCTTGATGTATTTGACTCCCAAGACAAGGCCGGCTCTGGAAATGTGGCTATCCACAAAGATGCTTCATACTGGGAAATAATTCCATCCAATGAATTGGAGTTCCTTGGACACCAACCTGTTGGGCTAAGGAGTAGTTCATGGAACATGGTCATCTGAAGTGAAAGTTGCTGATCAACAGCCTTGTACTTCGGCCACTGGCCCTCCTGCACTGGTCTTAAACCAACTGTATCGGGATGCAGTTGGACAATGCCACCGCTGTGACATACATAAACTATTAAGGGACAAGAAGTCACGTTGATCGGGAAGAAGCATACCTAGTCTGTAACCACAATTTGGATAGCCCGTTCCATGTACTACTGTTATTGAACCTTTGATCATACAGCCATTCATGGTTTTGGGTATCACCACTTCTATGTTTTGTGCTTTATCCTGAAGAATTTTGATATGCTTGTTTTTAAACATGTGCCTCGTGCTGAAGTTTTTAAAGTGATATATAACAAAAGTTATAACCTTTTTATTAACCTTTAGTTGCCTTTTTAAAATTCCCATTCTAAGAGATACTTTGATATTATGAAGCATACCTAGTCTTGCCTTGGGCAGAACTTCACTTTTCCGTCCTGTCTGCTGCATTTATCAATTTGTTTTGTAAAGGTCAACCTATGCTTTTATTTGGTGTTTATTTTGAAAACGTATCTCTTCGAACCTCTGAGAGATTCCCTTGTTGCTCATAATGTGAAAGATTGGCTTTTATGTTGCCATTACTTCGGCTCGCATGGTCTTTTGAGTAGGCTGCACTTACCGGGTTCTTTGTCAGAATAGGGTGGTGTAAAGGCCTCAGTTCTCTTTTTATTTTTTTATTTTTTTTTTTGTCTAAGGTGGTTTCTTCATTCCTCCTGAATCAAGTCCTTGCGTTGCCCTCTTTTTTATCATCTTAATTCTTCGCATCCTAAGGAGAAGGTACTTCACTCTTTGGATGTTGTTTTGAGCTGTTTGAATTTATCTGAAGTCTGCATGTGTTTTATTCTACCTGACCAAGGAACACAGGCTGCCTCTTGATTCATTATTTCTAGGTGGATTAGTCAGCTTGTTTCTCAGACCTGTGGTATCAAGGGCAAGGTTCCCCCTTTTCTGATCAAGGTCCTTTCCACCAGGAGTGTTGGTGCTTCCTGTTTGATTTGGCATCAAGCTTCAGTTCAAGTTTGTAAGGCTGTTAGCTGGTCTTTTTATCACACACATACCAAGTACTACCATGTAAATCTTCACCCTCTGACAACACCAGTTATGGGTGAAAGGCCTTTCAGTTGGATTTGTAGTTCCCTATCCTATTTTGGCCTTCTTGCTGGTGTGTTCCCATCCCTCATGTTTTGGTGCTTTTGGGCCTCTCAAGTAGTAATTTAATATGAAGTGCAGTGACGGTGTCCTGTAATGTATGATTAAGAAATTCTGGTTTTTGGTTTACCTGTAAAATCTTTGTTTCGAGTACATCAGTGATTCTTCCCCACTTTTTCCTTACTGCTTGCTACAAAACTAGGGCTTAACGGAGCTGGGAGGGATAATGCCTATGCAGGGAATTTTTGCCTGTGTTCACTTCATGGTAGCAGCATAACTCGTCAAGTAGTCCTGTATATCTAATGTCCTGAGTTGTACTCCTGAGAGAAAACAGGATTTTGCAGGTAAACTAAAATTCCTAATTTTTCATGCATTGACGGATGCAGCGCTCCATATTCAGAACTATAAGGTTCTATCGCCCCCTACAGGAGTAGGACACTAGGCCGAAAAAAGACTTGGCTATGCTTATGGGCAGTCCTAGCTGGTATACATCCCCCTCTGCTATAGGCCTTCAGTTTTTTTTTTAATTTTTCCTGCCTAGTTCAAGAGTAAGTACCTAGCTTCCTGCTGGGACCTGAGGTTCCTTTGCTTTTTTCTTTTTTGATGGATTTTTTTTTCCTGCAGAGATCGATCAACAGCTAGGCTGAGTGACGGGCTGGATAATCTAGATCCAGGAGGTCACCCCAGTCTGGCCAGCTACCTTCGGTGTATCCTGCCTGCAGGACTACCTGCATCACGGTGGGCAGCCCCCCTTAAGGGGGCTATTTTTGCTGTTTCCTATGCGGGCATCCTTGGAGGGACGTCAGCAGGCGTGACCCCCTTCATGGGCCCTCAGTCGGCTGCCCCTTTTGGGTTTTTGTGTTTTCCAGGTGAAGGTGGTGCTTGGGTATAAGACTAGTAAATAGCGCCCCACCCTCCCCTGACACTGGTTACATCCGTGCAGGAGGCTTTGAAGATGGAGGATACAGCTAAGGTGGCTGCGGAGGTGGCCATTCCCTTTTGGTACTCAAGTCGTCTCGCACGGCAAAAGTGTTTTTTATCCCTCCTATTTTGACAAGTTTGTCTATAGAGATTGGGAGCACCCAAATTGTCCCTTTTGTGGTTCCTAACAGTTTTGTGGTGTGGTACCTGTTTGAAGAGTCATTTCTTAAGAAGTGGACCCTCCTGTCTCCAGGTTAAATAAGGCACCATGATTCTGGTAGAGGAATCCCCGGCCTTTCTAGATCTGGCTGACAGAAAAGCGGAGTCTGTGGCCCGCAACATGTTCACTATTTGCTGGTTCGGCATTACGGCTGGTTCTGACCATTGCCCTGGTGTGTCAAACTCTGACTGGGCTAAACTTTTGCACCATGAGCTGAGGGGTGAGCTAATTCCCCCTGCATTTGTTGAGTTGGCTGACCATTTGATCCAGGAGCTGCAGTTTGTCTGTGATGCCTCTCTGGACATGGCCCCCTTGATTTCCAAGTGATCTGTCTCAGCAGTGGTGCTTAGTTGTGTGTGTGTGTGTTGTGGCTAAATTGTTGGTCTGCGGACAAAACCTCTAAAAACAAAAAAAAAACAAAACAAAAAAAAAAACCTAACGAATTTGATCATTCAAGGCGCTCGCCTGTTTGAGGCTACCCTGGATGACATTCTTAAGAGTTTCACAGGGGGGAGTTGTCATGTAGGGCAGGTGCGGCCCTTTCCCGGCAAACTGTTTTTTCGTCCCTCAGGGTCCACTGACAAGGGTTTATAACCTTTCGAGCTGTCCTGGGGAGGTTTTAATCGGCCCTGGTCTGGCAAGCCGAGAGCGGGATTCTCTAAACCCGCGGACAAGGCCTCTTCCACGTGAAGGTGCGCCCTTACCCATTCCTAGGGTGGGGGGACGTCTTCATTGGTTTCCGGGCTTGAGGACTTGGTACACGACAAATAAGTCCACAAAGTAATTCTGTCCAGTTACAAGATTGTTTTTTGTTTTTGTCTTTCGGAAAGGTTCGTTCCTTCGAACTAGCGTGTGTCCCCTGGCCAGCTGCAAGCTCTTTTCGGGGCAGTGCAGGACCTGTTTCAGGGAGTGATTGTTCCAGTGTCTGAATGGTTTCAAGGTTTCTATTCAAAACCTATTTACGGTCCCAAAGAAGGAGGGCAAAGTTTGTCCGATTCTGGACCTCAAGGCCCTGTATTGTTTGGTGCGGGTACAGAAATTCAGCATGGAATCCATTCGCACAGTAGTGGCATCCCTACATCAGGGGGCTTTCCTAACTTGTATCAACATTAAAGATGCTTACTTGCACATTCCTATATGTGCCCGACACCAGCGGTTTCTCTGCTTTGCTGTGGAAGAGGAGCACTATGTGGCATTGACCTTTTGGTCTTGCTTCCGCTCCTCAGGTCTTCACGAAGGTTTGCGCCCCCGATTTTGGCATTGTTAGGTCAGCGGGGGATTGCTGTGGTGGGCTACTTGGACGACCTTCTCTTGCAAGTGGAGTCCTTGTTTGCGTTGGCCAACGTGGAGGTCACTACCCAGACCTTGAAGGAGTTTGATTCGGCTTCTAAACTACCAGATGTCTGCCCTGCTCCCGTCTAGGAAATTGGATTATCTGGGTCTCTGGATTCAGCTCTGGCCAGTGTGTTTCTCCCTCTGGACAAACTCCAGAAGTTGCATGCTGTGATTCATCTGTTGCTGTCCTGTGAGTGGTCCTCTCTCCGGACTTGCATGCAAGTGCTGGGCCTGATGGTGTCTACCTTCGCAGCGGTCCTGTTTTGCACCGTTCCATATGAGGTCCCTTCCAGAGGGAGATCCTAGTGAAATGGGACAAATGTCCACAGTGTCTGGATGATCCGATTCAGCTGAGGTGGGTAACCAGGGGTTCCCTGGTCTGGTGGCTTCACTCTTCGATGGGCCAAGTCTTTAATCCCCTTGTAGTGGACAGTGGTCATGACGGATGCTAGCCTGTCAGGGTGGAGAGGCGTCCTGGGACTGAGCTCCGCTCAGAGTTGATGGACTCTGGAAGAATCCAGACTACGGATCAATGTCTGATCAATGACCGAGGTTTGTGGCAAGGTCTCTGATCCTCTGGATGCCGCAGATCTGGTGGCCCTGTTACTTGGTTGGCTCCTTGTGTTTAGTCTTGGGATTTTTTTTTGTCCCACCCCTCATGTTTTGGCACTGCTTGGAGACGTCCCTATGGTTCTGAATAAGGGGAGCGCTGTGTCCATCAATAAATGAAAGGGAAAATAGGATTTTTGTACTTGCCGTAAAATCCATTTCTCTGAGTTCATTGACACACAGTGCTCCATATTCAGAACCATAGGGTTATTTCTCCCCCTACAGTAGTAGGACTCTAGGCAGAAAAAAAACTTGGCTATGGGTGGGTGCTGTGTCTGTCAATGAACTTGGAGAAATTGATTTTACAGTAAGTACAAAAATCCTATTGTCTGTCCTCTAGTGGCTTCATCCTAGAAAATAGACATAGGTAAATCAAAGATGGAAACAGGCCACCTTGGTTATACTAGGTTTAGTTACATAGTTGGTGAGGTTGAAAAAAGACACAAGTCCATCAAGTGTGTGTTTTTATGTCAGTAATACATTGTATATCCCTGTATGTTATGGTCGCTCAGGTGCCCATCTAATAGTTTTTTGAAATTATCTATGCTCCCTGCTGAAACCACTGCCTGTGGAAGAGAATTCCACATCCTTACTGCTCTTACAGTAAAGAACCCTCTACGCAGTTTAAGGTTAAACCACTTCTCTTCTAATTTAAGTGAATGGCAGCTGGTCTTTTTAAAGAGTTTTATCCCTATTGTGGGGTCACCATTACGGTATTTGTACATTGAAATCATATCCCCTCTCAAGCATCTCATCTCCAGAGAGAATAAGTTCAGTGCGTGCAGTCTTTCCTGCTAGCTGATATCCTCCAGTCCCTTAATTAGCTTTGTTGCCCTTCTCTGGACTCTCTCCAGTTCCAGCACATCCTTCCTGAGGACTGGTGCCCAGAACTGGATGGCATACTCCAGGTGCAGCCCGACCAGAGTCTTGTAGAGAGCGAGAATTATCGTTTTATCTCTGGAGTTAATACCCTTTTTAATGCATGCTAAAATTCTGTTGGCTTTGCTTGCAGCAACTTGGCATTGCATGCCATTGCTGAGCCTGTCATCTACTAGGACCCCAAGGTCCTTTTCCATCCTAGATTCCCCCAGAGGTTCATCCCTTAGTAGATTGCATTCATGTTTTTGTCACCCATTTGCATTATTTCACATTATTTTTACGTTGAACCTCATTTGCCATGTAGTTGCCCACCCCATTCATTTGTTTAGATCTTCTTGCAAGGTTTCCACATCCTGCGGAGAAATGATTGCCCTGCTTAGCTTGGTATAGTCAGCAAATACTGAGATTGAGCTGCTTATCCCATCCTCCAGGTCGTTTGAGTAAATTAAATAGGATTGGTACCAGGACAGAACCCTGGGGGACCCCACTTTCCACACCGGACCAATCCGAGAACTCCCCTTTTATCACTACCCTCTGAACTCGCCCCTGTAGCCAGTTTACAATCCATGTACTCACCCTTTGATCCATGCTGTCAGACCTTAGTTTGTACAGTAAAGGTTGATGGGGAACTGTATCGAATGCCTTTGCAAAATCCAGATACACCACGTCTACGGGCCTTCTTTTATCTACATGGCAGCTCACCTCATAGAGGGTTAATAGATTCGTTTGGCAAGAATGATTCTTCATGAATCCATGCTGATTACTGCTAATGATAGCATTGTCATTACTAAAATCTTGTATATAGTCCCTTATCCCCTCCAAGAGCTTTCATACAATTGATGTTGGGCTAACTGGTCTGTAATTCCCAGGGATATATCTTGATCCTTTTTTAAATATTGGTGCTACATTGGCTGTTCTCCAATCTTCTGGTACCATACCAGTCAGTAGACCTAAAAATAATGAACAATGGTCTGGATATTACTTGATTGAGTTCCTTAAAAAGGACCCTCGGATGCAAGCCATCTGGTCCCGGTGACTTATTAATGTTAAGTTTTTCAAGTATATTTCTAACTCTATCCTCTGTTAACCATGAGGATGTTTCCTGTGACGTGTCATAAGGATAAACATTGCAGTCTTGGTTATTGAATCCCCCCGTTTCACTCGTGAAGGCTGAGGAGAAGAATAAATTCAATTCCTTTGCCATCTCTCTCTCTTTTCTAATCATATTCCCTTCTTCATTCTTTATGGGGCCAATATGATCCGACCTCCCTCTTTGACTATTTATATACTTAAAGAATTTCTTGGGATTTTTTTTTTTTTTACTCTCCTCTGCTATGTGCCTTTTCGTGTTCTATCTTAGCCGTCCTGATTGCACCCTTACGTTTCTTGTTGCATTCTTTGTAAAGTTGGAATGCTGATGATCCTTTTTCACCTTGTACTTTTTGAAGGCTTTCTGCTTTTTGATTTTATATGCATTTTTATGATAGATTTAAGCCACCCAGGACTTTTTATAGATCTTTTTTAAATATTTTTCCATTGGGATGCGCTAATAGACTTTTTTAATATGCTCTTAAAACACACCCATTTTTCCTCCGTGTTCTTTGTTCCTAGGATTTTATCCCATTTATTATCTTCTAGCAAGGAGCTTAGTTTATGGAAGTTGACTCTTTTTAAAATTCAGTGTCTTTGTATTCCCCTTATGTTTCCTATTTGTGTGATTTTATACTGAAACGAATTGACCTGTGGTCACTGTTTCCTAAATTGCCCCGTATTTCTACATCCACGCAGATCTGTATTGTTGGTAATCAGTAGGTCTAGTAACGCATTGTTCCTTGTTGGTGCAATTACTATCTGACACATGAAATTGTCCTGTAAGACATTTAGGAACTGGCGAGCCTTAGCCGAATGCGTGGTTCCTTCCGCCCAGTCTATGTCCGGATAATTAAAATCCCCCATTATAATAACACTTCCCATCCTTGCTAAACTGTGATAGGCGGTCCTCCCCCTCCTTCCTCTAGTTAGGGGGCCTATAGCATACTCCCAGTATTACTTCCCCCTTGGTTTCCTCCCTTTGTAGCTCTACCCATAAGGATTCCACCTCCTCCCTTTCTCCATTAGTGATATCGTCCCTCACATTCACTTGTACATCATTTCTGATATACAGGCATACCCCCCCCCCCTTTTTTTTACACTCCCTATCTCTGCGATATAGGGAATACCCTTGGATGGTTGCCAGCCAATCATGAGAGCCGTTGAACCAAGTCTCTGAAATTCCCACAAAATCTAAATTCTCCTTGTACAATAGCAGCTCTAGTTCTCCCATCTTGTCCGCCAGACTCCTGGCATTAGTGAACAAGCCATGCCGTTTTGAACGGTCGCATACTATCTCCTTATTGGGTCTTCTGAGGTTGCAAATAGGACTTGTTACTATACTTCGGGTTTAGGTGCTTTAGTCAACCTACCACTAATGCCCCCCAATACTACCCTCTGAAATTTGTTCCATGCTGGCTAACTCTACATCTGAACCTTCCCTCATTGCCTAGTTTAAAAGCCCCTCTAACCTATTAGCCATCTTTCTCCCAGCTTATCTGCACCTTCCCCATTTAAGTGCAGTCCGTCCCTGCTAAAGAGCCGGTAACCAACTGAGAAGTCGCCCAGTTCTCCAGGAACCCAAACTACTCTTTTCTACACCAGCTTCTCAGCCACTTGTTTACTTTCCTAATCTCCCGCTGCCTTTCTGGTGTGGCTCGAGGTACCGGTAGTATTTCTGAGAATACTAAATTGGAGGTCCTTTTTCTCCATTTAGGGCCTAAGTCCCTAAAATAATTTTTTAGGACACTCCATCTTCCTCTGACTTTGTTATTGGTGCCAACGTGCACCATGACAGCAGGGTCTTCCTCAGCCCCTCCCAGTAATCTGTCCACCAGATCCGTGATGTGCCGCACCCGAGTGCCTGGTATACAATATACAGTTCGGCGCTTCAGGTCTTTGTGACAGATTGCCCTCTCTGTCCTTCTGAGAATTGAGTTCCCTACCACCAGAATCTGTCTTTCCTTTCCCTTGGCTTTACCCCCGACCTCACTGCAGGAGTTATTCCCCTGGCAGCTAGGGGCGTCAGTCTGTTCCAGCAACGCCGGTCCCTGACTGGTTTCACCAATGTCACGCAACAGGGCGCACTTATTGGGATGTTCCAGCCCGGGATCGGCCTCCCTGACTCTTTCCCCTCTACCCTTCCTGTCTGTCACCCATCTACTCTGCTCTGGTGCCTGCACCTATTTGTCTCCACCCACCTCTGTGCTGGCCCCTGCCGGGTATGATCCCTACTTTCCTTTAGTATGGAGAGTCTTCTCAGTGTTGACCGTTGCTTCCCTAGATTCAGAACCTGGGCATCCAGGCAAACAACGCGCTTACGTTTTGCACAGCAGTATTCACCCTCGATCAGCTGATTAAGAAACGCGTACATGCCGCAAGATGTACACCGAGTCGCATCTCTACACCCGCAGGGCTTCATACCCACTAATTTATTGGGGATTAAACCCTGTCCAAATTAACTAGCTTCCTAACACTAATACTCAACAATACAAAGGCGCTCATGGCATATGGGCGTTCACGGAGTGCCATACATGGGCGCCACCACAATGTTCAGGTTACTCACAGTACTCAACAATGCATAGCGTCCCCACTACACACAGTCTTCTGTTTGACTGCTCTGTACCTGCTAAAACGCCCCTGCAATCAGACACTTGCAGGGCTTGTCAGCGTGTACAGTCTCCCCCCCGTCAGCCTGCCTGTTACTGCTCCCTTCGCTCCCCTGGGGAGGTTGGCCTGGTTAGCACTCAAACAAGCACTCACACACAAACGCACACAGCTTCTGGACACCACGCTGCTCAGCTCTGCTGGGCTCCTCTGCTGATTCGGATTTTGCGCCAAACACAACAGCACCACAGCCCACTGGAGAAACTATTGCAGGATGGGGGTGGTGGGGGACTTTTGTGCCTGGGTATTTTAATGACGATTCACAGGAAATCCTTTTAAGTGTTTTATAGTTACTGAATCATATTGTTGGATGGGTCATTTGTTTTATAAAATATTGTCTGATTAAAGCAATCTTACTATACCTCATTTATTTTTGCCATACTACAGGTGTTGTGTATTTGTTTGGAAAAGTTTGGATCGAGTCAGCAGAAGCATTTGTCAGTTGCTGTGTTAGTGTGAAAAACATTGAGCGAACCATTTACCTTCTACCACGTGAAACGGTAAGCCCCACTCTTTAAGGCCCCATTCAAACTTGAGCTACGCATCTTTAATCGTGTTTGGGCTTTTTTTTTTTTGTTTAAGTGTTTTTTGTACAGGCGCATTTTTTTCAGACTTAAGCATATATACATTTTCCTTGTACCTCAAACTTTGGAAAGCAACTGTTTTTGTGCAGCAGCTGCTTCCACTTCTATGGGATGCCTGTGTGCAGCTCAGAGGTGGATGTGTTTGCAGCAAAACCCAGCTCAGCACGGAGGATGGGGCTCATAACCCATCTGAATGAGCTCAATGAGTCAGGATTGAGCTCAATCTCCTAAGATCAAATGCGTTCAGCCCCGCTGCCTGCATTCTGTCAAACTATAGCATGCTGAAATGCATTGTAGCTGTATGGGCAGAATGCTACACCAAGGGCACTCTGCATTTAGGGATTAAAGTCTTGAGGCTGTAGCCAGGCAGTGACTAAGGGACCAGTGAGGTGTCCACAGCACAAGGATCCTGGCGGGTGCACAGGCTCAGCACTTCTGGAAAAGGTGCAGGTACAATCAGACAGTGTAGTATTTGTACAGCATACATATGCACCTAAACACCTTTACTGTGAAATACTTATGATGTTTATCATTATGATATTCACAGTAAGGCCCCTTTCACACGATCGGACCGTTCAGGTCCGCCTGTCAGTTTTGACGGCGGACCTGAACGGGCGCTCCATGTTAGTGTATGGAGCGTCGGATGTCAGCGGAGACATGTCCGCTGACATCCGACCCGGTCCGATCCGCTGAAGAGCAGACGGATGGCCCTACGTCCAGGTCCGTCGCTGGCGGATCGGATCGGGGGAGATCTGACAAACGGACACACTGTCCGTTTTCGTCCGATCCCTCCATAGGCGGCAGCGGCACCTGACAAGCCCCTCCCCGCTCAATGAGCAGAGAGGGACCTGTCATCCGCCGGCTCAGCGGAGATCAACGGACAGATCTCCCGCTGAGCCGGCGGACCGAGGCGGGCTCCGTAGAAACGGAGTCCGCCTCGTGAGAAAGGGGCCTAAGTGGGTAGGTGTATATGTATGGCTTTGCACCGTGGGTCATCAAAAATTATTACCTTTTGTTGTGTTCAGCAGGCAGTACCGACTGCTGAATGTGACCCACTCAACGTATTGGGTGTGCCCCAAAATGGTGTGCAGTGCATGCGCTACTGCATAGCTTAAGGGGTTAAAGTAGGTGGTGAGCAGGTGTTGTGTCAAATACTCTCAGAAGAGTGATCCATATTGTGGATCGCTCTTCAGAGAGCAATGCTACAGTAAAATAGCCCTGAGGACTTGTTCAGACTAGCAATGACCTTTTGAAGAGCAATCCATGTTTGGGTCACTCTTCATAGAGCATTTCAGGCTGTACAATGGCTCCTTTTAACTGCTTCAATACAGGGCACTTTTACCCACTTCCTGCCCAGGACAATTTACAGCTTTTAGCGCTGTCACACTTCGAATTACAATTGCGCAGTCATGTAACCCAATTTTTTTTCCACACAAATAGAGCTTTCTTTTGGTGGTATTTAATCATCGCTGAGTTTTTTATTTTTTGCTAAAAAAAAACCTGAAAAGTTTGAAAAGATTTTTCTTGGTTTTGTCAGAAAAATTTGTAAATAAGTTTTTCTCCACTGATAGGGGGCAATTATGGGCACTGAAAGGCAGCACTGACTTGCATCAGTGATGGGCACTGTTGGGGCTGCACTGATGATCAGCGCACTGAGAGCCGATAACCGGCATTTCCTTATGTACACGTGATCAGCTGTGATAGGACATGGGTAAAGAGTCGAAGACCGGTGTCGTGTTGACACAGCACGCACTGTTCGCCAGCATGATGAAAATGGGCTGACGTAGTCCCAGACCAGAGCATCCCCCCGCCATTTGTGTATTCGGTGGGCGGTAGGAATTATAAAATGCTCTATGAAGTGTGATCCAAACAGATTGCTCTTCAGGGAGCATTGCTAGACTGTACGAGCCCTAAGAGCTATTTTACACTAGTGTTGCTCAATCGAAGTCACTCTTCAGGATGCATTTGACAGACGCCTTCTCACCACCTGATGACTTTTTACTATGGGTAACTATGTGTTCTTTTCTAAAATGTATTTAATTCTATATTACCATGAAAGCAAAAATAAAAAAAAGCTATATTACCACGAAAGCAAAAAATATCCTATCTATATTATATACAGTTGTGCTCATAAGTTTACATACCCTGACAAAATTTGATTTCTTGGTCATTTTTCAGAGAATATGAATAACACAAAAACTTTTCTTTCACTCATGGTTGGTGTTTGGCTGAAGCCATTTATTATCAATCAACTGTGTTTACTCTTAAAGCCCTTTCACACTGAGGTGCTTCAAAAACGCCCTAAAATGCCTTAGCATTTTTACAGTGTTTTTTCTGCGCTAGCGGTAAAATTACCGCAACGCTGTGGGCGTTTTAACAGCGTTTTTCAAGCGTTATTAAAGCATGGGCGAGTGAACGAGCGCGTCACCTGATACTCCAGTGACAGCCCTGACGAGGAAGGGCGGAGCTAGCGTGTTGGAAGCAACGAGTGGCCTGATCCTGCGACCAATCAGCGCCTTGGACAGAGAGCGCTTCTCCCCCCTCCAGGTTCAATACTTGGATCAGCCCGGACCGGAGACGCTGGATGTATCAGCTGTTGCAGACACTTTCTCTACATGGTCCCTACAGAGGGCGAAATCTGCATGTTCGTTAGACCTCGCTAATAGGGGGTCCACCATCGAGGGTAAGGGAGGGTCCATCTTTAGCATTTATCTTTTGGATTCACCGTAAGCGGAGTCGCATCTATTTATCCCTCTCTCCTTTTTTCAATCATACGTATGATGGTTTTATGGAAGGTGGATGGTGTTTTCTCATGCTGATGAACTTTTCCTATATTGTTTCACTTCATGGACTGGAGTCACAATTTTCACATATTATTTATATATTCATTATTCACTCCTGTTAATTATCACACTCAATTCTAAATGATTTGTATTGGTTGAGTTTTCACGTTTACATATTTCACAGGTCATATCATTTATGATTAGAGATTTTTTTATTTCACTTTTATGCAATTTATTTAGTTTTTTGCATTGGTTTACTATATTTTATTTTTTCTTGTTTCATGCAAGTTTATTTATTCTTTAATATCACTGGTGTATACAGACCGTAAGCGCACTTTTTTACATAGTTTTGGATTTTGTACACGGATATTGGTGTTTTATTAGTGCAGCTATCAGTCTGTTCTCTAATTAGGCTCTGTAGCGTGGTTTTTCCAATTTATTTTAATTGAAGCATGGGCGTCAAAGAATAACCCCACCTACCTACATGTAGATGCTCTCTTTTCTGCTTGCATGTTTACCTTTTTGTGAGATTGTGTGACTTTTCTACAGCTCAGGGTGGATTATAGGTGCTATTCAGGCATTTTTACAACGTTTTCAATTCATTTCAATGGAGAGGGGCATTTTACAAGCGCTTTTTTTTAACTGCCCAAAAGCTGCTCCAAAGATGCTGCTTGCAGGACTTTTCTCAAGGCCTTGCCAGCGCAACGCCTCGGTGTGAAAGGGCCCGTTGAGATGCATGGGGAGCATTTTATGAGCGTTTTAATAGCGCTATTTTTAGCGCAAAAACGCCTCAGTGTAAAAGGTGTCTTATAATCACAGCAAAAGCTACTCAAATGACCCTGATGAAAAGTTTACACACCCCAGTTCTTAATACCGTGTATTGCCCCTTTAACATCAATGACAGTTTGGAGTCTTTTGTGGTATTTGTAGATGAGGCTCTTTATCTTCTCAGACAGTAAAGCTGCCCATTCATTTTGGCAAAAAGCCTCCAGTTCCTGTAAATTCTTGGGCTGTCTTGCATGAACTGCATGTGTGAGATCTCCCCAGAGTGGCTCAATGATATTGAGGTCAGGAGACTGAGATGGCCACTCCAGAACCTTCACTTTATTCTGCTGTAGCAAATGACAGGTCGACGTGGCCTTGTGTTTCGGATCATTGTCATGTTGGAATGTCCAAGTATGTCCCATGCGCAGCTTCCTGGCTGATGAATGCAAATGTTACTCCTGTGTTTTTTGGTAACATACTGCATTCATCATGCCATCAATTTTGACCAAATTTCCTGTGCCTTTGTAGCTCACACATCCCCAAAACATCAGCGATCCACCTCCGTGTTTCACAGTAGGAATGTTGTACCTTTCATCATGGGCCTTGTTGACTCCTCTCCAAATGTAGTGTTTGTGGTTGTGACCAAAAAGCTAAATTTTGGTCTCATCACTCCAAATGACTTTGTCCCAGAAGGTTTGAGGCTTGTATCTGTGCTGTTTAGCTTATTCTAAGTGGGATACTTTGTGGCATTTGCGTAGTAATGGCTTTCTTCTGGCGACTCGACCATGCAGCCCATCTTTGTTCAAGTGCCTCCTTATTGTGCATCTTGAAACACCCACGCCACATGTTTTCAAAGTGTCTTGTATTTCACCTGAAGTTATTTATGGGTTTTTCTTTGCATCCCGAACAACTTTCCTGGCAGTGGTGGCTGAAATTTTAGTTGATCTACCTGACCGTGGTTTGGTTTCAACCGAGCCCCTCATTTTCCACTTCTTGATTAGAGTTTGAACACTGCTGATTGGGATTCTCAATTCCTTGGATATCTTTTTATATCCCTTCCCTGTTTTATACAGTTCAACTACCTTTTCCCGCAGATCCTTTGACAATTCTTTTGCTTCCCCCATGACTCAGAATCTAGAAACGTCTGTGCAGCACTGGATGAAAGATGCAAGGGTCTGTCAGGAATCCAGAAACTCATTGACCTTTTATACAAACCGATCACAGGTGAGGATGGTTACCTTTTAATAGCCATTCAAACCCCTTTGTGTGTCAACTTGTGTGCATGTTATCAGGCCAAAATCACCAGGGTATTTTGATCAGGGTCATTTGGGTAGTTTCTGTTGTGATTATGATTTAAAAAGAGTAAACAGTTGATTGTGAATAAATGGCTTCAGCCAAACATTAACCATGAGTGAAAGAAAAGTTTTTGTGTTATCATTCATTCTCTCTGAAAAAATGGCCAAGAAATCATAAATTCTGCCACGGTATGTAAACTTATGAGCAGAACTGTGTATATGGATAGATTAGAGAGAGAGAGAGCTTTTAATTTTTAAAACATTTTTTTACTGGTTTCATTCAAATATCACAAGTATCAGTGCAGTGACAAGTTTGATGCTCTTTTTTTCTGAGGTCTTTTTAAGTTGGATAGTTTTGAAATGAAATAAGTCAAATCAGTGTGTACACCTTCCCTCTCCCCCCTCGCTCTCCCTGAGCTTTAATCATGAGAGAAATCATAGCTGGGTGTCGTCACCCACTCCCCCCATGTGCGCATAAAGAAAAAAAGTTGGACAGTGAGTGGTGGTAAAAAAGAAGTGGTAAATTAATGAGGGAGTGTCGATCCAGAGAGGTCATGCACGCCCTAGCGTGAACAAAGGTTTTCAGTTTCTAACTGCCTTGGAGATAAGAGATAAGAACATTGGGATTGCTGAGGTAGAAATTATATTACAAAACTCTTCTTTCTTATTGTACATCACGGGACACAGAGCCATAGTAGTTACTATGTGGGTTATAGGTCACCTTCAGGTGATATACACTGGTATGCCCCAAGACAAAAAGTGCACTCCTTATATAACCCCTTCCACTACTGGGAGTACCTCAGTTTTTTCGCCAGTGTCTAAGATGTTGGTCATGAGTAAAGATGTGCTGTGCTGAGCTCCACTGGAGCAATCCTTGCTGGGGCTAGCCATGCTGCCGGATCCATTCAAAGTGTCTTTTTTGGCCAAATTGAATGGTACCCGGGCCTTGTATCCGAAGAAACGAGGCTTTGCCTGTAACGCTTCTCTTTTTATTGAGCTGGACCCCAGGATCCAGTACTTTTTGGTATTAAGGCCATAAAGTTTTACTGGCGGAGGTGCTATTACAGGTCCAGGATTGTGGGTTTCCTCGAGGATCCCCAGCTTCTGAAGGTTTAACCAAACCCACCGTGAAGGGTGAAGATTGGGTCTGTTGGTTTACCACAGAAAACCCTGCGGCGGGAAAGGTGAGTGGAGTTTTCTAAGAAATTTTTTAAATTTTCTTATGACTGTCTCCTTTTGAATTTAGTAAGTGTTGTCATGCCTATGTGTCACCAGTGGGGGCTGTATTGAGCACTTGATAGATAAAAGGGCATTTTGTCGAGCCACAATGGTATATTGCCTCAAATGTGGAAATCACCTAGCTGCCCGCGCAGAGCACGTTTCATATGCCGTGCAATACAATGTATACATAAGATACGCTGCGCTAAGGTGAAAATATCAATCTGGGCGGGCGCGGAACTGGAAGGTCGCTTCTGAGCAGAGCTCCGTCACCACGGGAACCATAACTCCTTCCCCGGGGCCAATTACGCTTCTAATTGCTCCCAAACTTACCTGCACCCCTGGGGGAACAAGCGGTGCATGCCGTCCTACAAGTCCCGTCGCGGGAAACCGGCACAAAGGTCCCTAACTAATTATTTCCTCAGAACCAAGGAGATGGCTGAAAATTCCCAAGATGGCGCCGCCACTCAGCGTGCTTCAGCTCCTGCGCACAGCCTGACTGCCTCTCCTGCACATTCGTTTGGGGATGGTGAGTACAGAAAGGCAGACCTGGATGACAGCCTCACAGCCATATACAACAAAATCGCTGAGAAATTCCAGACTGAGCTGCACAAATCTACTAACACATTACAGAATGAGATAGCGGTTCTGGGTGGGAGAACGGATCTCTTAGAGACTAAGCATGATGAACTGCAGCTCGCATACACTGACCTCCGGAGAGATCATGAGGCGCTCACAGATTCTGTTACCCAACTCCAGGCCCATTTGGAGGACATGGACAACAGAAATCGGGAGAAACAATTTAAGAATCAGAGGGGTCTCTATTAAGAATCTGAGTTAACCCCAGCCGTTTACAAGCTTTTCCAGTCCTTGCTGCCAGAATCACCCTTGACTGCCTTTGCCTGTGACAGGCTTCACAGAGCCCTCCGTCCTAAACCTCCAGACAGGCCTCCAAGAGACATAATTTTATGTCTCAAGGATTATCTGGTGAAAGAAGAGATTCTTGGGGCCTCACGTAACACCCCTAACATCTTGCTGGATGGCAGCATAATTCAAATATACCCAGATATATCTCCAGCCACCTTGGACAAACGCCGTAAGTTTAAAGAGATCACTACTCCTCTCCAAGAAGCAAGTATCAGATACAGATGGGGGTTTCCCTTTAAACTCCAGGTCTTCCATAATGGATCCACGTACACCGTCATCACCATCCAGGAAGGAAAGGAATCCCTAGTGAAAATAGGTCTCATGGCCAATAAAGACCTCCCTAGGATGCTGTCCACCCCCCGCCCTTCTGCCATCTGGGCCACCCCATCTCCTCAGAGGGATTGCAGACGACAGTCAAGAAGGCAGAGATCGCAGATTCTAGAGGTGTAACTCTAGCTTTCACCACTGGCTCTCTTCCCTGAGATGTCTCTCTTCCTTTGTATTTGTTTTTCCGCTGGTTGCTTTTCATTTTTTATATTATTTCACGCATAGAATACGGGACTTTTTTGGATCGGCTGAGCTGCAACCTGATCTTCCTCTGGAAGGGTCAGAGAGAACTGCCTACTCTATTAACACTAGAATCCCTCACCCTCCCACAACATGTATGCACCTCCATGCACATTTTTTTTGCCAGCGTGTTCCCCGCAATGCCGACGTTCAGTGGTACCCGATTGGTTGTTCCCCCCTCTTGCTGAACTACACAGTCTGAGGGACCAGGATTGTTCCCTCAACCAGGCAAACAAGAGTGTTGGACATTTAATGTCCTATTGTTTAAAAAGTTTTTACTTTTACAGTTAAGCATAGTATCCTCTCCTCAGGATGGGCTTCCCCCTCCTGACCCCAATGTTTTGCACTATTGTTTTTGTTTTTTAGTTTATGGTTTTTGGGTTGTGGGACCTTGTCTATGGATGCCACTAGGTTTGTCATATATGTATTTGCAACTGTATGCCTGCCAGACATCCCCCGCCTTTCGAGGCAGTGGATGTTGGCTGCCAACCCCTCGGGATAACCTCAAACTGATCTGTGCCATTATACCCTTCTACATTTACAATGGGTCTTAAATTAATATCCCATAATGTCAGGGGTTTTAACTCCCCACATAAACGGAAGAAGGCGTTTATTATGTATAAACGCCTTCAGGCGGATATCGTTCTCCTCCAGGAGACCCACTTCTCTGAAAACAATCACCCCACATATTTCAATAGAGCTTTCGGACAGGGGTATTACACGACTTTCGGTTCTGGATCCCAAGGGGTTTGCTATATTTATCAAAAAAGGCCTAGTTTTTGAAGTTCATAATATATACAAAGATCCCTCCTAGCAGGTTTATCATCCTGCAGGGCTCCTTACAGGGTAAGAGGGTTACAATAGCCAACGTATATGCACCTAATGATTCTCAAGTATCTCTTTTTTTAAGGCCTTTTTCCAAGTGTTGGACAAATTATAATCACCCTCATCTACTCTTGGGAGGGGATTTTAACTTGGTGGCGCATTCGGCCATGGATCGGAGCAGAATAGGCAGCACCTGTAACGCCTTCCCTAAAACTCTAAAATCACTATTACACTCACCTAATTTAGTAGACTCATCTTATTTCTAAGCCTGGACATTCATAAGGCCTTCGATAGTGTGCTCTGGCCATACCTCGAACTAACCTTAGAAAAATTTGGCTTCATTGCAGCATTTGTTCATGGCTTTCGAGCATTATATCATCAGCCCCGCACTCGGATTAGATTACTGGGCTGTAACTCTGAATATTTCAGGTTCGGCAGGGATGCCCTCTGTCACCACTTTTATTCGCCCTCGCCATTGAACCCCTGGCCCAGTCCATTAGCTTGGACCCTAATATCAAAGGTTATATAAAAGGGGACCAGTAGTTCAAGTTAAGTCTTTACGCAGACGATGTTCTCCTATTTCTTCCTGATCCAATAGTCTCGATCCCCAATCTGATTTTCACCCTCCATACCTTCCAAGACCTTTCGGGTTTAGGGGTTAACATTTCTAAATGCTCAGCCCTTCCTATAAACTTTCCCCAACATACTATCTCTACAATACAATCCAACTTTGGTTTTGCCATGGATTATCAGTGTTTTAGGGATTAAATTGGCACCTTCTCTCTACAGATTATATTTAGTGAACGGTGTACGGTACGCCGCTCGGCGGCTTCCAGACCCCCCCTCGCCATTTCTCCTTCCTCCCTGTGGATCCTGTAGGATCAGAAGCTTGCGGGAAAGAGCTCTTTTTAAAAGAGGGGAAGGGCTGTAGGCGATGGGGGGGCGGGGCTTAGCGCGGCGTTGGAGTCTTCCAACATCCAGCGCGGGAAGGTATGTTTTAAAAGGCACCTTTTGTGCTGTTACATGCTGCTGGAAGGACACAAGAGCAAATGTGGTGTATAAAAGGTTTGGTAACACAGGCATTCCTTTTAACACATTTACTACTGCATCAGGCTGAGCATTAATAGCAGCAACAGAGCTGGACTATTGCTTAAGCAGTGCAAGCATTCCTTCTTGTACCTCTGCTTTGTGCATCGGTCTATGGTCGGAAGGTGGGCTAAAAACACCTTAAAGGGCTCTAGAAGGACTGTTAGTCACACGGAAGCCTAGAACCATCACAAAAAAGATGGCATCCTAGCCTGAGAGTAATATGGGTGGTCAGAGTGAGCCATCAGGAGGGGCAAGTGTTGCAGCTGCTCTTAACACTGCAGCCCCTTTGTATATTACTAAGGAGGTTTTTTCTTCAACCATTTTAAGTTTGGAGCAAAAAAATTGATGCTTTAATTGCATCCCAGAGTTGGGACTAAGCGCAGCAGGTCCCCATCCATTGCTCAGGACCCTCTTGCTGAAGAACAAGGAGCAAGAGTTGATGAATTTCTTTCAAAAGACCAGGAAGAGGCTGAAGTCTCCTCTTCTGAAGAACCTGGTACGGAAGTATCAGGTTTGCAAGAAAGATTGTTGGTACAGTCTCTCACTGAATTGGTCCGCTCCACATTTTTACTGCCAATAACGCAGTCGGTCGATGAGCCCACTTCTGGTTTGGGTTCACTAAAGCCTCCCCAATCTGTTCATTCTTTTCCTATTCATTCATGGCTAAGGAAGCTAATGTATTCTGAGTGGGAGCACCCAGATAAAGTTTTTTCCTCCGAAAAAGTTTTCAATACTTTATCCTATGGAGGAAGAGTTTTATAAGAAATGGGTAATCCCAGCAATTGACACTGCTATATCCTCTGTAAACAAAAACCTGACTTGTGCAGTAGACAATGCTCATATGCTAAAGGATCCAATGGATAAGAAGTTGGTGTTCCTTTTTAAAAACTATATTTCGATGACGGGTTCAGTTGTTCAACCTGCACTGGCAGCGATCGGAGTATCTCAGTCCTTAAAGGACCAGTACATAGAGATACTCAAAGTTATTCCTGATCAGCAGGCCCAGGAGTTGGACGGGATATCAGAAGCGCCGTGTTTTTCAGTAGACGCTATGAAAGATTCTATTCTCCAAGCCTCACGGCTCATGCTAGGGCTGGTACATCTGCGTAGAATGCTATGGTTGAAAAATTTGTCAGCCAAAGCGCCATGCAAAAAGCTCTTGGCCAGTTTTTCTTTTCATGGTGGACGGTTGTTTGGAGACTATCTGGATAAGTATATCCAAAGAATTTCTAATGGGAAAAGTTCCCTTTTACAGGTTAAGAATAAGTTTAAGCATTTTTCTTTTTAACATGCTTCTTCTCCAGTGCCAAGGGCATCAGCCTCCAGGCAGTCACGACGGCCTCCACCGTCAGGTTCAACAGGTAAACCTCAGGGTCAGTCCTAGGGCCAAAAAAGGACCTGGGGGAACAAACCCGCAAACAGAATACTAAAGCCTCCTTATGAAGATGCACCCTCACTCGCTCGACTGGGGGGGGGCTTCTACAGTTTTCAAGGGTCTGGCAGGAACAATGTCAAGACAGATGGGTGGCTTCCTCCATTTCTCTAGGTTACAAACTAGAGTTCCGAGAGTTCCTGTCTCCTCGTTTTTTCGTTTTCTCAGATCAAACATTCCCAAAGATCCAGCGAAAAAAGTCACTCTTTCTAGCTTTGGATCATCTCTTGTCTCAAAGAGTGATATCATTGGTCCCATTGGAAGAGCAAGGTTTGGGGTTTTATTCAAACCTGTTCATGGTTCCAAAACCAAATGGGGATGTCGGACCCATTTTATATCTCAAAGATCTAAACCGGTTTTTGAATATCCATTCTTTTCGCATGGAGTCAATCCGATCAGTAGTCTCCATCCTACAAGGGGGAGAATTTCTGGCGTCAATCGACATCAAGGATGCTTATCTCAATGTGTTGATTATCCCCGCTCACCAGAAATTTCTTCTCTTCGAGGTAGAAAATCTTCATTTCCAATTTGTAGCTCTGGCTTTTGGTCTAGCTACTGCACCTCGAGTATTTACAAAGGTCCTGGCTCCTCCTTTAGCCAGGCTAATGGCTAAGGTATAATGATACTAGCCTACTTAGACGATCTACTCTTGATAGATCAATCGGTAGCCCGCTTAAATCAAACTTTGGCCACCGCAGTCAGCTACCTGGAATACCTAGGTTGGATTCTCAACCTGGAGAAATCCTCCTTAAAACCATCAAGGAGATTGCAATACTGGGGACTGATCATATATACAGCTCAGAAGAGGGTGCTTATGCCCCAGGAAAGAATCGGTTCCATAAAGGAACTTGATTCAGTAAGTTAAAACGAGAAGAATCTTTCTATTCGACTTTGCATGAAATTGTTGGGAAAGATGGTGGCTTCTTTCGAGGCCGTTCCTTATGCGCAGTTTCATCCAAGACCACTGCAAAACCGTATCCTGTCAACTTGGAACACGAAGGTCCAAACTCTGGACTTCCCAATGCTTTTATCCCCCAATGTGCGTCAGAGCCTCAATTGGTGGTTATCCAAGAATCTTCAAAAAGGGAAATCCTTTCTACCAGTTACCTGGAAGGTGATAACAGATGCCAGCTTTCTGGGCTGGGGAGCAGTCGTGGAAGAAGCATCTGTCCAAGGGAAATTGTCCAACTCAGAGATGACCTTCCCCATCAATATTCTAGAGATTCGGGCAGTACCCCTGGAGGCCTGGATGTCCAGACTACGCAATTGTCCTGTCAGAATCCAATCCGACAATGCCGCAGCGGTGGCCTATATCACCAAGGGGGCACGAGAAGTCGTGCGGCCCAGAAAGAGGTGAATCGTATTCTTTTTTGGGCAGAAAACAACATTCCTTGCCTTTCAGCAATTTTTTATTCCAGGGATAGAGAATTGGCAGGCGGACTACTTGAGTCGCCAACAATTGTTCTCAGGAGAATGGTCCCTTCATCCCGACATCTTTCTGTCAATATGTCAAAAATGGGGAGTTCCGGACGTGGATCTGTTTGCGTCCAGGTTCAACAACAAGATCGACAACTTTGTGTCAAGGACAAGGGATCCGATGGCATACGGAACAGATGCCTTGGTCTTTCCGTGGGATTAGTTTTCACTGATCTATGCCTTCCCTCCTGTTCTGCTTCTTCTGCGTCTTCTTCGCAGGATCAAGCAAGAAGGGAAGGAGGTGATTCTGGTGGCCCAGGAGATCTTGGTTTGCCGAGATCATAAAGATGGCGGTAGGGGACCCTTGGACCCTACCACTGTGGCCAGACCTTCTCTCGCAAAGTCCGGTATTCCATCCTACCTTACAAACGCTAAATTTAATGGTTTGGATATTGAAGCCCACATTCTAAAGGACCATGGGCTGTCAGCTTCAGTAGTTTCTACTTTGGTTAACCACTTCAGCCCCGGAAGGATTTACCCCCTTCCTGACCAGAGCACTTTTTCCAATTTGGCACTGCATCGCTTTAACTGCTAATTGCGCGGTCATGCAATGCTGTACCCAAACAAAATTTGCGTCCTTTTCTTCCCACAAATAGAGCTTTCTTTTCATGGTATTTGATCACCTCTGCCGTTTTTATTTTTTGCGCTATAAACGGAAAAAGACCGAAAATTTGGAAAAAAAAAATATTTTCCACTTTTTGTTAAAAAAAAAATCCAATAAACTCAATTTTAGTCATACATTTAGGCCAAAATGTATTCGGCCACATGTCTTTGGTAAAAAAAATGTCAAGCGTATATTTTTTTTGTTTTGCGCAAAAGTTATAGCGTCTACAAACTAGGGTACATTTTCTGGAATTTACACAGCTTTTAGTTTATGACTGCCTATTATTTCTTGAGGTGCTAAAATGGCAGGGCAGTACAAAACCCCCCCAAATGACACCATTTTGGAAAGTAGACACCCCAAGGAAATTGCTGAGAGGCATGTTGAGCCCATTGAATATTCATTTTTTTTTTTTTTGTCCCAAGTGATTGAATAATGACCAAAGAAAACAAAAATTTTACAAAAAGTTGTCACTAAATGATATATTGCTCACACAGGCCATGGGCATATATGGAATTGCACCCCAAAATACATTCAGCTGCTTTTCCTGAGTACGGGGATATCACATGTGTGGAACTTTTTGGGAGCCTAGCCGCGTACGGGGCCCCGAAAACCAATCACTGCCTTCAGGATTTCTAAGGGCGTAAATTTTTGATTTCACTCCTCACTACCTATCACAGTTTTGAAGGCCATAAAATGCCCAGATGGCACAACCCCCCCCCCCCCCCCCCCCAAATGACCCCATTTTGGAAAGTAGACACCCCAAGCTATTTGCTGAGAGGCATGTTGAGTCCATGGAATATTTTATATTTTGCCACAAGTTGCAGGAAAATAACAAACTTTTTTTTTTTTTTTTTTTTTTTTTGCACAAAGTTGTCACTAAATGATATATTGCTCAAACATGCCATGGGCATATGTGGGATTACACCCCAAAATACATTCTGCTGCTTCTCCTGAGTACGGGGATACCACATGTGTGGGACTTTTTGGGAGCCTAGCTTCATACGGGGCCCCGAAAACCAATCACCGCCTTCACGATTTCTAAGGGCGTAAATTTTTGATTCACTCCTCACTACCTATCACAGTTTCGAAGGCCAAAAAAATGCCAAGATAGCACAACCCCCCCCCCCCCCCCCCCAAGCTATTTGCTGAGAGGCATGGTGAGTATTATGCAGCTCTCATTTGTTTTTGAAAATGAAGAAAGACTAGAAAAATTTTTTTTTCCTTTTTTCAATTTTCAAAACTTTGTGAAAAAAAGTGGTTTGCAAAATACTCACTATACCTCTCAGCAAATAGCTTGGGGTGTCTACTTTCCAAAATAGGGTCATTTGGGGGATTTTGTGCCACCTGGGCATTCCATGGCCTCCGAAACTGTGATAGGCAGTGAAGAATGAAATCAAAAATTTGGGACCAACACAAAAAACTCATCTCAAAACGTTGCCTCTGAGAGGCGAATTACAAAGTGTTGATGCGCTGGTATCTAGTCCCGGCTAGAATCGCTAAATTTCTACCCGAATTTTCCCCAAATTGTTTTAGAGGATGCGGGGATAGAGGTACACACTTGCTCATCTGGTGGACATGCCCTCTGGTGCAGCGTTTCTGGGAAACCACATTCCAAATGGCATCTACCCCCCACCAAATCACCATAGAACCCAACCCAGCAGTGGCTCTACTCAATCTCATACCACAAGATTACACCAGAGCACAGCATCGCCTCCTCCTTCAATTATTCACTGCAGCCAAGCAAACGATTGCTAAGGCCTGGAAAACACCCACACTTAGTATAGCTGAAATGAAAGCAATGATACACAGCAAAATCGAAGCGAAAATTCTAGATAAGGTCCCCCATCATACCAAAACCTGGCAACCATGGATTGAGCATTTTCTACCCGCTGATATTGACGAACATCTCTTGGGACTCTGAATTAGTCCTGACCTAAACCTAGGAACTCGACACCACACCTTTGCCCATGCGCTCCGACCGACCTACACTCCCCCTCTCTGCTATCCCTTTTCCCTTTCTTCTGACTCTTTCCTTTCAATATGCCGCTACCTCCCCCTTTTTTTTCTTTCCCCTTTCTTCTCCTTCTAATACCTACTGATAGTGTACTCTGTCTTATAAGATGGTCCCGGCGGCTCTCTTGTCTGTTTCCTAGGGGGACTGCCGGCACCTCAACATGCCTAATTAAGGGACTCTGTTCCCTTCTACTATTTGCAATTTTAACTAAACCATACCAACATGTTATCTGACGGAGTATCCATTTTCTGTATAATTCCCTATTCTCCATTATATCAGCGTTACAATGTTTGACTGTGATATGCACTGTTTTATGTTAACACGATACCCTGTACTGAAATGTATGGAACAGTTGCTTGTTAATTACCAATAAAATTATTTGAAAAGAATTAAAAATTTAAGCCCTTAGAAAGCCTGAAGGCGGTACTTGGTTTTCGGGGTCCCGTACGCGGCTAGGCTCCCAAAAAGTCTCACATGTGGTATCCCTGTACTTAGGAGAAGCAACAGAATGTATTTTGGGGTGTAATTTCACATATTCCCATGGCATGTTTGAGCAATATCATTTAGTGACAACTTTGTGCAAAAAAAAATAAAAAATTGTCTTTTACCCACAACTTGTGTCACAATATAAAATATACCATGTACTCGACATGCCTCTCAGCAAATAGCTTGGGGTGTCTACTTTCCAAAATGGGGTCATTTGGGGGGGGGGGGGGGGGGGGGGGGGGGTTGGGTTTGAACTGTCCTGGCATTTTATGCACAACATTTAAAAGCTTATGTCACACATCACCCACTCTTCTAACCACTTGAAGACAAAGCCCTTTCTGACACTTTTTGTTTACATGAAAAAATTATTTTTTTTTGCAAGAAAATTACTTTGAACCCCCAAACATATATATTTTTAAAGAAAATGCCCTACAGATTAAAATGGTGGGTGTTTCTTTTTTTTTTTTTTCACACAGTATTTGCGCAGCGATTTTTCAAACGCATTTTTTTGGGAAAAAACACTTTTTTAAATTTCAATGCACTAAAACACACTATATTGCCCAAATGTTTGATGAAATAAAAAAGATGATCTTGGGCCGAGTACATGGATACCAAACATGACATGCTTTAAAATTGCGCACAAACGTGCAGTGGCGACAAACTAAATACATTTTTAAAAGCCTTTACAGGTTACCACTTTAGATTTACAGAGGAGGCCTACTGCTAAAATTACTGCCCTCGATTTGACCTTCGCGGTGATACCTCACATGCATGATGCAATTGCTGTTTACATTTGACGCCAGACTGACGCTTGCGTTCGCCTTTGTGTGAGAGCAGGGGGGGACAGGGTTGCTTTTTTTAAAAAAAATTTTCTTATTTTTTTGCTTTTTTATCTTATTTTTAAACTGTTCATTTTATTTTTTTTAATCATTTTTATTGTCATCTCAGGGAATGTAAATATCCCCTATGATAGCAATAGGTAGTGACAGGTACTCTTTTTTTGAAAAAATTGGGGTCTATTAGAACCTAGATCTCTCCTCTGCCCTCAAAGCATCTGACCACACCAAGATCGGTGTGATAAAATGGTTTCCCAATTTCCCAATGGCGCTGTTTACATCTGGCGAAATCTAAGTCATGAAATGCTCATAGCTTCTGGTTTCTTAGGCCATAGAGATGATTGGAGCCATTCTGGTCTCTGATCAGCTCTATGGTCAGCTGGCCGAATCACCGGCTGCATTCTCGTGTTCCCTGTTGGGACAGGAGAGCCAGAGAAAAACATGGAAGACGGTGGTGGGGGGGGGGGGGGGCGGGCGCATTCCCTCCCACTGCTTTTAAAAGCAGTCTAGGGGCTAATTAGCTGCTAGGGTTGCTTTTACATGAAAGCCGACCGCTGGCTGGAAAGAATGATACCAAGATGATACCTAAACCTGCAGGCATCATTCTGGTATAACCACTCACAGTCCAGCAACATACCATTACGTTGCTGGTCCTTGTTGGGCATATATTGTAATCTTTTTTTTTTTTTTTTTTTTTTTTTTTTTTTTCATGCAGCCTGTGGGCTGAACGAAAAAGAGATTGATTGGTGGCTATGCCCACCATTAGAATACCTCCCTTCATCCACCCACTTCTAATGATGGGCATACATGCATCGTTTATATATGCCGAAGCATGGGGGCATCCTCCCGCAAAAGGTAGGAGCAAATCGCTCCTTCACCCACTGCTGCCTCCACGCTTCGGCATATATGCTGAAGTATGCAACTGTGGTGGTGAAATCACCTCCGACAGCGCTGGAGTCACGGCTTTATGTATCGTGGGAGCAAACGCTGTTGCTGTCAAGATAGATAAATCCGCTCTGCAGCTGAATGGTGTACCTGAAAACAAAAAATGGTTACCAAACATGATAAAAACATAACAATAAAACATCGCTGAATAGAATACAGTAAAAAAGAGCAGAACAATAGAGAATAGAGAGCGAACAATAAAACGACAACTATTTTTGGTTTTTATTAAAATATATGTATGTATGTATATATATGTGTGTATGTATGTATATGTGTATATATATGTGTGTATGTATGTATATGTGTATATATATGTATGTATGTATATGTATGTATGTATATATATATATATATATATATATATATATATATATATATATATATATATATATATATATATATATATATATATATATAGAGAACACTTTTTTTTACACTTTTTTTTTTTTGTAACTTTAACTTTTGTAACTGGTACCAGGTTTGGGTCTCTCAAAATGCGATGGCATCTTGGGAGACCCTGTGAAAGTGTGTCCTAGTCTGTGCACTGCTGTACCCTACGCTAATACTCAACTAGTGTATGGTAGCGTTCAAAACATTCACCAATGCAAAGACCAGGATTGTCAGGACAGAAGGGACAATAATACCGGGTGTCACGCCTAAATCCGCCCTTGCTGCAGACACATCTTTTTTGGGGGGCTCGTTGGGTAGGGGTACTCGGGAGGACATAAAGAAAATGCCTCTCATGCAATTGGTTGGGAAAGGTGAGGTGGAGCACAGTCTGGAAACAGAAGGGCTCTGACGATCTCTTCCTGGAATTTAAGGATCCAGTCCGTCCTGAAGCTCTGTCTAGCACATAAGCGTTCAGCAAAGCCAGTTGAAATAAACAGACACTTTTTTTGTACCGTCTGGCCTTACGGGCAACTAGGTACGGCGCCAACAACTGGTCGTTGAGGTCCACCCCTCCCATATTTTATTAAATATTCGTGGACATATTTTATTTAGTTATATTCGTGGACACAGAGGGGTTTCTCCACAACACCAGTCGTCGTAGTAATTTTGGACCGTCGTGTCTGCATGAAGGGAGGTAAGAACGAAAACATTCTTATTATCCCTCCACTTCATAGCGAGCAAATTATTACACTGCAAGCAGGCTCTCTCCCCCAGCCTAAGACCGGAATCTACAAGCCGCTGGGGAAAGCCCCGGCGATTAGATCACACGGTGCCACATGCTCCAATCTGATGATCAAAAAGGTGACTAAAAAGTGGCACGCTCGTGTAATAATTGTACAAGTGGTACCCCTTTCCGAATAAGGGTGACACCAAGTCCCTCACTATCTTGCCAGCACTTCCTATGTAGTCAGGGCAGTTTGTCGGCTCGACGTGACTATCTTTGCCCTCGTAAACCATAAAACTACATGTATAGCCTGTGGCCCTGTCACAGAGCTTTTACATCTTGACCCCGTATCTGGCACGCTTGCTGGGAAGGTACTGTTTGAATGACAAGCGGCCAGAAAATTTAATCAGGGGAGTAAAGTCTGCAAAACGTTGGTTGAAGTGGTTTACGAGGGGCCGAATTTTGTAGAGCCGATCGTATTCAGGGTCTCCACGAGGACGACAGAGTTCATTGTTGTTGAAGTGCATGAACCGCAAAATCTGCTCGTACCCTGCCCTGGTCATGGAGGCAGAGAACAAGGGCATATGGTGAATTGGGTCAGTGGACCAATATGACTGCAACTCACTCTTTAGTTATGCCTATGTTGAGGGAAAGGCCCAGAAAGATCTTAAATTCGGAGACCATAATTGGTCTCCAATCTCTGGCAAGGGAGGACTGGGGAATAGTGGCGATGTGTTGACCAGCGTATAAATTGCTTTGGTCCACAATAGATCTATAGAGATCTTTGGTGAAAAACGGTGAATAAAAATCAAGTGGTGTAAAATCAACTGTTTCCACCTGAATTCCGGGTTGGCCATTGAATGGGGAAGTACGGGTGCTGCAGAAGTGGTGGGTTCCGAATTCGGTTTGGCGAATGCAGCAGGAAGGGCACTATGGGCACGACGGGCCTGTGTTCGTCTTCTTGGTGGCAGCGGGACACTACTAGTGCTTGCCAGCTTGAACTGCACTTATGGGACTCGCCACGTCACCACGTGATACTGCAGTGCTGGATGTACGACCAGGGTGTACTAGGCCGTTGGTGCTTGCCAGTTCACCAGAAGGAATAGCGGCGCTATTACTGCTCTGCTCCATACGAGGGACCTGCGGTTCTTGCACTTCAAGGACAGAAGATGATTGGGGTCTGGTACGCCTGACCTTGCAGGGACCACAACTCCGTCGTCAGAGCTATCTGTCATGGAGCCGCTGTCGTCTACAGGATCGTATTCTGAGCCTGAATCTGACAGATGAGTGACTTCCTCTTCACTATCTGTCATGCTCAGAAACGTGTAGGCCTCTTCACTAGTGTACCTTCGATGTGCCATTTTGGGCTCTAAATTTAGGGGTAAACTAGTGAGACTCACAGATTAAAAAGCTCTTGACTGTCAGCGACTGTATCAAAACTCAACCAAAAACCTGTTGGCGATCTCAGGGATCAGGCCTGACTCTGCAAACGCTGCAGTTATGTGTGCTTAGTGTTTTGTAAGTGTTAGTGATCGATACTGCACTTGGGTGGGCTGGGACCCCTCGCAGGTGCTAGCAGGTATCTGGGCTGATCCCGCTAACGCTGTTTTTGGGAACCCTAAACTGCTGGGGACGCTAGTATAGATCTGATCGGATCAGATATCAATCCCTTCAGATACTATAGCACTAAGGGAGGTGTATGCTGCGTGCGTGGGTGTTAGCGGTACTGACGCTAACCTGACGCTGCCTGGGGCGACGCAGACCTTATTTGACCCTAAAAACGTAACTTATATCACCGCCGGGCAATTAGGGGGTTAAACCTTTATTAGGTAATAAACGGCTGGTGCCCTAAAACTATAATAAACTATAATAAACAAACTAACCAGCGTCACCCATAACAGTTATACGGTAATCACTGGTGAAAGGGTTATCTAGGGGGCAATCAGGGGGTTAAAACCTTTAGTAGGTAGTATATGGGGGTCCCTGTCGCTATAAAACGCTGACGGCGAACCTATATGCTTACCTCCCTAACCAGCGTCACCTGTGTCACTAATACAGCGATCAGAAAAACGATCGCTTAGTGACACTGGCGACAGGGGGAGATCAAGGGGTTTACCTTTATTAGGGAGGGTTAGGGGGGTACCCTAGACCTAATGGGGGGTACCCCAGACCTAAAGGGGGCTAACCCTAACTGCCCTAACACTTATAACTGTCACAAACTGACACCAATGCAAAAAAAAAAACTGCTATTGGTGTCACTGTGACAGGGGGTACAGGGGGGTGATGGGGGGTGAAAAGTGTGCCTAGTGTGTTCTACTGAAAGTGTAGTGTTGGTGCAACTCACATTGATGTCTTCTCTCCTCGGCGCCGGAACGAAAAGACCGGCTTGAGGAGAGATGACATCACTTCCTCTGCCGCAGCAGAGGAAGAATTTCATTCCTGGGGAGCGATCGCGAGGGGGTGGCCGCGAACGAGTGGCCTCCCCCTCAGCCTTTACAGCTTCCCCACTGATGCTGACCGCCTCGGGCACCGGGGGGCGCGCGCTGCACCCCCAGCCCACCGGAGGCAGATCACGTACCAGGTACGTGATTTTGCCTGCCAGTGCTATTCTGCCGCAGTATATCTGCGTTAGGTGGTCGGCAAGTGGTTAATGCTAGGAAGCTGGCCTCCAGAGTCATATACTATAGAGTCTGGAAGGCATATGTCTCCTGGTGTGAATCCAGGAGTTGGCAGAACTCCAGAAAATATTTCATAGGTAGGATTCTTGAATTCGTACAGATGGGATTAGAAATTAAGCTGGCCTGAAGTACTATCAAGGGCCAGGTGTCAGCCTTATCTGTGTTTTTTTTAACGACCACTTGCTTCACACTCTCTGGTTCGTAACTTTATTCAGGGGGTAACGTGGATTAATCCCCCAGTTAAGTCTCTCCTGAACCCTTGGGACTTAAATTTAGTCCTGTCAGCATTACAAAAACAGCCTTTTGAGCCAATTTGAGATATTCCCTTGGACCCCTTGACGAGAAAAATAATTTTCTTGGTTGCCATATCTTCAAGAAGAGTATCGGAGCTGGCTGCTCTTTCTTGTAAAGAGCCATATTTGATTATTCATAAGGATAAGGTTGTATTGCGGCCTCATAATTTCCTACTGAAGGTAGTGTCAAATTTTAATCTAAACAAGGATATTGTTTGTCCTTCATTTTTTCCAGAACCTCTCCACTACATTCTCTTGATGTGGTGAGAGCGGTCAAGGTCTATTTGAAAGTGACCAGTCAGATTCGTAAAACAGATATTTTGTTTGTATTGCCAGACGGTCCTAAAAGAGGACAGGCAGCATCGAAATCTACTATTTCTAAATGGATTTGTCAAGTGATTGTTCAAGCTTATGGTTTAAAAAGGAAAATTCCTCCCTTTGATGTTAACCACTTCAATACCCGCCTATAGTAAAATGACGTCCTCCTCTTTGTGGGGTGATATCTAAATGATGCTTGCAGCTAGATGCATCATTCAGATATCATTCTTTTCAGCTGCCGATTCTGTGCACGATAAGAACGATCATAGCGGCAGTTCCGCCGCTTGATCGTTCTTATAGGCGACGGGAGGGGACGTCCCCCCCCCTCCCGCCGCCATCCGGTGCTTCTCCGGGCTCTCCCGTGCCATCGGGGACCCGGAGAATGAATCGGCCGGCGCCGGATGTTGACGATAGAGATGACTGGTGACCAGATGGTCACCAGTCATCTCTATGACCGTGGGAGGCCCGGGCGCGTCGTTATGACGTCACGCCCGGGTACCCGGAACTAACCGAAGCCGCGATCGCGGCTGTCAGCATGAGATCGGTAAATTTTTTTTTTCCGATCTCATGCTTTCCAGCCTAGAGGAGAGATGTGGGGTCTTATTGACCCCACATCTCTCCATAAAGAGGACCTGTCACATAGATTCCTATTACAAGGGATGTTTACATTCCTTGTAATAGGAATAAAAGTAATTAAAAAAAAAAAATGTTAAAAAAAGTGTAAAAATAAAAAAAATGAAGTAAAAAAAAAAAATTAAATAATAAAATTTTTTTTTTAAAACGCCCCTGTCCCCGATAGCTCGCGATCAGAAGCGAACGCACACGTAAGTCCCGCCCACATATGTAAACGCCGCTCAAACCACACATGTGAGGTATCGCCGCGTGCGTTAGGGCGTGTGCAACAATTCTAGCACTAGACCTCCTCTGTAACTCTAAACTGGTAACCTGTAAAAAATTTTAAAGCGTCGCCTATGGAGATTTTTAAGTAATGAAGTTTGGCGCCATTCCGTGATTGTGCGCAATTTTAAAGCGTGACATGTTAGGTATCCATTTACTCGGCGTAACATCGTCTTTCACATTATACAAAAAAATTGGGCAAACTTTACTGTTTTGTTATTTTTTAATTCATGAAACCGTTTTTTTTCCAAAAAAAAGGCGTTTGAAAAATTTTTGCGCAAATACCGTGTGAGATAAAAAGTTGCAATGACCGCCATTTTATTCCCTAGGGTGTCTGCTAAAAAAACATATATAATGTTTGGGGGTTCTGAGTAATTTTCTAGCAAAAAAATAATGATTTTTACATGAAGTAGAGAAATGCCAGAATAGGCCCGGTATTGAAGCGGTTAAAGCCCACTCTACCAGGGCTGTTAGTGCTTTTTGGGCAGTGCATCACCAAGCCTCCATGGCTCAGATCTGCAAGGCCGCAACTTGGTCTTCCGACCATATATTTACCAGATTCTATCAAGTATATGTAAAAGGTCATGAGGATATCACCTTTGGGCGCAGTGTACTGCAGGCTGCAATATAAGTCCTCTAGTCTCTTAGTGCCCTACTTTTGTTGTCTCCCTCCCTTCAGTTAGCATTGCTATGGGACATCCCACATAGTAATTACTATGGCTCTGTGTCCTGTGATGTACGATAAGAAAATAGGATTTTTATAACGGCTTACCTGTAAAATCCTTTTCTTTGAAGTTCATCACGGTCCCTCACTTCTTGGTATACACGTGTATTGCTTTGCTACAAAACTGAGGTACTCCCAGTAGTGGGAGGGGTTATATAGGGAGTGCACTTCGTCTTACGGCGTGCCATTGTCCATCGCCTGAAGGTGGCCTATAACCCCCATACTAACTTCTATGGCTCTGTGTCCTGTGATGTACTTTAAAGAAAAGGATTTTACAGGTAATCTGTTATAAAAATCCTATTATTTTTTATGAAAAGTAAAATTATGACAGAAAAGATGAACAGTGGTTAAACAACCTGAAGACCAGGGCAGTTTCTTTCTTTTCACACCTGTTAAAGTGGTTGTAAATGTAAACCCATGAAATACAAAAAAACTGTAAGGCAAAGACCTAATGAGCACAGGGGCACCTGTGTAAGTTCACCTTACAGAGTTTTCCTGGAAAAAAAAAAAAAAAAAAAAGTTAAAAAATTATGTATACAAACAAAATATAATTCCAGTTTTTTGGCCAAAGACACTAAACATGTCTAGCATTAAAATTTTGCACACCCACATGTATTGGCGAAAAACTGTGGTACTCAAAATTGTCCATGGGCAACGGTTTAAAAGTCCTCATGAGTTATCAATTTTAACCTTCTAACAGTTAGCAGCGATCGATGGCCCCAGAGTTGTTGCTCTCACTATGGTGATACCTCACATGTGTGGCACAGTCACTGTTTACTGTGCATTAGTTTGCCTTAATGCATTTTGCCTTTTTTTTTTTTTTTTTTCAACAGCATGGCAGGGGCAGATCTATTTATGGAGACATCAGGGGGGTTTGGTCTATTAGACCCCCGATGTCACCTATGTCCACTGCAGCTAATTAAGCACAGATCATACTTGTCTGAATCCCCAGTGGTGAATGAATGAACTGAAACCAGAAGTGACCAAATTTGCCTAGATGTTCCTTAAGCTTCTTCTGTCTGAAGCAAGTTACCCCCAGCCCTAGACTTCCCATTCTCAGTACTGTAAAAGTAGATCTACAGCTACCTGGGTCACTTTTACTGAAAAGCTGTTCTCCGGGCCTGAAAACTCTACTATGTGCACAACTACAGCTGTGAGCATGTTTTAACCACCTGAAGTCTACCATTGTTTATATACATTGGACAAGACAGCAAGGGGTTAAACAACTGTATTCTGTGATCTAAAGATGCCTGGGAAGCAGTAGAAGGGCTTTTACGAGCTTTGTCCCACTGCCATTAAACATTTCTAGAGAATTTGGCTTATACAACATAGTGATTTTTCTCAGTGTTTTGATATGTATATATGTCTCTCTTATATTTTTTTAAAGAGAATCCAGTTGCCGTCAGGAAAAGACACGGGTGTTCCAGTGAACATGATGAATGTGTACCAAGAATTTAATGATCACATTTCAGAAAAATATAAGATAATGAAATTCAAGTCTAAGGTTGGTGGTTTTGGCTATCCTATGCATATGTTTTGGTTGTGTATAGACTACATTGGAGATAAATTTCTAAAGGCTTCAATACAGAGCATTTTCGGATTTGACCTTTATATGGTCATCCTACATCAACCTGATAAGAAAATGTATCCCTTAATTCAGTAGTCATTATTGTTGGTCAAAACCAAAAAGGTAAAGTAGGCGCTAATCCCCTTAATGTGCACTCGTGATCTGTGTTTAAACAAACTTATACATTGAACATTATGACATTGATATCGTTCAAGGACCATATGAAATAACCTTTTTAAGGTGAAAACCTATATCGCGAAAATGAATACTAGGTCAGCTCTCAAATTTTCCACTCGCATTTGCGGGGGGTTGGCCCGAGTCCTGTCCATGTCAATGGGCGCAGCAGTAGGACTCGAGTGCCCCCATGAAAAGCTGCTCTCTGTGGGGGCACTCGATGAAGAGGAGGGGCCTGGAGCACTGCCAGGGGACGCCAGAAAAGGAGGATCGGGGCTGCTCTGTGCAAAACCCTTGCACAGAGCAGGCAAGTATGACATGTTTGTAAAGGTTCATATGTTTGTTATTTAAAAACCAAAAAAAAAAATCATTTTAATCCTTAGGCCACATCTAGAAATGCTAGAGGGGCGTTTTTTCAAAGTGATTCCTCAACAAAATAAAGCATGGAGGTTCTTTTCAGTTTGCCTTGAAATATTAAAAACAAATTATTAAATAGCATTTTGAGTTTGTGGCACTTAAAGCAGAACTTAACCGTATCCAAGTACAGTATCCTGTAGCAGCTAGTCAGATTTCACTAGAAAGAAATAAGACAAATTAAGATGGAATTTGGCAAGTTACTACTGATAAAGCAAAGCAACACTTTTCACTTTATTGTAGCCTTCGGCAAACACGTATACTTTACCTTTCAATTCTCCACTGCTCTGTTGTGCTATCAGGAGTGAAAGCAACACCTTTTATAAGCTATGAGTCCATGGAGTCTTGGCTTGCACAAGGCTTTTGATTCCTTTTGGGACAGTGCTAATTGGCCCAACACTGTCATATGGGTGAGTCAAGTGCTCCTCCATATTCAAATGAATAAAAAACATATGTGCTGCTGAGAATTTAGCGGGGCGGGAATGGACCTGGAACTACCTAATAAATAGCAGAAATTATTATGCATGCACTTTTTTTTTTTTTTTATTGTGTTGCCACGTGTTGTGCAGCAATAAACATCCCTTTGGAAGCGGTGTTGGGGTGCCCTTCAGAATGAATAGGACCATGCTGCACCCACGCACTTAAGACACATTGCCTTGCATTGCAGTAAGGTGTGTTAAACTTTGAGCCATCTTTTGTAGGGTAAATTTTGAGCCAGCCAAGCCGAATATCAATATTAAGCACTTATAATATTTTGTGTGAAAATATCCTTTTATGTCTTGATTTTAGAAAGTGGAAAAGAATTATGCATTTGAGATTCCAGATGTGCCAGCCAGCTCTGAGTACTTAGAGGTTCGATATTCAGTAAGTAGCGCTGTCAAACATGACAATAGTTTTCCATGTTGTATTTCAGAAGCATTTACACTGATCAGCCAGAACACTGATTCCCCTGTTACAATGGAATCTGAAAGTCAGTGGGATATATTAAGCAATATTTGAATTGTTGAAAGCTGAAAAAATGGCCTTTGCAATTTGTGTATATGGCTGCATAGCGGAAGGTTTTTCAGGGTGCCCATGCTGACCCGTGTCCACAGCCAAAAGTACCACAATGGGCACGCAAGTATCAGAACGCAATCACGGAGCAATGGAAGAAGGTGGCCTGGTCTGATGAATCATGTGGATGGCTATGTACCTGTGTGTCGCTTACCTGGGGAAGAGATGGCAGTATGAGAGGAAAGCAAGTCAGCAGAGACAGTGTGATGCTTTGGGCAATGTTCTTCTGGGAAACCTTGGATCCTACCACTGTGTGGATGTTACTTGACATGTACCACATACCTAAGCATTGTTGCTGACCCAAGTACACACTTTCATGGAAACTGTGTTCCCTAATGGCAGTGGCTTTTTTTTAGTCTGATAATGCACCCTGCCACACTGCAAAAATGGTTCCATAATGGTTTGAGGAACACGACAGGTTCAAGGTGTTGATGTGGCCACCAAATTCTCCACATCTCAGCCCAATCAAGCATCTGTGGGATGTGCTAGAAAAAACAAGTCTGATACATGGGGGCTCCAGCTAGCAACTTAAAGGACTTAAGGGATCTGCTCATGAAGGCTTGGTGCCAGATACCACAGCATACATTCAGATGTCTAGTGGCATCCATGCCTTAATGGGTCGGAGCAGTTTTGTCAGTGTAAGGAGGACCTACTCAATATTAGGTGGGTGGTCATAATGTTATGGCTGATTGGTGTACATTGCTGAATGATATCTATTTTGCTAACAATTTACTTTCCTCCTATCTCGTGTTAGAAGTGGGAACCAGGTTCTTTTCATGCAGTAGGATCTAGGCGAGATTCCACTTTTTTCCACTATATGTAGTACCTTCTATTTAGGCTGCTGTTTTGCGCGTCAGAGCCTTTTCTTTTTGGAAGCGGAGGCTGGCAGCATCCTTAACAAGTAGGTAGCTGGTTAAGAAGCGGCCCAGGAAGCTGACCTCCGTGCCTTAACAATGGATGAGGAGTCAGCTGTCAGCGGGGTGACAGCTAAATGTAAAAAAAAAAAAAAAATTGCATGTGGATTCCCGAACCGGGCCACACTAGGCAACATGCCCTCAATGTGGGTCCTCTTCCCCACAACCCTGGCCGGTGGTTGGGGGGGTTTGCGGGCAGGGTGCTTATCGGAATCTGCAAGCCCTCTTTAACAAGGGAGCCCCCAGATCCCCCCACCAAATGTGAATGCACCCTTACTCATTCACCAAAAGAAGTGTAGTGTAAAAATAGACAGGCAGTTTTTGACAAGTTCTTTATTTAAAAAATAAAATAAAAATATCTACATAGAGTCCCCTGGTGTAAATCCATTGTCAATCACGATGCCCGCCACTGCTGTCCCGAAGAGAAAGAAAAAAGGTCTGTACCTGACAAAGGCTGCCGCTATCTGACAGTTCTTAAATAAGGGGTGGGGCCTCCCAATGACATCACTGGGTGACACCCGCCCCTGAGTTATTTAAGAACTGCCAGACAGTAGCAGCCTTTGTTGTATGTAGACTCTTTTTTTTTTTTTTTTTTTTTTTTTTTTTTCCTCTTTGTCGGGTCAGTGGTGGCGGCAGACACTCTGACAATGGATCTACACTGGGAGACTTTTTTTTTTTTTTGTAATTTTTGTTTTTCAAATAAAGGACTTTTTTTTTGCTGAATGAGTACTCCATACCCATTCACATAGAGGGGCGGGTCAGAATCTGGGGGGCTTCCAGTTTCTCATGAGCCCCCTGCCCGCAGACCCTCACAACCACCGGTCAGGGTTGTGGGCAAGAGGACCTTGTTCCCATCAACATGGGGACAAAGGTGCTTTGGCTGAGGACATGTGTCCTGGCTATGGTTCAGTAAGGGGGGGTGGGCATTCTCGCTTGTCCCTCCCCTTTCCTGGTCTGCCAGGCTGCAGGCTTTGATAAGGGTATGGATTTGGGGGAACCCCACGCTTTTTTTTTTGTTTGTTTTGTTGTGGGGTTCCCCTTAAAATACATACCAGACCCAAAGGGCCTGGTATGGATTGGGGGTGGGGAATAACCCTCACACTTTTCACAATTGTTTTTATTGCCGGCAATTGTTTTTATTCAGCTGTCAGCACTAAACCTGATGACTCATCTACCAATAGAGATGCGGTGGCCGGCTTGCCGGCCCACTCTTTAAGGCCCCTTTCACACTGGGGTGGGAGGTGCGTCGGTGGTAAAGAGCTGCTATTTATAGCAGCGCTTTACCGTTGTTTTAGTGGCGGTATTCGGCCTTTAGCGGGTGGTTTTACCCCCCGCTAGCGGCCGAGAAAGGGTTAAAAACCACTGTAAAGGCGCTTTGCCGGTGGTATAGCTGCGGTGCCCCATTGATTTTAATGGAAAGGAGCGGTGTATACACAGCTCCTGAGATACTGCTAGCAGGACTTCACAGCTTCAGTGTGAAAGCCCCGGAGACACAGCAGCGGCTGTTTCAGGTCGGTTTGCAGGCGCTATTTTTAGCGCAATAGCGCCTGCAAAACGACCCAGTGTGAAAGGGGTCTTAAGCTAATAAACGTAGCTTACACACTGAAAAACGCTGTCAAAAAACACTAAAATATTAGAGTTTTGTCCAGCCTTTTTAAAGCTGTTTTTAGCCTTTGCGATGTGCATGAAGCCTTAGGCTGCTTTCACACTGGGGTGGCGGATGCGTTAGCAGTAAAGCGCTGCTAGTTTTAGTGGCGCTTTACCGCTGTTTAAGCGGAACTTTTCGGCCACTAGCAGGGCACTTTTAACCCCCAAGAAAGGGTTAAGAAGGGGTTAAAAGTGTTTGTGTTGCGGAGCTTTCGAAGCGCTGCCCATTCATTCCAATGCACAGGGGCGTTGTAGGAGTGCTGTATACACCGCCCCAAAGATGCTGCTCGCATGACTCCCCCCGTCCTCTAAGCGCACAGCCCAGTGTGAAAGTGGCACTGGGGTGGCATGAGAGGCAGTTCTCAGGCGCTTTACTGGTGCTATTTTTAGTGCTAAATGCCTGAAAACTGCCTCAATGTGAAAGTAGCCTTATAGTTCTCTATTTTTCATGCATGCAGCTAAATGTGGTACAGTGGTTTGTAGTGATGTATATTTGTCGGTATTACCATTCACATAGAAAATAGGTGATAACAATTTATTTGAAACTATTTTCTGTTAGTGTTAATCTGGATACTAGTACAAATTGGAAGCTTTTATAAAAGAAATATCTCTGTAGCTTAAAAAGGCATGAGCCGTTCTCTTCCAAAAAAAAAGCTGCTAACCAGGTATGAAGTGCTGGCAACACAGATGTCAAGAATCACACCCACACATTTGTTATGTGCAGAGCAGGATATAGGGGTGTATATATAGGGCACACTCACATGAATGCATTGAAGTAGAATATGCCTAGCATAAAATCTGGTGTTTTTTGCCACTCTGGGAGCTGCAGGTGGCATGTACTGCTGACCAGAGAAGTGAAAAAACTACACAGACGTATTTGGGTAAATGGCGATGCTTTGGGTAACATGCATGTGCTTATGATTTATTCCCCTGAATGTCCGAATTTGGTGGTAATAGGTCATACATGAATAGTGTATCAGCGTAAACGCTCAAATGTGTTAATACAGCCAGGCACAGCCATTCACTTCTTTGCCAACTGTGCATGCCACCTGCAGCTCCTTGGGTGCTGTAAAATGCATTTTTTTCTTTTTTTTAAACACTAGGATATTTTTGTTTTGAAATGTCAAAAAGAACAATTTTGATGCTGAGAAAACCTCCAGATGTTGATTTATTTGTTTTTTATGGATATCTTTTAATGCAAGGTCTAAAAATAAGCAGTGCAGACTCTAGACCTGAAATGGAAGGTGGCAGCATTGTTGTATCTAGGCTTCACATTGAATCACAAGTTTCTTACTGATTTCTTAATATTTTTCCATTTTAACTTTGTACTAATCTTATTTTTAAGGAGATTAACAATTATTATTCTTTATGAAGTTTATCCTGACACAAATTACCACACCTAATTTTATAGCTCTTGAAAGTAACTACTCCAGGCAGGGGGTGAGTGAGCTACTAGCTGAGAAGAAAAATAGAAATTGCCTGTGATTGTTGGACATACAGTTTAAAGGCTAATTGTTTCCTTTTGACTAAATTTATTTTATGATATGTTTTGCCTTGCAGGCAGACTTGCCCCAACTTCCTCAAGACCTAAAAGGAGAAACATTTTCACATATCTTTGGAACAAATACTTCAAGCTTGGAGCTTTTCTTGCTTAGTCGGAAGATAAAAGGCCCAGCTGGCTAGAAATAAAGAGCCCACGTAAATATATGGCTTCTTTATGCAAAATTTGCATGCATGTTTTATTTTTATATATATAGATATATAGATATATAGATATATATCTATATATATATATATATCTCTCTATCTATATATATCTCTATCTATATATATCTCTATCTATATATATCTCTATCTATATATATCTATAGATTCTATCTATCTATATATATATCTATATATATATATATATATCTATATATATATATATTCACTCTCTCTATATATTCTCTCTCTCTCTCTCTCTCTCTCTCTCTCTCTCTCTCTCTCTCTCTCTCTCTCTCTCTCTCTCTCTCTCTCTCTCTCTCTCTCTCTCTCTCTCTCTCTCTCTCTCTCTCTCTCTCTCTCTCTCTCTCTCTCTCTCTCTCTCTCTCTCTCTCTCTCTCTTTGATATATATAGATATATATAGATATATATATAGAGAGAGAGAAAATATATATATATATAATTTTATCTATCTATATATATATATATATATATATCTATATAGAGAGAATATCTATCTATCCATCTATATATATATATATATATATATATATATATTTATTTTCTATATATAATCTCTTGACCTTGGGCTCTCCACAGGCAATTCGCCTACTTGCTACATTTGGCAGGGTTGTACGTGCCAAAGTAAAGGATTAAAGGGCCTTTTTGTATTACAAGCTAATTTTATTTAATTTTATACAGCACTACTTATAATGAGGTATAGCAGGGTGTCTTATACCTCATCTTGGCATACTTAGTCATCGTAACTTTAAAGCATCCTTAGTTTAGAATTGCATTTTTATAACAGAAAGTAAGGATATATTTTTAGCACGCAATATAGGCGGAACTGTTTTTATTTTTTTAAGGACTGTTGCTGTATTGTTATGCCGACTATTGTACTAGTCAGTTTTTTATTACTTTGGTGGGTTTCCTCATGGCTTTCAGCAAAGTAGTCCAGTCCCCCCCCCCCAATAATAAAAATTTAAACAAATTGCAGCTGATTGGGGTTCAGAGATGGTTTCCTGGTCTTCTCCCTTATGCAGCAGAAAGCAACTCAGGCATTGAGTCAGAGACCAGTTTGTGGTAAAGCAGCAATAAAAAAAGCATCTTGAGTGTCAATGTAGTGTGTGTGTGTTTTTTAGAGCTGAACAACCAACCTAATAGCTGGTGTAAAGTTGAAGCGATGGTCTCAAAGCCTGATCAGGTGAATGTTGTGAAGCATCAGTCCCCACCTCCAGTTGTTGTCATGTCTCTCAGTATGAAGACTGTACAGAATCCAAAGTCTCACCAAAAAGAGGTATGTTTTTTATTTACGGGCCTTTCTGATCCTGTTTTTGGCTCTGAGATATCCATTTTGAATAAATTAACCAGCTGTTCCAAATTTGAATTTTCTCACTTCAGTATTCTTTTGCAACAAAAGGTACACACGGTGTATGTGAGAGGCTCTATGGGTTTTTAAGCCATATACAGTGTATTACCAGTGATGGGGATATTGGCTGTGAAGGTAACAGCGTGGGAGAGTGCACATGAAATTTGGTTAAAGCGGAGTTCCACCCAAAAATGGAACTTCTGCTTTAAGTGCTGGTGACCCCCTGACATGCCACATTTGGCATGTCTTTTTTTTTGGGCGGGGGGGGGGACCCTATTTTTACAGGCACCCAGCTCCCACCACCTCCCTGGTGCCGGAAGGAAGGTCACCTCCCCCCTTTCCTCCCTGCAATCTTCTGGATGCATCACAGGTTCCAGAAGATTGCCCGGCCATTTGCAGCGTGGCTCACACATGCGCAGTGCATGTCCGACTCACGCATGCGCAGTCAGCTGGGTGCCACAGTTAAAATGCCGGCAGAGAAGAGGGGGAGAGAGGCGTGGCTTCAAGCACCCGCATTGCTGGACCATGGGACAGGCGAGTGTCTGATTATTAAAAGTCAGCAGCTACACTTTTTGTAGCTGCTGACTTTTTAAATGGGTGAAACTTCGCTTTAAAAACCTTTTCACTTCTCATGTTGAAAAGACACTGCTGCTATCATGTATACCAGATATTCAGTACAATATAGAACATGTGATGAAATTGTTAGTATCTTTATGAGGCATATATTTTATAAAAGCCCAACAGGTGCCTGATTAAAGTTCGGACTGTACTGTACAACATTACTGCTAGTCTGCTATCCAGCCAGATACGAAAGCGCTGCTGTGACACAATTTTTCTATGACCAGATTATTTGTAAATCTTTTCTTGCAGATAGTTGCTTTGGCTGCTCTGATTCATCACAAATTCCCCCTTGATAAAGCACCACCTAAACTTCCATTCCAGACTCATTTTTGTGGTAGGTTGCTTTATTTTTTAAATCTGTAGATTTCACTGCTTCTTTGTAGTTTATTTTGTTATATCTCATCATAGAAGTGGAACTTTTAGGGCTTTGGCCTGCCCAGGCATTGTTGCATCATTTTAGGTTTTGGTGTCCTTTTAAACAAAAATACTTGTGTTGTACCTGGTCATGGATAATAGTGGGTGACCTGGAGTTGAATTGGCTGTAGTTGATGTATTAGGACCCACATGTTTCGCTGCACACTGAAACATTTTTAGGTGTAAATCTTACTATTGCAGCTTGTCCAGGGGAAGGTAACAAGACCCACTTATCTGCGGCTGAGGTCTGTTGTTTAAATATAGGGCCTGCCAATACCATTTTTTTTGTTTTCCTACATGGGTAAAGTGGTTCTAAAGCCTAAGCATGTTTTACCCTAAAGGGGGGTTGTATAGGTTCGTTTAAAAAAACAAAAAAACAAAAACAAAAAACCTGTCATGCTTACCTCCACTGTACAGTTCGTTTTGCACAGAGTGGCCCAGATTCTCGTCTTCTGGGGTCCCTCGGCGGCTGTCTCGGCTCCTCCCTGCAAGAGCTACCCCCCCTCTTAGAAGCGCTCTCCCAAGGAGGTTAGCTTGTGGTACCCTCCCATGTGATACACTCGGCCCGGCGCACCACGTCATTGATTTGATTGACAGCAGCTGGAGCCAATGGCTGCACTGCTATCAATCATCCAATGAAGAGCCCGCAGGAGCTGGGGGAAAGCAACACGGGATCGCGCCCGGAGACTCGGGGCTCGGGGGGGCGGAGAGTGCAAGGTGGGTTTTTCACCTTAATGTATAGGATGCATTAAGGTGAAAAAACACGAAGCTTTACAACCCCTTTAACCACTTGCGGCAGAATGGCATGGGCAGGCAAATCACGTACCTGTACGTAATCTGCCTCCCACGGGCGGGGGAAGTTGCCCGAGGTGGTCGGCTTCTGTCTGGGAGCGATCAGAGGTGAGGGGGAGGCCATCCATTCGTAGCCCCCCCCTCGCGATTGCTCCCAGCCAATAAAATCCTTCCACTGCTGCTGTATAGTAAACAGCAGCAAAGGAAGTGATGTCATCTCTCCTCGGCTCGGTATTTTCCGTTCCGGCGCCGAGGAGAAGAGACATCGATTTGAGTGCACAACACATACACAGAACATGCCAGGCATACTTTTCACCCCCAATCAAACCCCCCCCCCTGCCCCCCCCCCCCCCCCCCCCCATCACAGTGACACCAAGCAGTTTTTTTTAAAATTTAGTTAGTGTTAGTCCCCTTTAGGTCTAGGGTACCCCCTAACCCCCCTAATAAAGTTTTAACCCCGTGATCACCCCCCGTTGCCAGTGTCACTAAGCGATCGTTTTTCTGATGTTGTGTTAGTGTCACTGATGACGCTAGTTATATAAAATATATAGGTTCTCCGTCGGCTTTTTATAGTGTCAGGGACCCCCATATACTACCTAGTAAAGGTTTTAACCCCTTGATTGCCTCCTAGGTAACCCTTTCACCAGTGATCACCGTATAACTGTTACGGGTGATGCTGGTTAGTTAGTTTATTTTTTATAGTGTCAGGGCACCCGCCTGAATAAAGGTTTAGCCCCCTGATCCCCCGGCGGTGATATAACTTAGGTTTTAGGGTCAGATAGGGTCTGCGTCGCCCCCTAGCAGCGTCAGGTTAGCGTCAGTACCGCTAACACCCACGCATGCACCGTACACCTCCCTTAGTGGTATAGTATCTGAACGGATCAATATCTGATCCGATCAGATCTATACTAGCGTCCTCAGCAGTTTAGGGTTCTCAAAAACGCAGTGATAGCGGGATCAGCCCAGATGCCTGCTAGCACTGCATTTTGCCCCTCCGCCCGGCCCAGCCCACCCAAGTGCAGTATCGATCGATCGCTGTCACTTACAAAACACTAAACACACATAACTGCAGAGTTCGCAGAGTCAGGCCTGATCCCTGCGATCGCTAACAGTTTTTTTGGTAGCGTTTTGGTGAACTGGCAAGCACCATCGGCCTAGTACACCCCGGTCGTAGTCAAACCAGCACTGCGGTAACACTTGGTGACGTGGCGAGTCCCATAAGTGCAGTTCAAGCTGGTGAGGTGGCAAGCACAAGTAGTGTCCCGCTGCCACCAAGAAGACAAACATAGGCCCGTCGTGCCCATAATGCCCTTCCCGCTGCATTCGCCAATCCTAATTGGGAACCCACCACTTCTGCAGCGCCCGTACTTCCCCCATTCACATCCCCAACCAAATGCAGTCGGCTGCATGAGAGGCATTTTCTTTATGTCCTCCCGAGTAGCCCTACCCAACGAACCCCCCCCCAAAGATGTCATGTCTGCAACAAGCGCGGATATAGGCGTGACACCCGCTATTATTGTCCCTCCTGTCCTGACAATCCTGGTCTTTGCATTGGTGAATGTTTTGAACGCTACCATACACTAGTTGAGTATTAGCGTAGGGTACAGCATTGCACAGACTAGGCACACTTCACAGGGTCTCCCAAGATGCCATCGCATTTTGAGAGACCCGAACCTGAAACCGGTTACAGTTACTAAAGTTACAAAAAAAGTGTAAAAAACAAAAAGAACAAAACAAAAAAAACCCCAAATATATAAAATAAAAAAAAGTTGTTTTATTGTTCTCTCTCTCTCTATATTCTCTCTATTCTGCTCTTTTTTACTGTATTCTATTCTGCAATGTTTTATTATGTTTTATCATGTTTGCTTTTCAGGTATGCAAGTTTTTTTATACATTACTGTTTACTGTGTTTTATTATTAACCATTTTTTTGTCTTCAGGTTTGCCATTCAGCTGCAGCGCGGATTTATTTATCTTGACCGCAACAGCGTTTGCTCCCACGATATATAAAGCCGTGACTCCAGCGGAGGTGAACTATGCCAAAGCATGGGGGCAGCAGGGGCGGAGGAGCGATTTGCTCCTACCTTTTGCGGGAGGATGCCCCCATGCTTCGGCATATATAAATGGTGCATATGTATGCCCATCATTAGAAGTGAGTGGATGAAGGGAGGTTTTCTAATGGTGGGCACACCCACCGATCAATCTCTTTTTTTCGTTCAGCCCACAGGCTGCATGAAAAAAAAAAGATTACAATATATGCCCAACAAGGACCAGCAACATACTGGTATGTTGCTGGACTTTGAGTGGTTATACCAATGGTTATGTGGTCGGCTTACCCCCCCCCCCCCCTCACACCATCTTCCATGTTTTTCTCTGGCTCTCCTGTCCCAACAGGGAGCCTGAGAATGCAGCCGGTGATTCAGCCAGCTGACCATAGAGCTGATCAGAGACCAGAGTGGCTCCAAACATCTCTATGGCCTAAGAAACCGGAAGCTACGAGTATTTCATGACTTAGATTTCGGATGTAAACAGCGCCATTGGGAAATTGGGAAGGCATTTTATTACTATGATCTTGGTGTGGTCAGATGCTTTGAGGGCAGAGGAGAGATCTAGGGTCTGATAGACCCCAATTTCATTCCCTGAGATAACAATAAAAATGATTGAAAAAAATAAATGAAAGGAACAGTTTAAAAATAAGATAAAAAAGCAAAAAAATAATAAAGAAAAAAAAGAAGCACCCTTGTCCCCCCTGCTCTCGCGCAAAGGCAAACGCAAGCGTTGGTCTGGCGTCAAATGCCATTGCACCATGCATGTGAGGTATCACCACGAAGGTCAGATCGAGGGCAGTAATTTTACAAAGTCACTGAATGATATATTGCTCAAACATGCCATGGGAATATGTGAAATTACACCCCAAAATACATTCTGTTGCTTCTCCTGGGTATGGGGATACCACATTGTGAGACTTTTTGGGAGCCTAGCCGCGTATGGGACCTCAAACCAAGCACCGCCTTCAGGCTTTCTAAGGGCGTAAATTTTTGATTTCACTCTTCACTGCCTATCAGTTTTGGAGGCCATGGAATGCCCAGGTGGCACAAACCCCCCCCCCCCCCCCCCCAATTTACCCTTGGAAAGTAGACACCCCAAGCTATTTGCTGAGAGGTATAGTGAGTATTTTGCAGACCTCACTTTTTGTCACAAAGTTTTGAAAAAAGAAGAAACATTTTTTTTTTCTTGTCTGTCTTCATTTTCAAAAACAAATGTGAGCTGCAAAATACTCACATAGCTTGGGGTGTCTACTTTCCAAAATGGGGTCATTGGGGGGGGGGGGGGGGGTTGTGCCACCTGGGCATTTCATGGCCTCCGAAACTGTGATAGGCAGTGAAGAGTGAAATCAAAATTTACGCCCTTAGAAATCCTGAAGGCGGTGATTGGTTTTCGGGGCCCCGTACGCGGCTAGGCTCCCAAAAAGTCTCCCCGTACTCAGGAGAAGCAGCTGAATGTATTTTGGGGTGCAATTCCACATATGCCCATGGCCTGTGTGAGCAATATATCATTTAGTGACAACTTTGTGCAAAAAAAAAAAAAAAAAAATTGTCACTTTCCCGCAACTTGTGTCAAAATATAAAATATTCCATGGACTCAACATGCCTCTCAGCAAATAGCTTGGGGTGTCTACTTTCCAAAATGGGGTAATTTGGGGGGTTTTGTGCCATCTTGGCTTTTTATGGCCTTCAAAACTGTGATAGGTAGTGAGGAGTGAAATCAAAAATTTACGCCCTTATAAATCCTGAAGGCGGTGATTGGTTTTTGGGGCCCGTACGCGGCTAGGCTCCCAAAAAGTCCCACACATGTGGTATTCCCATACTCAGGAGAAGCAGCTGAATGTGTTTTGGGGTGCAATTCCACATATGCCCATGGCCTGTGTGAGCAATATATCATTTAGTGACAACTTTTTGTAATTTTTTTTTTTTTGTCATTCAATCACTTGGGACAAAAAAAATGAATATTCAATGGGCTCAACATGCCTCTCAGCAATTTCCTTGGGGTGGCTACTTTCCAAAATGGGGTCATTTGGGAGGGGGGGGGGGTGTGTTTGTACTGCTCTGCCATTTTAGCACCTCAAGAAATGACATAGGCAGTCATAAACTAAAAGCTGTGTAAATTCCAGAAAATGTACCCTAGTTTGTAGACGCTATAACTTTTGCGCAAACCAATAAATATACGCTTATTCACATTTTTTTACCAAAGACATGTGGCCGAATACATTTTGGCCTAAATGTATGACTAAAATTGAGTTTATTGGATTTTTTTTTTATAAAAAAAAGTAGAAAAATTTTTTTTTTTTCATAATTTTCGGTCTTTTTCCATTTATAGCGCAAAAAATTAAAATCACAGAGGTGATCAAATACCATCAAAAGAAAGAGCTATTTGTGGGAAAAAAAGGACGCAAATTTCGTTTGGGTACAGCATTGCATGACCGCGCAATTAGCAGTTAAAGCGACGCAGTGCCAAATTGTAAAAAATGCTCTGGTCAGGAAGGGGGTAAATCCTTCCGCGGCTGAAGTGGTTAATGCATTCCTTGCATTAAGGTAAAAAATGCTTGGCCATCAATCCCCCCTCCCCACCCCCCACCCTTCTACTTTTGAGCCCTCATTCTATCCATTGCTGTGCAGGTCTGCAGCTCTTCTCTTCCCTCCTCCCTTCTGGGTCTCACTGGCTTTGCAGGGGGACCTGTAGCCATTGGCTCCCAGTGCTGTCAATCAAAGCCAGTGACTAGGGGGCGGGGCCGAGTCTCACTGTCTGTCAATGGACACAGCAGTGGGGCTCAGGAGCGAGCATGCACAAGTGCCCCATGGAAGCAGCTGCCCATGGGGTCACTGGAAAGAGGAGAAGCCAGCGGGGGGACCCGAGAAGAGGAGGTTCGGGTCCGCTGTGCAATTCCATTGCACAGAGCTGGTAAGTATAGAGATGTTTGTTAAAAAAAAATAACCTTTTACATCCACTTTAATCTTATTCTTTTTCTTACTACTTGTTCCTCATTTCATAAAGGAACTTGTTTTACAGATTTGTATATTCACCCACCAGTGGCTGCCAGCCAGTTAGGGCATTCTGCTACCTTTTTTAAAGTGGAACTATCATTTCCCTTCCCCGCTCCCTCTTCTGGGATGCCATCCTTAAAAATCTGATGCGTGTGCAGGTGCATCACCAGTGCCTAACAGGTATTTGGTAACTTAGAGCCCAGGGGCGCACTTGTGAATGTGTGCAAATGCCTGTGCACAGAAATCACACGTGTGTAGATGCTCTACACTGCATAGTTTGAATCTTGTGTGTGCCCTTGGTAACACCCTGCCTCCTGGGTAATAGATGTGACGTGGCAATCCCAGGAAGCAGTGCGGTCTGGCCTAGGCCAAAGAACATGAAGTGTTTTGCAGCCAAGGTACAAATATAATCTCCCCCCCCCCCCCCCCCATTTTTGTAAAGGGGAGGTACAAAGAAAGAAAAGGAAAATTACACTACTGACAAACTGTAAGTGCCGGTTCACACAGGGGCGACTTGTCAGGCGACCTAGCCGCCTGACAAGTCGCCTCCCGTTCTGTACAATGGAACCGTTCTAATAGGAGCGACGCAAGTCGCTCCGACTTAGAAAAAGGTTCCTGTACTACTTTGGGGGCGACTTGCATAGACTTCTATACAGAAGTCGTTTTGCAAGTCGGCGTGGAAGTCGTGTGCGCTGCAAGTCGTGCCGCCCCTGTGTGAACCGGCGCTAAGTGTTTGTGCTGGCTTGTAGGCTTACATTAAAGTGGAAGTAAACCCTTCTATTGTTTTCAGTCAAGGAAGCTGCCATCTTGGCCTCTAATAATTCTTCAACTGCCATAATGCTGCACATGTGATCAGTTATGACACCCTCCATTGGATGGTTTGAAAGTTTGGTTGAGAGCACAACCAATGTGAAAGGTTTTTGAAACTGGGTTTACTCCTGCTTTAAAATAGGAAGTAAAACAAAATCTCCATGTAGAATAAAAAAAAACTGCAAATACAGTATAGTACGAGTGCTACTCTCTAATTGTTTTTTTCTTTTTGCCCTCTTAAGTTCTCACTAAACCCAGTGACTGCATTTTCCCCTATGATCACAAAGAAGCAATGAAGCGAAAGGTATTGATTTGTTTTTTTCTTGGTTTTACTATTTTTCTTGCTTTGAAATTCAAAACCCCTTATGAAAGCTATGCTATTTACCTTTTACCATGTACACATTTCATCTTTTAGAATGTAAACATTGAAATTGCGTCAACAGAAAGGACTCTCTTAGGCTTTTTCCTTGCCAAAGTGCACAAAATTGACCCAGATGTTATAGTGGTGAGTATAAACTTGTTTTGCTTTAGCAGTTTAGAATAGTTTTTTTGTTAGCAGAAAAAGTATGTACCAATAAATTCCTTTAAAAATGTTGGAACTTTTGTCTTTTGACGGGTACACAAGTTTTTAAACCTGAACTCGGAAAAAGTTATCAATTGTCACCCATACTACTTTCCCTGTGCGCTATTTAAACATGCAGCAAATATATTTTTTTAAAGTAATAAAGCGCATGGACTTGGTACAGTAAATGGAATTGCAGTCAGGGACATAGCCTAATTACAGCAAACAAAACGATTTCACAGGTGGGATGGCACTTTTGAGTAACAAAAGTAAGTAAACTGAAGGGAGCTCTCCAGCGCAGTTGTGGAGGTGGGAGGGGGATTGATCTGTTTACTGAAGATGATTATCAAGCTATATTTTGGTTTAGGGCAGTGTTTCCCAACCAGTCACGGCACCTTTGAAAAGTATTTTCAGCCTTGATGCACCCCAGTCTAACCTTCACACGGACGTGTCCGTGTACGGAGCCCGCTCTGCTCAGCGGGGGATCGCTCCGTCAATCCCCGCTGTGCAGGAAGATGACAGGTCCGTCTCTGCACGCTGTGCAGGGACGGACCTGTCGGAGCGCCGCTCTCCCCTATAGGGGATCAGATGAAGACGGACCGTAGAGTCTGTCGTCACCTGATCCGATCCGCAGACAAGTGGGAAAGTAGTTTTTTTCCTCTGTCACACTTTTTCGGAGCGGGTCGGATGTCGGCAGACATGTCACCACTCACATCCGACGCTCCATAGAGGTCTATGGAGCGTTCGTTCAGGTCCGCCTAAAAAACTGACAGACGGACCTGAACGGATCGTCCGTGTGAAAGAGGCCTTAAGTTACATTATTGCATGTTTGGAACATGCACAAAATCACATTCCCATCTGGCAGACAAATGTGCTGTTTACCAGACGTGCAGGGAGGCAGTTAACTCTTAATAGTATCCCCCAAGCTTTGGCAAGTGCAGTGCTTTTTCGATGCGGCACAATTTGTAAGAAGTAAAAAAAAAATGTATTTTACATTTTTTTTTTTTTAAATGAATGGGTTGCCCTTACACGAAGCACAGAGTCACACAAATGTGAAACAAGGACTCTTTCAAACGTGAGGTTGGGGGTCCAGGAAAACAACGCAATTGAGCTGCATTTTTACCACTCTAAACCGCTCCTCCTTTAGATGCAGATGCAGCAGCCAAGGTTGTGCACATGCCCTGGCCATGGCAGGATGAAGTATATCTCCAGGTTAATGGGACCGTGCTGCAGCCGCCCTGTGCATTAGGGGTTTAAAACGGGCATTGAGTAGGCAACCTCGCCTCTTTACCACCTGTCAGATTCCTCTGAAAAGCAGTCTGAGCATTGATTGCTTTTCAGAAGAGCGTCAGTCCAGAGCACCTGCTGCCATTTTCCTGCCCCCCCCAGTTCCTGCGTTTTTGTGCATAGGACATGCAAACAAGTCTAAGCGACTCAACTGCACAAAAACCATAGGAAGTGGGGAGCATAAAAATGGCAGCAGGTGCTTTTGGACTTTTGAGTCAAAATGTGAAATATTTGGCTGTAGTGGGAGACAGTTTGTTTGCAAAGGTCTGGAGAGTGCTACATTGACTGTCTGCAGGCAACAGTAAAGCATGATGGAGGTTCCTTGCAAGTTTGGGGCAGCGTTTTTTTTAAATGCAGTTGGAGATTCAGTATCGATGGTGTTCTCAATGCTGAGAAATACAGGCAGATACTTATTCATCATGCTATATACCATCAGGGAGGCGTGTGATTGGCCTCAAATTTATTCTGCAGCCGAACGAATGACCCTACACAATACAGCCAATGTCATTAAGAACTATCTCTATTGTTCACCACTTAAGGACCAGCCTCGTTTTGGATTTTAGGTGTTTACATGTTTAACCACTTGACAACTGGGCACTTAAACCCCCTTCGTGACCAGACCAATTTTCAGCTTTCAGCGCTCTCACACTTTGAATGACAATTACTCAGTCATGTAATACTGTACCCAAATGAATTTTGTGTCCTTTTTTTCATACAAATAGAGCTTTCTTTTGGTGGTATTTGATCACCTCTGGGCTTTTTATTTTTTGCGCTATAAATGAAAAAAGACCGAAAATTTTGAAAAAAACCCCACATTTTTCTTCGTTTCTGTGATAAAATTTTGCAAAATATTAATTTTTCTTCATAAATTTTGGCCACAATTTATACCGCTACATATCTTTGGTAAAAATAACCAAAATTAGTGGATATTATTTGGTCTTTGTGAAAGTTAGAGAGTCTACAAGCTGTGGTGCAAATCATAAAAAATTGATCACATCTGAAGTACTGGTGGCCTCTCATTTCTTGAGACCCTAACAAGTCAGGAAAGTACAAATACCCCCCAAATGACCCCTTTTTTGAAAGTAGACATTCCAAGGTATTTAGTAAGATGCATGGTGAGGTTTTTGATGTTGTCATTTTTTCCCACAATTCTTTGCAAAATGAAGATTCCCCCCCCCCCCCCAAAAATTGTCATTGTAATAGGTTATTTCTCTCACATGGCATGTGTATACCACAAATAACGCCCCAAAATACATTCTGCTACTCCTCCTGAGTATTACGATACCACATGTGTGGGACTTTTTCACAGCCTGGCCACATAGAGAGGCCCAACATGCAGGGAGCACCATCACGTGTTCTAGGAGCATAAATTACACATCTAACTTGTTGACTACCTATTACACTTTTGAAGGCCCTGGAGCACCAGGACAATGACATGTGACACTGATGTGGCACTGATGTGGCACTGATGACAGATGGCACTGATACGTGGCACTGATGTGGCACCGATGACAGATGGCACTGATACGTGGCACTGACACTGATACGTGGCACTGATGACAGATGGCACTGATACGTGGCACTGATGACAGATGGCACTGATACGTGGCACTGATGACAGATGGCACTGATACGTGGCACTGATGACAGATGGCACTGATACGTGGCACTGATGACAGATGGCACTGATACGTGGCACTGATGACAGATGGCACTGATACGTGGCACTGATGACAGATGGCACTGATACGTGGCATTTATGACAGATGGCACTGATACGTGGCATTTATGACAGATGGCACTAATACATGGCACTGAAAACAGATGGCACTAATACGTGGCACTGATGACATGTGACACTGATGACATGTGACACTGATGACAAATGGCACTGACACGTGGCACTGATGACACGTGGCACTGATGACACGTGGCACTGATGACACGTGGCACTGATGACACGTGGCACTGATGACACGTGGCACTGATGACACGTGGCACTGATGACACGTGGCACTGATGACACGTGGCACTAATAGGTGGCACTGATGACACGTGACACTGACAGGTGGCACTGATGACACGTGGCACTATGTGGCACTGATGACAGATGGCACTATGTGGCACTGATGACAGATGGCACTTATACGTGGCACTGATGACAGATGGCACTTATACGTGGCACTGATGACAGATGGCACTTATACGTGGCACTGATGACAGATGGCACTTATACGTGGCACTGATGACAGATGGCACTTATACGTGGCACTGATGACAGATGGCACTTATACGTGGCACTGATGACAGATGGCACTTATACGTGGCACTGATGACAGATGGCAGTGGGGACAGACGGCAGGGACATGACAGCAAGGACAAGACGGCAGGGACAAGACGGCAGGGACAAGACGGCAGGGACAAGACGGCAGGGACAAGACGGCAGGGAGGACACTTTTTATTTTTTATTTTTTTTCACTTACCGCCGCAGCGGTTCGCTCTCCCTCCTCACACGCTGTCTCTGTGAGGAGGCAGAGCCGCAAAACACCGGCGATGAGAGATGATCTCATATGTTTACATATGAGATCATCTCTCATTGGCACCGCCGATCGCGTTGAAAACGGCCGCTAGGATTGGCCGTTTTCAGCGATCTGTGACTGGCTGTGTCCAAGGGACACGGCCAACACAGAACTTCCTCGATGCGCGCCCACGGGAGCGCGCAACGCGGAAGTAAACAGGAGGCAGTCCAGGGACGGCCTCCCGGCAGTTAGCGTCCGCGCTGTAGCCGTCTTTCGGCTATAGCACGGACGCCTAGTGGTTAAAACAGGTTTTTTTGCTAGAAAATTACTTAGAACCCCCAAACATTATATATGGTTTTTACCTCCTATAGAATAAAATGGCGGTCATTGCAATACTTTTTTTTGCACCGTATTTGCGCAGCGTAATTTTTTTTTGGAAAAAATTCACTTTTTTGAATAAAAAAATAAGACAACAGTAAAGTTAGCCCAATTTTTTTTATATTGTGAAATATAATGTTACGCCAAGTAAATTGATACCCAACATGTCACGCTTCAAAATTGCGCCCGCTCGTGGAATAGCGTCAAACTTTTACCCTTAAAAATCTCCATAGGCGACGTTTAAAAAATACTACAGGAGGCATGTTTTGCGTTACAGAGGAGGTCTAGGGCTAGAATTATTGCTCTCACTCTACCGGTCGCGGCGATACCTCACATGTGTGGTTTGACCACCGTTTTCATATGCAGGTGCTACTCACGTATGCGTTCGCTTCTGCGCGCGAGCTCGTCGGGACAGGGCGCTTTTAAAAATATTTTTTTTTTTTATTATTTATTTTACTTTATTTTATTTATTTTTTCACTGTTTAAAAAAAAAAAAATTTGGATCACTTTTATTCCTATTACAAGGAATGTAAACATCCCTTGTAATAGAAAAAAACATGACAGGTCCTCTTAAATATGAGATCTGGGGTCAAAAAGTCCTCAGATCTCATATTTACACTAAAATGCAAAAAAAAAAAAAAAAAAAAAAGTCGTTTAAAAAAATGACACAAAAAAAATTGTGCCTTTTAAGAGAAGTGGGCGGAGCCGTCATAATGACGTCGCTCCGGCCGTCACATGGTATAGAGACGGGTGGGGGGCCATCTTGGCCTCACTCGTCTCAGTACCTCAGCAGTGACAGGTCCCGATCTCCTCCGCCGCTACCGACGGCTCCGGTAAGCGGCGGGAGGGGGGGGGTGGCACCTCTCCCGCCGCCGATAACGGTGATCTCGCGGCGAACCCGCCGCAGAGACCACCATTATCGTGTACAGAACCGCTCGCTGTAAAGATGGATACCTCGGTTGTGGCAGCAGCTGCTGCCGTTACCGAGATATCCATCTTTAAAAAAATGACGTACATATACAGTGAGCGGTCATCAAGTGGTTAAGAACAAGGAGTCCTGGAAAGGATGGTTTGGCCTCAACAAAGTCCTCATCTCAGCATCCTCAAATCTTTCTTGGATTACATGAAGAGACAGATGGGTTTGAGGCAGCCTACATCCACAGAAAATCTGTGATTAGTGCTCAAAGATGTTTTGAACAACCTACCTGCCTAGTTCCTTCAAAAACTGTGTGCAAGTGGACCTAGCAGAATGGATGCTTTTTTTGAAGGACGGTCACATCAAATAGTAACTTCATTTGGATTTCCCTTCTGTTCATTTACCTTCCATTTTGTTAAGCGGGAAAAAAAACCTAAAAAAAAACCTAACACTTGTATTTTCTGAAAGCATTCTTCATTGGCAGGATTTTTTTTCACAGCTGCCCTAAAACTTTAGTACAATACTCTCTCTCTCTCTCTATCTGTATATATATATATATAAATATATAAATTTGGTTGGTTTACGTTTATACTTTTGTCATTGCACTTTTCTGGTCTGTAGCCTTTTTCATTTTTAGATGTTTATTCTAAGCCTGCTGTCGCATGTTTGTTCATAGGGTCATGATATCTATGGATTTGACTTGGAAGTCTTGCTTCAAAGGATTAATTTATGTAAGGTTCCATTCTGGTCCAAAATAGGGCGACTGAGACGCTCAACTATGCCCAAGCTTGGGGTAAGTTTTTTGCAGAGCTTGTTCCATGACATTGGGTCGCTTTTTTTATTTTTTTCTCCCTTTATGGTTGAGGGACACAGTTTTATATCGAAGTGGTTTTAAAGGCAGAAGTTTTTTACCTTAATGCATTATGTAACCCCAATTCCAAATCACTGGACACAGAGGTCCCTCCCCTCTTCTAATAACACTTATATTGGTTTGCTACAAAACTGAGGCACTCCCGGTAAGGGAGGGGTTATATAGGGGGGGTTGAACTTCCTGTCTAGGGTGTGCTAGTGTCAGTAATTACTGGGGCTTTGTGTCCCATGATGTACCTCAAAAGAAAAGGATTTTTACAGGTAAGCTGTTATAAAAATCCAATTTAAATTTTTTTTTTTTGCTGTCGCTTTTTATTTTTTGAACGTACTGTTGTGCTGCAGGTTAAAATGTCTTCGGAGGTATTATTTTAAAATCACTGTATTTTTTACTTTATAGGGCCGTAGTGGTTTTGCTGAGAAAAATGCAGCCTGTGGTCGCATCATCTGTGATATTCAAATATCTGCAAAAGAGCTAATCCGATGTAAAAGCTATCACTTGTCTGAATTGGTCCATCATATACTAAAAGCTGAACGTCTTGTATTCCCTCCAGAAAACATTCGCAGTGCTTACAGGTATGAAAAGGGTACAAAGACTTTAAACTACACTATTTTAAAAGGGCACTTAAGTGTATTTGTTTTTTTGCTTTTTGTTTTTTTTTCCTTTTTTTGCTTTTTTGTAATTTAACCCCCCCCCCCCCCCCAAAAAAAAAGTATATAACTTTACGAATTTCCACAAATGTGTTCTGGCAAAAAGTCAAGGAAATCTCTTCCGTATGGGCGCTGATGCCAATAAAACCTGACAGAGGCTTCAACCCTTTTCTGCTATATCCAAACCCCAAAGTTTTGCTGAACTTCAGGAACCAAGTTAAATACACCACTGTGAAGCTTACCCGCAAAGTAATACTAAGGCAATATGAATCTGGCTGGGATGCAGCATACTTCACAAAACTAAACGGCAAAAAAAATTGGCTGCACATTCACTTAAGGTAATTATGTTCTACTAAAGGAAGAACGTGCGTTCCCTCTTGTTCATTGATGCCCATAACCCAAAAAAGAAACAACATAGATAATTCTGATGCCTACAGGAGAAATTGACACTAGGCATGTTGTAAACTGGTAGCCATCCCCTAAGAGCCTATGACTCCTCCCACACCAATCCTACTTATATTGCTTAGAGCCCTGAACACCTTAGTGGAGTGCCTGCCGAGATGCATGAAGGGTAAAACTTGGACCCCATGTGGGCCTTGCAACACAGACGAGTGCATTTAGATGGGGATTGCCCTAGTGGGGGAGAACGGGTGGTGCATACCTGTTACATGCATATTCTTGGGTTCCTTACAGCATCTAGCATCAGTCTATTGAAAGGGTTGTAGGGCCATTACTACTTTCAGTTCTCATTTTCAAAACTTTTTTTTTTTTTTTTTTTTTTTTTTGCAGTTTGAGCCTCTGAACCCTGATTCAGTTACAAGGTGTTTCTGCTGTCTGTCCAGATCTGTTTACCCTAATTGTTCTTCCTGTGCGCCTGTATCTTAAATTTTGGGTGTTTTTGCCCACCCATTTATTGCTTGAGCTGTCATGTACTGTACAGCTAAAGCCACATTAAACCCAAAAGCAAACCTTTATTATATGACAACTTAACAATTCTTTAGATGTGGCGACTGCATTTCTTTTTTTCAGCATATGGTCTTGTCTGTTTTTCAACAGAACAAGCTCTCTTGTAAAGTTAGCGTGTTAAAACAAAGCAGCTTTTATTTACTCATGTAAAACCTTTTATACCAAAATAAAAAAATGTTGCTGTAGCTACCTGTGTAACTGCAGTGTGAGCTGGAGTTTCGGTTCAATTTTGTTAATGTATCAAAATCTGCTAGTACATTCCCCTTCTCTCCTGATACTGTCCAAAGGTGCCTCTGCTCCTTCATCCCGATTGGGGGCCCTCTAATACAGGTGATGTTACTGGCCAGCTCACCAGGTAAAAACAGAGCGAAGCGAGCCTAAAAAAAAAAAAAAAATAAAAAAAAAAAGCAGCCACCACATCTTAATAATTGGTAAGCTGCAATATTACATTTTTGGTTTTGAGTTTAATACTGCTTTAAGATGGCAGGAATTTTATTGTACTTATCTTGGAGTACAGGGCACAGGTCATTCCACTCTCTTGTGATTTCCTTACTGCTTGCTAAAGAACTGAAGCCTCATGGTGTGGGTGGGCTTATATAGGTACACTGAGGAGAGATGTCCAATCACCTGAAGGTAGCGGCATATAGCCTATGGTGTAAGGTTCAACTCATGTGTCCGTACTGTGGTCTAATATGGAGCTCACATGTATGCCAAAATTCCTACAACTTCTCCCTGTGCATTTGATTCTTAGCAAATATTAAAATGGTGATTTTTGCAGATAAGGAGATAGACGCATGCCTGAAATGGCTCTGCTGGAGTTGTGCACTGTTGGGCAGGCTGGCATAACATTTTTACTTATGCCATATTTGCTGTACTATCAGGCATTTTTGCGTTTTTAAGTATTTCTTGTTGGGAAAAAATGTTTTCACGTTTTTCTAGGAAAAATATGAAGTCTTCCTTTTATTTTTTTAAATCTTGTATTACCTGACACCACAAATATTCCATTTAACGATGCAATGCACCTCTGCTTCTAACCTTGGATAGGTCATATTTAAAACATTGAAAATCAAAATTGTCTGTAGTATATAAAATATATGCTGACAAGTCTATATTCAGCTCACTGACCTGACCAGTCTTGTAAACAACAACCTTTATATTGGAAGAGGCTGCTTTTACATTGGAAATAATGCACAGGGGAGAAATTTAAATGATACATCATTTGGCTCACAGTGAACATGACAGACTGAGAGCTTCTTTAAATGTAAGAGCTACATATTCCATTAGAACAGATTGGTCCAGACATTGAACTAAATTCAGCCTGAAATTACTCTTACCTTGCACAGGAATTTAAAAATTGTTATACTTGTATTTGTTTGACCTCTGCAAATTCAAGGTAAACATTTTTTTTGAAGGTGGTTTTAGCAGTTAGCATGCAGTGACAGGGGAACCATAGTAACCACATGTTCTCTTTTGTCATGTAGATATTTGAATGTAGAGTGCACTGTTGCTGCTTTTTTGCCTTTTTTTTATTTTTTATATATAAATCAGGGCCTGTAGTCTGTTTTTTGTATTTATTTATTTTTATATACACATGGCAAAGGTCATCTAAATGTAAATGTGATCAATGTTAATGTATTAAAACCCTTGTTTCGATGTATAGTTTGCAAATATATACGCACAAGGGCCTAAGGCAGGGACTGTCATTGCCATGCTTGTGGATGTCAGTGATTTATCCGTTGTGTGGTGACCCTTTCTTTATGCTTTTATTCAGTATGGGCACATGGATTGTTCCTCCTGTGCAACCCCCCTCTTTATCTTTGTGGGACCTTACCCTGGTCCAGGCAGCTTTATAGTCATGCTTCTTGAGAGATTTTCTCACTGCTTCTTACACACAAGGCTGTCTATTTAGTGGCCGTTATTTCAGCTTGCAGGGTCATGGAGTTGGCTGCATAATTCTTCAAGGAACAGATTCTAGTTCTCCACCAGTTGAAGGTGGCACAAGGCCTTGATTCCCTTGGTTTCTTTGTTTTCATTTGAATCGGGATACAGTATATGTTGCCTTTTTTTTTTCTGTCCTACTCCTAAACATACACAACAGGCAATAATACACACTTAAGATGTTCGGGCCGTTTGAATTGGAGGTGTACAGCTTTGTGTCAACAGTCCGATTCCCTGTTTGCTTAAAGGACCTCATAAGGGTCAGGCTACTACCAAATCCACTATTTCTAGGTGGATTAGTCAGCTCATTTCTGAAGCTTATGGTAACAAGAGCCAATGAGCTTTGTCAAAGGCTGTTTGTGTCTACTTCAAGAAGACACACGGGGAAACACTCTTGCTGATTTTCCTGAGTCAAAACTTGTTTGGCATGAGTATAATAGACTAGGGAGCAGGGGTTGTAGTCTATTGGCTAATATTTTAGTATAAATTTAAATGCCTCGATTGGTCATAGATGTGCAGTGGAAGCCACTACAATTTAAGCCATGTCCTTGTTTGGGTAGGACTGTGATGTGTGCTTCAAGTGCTTGATTTGAGAATTGGCACGAATCAGAGTTGAAGTTTACTAGTCCTGAAGAAAAAGTAGGGCTTAGGTGTCCTTGAATGCTTTTAATTAAACCCAGTTGTAAAACCCTTCTGGACCTGGGTGGTTGTTGGCACTACAGGAGAAAATAGCATCAAAGTATTCCTTTTTAGGAAAAGGTGTCTAGTTTAACCCCCAACTCCATGTTGGGGAATATTGCTTTATGTATATAGGGATCAGAGTTTGTCTCTAATTGAAGTGCTTCTGAGTGCAGGGATTTATGCACGGTCTCAAAATACTGCAATCTCTGTAATCAGGTAGTTGGCTGGGTGTGTCTTTTTTCTTTGCTGACAGCCATGTTTGATGTCTTTGAGGACACATTTAAAGCAGAACTAAAGGCCTCCTCTCTGTTTAAAGCCTAGTACACATGTGCCGAATGTCATCAGCCGGTTCAATAGACATTCCGCCCATTTCTATGGCACTCAGTCCAAAAGAAGCTGGTCTTTCAGCCAGCTTCTGTCGAAGGGTCATGACCAAAAATGGTCTATCGACCGGCTCCCGATCAGAGTTCTCAGCCAATGTCGGAGCACAGTAGAACTGCAGAGGTGATTGCTGTACTAACATCAGATTGTTAGAGTAAGCTGAGATCTCTGGCCACTATTATGTGTATTCCTCAAATTTCTGTAAATTATGCATGCAGTACTGGCTTGGCCCTGATTGGGAGAGGTAGGGATAGTCTCAGAAAGTTGCTTTTGCAACACTTTAAACGTAACAAAATATATAAATGGCTTTTATTGTAAAACTGTGTCTTTTTTAGGTATAAGGATTACAATAGATTTCAAAATATGCTACAATGAAGCTATAACATTAGCGGTGCTAGAAAATCAAAAACTGTAGAAACTGTATCCCAATTCCAATATGTATGTCATAAGTCCATCAAAGGTAATTCGGGGTCTGAATCCAGCTGAATCCCATCACCACACCGCGTGTGAGAAATCCCCCAAGGTAATGAACCCCATCTAGGTATTGCTTGTGACAAGCAAGAGAAATGTACACACAGCATAATCCAATAAAATGTATTTGATTTAACCCCCCCCCCCCCCCCCTACAAATGCGCACTTACAAATCTTAAAATTCAAACAATTATGTAATATTGCAATGGCTCCTGTCTCACTCGCATGTCTATCTCTCACCACTCTGCTGATATCTCAAAGAGAGGCGTTCCCAGGTTGAGAAGACAGCTGATCGGACGGCATAGGTAGCTGCGTGGTTGCACTGATGTTTCGTTATGACCCTCTGACGAAGTGATGACGTGACCACGCAGCTATCTACGCCATATGATCAGCTGTCTTCTCAACCCGGGAACGCCGCTCCATGAGAGATCAGCAGAGTGGTGAGAGAGAGACATGCGAGTGAGACGGGAGCTATTACAATATTACATGCTTATTTGAATTTTAAGATTTATAAGTGCACATTTGTAAGGGGAGATTTTAATCATCAAATAAATTTTATTGGATTACGCTATGTGTACATTTCTCTTGCTTGCCACAAGCAATACCTAGGTGGAGAGATGCAGTGCCTGCTAAAAGGAATTAATACAAGCAAGTTACCTTGATCTATCTGGTAAGTTCAGTACCTTAGGGGATTTCTCACACGCGGTGTGGTGATGGATTTCAGTTGGATTCAGACCCCATATGAACTTTATTTGATGGACTTATGACATGTATTGGAATTGAGATTCAATTTCTAGTGTTTTAGATTTTCCAGCGCCGCTAATGTTATAGCTTCACTGTAACATATTTTGAGATTATTTGTTTATATTTATAGTGGCTGCTTATGTTTCTGGTGGAAAACATTATTGTTACTCTGAGCGCCGGGAGGGAGGTACCATTTACTTTTGTGCTTGATTATCTCTCGTTTTATAAGGATTACAATAGTTTTCTAAACTGCACTTAATAAAAGCACCCATTTTCAAGTGAATATTAATGTTATGGGACATTACATGCTTTGGTACCAAGAATGGTTGCCTAGGATGGATACTAAGTGACATCTGTCTAATGTTAGTGCTATGCTTCTCTAGCTGGTCAGATTAAAAAATAATATAACCATTTCTCTACCATAATTCTCCCAGTTGCGTGTTTTCATCTTTCTAGTTACATAAAGTGTATACAAATGTAATTTTTTGCACTTATTGTGTCTGAAAATATTCAATGTTCGATTTGTCCCTGCAGTGAGTCTTCACAGCTTCTCAATATGTTGGAAAACACCTGGATAGATGCCAAATTCATTTTGCAGATCATGTGTGAGCTGAATGTTCTGCCCCTGGCGTTACAGATCACCAATATTGCAGGAAATGTTCTGGTAAGTATTTATAAGCTGTTGCCTAGAGGGCTTGCAACTTGAAATAAACATGGGTACTTTTCCCTCATACCCTGTATGTAGTTAATGTCAGATCCCTCAATCTTCCTGTTTACAATTATTAATCCGTAGATATGAAGATCCAGAGCTATAGTCCTACCTCTGGGAGGCAGGCCACTTGGAAAAGAGGAAACCCTTCCTCCTTTCCACAATCTATTTGGCAGCTTACACTAGACAGATGTTATCTTTCCGCCTTTCTGCTATTAATCTGATTTTGCTCATCTGAAGTAAAACCAAGCAAGGGTTGCCTTGTTCTTAGCTAAAATTTATAGCAGGTAAATTTTATCCCCAAAATAGTATGTATAACTTGCATTCTTTTAGGATCTGCTAGTCTGGAGAAAGTTTTTTATGTCTTGGATTCTCCTTTACGGTGCAACTGCATATGCAATATAAATAAAAAGTGTAGCGCTAAAGTGAAAATAATGAAGAGGAGGTTTTGAAATAAGGGGAGGCGAAGCCACAATCTCAAGTGGCTTGTAACCCCAACTTAGTCAAAAACCCAAGTATATGTGTACACAAACAACGTGATATTATCACAGGAATACAAACAAATCGCAGTGCTCCTTTTTTTGGGAAAAAAGTGTAAATAGATGAAATTAAAAACAAAGTAAAAATATATCAATAAGTGAAATTCTCAATAGTCCACATTTGACTGGTGAAGTAATACGAAAAGATTGTCCCAAATAGTGATAAGGAAGCATTAGGCCCATATAAATAATAAAGACTTGATAATATAGTCCATATGTTGCATAGTGTGGTTGAAACACAGGGACCCAAGGCAGGTAACTTTACAACACAAAGACTTGAGAGCCAAGGCAGATATCCCTACAGAGACTCCGATTCATGGGGGGGCCCAGGGCAGATAACTTTATAACACAAAGGCCCAGAAAAAAGTGAGGTAGAATACTCTTACCAACTTCGGTGGACTCACAAGCCGTGGGCGGTGAGTCAAACGAGCTTGTACTGTCAAATCCGTGACAGTGTGGGGATGGATTAAACACCAGAAGACGTCCTCCTTACATGGGGAGCCCGGAACCTGTCTTGAAGGTCTGCACGATCACCGTTTTCATCAGCATACATGGACCATATAAAAAACAACGACAAGGAACCTCCACATAGTGTAAATCCAAATAAAGTTTTTCCTCAATTGGCATTTATTAGATCATTCACGATCATCCAAGAAAATCCATAAAAATCGTAGTTTAAAAAATAGAATCGATTCAAAGCACAATAAAAATAAGCGTGGTGTGGGTGGCTGGGTGCAGCAAGGAGACCCTTGCTGCACCCAGCCACCCACACCACGCTTATTTTTATTGTGCTTTGAATCGATTCTATTTTTTAAACTACGATTTTTATGGATTTTCCTGGATGATCGTGAATGATCTAATAAATGCCAATTGAGGAAAAAATTTATTTGGATTTACACTATGTGGAGGTTCCTTGTCGTTGTTTTTTATATGGTCCATGTATGCTGATGAAAACGGTGATCGTGCAGACCTTCAAGACAGGTTCCGGGCTCCCCATGTAAGGAGGACGTCTTCTGGTGTTTAATCCATCCCCACACTGTCACGGATTTGACAGTACAAGCTCGTTTGACTCACCGCCCACGGCTTGTGAGTCCACCGAAGTTGGTAAGAGTATTCTACCTCACTTTTTTCTGGGCCTTTGTGTTATAAAGTTATCTGCCCTGGGCCCCCCCATGAATCGGAGTCTCTGTAGGGATATCTGCCTTGGCTCTCAAGTCTTTGTGTTGTAAAGTTACCTGCCTTGGGTCCCTGTGTTTCAACCACACTATGCAACATATGGACTATATTATCAAGTCTTTATTATTTATATGGGCCTAATGCTTCCTTATCACTATTTGGGACAATCTTTTCGTATTACTTCACCAGTCAAATGTGGACTATTGAGAATTTCACTTATTGATATATTTTTACTTTGTTTTTAATTTCATCTATTTACACTTTTTTCCCAAAAAAAGGAGCACTGCGATTTGTTTGTATTCCTGTGATAATATCACGTTGTTTGTGTACACATATACTTGGGTTTTTGACTAAATTGGGGTTACAAGCCACTTGAGATTGTGGCTTCGCCTCCCCTTATTTCAAAACCTCCTCTTCATTTTCACTTTAGCGCTACACTTTTTATTTATATTGTTTACACAGTCCCAGTCGTTCTGTAGTGTTGGCAGCTGTTTCCACTTATTAGATAGGCGCGGTATTTTACTAATCTATTTGCTCAACTGCATATGCAGTATATTCGGTTTCAGTGGTCTTTCCACCTTCTCAAGGGTTGAAATGTAAGCACTGCTAAGAGGCCCAGATACAACTTTATTCCATTAAAGGTCAGGGGTACAGATTAAAAAATAGCCAATGCGTTTTGGGGGTCTACGTGCCCCCTTTATCAGGGATAGAAAGATCATTAAGAGGCTTTTCATGTTAATCTGACATCAATACAAAGTCCCCATCATGGGGTCATAATAAAACCCAAATAGTCAATAGTAATGAGTGTCAAAATAAAGAGAACATGAGTGCTGAACAAAAAAAGATTATGGATGCTGAAAGCTAAATAACAATAATAAAAAGATAACACTAATAATCATCACTATTATTAAAATGATAGATTATGGATGAGATGTTAACCTAATAAAAAGAGAGGAAGAAAAAAAAACTTTGAAACTGGCATGTGTATAAATTGAACCGTACATTATACAATCTGAAAAATAAATGTAAACAAAAAATGATGGCATAATACTAATTACTACCAGCAATCATAATAGTCATAATCACTATTATTAAAAAAAAATACATTCTTGGCAATTGATCTAAAAGAATAAAATGTATGAAAACTTGAATTTTGATACCCAGGATCCAGATCGTTTACACCAGGGGTCAGCAACCTTTTTCCACTTAAGGGGGACAGATTTAATGTATGGGAATCCGTGGAGGGCCGCATTCACCTGCTAATAAATGAAGATAGTAGTAATCCCAACATAGTAATAACAGTACAGGTTTACCTCGCTTTAAGGCGCTTCACTAATACAAAGCCAGTTCACCCTGAAGGAGCATGTGGCGCTGGGTATTCGGATTTTACTGCCCCCTCCCCAATCCTCTGGCCCCTCATCCCCCACTCTAGTGTCCTCTGCACCCCCCCCACACAAACAAAAACACACTGTGTATGTAGAACTCTCCTACCTTACACAGGTGTACAGCAGGGCAGAGATCGGCATCAAGGTCTGGATGGGGGCGGGAACTGATGAGGTTAACTTTTCACGTTAAAGTGGCTGTAAACCCAGATAAAAAAAGAAAAAAAAAAAAAACAAAACCTGCAAGACAAAGGCATAACGAGCTAGTATGCATCGCATACTAGCTCATTATGAAATACTCACCTTAGAACGATGCTGTTGTGACCGGCGACATGTCGTCTCAGTTACTTCTGGGTTTGCGGCTCCGGCTCTGATTGGCTTGAGCCGCGATTACGTCACTCCCATGCATGCATGCGGGAGCCCCTGGTAACTGCACAGCAGCTGAAGAAACCGCACATGCGGTTACAGTGAATATCTCCTAAACTATGCAAGTTTAGGAGAATTTCACGGTACCTACAGGTAAGCTTTATTATAGGCTTACCTGTAGGTAAAAGTAGTTGTACAGGGTTTACAACCAATTTAACAGGCTGGTGATTGGTTGCCGGCAATCCTAGCCAATCTCCTGCTGTTTAATGTAAAATGTTAATTCCAATGGTTCCTGCCCCCATCCAGCCCTGTGATACTTGCCGCTGTCCAATGAAGAGGACAGAGGCGAAAATGTCTGCGGGCCGGGTACCCATGAATTGATCACGGGCACTGACGGGTCAGACATTAAACGGTGGTGGGCCACGGATTGCCGACCCCGATTTACACCAACATTAACACCTTAAAACAGTAGTAAACCACGGCCGTTAAAAAAGAAAAAAAAAAAAAAAAAACTGTAATGCCGTGTGCCGTTTAGCCATCGGAATAAACTCTGATCGTTTCTCAGACGGAATTCCATTAAAGCGGTCTTGCCTACACACGGTCAACCCAAAGTCCGACCGTCCAGATCGAGGTGACGTACAACACTTACGACGGGACTAGAAAAAGGAAGTTCAGTAGCCAATAGCTTCCGTCTCATACTTCACAGCATGCATCGTTTTTGGTCCATCGGAACAGTATACAGACGATCTGTTTTCCCGATAGGAATTGGTTCAGTCGGAAATATTTAGAACATGTTCCATTTCTAGGTCCGTCAGAATTTTTGAAAAAAGAAGTTTGAGGCCTACACACTATCGGAATAGACAATGAAAAGCTTCCGTCTGACTTTTTCTGTCGGACATTTCACTCGTGTGTACAGGGCATAAAACAATGGCATATAGTGCTAATATGCATTGCGTACTAGCACATTATGAAATACCTTAGAACGAAGCCCTCCAGCAGCGCGCTGTCACTGCTGAGAGGACTGACATCCCCCCCCCCCCTTCTGGGTTTGTGGTGCTCCTGTGCTGTGAGCAGCCGGAGCTGCTATGACGTCACTCCCGCGTATCCCGTACCTTCAGAGCACATGAGCCAGTGTTGTCACCGGCTGCATCCAGTGTGAATATCTCCTAAATGATACACGTTAATTATAGGCTTACCCGTAGGTAAAAATCACAAAGTGGGCATAAACTACAGGTTTGAAATAACAATAACAGTAAAATAAACCTATGGGTCCAGCACTATATTTCCACTTGCCTCAACTGTTTGCACCTTATCAAGGCTGGGTACACAACAGAAGTTTTTTTTTTTTTTTTTTTTTTTTTTTTTTTTCTTCTTCAACCCAGTGGGCTAAAGGGGAAAAAACAAAGCGGATTGGATGCTGATTTACCAGCATGCCTTCTCAATAGAAGCTGGTTGCAAGACCGACTTCTGTAGAACAGACAGCTGTACACATGAGCTGAGAGTTGGCCAGTTCCTGCCGAACCAGCTGTTTTCTCTAGATTTGCCTGCAGTGTTGCACTTGCCAGTAATATTCTGTGAATGTGTTCTTTTGCTTCTTGCTTTTCCTACTAATTTATTGAGATTTCTGGACAGTGGGATTTCTCACATTGTCTTGTTACTTCTGTTTTAGTGAAATACATATTCAGATATGTAGTGTGTTCTACAAAGCTCATAAAACCTCCTTTCAAACAGTCAGTGCAGGAAATCTATATTCAATTTGCTGCAAAAAATGTAAATGTTGATTAAAGTGCATGAACACCTTTTTTTCTGCCTGTCCTTTTGGAGCACTGCTGGTGTGAACAGACCTCGGTTGGACTGCAGTGCGGTGCAACCTGCACTTTTCCATAGACTTCTATTAGATGCATGTTTTTGTTGCATTTTCTAAAATTGCACGAGAGAGGCCGCATGAAAACTTTTGGGTGCACTTTCAGAAAACACATCAAAACACGAAATAGAAGTTAAAAAAGAAGGCACAGTTTGGGTAACTTGCACGAAAACCGCAAGTACATTCAGCTGCACCCTTAAACCAGTGGCAACATTTTTATTTTACTTTTTATTGTACACTGTGCTAGGAAGAGTTAAGAGAAGTATGGACTTTAAAAAAATAAATAAAAATGTACTCACCTTGGTGGATGCAGCATCAATTCCCCTGCTGGTTCTGCAGTGAGAACTGAGTGCTCAAACACTGCTGACTGCTCAGTTCTCCCCTCCGCCTGGCCAACAACCCCATCATATTAGCAAATAAAAACACAGCAAATGTCACAAAATTCCTACCAAATATAAAAGCTTAACCTGTGTTGATAACAAATATTTGCAAATTTAAAATTGCACCTTTTTGGCGAAATGGTGAAAACTGGCATATGCAAAAAATGTAAATACTGTATATACTCGAGTATAGGCTAACCCGAATATAAGCCGCAGCACCTAATTTTACTACAAAAAAACTGGAAAAACGTATTGACTCGAGTATAAGCCTAGGGTGGGAAATGCAGCAGCTACTGGTAAATTTCAAAAATAAAAATAGATACCAATGTTTTTGAATATTAATTTTAAAGAAAAACCGTAAACTAGCGCTGTAAGTGGAAAAGAGGGTCTCTAAAAACAATATGGTATCAACAATAACTTTAAAAGTACAAAAAGCTTAGCTCAATCAGCAACCAAGCTAAAACACATGTGTTAAAATCCTTCAAAGCGGGATTCCTTCTCATCATCTGTATGTCCAAACAGAGCTTCAGCATTAGCTGGTGTGAGCATAGACAACGTCATCATCACTGAGTTCGCAGTCGTCACTATCACTGCTGTCGTTCTCATACAAAGTGCCGTCTTCACTGCCATCCATAGCATTACTAATGCCACATTTCTTGAAGGCACGTTGCACCATGTCCTCTGTAATCTCTACCCATGCATCACGAACCCACTTTGCTATCAATTCTATGTTGGGCTTCATCAGATTTCCAGCTTTTGTCAGTCGTGCTTGACCAGATGACATCCATTCATGCCACATCTTTCGCACACTGTCTTTGAAAGGTTTATTTGAACACACATCTAGGGGCTGCAATACAGATGTAAGCCCACCTGGAATAACGACCAAAGTAACTTGAGAAGACTTTGCCAATTTTTTTTTTATGTCATCAGATGTGTGGGCTCTGAACCTATCCCAAACCAGCAATAATGTTTTTTTCTTTAAGGCTGCTCCTGGTCGTCCGTTCCAAATTTCTTCCAGCCATTTTTTTGTTCCGTCTTCATCCAGCCTTTAATATGTGCGCGCACTGTAATTCGTGGTGGGAATTTGACCTTTTTTAGGCAAGGTCTTTCTTTTAAAAATGACAGGCAGCAGCTTCGTTCCATTAGCCAAACATGACAGAACAACTGTGAAATGTTTTTTCATTTCCTGTGGTTCTGAGAAAAATAGTTTTGTCTCCCAAACTTGCCACAGTTCTGTTGCTTGGAAGATCAAAAGTCATAGGTGTTTCATCCATATTTCCAATATCTCCCGGGTCATAGTTATGGATCCTTTTTTGTTTTATGATGAATGAATGGAATGACATCACTTTTTCATCAAGGTCTTTTGGCAACTTCTGTGAAATCTTTGTTCTTTGCTGCAAACATAGGGCAAACCTATTCATGAAGTGGGTACACCATCCTGCTGACTCAACAAAAATTTCAATGCCTGGTGCTTTTAATTTGTCATCTTTAGCCATTTGAAGGGCACGTAAGCAAATTCCCATGCGTGTTATGCAGTAACCATTTTGATGACACTCCATAATCCATTTTATGCAGTCTCTAGAGCCTCCTATCAAGTTGTTAAATCACGTCAAGCTTTTTTTGCCTTTGGAATTTTTTCCAAGTCAGCTTTCATTTTGCGCCCCTCCCTCGCTTGTTTTTCATCAATAAAAAATTCCCTACTTATAATACTGTTGCTTTCTTCTGCTCTTGACACAACCTTAAGTTTGAAACCAGCTTCGTATGACCTGCGTTTTTCTTTTGGTCCAGGATTAGAAGTATTGGGGATCCATTTCTAACAGGATAAAAAAAAAGACTTGTATAGTTTTGAGGCCTAATGCAGGCTGATATTACAGAATGTAATGACATGACTGCATAGAGCAGCCTTTGTTAAGGCTCATAATATACATTCTACCAGTGCCCATTGTATACAGCCTGCCAGTGCCCATTGTATACAGCCTGCCAGTGCCCATTATACCGGTGTATATAGCCTGCCATTGTAAATGTCAAAAAGTTTGTCTCAACCATCTAAATACCACTTTGAAAAAAAGTTAAAATAACAGGATCACTTGGTGGGAAAAAAAAAACAAATTCAGCCACCACATCTAAGGGATTTGTAAGCTGTACTATAACACATTTTTGTTTTTGGGTTAAACACCGCTTTAAGTAAAAGCTCTATCCTCATCCCTTATGAATAGTGAATAATGTTCCTCCTTCATTCTAAAATCTTGGTCAGTTAAGGCTAGGAAGCCTCTCCCAGACACATGCCAAGCTTTCATTAGCCAAGGCTTCCTTTTCACCATACTGTAACTTAAGAGGTCACGTATACTAGACATCCTTCCAACACTGGTTTGCTTTGTGTGGCTATGGCATCTGATTAGCATAAAACTAACGCTAGCCCGTCCATTTGGGTAGTGGTTGAATAATACAAAACAATTGTATTGTGCACCAGTGCATTATATAAAGCTTCTTACCAGGAACTGTGTGTGTATGTGAGATGTCCTGCTGTGTCAGATCGCCACGGTAACTATGTCCCGCCTCCTATGACACACGATATGATTCCTAGCATTGGATCACTGTGCTGTCTATCACAAGAGGAGGCCGGACATCGTTATGCGGCTGCACAGAGATCTGACACCGCATGGGAGGGAGTGGAAACTCACAGCGTCGCCAGCCGATTCATGAGCGTCGCCCAGCGGCGCGGCCCCACCCCTTTTTCTCCTTCTCCTTTCTGACATTTTTTCACTCGAGTATAAGCCGAGGCGGGTTTTTCCAGCCAAAAAATGGCTGAAATGGCTTATACTCAAGTATATACGGTAACCAAATTTCTGGAAAAATCTGGAGGTTTTCACTTTTCCCTTACAGCTTTTAGAGTTTGTAAAGACCCCTCACAGTGGCAGGGATTAACCCTCTAGGCTGTGGCTCCCATGCAATTGCTGACGGGAGAGACAGAGAAGGAAAGCCAGTTGCAGGGGTTGGGGGGGGGGGGGGGGTTTGCGTTGGGTATCACGTTTTAGGTTCATGGTTCTGATCAGCGGCTTCTTAGCTGCTAATCAGAGCTATTTGTTCAGCAGAGTCTGCCGAGCAATTCTCATATAAAATGAGCTTATAGCAGAGGAGGAATGCAGGTCCGTAGGCATACAGACCTGGCAGCGAAAGGGTTAAACGCAATAAAAAATAACTGCACCCATATTTGCAGTAAAAGGTGCATTTATTAATATTTTTATTTTATTTATTTTTGCATAGGTGCCTGCAAGGCATTGCAGCCATGAGTGTTGCACTCTAAATATGGATACAAAACCATGGTAAAAAAGGTGAAGTAAGCCTTTAGGAAAAAGGAATAGGTATCCGGGTAGAATGGAAAGCCATAAGCCCTGCTGAACAGAACTTTGTACAAGCAGAAATAAAAGCAAAATGACAATGTTTATACTTATGCCTGAAAAATTAATAGTAGTTTAATTTGTTTTTCCCCACCAGTCATCCACAATCTCTTTATGCAGTGTACCTCTACAGAAGAACTTAAAGTGTATCTTGTCTTTCACTCTAGTGTAGAGTTTTTTTTTTCTTTAATCCATATAAGTTTCCTCTTTCCAGTGAGTGCATCAAATTCAGCTTGAAATTTCTAATGACTAGAAATGATCTAGTTTCATAGCATGTCGCTCTTACTGAATCAAGCGACTGTAACAAACTGACTCCGTTGACAGAGATGATGTGTCTTGTCAGCGTATTCATCTTTCCAAAATCATGTTGAGCTGGTTTAAAAGGAAAATGTCATTTTGTGTGCTATTCCATTCCAAAACTTGTTCCCTGAAACAAGTAAATGCCTTTTTTTTCCTCCTTTGCTCATCTCTGGCTTTTACTTTGTGAATTGGTTGGCGCAGGTTTCCAAAAGAAAAAAATATTGCTTTTGCCTAAATGTCTATTGAGCTGTCTTTTATGTTGGTCAGTGACATTGCTGATCATGTGGTGTTTGGATCTTTTATTACTTTTTCTAATGTTTAGAAAGCTTGTATAGCTAACATATTGGCCATATTGTTACTATATTTTTACATGCCTGCCCAACTGTGTAATTTTTTTTTCTTTTCTTTGTATTTCAAATGATTTCTCCATTTTTAGTTTTTTTTTTTTTTCTCGTGTATGTTCTTTCAGCCCTTGCCAAAAATTTTCTGAAGTAATGGTTCAGAAAGTTCCAACATATGTATTTTCTCTCACAGTCAAGGACATTGATGGGCGGTCGCTCTGAACGAAACGAATACCTTTTGCTTCATGCATTCTATGAAAATGATTTCTTAGTGCCTGACAAGCAATTTTACAAGAAAAATCAGCAGACAGTGGTAAGCTTCTTTGCAGTACATTTTATGGTGTTTCCTGGAATCTTGTAAGTTTCCAATCAATGAAATTAAGCCACATTTTCTGTTTTGTATGTGTGAAAGCACTTTTTAATTCCTGCATTTTGTACAATTTTTCTTCCCACTTGTCTTTGCAACTTGGATATGGAATAGTTAAAGTACTATTTCAGGCATGGTATATTACATTGGTCTAAGCTGGCCAAATGCAACTGTATGTACCATACCTGGCTAATGCCCCTGGAAGCTGGAAATCTCTGAAGTAGACACCACTACTCTAGTGTCTCCATTTGCTTCCAAATCCTGTGCTGAGCAGCCGGCCTGATGCATTGTGAATACAGGAGGTTGGCCACTCAGCACGAGCTACATTCAGGGAATGCTTTGCATTTTCTAACTGAATGCAAAGCTTTCTCTAAATCATCATTAAAAAAAAAAAAAAAAATATCCCAAAGAGTATTATCCTTGGGTATCTTGACCGTGCTGTCATAAATCCCCAAGGTTAATACCCTTTGGGATCTGAAAGCGAGTGGAGATCACTTTAGTAAGTGTCTGCTTCAGTTGTTTCCAGCTTCCAGGCTCAGTATATACATAGTTACATTTGTACAGTTTGGACCAGTGTAACTATAAAAATATACCATGCCTGGGTTTCATGTTTTAAATACCTCGTTTGGTCACCAATACCCCATCTTATTGGGGAGATTTCCACTTCCTGACCTATTCTCACTCCTGAAAGTGAGTGGAAGATTTCTTTATCATACATCATGGGACACAGAGCCTTAAATAATTAATGGGTTATGGGCCACCTTTAGGTGTTGACACTTGTAAACCTAATCAAGGAAGTTCACTCCCTATATAACCCCTCCTGCTTCCCGGAGCACATCAGTTTTTTTTCCACCAGTGTCTAAGGTGTTGTTTACTAGTGAAGATGTGCTCTGAGGAGCTCCAGGAGGGATCCATGCTGCATTTAAAGCGGTAGTAAACCCAGCCATAAAACTGTTTAATTTCCGGCATGTGCCAGAAATGCAGCACTCCCATTGGTTGTGCTCTCAACCAAACTGTCAAACCATCCAATGGCTGGTGTCATAATTGATCACATGTGCAGCATCATGGCAGTTGTAGATTAAACAGAGGCAAAGATGGCAGCTTCCTTGGCTGAAAACAGGAGGGTTTACTTACACTTTAAAAAACCTCCACAACCAGATCCATCCACGCCACTGCGGCCACAGGATGGTACCCGGGCCTCGCATAGAAGAACGAGGTTCTGCCTGTAACGCTTCTCTTTGAGGGCTGGACCCTGGGAACCAGGACTCTCTTTGGTCTTGCTACATTACCTAAAGTCACACACTAGGGCGGAAGACGCTGGGGACGCCTTAACACAGACGCCCTCAGTTCATATGCTGAAGACAGAAGTCCGTCACACTAAGGGACACAAGAGCGCTGGGCATGTAAAGGTGTGTAAGCAGGCATTTCCAGCACAGGAAATATGGTTACTCAGCATCAAAGGCTGATCCTTATGGTGTCTTTTTTTTTTTTTTTGCTAAAACTATTGCAGCAAAAAACAATTTTTTTTCTTAAAGTGCCTCTGCTTTTGTGCTTAGCACTATGACTTCCAGAGCTACCACAAACTTACCTAGCATTCCACCCCTAGGCACTGTGAACTCCAGTTATGCCTCCACACTGTCATCCTCTCCGGAGATACCAGACATGGCAAGCCAGGGTGATTCTGTGGAAGCAATTGGTGGTGCAACTGCTTCTTACATTTCAGCCCCTGTATACATGACTGAAGATGCATTTTCCTCTGCCCTGCAGGGCTTAGAAGGAAGATTAACGGCTTTAATCACATCCTCCATCCAAGAGGATAGGAAGCATGCTAGATCCCCCTCCATCCAAGAGGATAGGAAGCATGCTAGATCCCCCTCCCCCACCTCAAACCCTTTTTTCCAAGGGAACAGTGGGCACAGGATGAGGTATTACCCTCAGGTGATCACGGGGAAAAACGAGCCGAATTTTCCTCTGCGGAGTAAACAGTTGATGAACCTTATGCAACCTTGCAATCTGACAGATTGATAGTGCAAACTCTTACAGAAATTTTTCATTCCACTTTTTATGCTACTTCTTACAGAGTCAGCTGAAAGTTCGGTCCCTTTCTTGGTTTATTAAAAAAAAAAAAAAAAAAACCTTTAGCCTTTTTCATGCATTTGTAGAAGGGCTTATTTTTGCTGAATGGCATCACCCGGATAAACATTTTTTCCCTCCAAAGAGTTTATCAGTTCTCTATCATGGAGGAAAAATTCACAAAGGATGGAAAGTACCAGCAGTAGATGCTGCGATTTTCAGCATCAATAAAGATGCATAAATGCTTAAGGATCCAACAGATGATAAGTTGGAATTTTTTGTTAAAATCCCCCTACAAAAGGCGCTTTGTTTTTCCATAGACACCATAAAAGACCCTATCCACCAAGCGTCCCGCCTTGCGCTTGTGCTAAAACACATGTGTAGGACCCTGTTGTTAAAAAGTTGGTCAGCTGAAGCATCTTGCAAAAAAGGCGCAGGACTAGATTCCCTTTTCATTGGGGAAGATTTGGTCAAATACATCCAAATGATTTCTAGCAGGAAAGGTACTCTTTTGTCCAAGAAGGTATAAACGTCCTTTTATTTAAACGGACTCCTTCTCCTATGCCGAGGCAGCGGCCTTTAGGCAGTGGTGACGGCCTCCACTGTCAGACTCTAAGAGGAGAAAACATTCAGCCCCTGTATACATGATTGAAAATGCGTTTTCCTCTGCCCTGCAGGGCCAAGAAGGAAAATTAGCGACTTTAACTGCATCCGCTATCCAAGGATAAGAAGCGTGATAGATCCCCCTCCCCCACCTAAGATCCCTTATCAAGGGAACAGTGGCTAGAGGATGAAGGGTTACCCTCAGGTGATCAGGAAGAAAGGAAAACCGATTACTCCTCTGCGGAGGAGACAACTGGAGTTGAACCTTTTTTCAGCCTCACAATCTGAGAAATTGCTGGTACAAATCTCTTAAAGAGATGATTCGTGCCTCTTTCAAGCTACCTCTAGTAGAGTCAGCTGATCTGTTTTTTCTTAGGTTCCTTAAAGCGTCCGTCCCTGAAAAAAATAAATTTAAAAGTCAGCAGCTACAAACACTGTAGCTGCTGACTTTAAGTACATACCTGTCCTGGGTGCCTGCGATGTAGGCTGCCCCAGGCCGCCCCGTCCCTCGGCTCTCGGGTCCCGGCACTGCCATCTTAAGTAAGGGAAACGGGCAGTGGAGCCTTGTGGCTTCACTGCCAGTTTCCTACTGCGCATGCGTGAGCTGCGCAGCGCTCTGTGAATGGCCCAGTGGTGTTCTGGGAACACACACAGTTCCCAGAAGGCAACAGGGCCGCTCACCGAGGAGCAGAACGCGCCACGGTATAGGAAGAGGCAGATTAGGAAGACTGCCTAGCAACAAGGGTTTAGGTAAGTTTAATTTTTTTTTCTTTTTCCAAATGTTTTTTTTTTTTGAAATTTTTTTTTTTTAGGATTTTTCATGCATTTTTTTATTTTTAGGGTGGCCCTCCACTTTAAAACCTTCACTGCCTTTTTCATGCGTTTCCTGTACATGTACAGATCCACGCAGAAATTCAACAGATCCATTCTAGATCTAAAAGAATTGAAATCCGTTCCTGAAGATCTGCTCCTTTCTATGGAGTCGATCAGGTCAGTAGTTTCTATCCTACAAGGAGGAAAACTTCTGGCGCCTATCGGCATCAGGAACATATCTGCATGTCCATATATTTCCCACTCACCAAAGGTTTTTGCAGTTCGAAGTAGAACAGCAGCATTTCAGTTTATAGCCTTGCCCTTCGGGCCAGCTACAGCACCCCGAGTGTTTACAAAAGTGCTAGCCCCACCTCTAGCCAGGTCAAGGGCACAGGGCTTAAACAGTCTTGGCATACCTAGACGATCCATTGCTAATAGACCAATCGGTGTTCGGAGTAAGGTGTACACATTACAAACAGTTACCTGGACAAGTCTGTTGGGTTCTCAACCTAGTGAATTCTCCCTTACTCCACCTTTTTTAGCGGTTTTATTTGGGTCTGATCATAGATACAGCCCAGAAAAAGGGTGTTCTTGCCCAGGCAAAAAACAACTTCATAAGAGAGTTGGTGCGGATGGTCAGGTCAAAAGGAGATCCCTCCATTCGCCTTTATATGATGTTGTTAGAAAGGATGGTGGCTTTATTTGAAGCGGTTCCCTATTCCCAGTTCCATTCGAGACTGTTGCAAAACAGTATTCTATCTGCTAACAAGACGATCCAAGCTTTGGACTTGCCAATGCGGCTGTCCCCAAGAGTGTCCAAAGCCTCAATTGGTTACTATCCAGAATCTGCTGAAAGGAAAATCCTTCAGATCTGTTATCTGGAAAGTGGTAACGACAGATGTAAGCCTTTCAGGCTGGGGAGCAGTACTAAGGAAGACAACTGTCCAAGGACTGTGGTCAAGAACCGGAAGAGCCTTGCCCATCAACATCCTAGAGATTTGGGCAGTGTATCTGGCTCTAAAGACCTGGACTTCCGGGTTAAGGGATTGTCCTATCAGGATCCAATCCGTCAATGCCACGGCTGTGGCCTGTATCAATTGCCAAGGGGGCACCAAGAGTCTCTCAGTGCAGAGAGAGGTGAACCATATTCTAACTTGGGCAGAAAGAAATCTTCCGTGCCTATCGGCAGTTTTCATTCTGGGAATGGAGAATTGCAGACAAACTACATAAGTCGCCAGCAGTTATTCGCAGGGGAATGTTTTCTTCATCCCAACTTATTTTTTGGCCTGTTTGTCAAAGATGGGGGACTCCAGATGTAGATCTTCTAGCGTCCAGTTCAACATAAAGTTAGTCAACTTTGTCCACAAGAAAGAATTAATTTGCATGCAGAACAGATGCGTTGGTGATACCGTGGGATCAGCTTTCACTGATCTATGCATTTCCCCCTATTCAATTGCTGCCTCAACTTCTTTGCAGGATCAAGCTGGAAAGAAACTCGGTAATTCTGGCAGCACCAGAACGCTAAATTTAAGGGCCTGGCTGTTGAAACCCACATTCTGAGGAAACGTGGGCTTTCCGGGTCAGTTATCTCTACTTTGATTAATACAAGGAAACCAACTTCCAGAACTATATATGATAGTTTGGAAGGCTTACGTTTCCTGGTGTGAATCCAAGGATTGGCTCCCTCGGAGATATATCATAGGCAGAATTCTTGCCTTTCTACAATTAGGCGTAGAGATGAAGTTGGCCTTGAGTACTATTAAGGGCCAAGTCTCAGCCTTATCAATTTTATTTCAAAAACCGCATTCTTAGTTTGTTTTTTTTTT